>JAOQGH010000032.1:29038111-29133989 GCA_025769975.1 Gallinago jamesoni
CCCCCCCCACAAAGTCTCCTAACAAGCATAGCCAGATATTGTGTGCGTAGTTGTGATGCTTGAGTGAACCACAAGGTTTTTTGGGATGCCTGCCTTAAATAAAACTGTCAAAAAATATGAAGTCTGTTATGTTTACAGAGCAGCTTAAAGGCAGATGATGCCCCTGTTGCTACATGCTATTTATCATCCCTTGGGGCTGAAAACTGTGCTGGAATGCCAGGGATTGTGTTCCATGTATTGTAAATCTAAAATACAAATAATCTAAACTATCAAATTATCTCATACACGATTAATTACCACACTCTGGGATAAGATTAGAACCACCAGAGACTTCTCTCCCTACTCCTAACTACATACATCCATTCCAGTTTTTATACTGGCAAAAATATTTCTTCAGTTACAACTATTAATGATCTCTCATGTTTTCCAATTTCAATTCAGAGTAATTTTTGATTCAGATTTTCCTGCAGACAAAGAAACTGAGAAAATCTTCTAATACATGAAAACGGAGATTTACTTATTTCAGTTACATTGCTTACCTGCCAGTACGTCTTATGGCCAGGAACATAGATAAATAGCAATGGAATATTATTACCAGGGGAATAAAAAACACGCAGCAACATAAAATCATGGTGTAACTTCTGTTTGCAGGGGAGTAGGTTACATAGTCCCATGTACAGGAAATCATCAAGCCCTCGGGCACATAGGAACCTATGAAATACATGGAATACATTATTTACTTATAAACCCAGAGCTTGTGCAGTTGCTCATCCAACAACTGAGCAATTAAAATACACCCCATACTGTACATATAGTTTCCAGGAGCTATTCATGCAGCATCATATGTATGGTCTAAGAATACGAATGCACACATGGAGAGGAGGTTCTGACTGCCTGACTCTGAGATACACCAAATACTCCATATCTGCAACTTGTTCTGCTTGAATACAACCTGGGGGTAGGGAGGAGGAGGGCATCTGCACTGCAATGAGCGCAGATACATGGTATGACAGCAAACCATCAGCAAGTGCTGGCAAGACATCCACCAGAGAACTTATTAAAAAAATCTATTTTTTTTAATTCCCCGAGCAAGGCTAAAACAGACCACACAGGGAACACTAGAAGAAATAAAGAGCAGACAACATACTCCACCCGAGGAGGGGAGCCACACTCCATCCCAGCGAATACAGCCATACAACAGCGATGATCTGAATGGTGCGTTTCTTTGAAGTCCACTGTATGGATCTCAGGGGCTTAGTGATCACAAGGTAGCGGTCAACAGAAATAGCTAATAAAGTCATCATTGAGGTTATTCCGAAGAGTGCCCCACAGAACGCATACAAGTCACAGCCTGAAGCAGAATATGGCAATGTCAGAGATTTTCTTAAAACAGATGCATGTTTTCTGCCTGAGCCTGACATGATAAACTTCCCATTTTTTCCTGGCTCAGAACTCATCTTCTATTAGAAAAATTTTCTTAGCCTCACAATTTCATAATTATTAAGTTTTTATTAGAAAACCCACAAATATTAATAAAATACAAACGTATATATTTAACAAATCCTACTCTACTCTGCGGGCAGCAACTGGGAACCTTTTGTCAGTGGAAAACTGCCTCAAAGAAAATCCAATCTAATTAAAGTTATATTTTCCTGGACTGTTGCCGAATATATTGATCTTAACAGGCTGCAGCAGACATCTGTCTGCTAATGGCAGATGGATGTTTCGAAAAATGACTTTGGTTTATGTGGCTTAAAAATGTAAAAGTGATTTAAATTTGATGGCTAAAAGACCAGCTGGAAACCAGTTCCAGCTCCTATATTTAATAGCAGCACCTCTTAAAAGCCTGACAGTTTTTACATGAAACAGGGTTTCCCCCTTTTTGCATTCAGCCATTGTGCTAGCAGATGAAAATTTGTAGAGTTACACTGTCCCTAATTTGATTCAGAAGCCTTTGTTGAATGATCATTCACTTTTGGAGATCTTGCATCCCCCTGTGTGGTTACAGACAACACCCCACTGAGAGTGGGAGGCAATCAAAACACCAGATTCAACCCTAGAGCTGACTTCTTCTAAAGTCTTTATAAGTAACCTGCAATCAAGGGCCAAAACTCACGCGACCCGAACCAACTGCTTCATTGTGGTGGTATGATAATTTACACTGATTTTATCTAAGGGGATGAGCAAGACTAAAAACATCCTCAAACTAAAGAAGAGCCTTTTTGTGCTGCGAAATAGTACATGGTCTGGGGGCTTGCTCCATCAATACATGACCACTACTTGGTGCAAATTTTTACCCAATGATGTGATGAGCAGTAGCAAGTAGAGCATCAAGCCTTCTGAGGAACTTGCTATACTCACGTTTCAGCTACAATTTGAGCCCGCATCACCTTTTCTTTCTTGCAGTTGGAAAGAAATGAGCTTAAATTTGCAGAGTCCTCAACTGACTGTCATTATTTAAATCTCTTAATTAAATGTGAGATTCCTAGAAGTATGCTAATGGATATCAATATACATTGCTAAATAAAAATATTAACTCCCTCTTACACTAACACAGAAAAAAATAGTTATGACAAAACTTTTCTACCAACCTTCACCTATAACATCTGCCCTTACAACCTAAATGGCAACATGATTACATGTTGATGCTACCGTCTTTCTCTCCAAAATAAATAGGATGAAAGAATCAAATCTATAACACAAAACAGGTCCCATCATGCTGACCGATGATGCCAAGAACCTGGATTGTCACTCAAGAGTCTTGCACTGCTGTTGCCACAGCACAAGCCAAAATTGTTATGGTTAAAATAGGCTGCAGACAGTGTGAGCTGGTGAGGTACGATTTAGTGTTGAAAAGTACCTATATCTCCAAGTATCCACTCTCTGTGCAAGCTGTTGACAAAGCACATGGGTGCCTGAGAAGCCGACATCAGGAAGTCACTCACTGCCAGGTTCATTATAAAGTAGTTTTGGGGAGTCCTCAGCTTCTTGTTGCTTAAAAACATGAGAAATACGTGATTGTAAATAGACAAAGTGAACAGCTAACTTTATGCCTACTAGCATAAACAAATACTACCCAGGTTGGAATCAGTGGTTACTTACAGTCAATCAATTGCTAATCATCAGTCAATTACTGCAGCTACAGATACAGTAATTTCAAATCGGTGACTGACAATAGCAGGGGAGATAAAATGGATTGTTTCCTCTTCAAACTGAGGAGAATTCCAGCTGTGATGAAAAATATGGATTTGTTAGGAGGGGAGCAGTTCCCTATAAGAGCAGTAACACTAGGTGTGCCCTGCACTGCGTAAGACCAGGATCTGAAGCAGGTTGTGGAGCCAAAAGACATGCAATTTTCAAAAGCTGCTGGCCTTAAAAGTCATTGCTAACTAAACGACCCTTTTCAAAGTGCTATGGCACAAGCCAAGCATGCACAGAGATTTGAAAAAATACTTTTGTTCATACACATCTCACAAGAGATAACAAAACCCCTCAGCTGCAGGTAAACAGGTGACATTAAACACTGCAACAAGGAACTTAAAAGCATCAGCCAGCCTGCAAGCAAACTTTAACCAAACAATACAAACATCTCTTCCAGATTTTTTTCCCCACATCTCACCACCTGATGTAGTCTCACATCGTAGGGATATCTGGAGTTACAACGTCCTAGGAAACTTCCAGCTGTTATTCAAGATTACCCTTGGGTCTGACTAGGAGGAATAAAGATATTGGTAATGTGATAACCTCTTGCTTTTACTCGGGATTATTTGGTTGAACGTGGCCTTGTTGCACTGATAAATAGTACGCCCCGCTACAAAAGTTAAATTGATTTGTGAGTTCAGCTCACCTAAGTCTGCCTTAAAACTGGCACTTTTGAGACATATATTGAGAAGGTGTAATGCTGAACTAGTAGTCCCTCAATGTGAACCACTGTAGTGGTTCCATGGCAAAGTAAAGAGCTTTGATACCTAGAGTTTGAATTCAGGACTTTTCACAATGTCAGGTACACATAATAGAAAAAGAACTGACTTGGAACACCCTGTGAGACAAAGGGAAGAAGCAAAATTTTATAAATAGCTTTGTTCTTGGAACCTGCATGAAGTAATTCTCAATAGTTAGAAATAATTTTCATTTTTCTTCCAAATGCCGCCTCCAGTGTAGAAAGTTGAATAACTGAAACCTCTCTGATGTGCTTTAAAATATTTGCAGCTAACAGGAATTTCCTCAGGCTGATAAAGAAATACTAAAAAAGAAATTGAGAAAGACTTCTCAATGCTTCTGCCATTCTAACAAAATCTTGGGTCTCTTAACTGCCTGCAACAACTGGGTGAGAGGGGGTACAGAGCTCACACCTTCACAGGTGCTTGTCTGCCTATGGAGATATTCCTGCTTTGACAATTTAATATTTTTCTTATACCAGTTAAACCAAGCAAATTTCAAGAAAAATTAAAAGCCTGTGCTGTATTTCAAAAATCATGAGGGCACCTGCAGATGTAAGGAATTCAATTTCTCCTCTACCTCATATTAAAAGCCAGCTATTCAAAATAACTAAACAAATTTACTTGTCTTAAACATTAAAGAATAGGAAACTAATGCTTGGTTCATAACCCCACCGGTGTTTCTAGCATTGTAAACCCCTCTGCATCAACATGCATGATGACAGCAAGCAGTGAGCAAGAAGGATTTTGAAATCCAACCCCACAGTGTGGGACAGAAGGCCACTTTTTCCATAAGATTTCATCTTTTTCCATAAGATTTTTGCATGCTCTGGCTGCAGTAGCTTTGGCCGTCTATTACACTCTCAGAAGCCAAGACAGCACAAAAGCTGACAGAAAACCTAAGATCTGCCTGAAGCAGGGAATACACTGATGGCATGAGCTCATTTCACGTAGTGCATTGTTTTCTTGGTCCTTCCAGGACATCTGGGTGGCTGGAAAGAGTGTCAGTTTTTGTCAAGTGTTTCTGCAAATTCTGTAGGGCGAGTGAAGTCTGCTGTTTCTACCATTAAGAGTATTAAACTCTTCTTTAAACTTTTCAGTAAAATTGTTAATCGAACATGGTATTTGTTTTCTCATTTTCTTTGGTTCCTTAAACACAAGGAATTTACACTGAGGTTATCAGGGATGCAGGAGGGCAGGGGTGGTGCTGCCTTCTCCCTTTTGATGTCTTCAGCCTTTGCTTGGAGATTTAAGCCAAGAGGAAACCAATGCAGAACATCTACTCACAGGCACAGGTGAACCTCAAGGCCAGTCATATTAATCACAGAAGGAATTTTTGTACCTGTAAAACGCGTAGAGAACTAGGAGGTTTCCGATGATGCCAATGGTGCCAATAATGAGCACACATGTTCCTACAGTGTAAAGAACGTGGTCGGGGACCTCTGTCTTGGTCACAGCATGTGGCTGGGTGCCCATGTTCAAACCCTGAATGGAAAACAGAGGAAAAGAAGAGCATAGCACATTTAGGATGGTTATCACAGGGGACACATGATCAACTTGTTGAAGGAAGGCAGAGCGCTTGCTTCCACAGTTCGTGCAAACCAAAAGACACCTCTGCCCCCTTTTCACATCCTCTGTAGTCATATTTCTCTCAAGTAGCCTCCATTACTTTAACAGTACATGTTTATATTTAAATAAATAAATAAACCAACCCAAACCAAAACAGAGTAAACAGACTGGAAAAAAATACTAAGGAAGTTGCGATGATGATGTGAAAAAGGCAAAGACCTGCTAGCATAAACCTTGCTTTTGGTAACTGGGGCTCAGAGCCGGCTATCAACACAACCTTCAGCTCAACAAGGAATACCCTGTCATACTTCAGCTTTATTAGAAGCACTGATACTAAATCCCACACTTACAAACATTAAATCCCCTGGATCTCCCTAACCTCCCTATCCCCTAACTTAGTGCTGCAAAACCTGGGAACTCCCCGTGAAAAAGGTAGGAAACCAGAAGTAAAACAATAGCGGTAATATTGCCTGGGTAAGAACAAAACCATAAAATGTTCTTGACACCTCTTTCACTGTCCTTTATCTCCAGCACATGAATAGAACTCCACCAGCCCTCTACGTATTTGTTTTCATTTAAACAAATTCAGATTTATCATCTGCTAAATTCAGCAGCAGGGCAGCCACTCAGCTTTCATTAGCGTTATCGATGAGAAGAGTCTGAATTGCCTGATACAGACTTATTTACCAAATCAAAAGCAGCTAAGCCACACAGAGCACTCACACATGTGGTCAGATCTGGATGGTTTAATCAAAGGTATGGCACCTTGTCCCAGCTGAGGACCTGCTTTGCATCACTACTGCGCAGCTCAGCAACGTGTAGGATGAGGCTGATTTTGCCCTGCAGGGCAGGAGCTGAGTGACAGAACAGATTCAAGATGATAACTATCCCCTCACTTGTAGTATCCAAGGGTTAAGAACAGTAAGAATTGCCTTTTTTCCCCCGTCTTGCTAGCTCCTCATCTCCCACTCTGCTGATTCTCCTTTCTGCCTTCTATTATCCTTGCTCATCTGTAAGTGCATGCACTACAGGTCCTTTCTTGTACAACAGTTCTAGCCATGGGCATTATCTCCTTGATTGCTCAGTCTAACAGGGGTGTTCCTGGACCAGGTAGCATTTGATGATAGGAACCACCTGTTGAGATGCAGAGCACACCCCAAAACCAGCCAGTCTGGAGCAGAAATAGAGACAGCAAAGCACCCAGGGCTGAAACGATGTTGTAAGTAGTACAAAAGATGTGGCTTCAAAGCAGAAAGCTGCTTTCAAGCATTCTCAGTGGTCTGACAGGCTCTACCCATCACAGAATGACTACTGCCAATGTGACACTTCACCAAAGATAACATCGCCGTAAAAGTAGAAAGAAATGAAAGGGAGCGTCTGCCGGTGCTGGCTGCACCAGGGGGCTGTCACTGCCATTCCCAGCAGTTAAGCAGCATTAAAAAAACGTCACCCTGTGAAGCATTTACCCCTGAAGGTGGTGTGAGAGGTAGTGTAAGAGCGGGCAGCATGCAGGGAGGTGGCTGGATGAGGAAGCACAGCCATGGCTGTTCAGTGGCACCAGGCACGGACGGTGCTGTGCTTTCAGAGTGGGGCTGCCTGGGCACACAAATTAACCACGATTAACTCCTTTCCTCGTGTGTGCGCTAAATCAGAACCCTGCCTCTTTTCTGGCAATGCATACCAAAGAGGCTACATTGGAGAGAAAGGAAAAAGGTCTTTTTTTACTTCCTTTCCAGCTTATCTGTTAAGTGTGTTCAGGATTTACCTCTATGAGAAGGCTATTATATAGAGGAGCATCATATAGATGTTGTAATTCAGGGCAAGTGGCACTTCCCTGTTGTATGCATTATGCTTTACTTTATCATATGGGAACTCACCGTTGCAGAAACTCATTTGAGAAGTAGGCTGTCAATTTCACACCCAAAGGTGTCTCGCCTTATCTCTCTGCTGAAGAGAAGCCAACCTGGATGTTACGGTTTCATTTATGCAGTTACCAGGGGTGAGCTGTGTCAAAAGCTGAAAAATGTCTTATGTGACACGTTTGTAAACTCAGATTACAGTTTGCTGGAAATACTGGATGAAATATAAACTATTGATGCTTACAGAGTGGAATTTGGAAGGCAATAAATTCTGGGCATTACACAGAGCCTGCAATCTCAGTGAGAAGCTGAAGTGAGTGATGTTTAGATTAACACAGACTTTGGAGGAGGGATCTTGCCCTCATAGGAGTCCATAAAATACCACAGCCACTTTTGCTGTGATGTTAATATCAGTAAGAACAACTTTAAGATCTGAATGAAAAGATGGCTACTTACTCACCCTGTCGGTGTTACCCTGGGACAG
Source organism: Gallinago jamesoni (assembly GCA_025769975.1). Classification (NCBI taxonomy): domain Eukaryota; kingdom Metazoa; phylum Chordata; class Aves; order Charadriiformes; family Scolopacidae; genus Gallinago; species Gallinago jamesoni. The sequence continues at coordinate 29,045,962 of JAOQGH010000032.1, forward strand.
CGGGATGTGGCAGGCATCCAGCTGTGTGAAATGTGGGAAGATGATAAAGAGAGAAACCAATTATAACACTGTAATTTGGATTTAAGAATATAAATATGCATATCTATGCATGTGTGTGTATATATATCTCTCTCAACAGAAAACCTTAACTTCAATAAAAAATAATTTCATTAAAATAGCAGAAGCTTTCTAAAGAAAACAGGCTAAACCAGTACAAATGGCACAAGTTAATCAAAGAGCATCTATACTTCATTTTAGTCACACAATCTATTTCACTAATTTTGCATAATTTCACAATAGAAAACTCTTAAGAATAAGGACTTAAATACTCTTGAGGTTGAGAATTTAAAGGCTACACTGTTGAACAAATACTGCTTTTCTAGTACGGACCCTTTCTCTGTAGAGAGTAACATCCAACTAGAGGCAAACCACTAGTATCACCAAGGACTTGAGATATTCACAAAATTTAAGCCTTTTCTCTTTTCCTACAAGATCACATCTAAGTTGGTCTTTTGGGTAATTTGATTAACAAGCTAAGTACTTACTAATTTAAGTATTTGTACTAATGTAAATATTTTACTGTATGACGATGAGGACTAGAAATACGCAAAAAATGTTCTGAAGCCTGGTGACATGCTCTAGAGAAGATGATTTTGCCGATAGTGTCAAAAGGTGTTACCACTGCATGTATTTTCTGGTTTTAGTTTCTCCCAAGTAATAAGAATAAATTTAAACCCTAGAAAAATATTCCAAATTGCTGTGCCTCTTTCCAACCCAAGAAAACCCAAATAACTAATACACGTCTTTCCAAATGGCACGGTAACCAGGAGAGTAGCTAAGTACAGCAGGTTGCATTAGGTATAGTCACTGTTGTGTCTTACCACGTTATGCCTATAGTAGCCTCTTTTACCACCAAAATGACGTATGGTCAATGACACCTGGTATGAATTACAAAAAATCAATTCATACTACTGGAAGGGCCCTGCATTTCAGACTGAGCAAAGCGTGGATTTTGCATCCATCTCACACCACCGCTCTCTCTAACTGCTAGAATACACAGTGCAGTTACACTTCAAGCTAATCATTTTCATTTTATTAACAGTGAACTTAGGCCCTTTGAGAATGCAACCAGAAACCTTACAAAGCTAATAGATGTGCTGGGAGATGCTCCCCCAGCTCCAGCTCTTTCACACTGCCATGGTGATGCACGGCTGCCCTGGATTCAGCACATCTATCTCGAGAGATTGTGTCTATGGGTGCTCAGTGTCACCACAGCCACGTAACACAGAATGAAAAGCCTGTTTGTATAAACCACAGCCCAGCTCCTTCTCTTTAATGATGTGGTTTAAGGCAGAGATAATAAAGGCAGGCATTACATTATGTTCAACTGATATATTGAATATATAATGGGTGAAGTGGGTTTTCAAAGGCTCAGTTGGCCAGAGATGTGTTCACCTGTCCGTTTTTCTTCCAGGTTGGCTTTGCCTCCCTCCATTCATGGTCCTGGGACAGGACCCTGAGCACTCTACTGCAGACAGATCTGTTTCCTAAATGTTTTAAAGATACTGTCCAGAATGACCTGATTGTTTAACTCAAAAATACAAACATAAACAAGCAGCCCGTGAAGATGCCAGTAATTGCACTGGGGCCAGCTTCTGGCATACTTGCCCATCCTGTACTCGCTTTGTTTGGCTCCTTCTAAATTAATGCTACAATCACTTGTGTTGTCACTCTATGAGATGTTGGACCTGACAACTCACATAAATCATGATGTGGCCTTACCCTTATATGCGATGCCACTACAATATCAAAATGCTGTCACCTACGTGGCTGCTTGGAGGGCTTTTCTGGCAGGGTAACTAACAGATCTGCAGGCCAATGGAGGATAAACAATTAAGAGCTGTCCCTCAAATAGCTGGCAAAGGAAGCAGGCGCCAGATATAAAAATAAACTTGGTCTACTTCTCCCAGAATAAAGATGGAAAACCTAACAGAGAAGGAAAGTTATTCCATGAAAGCTTTTGTAATTTGATTTTTAGTGATAAAAAGATGTCCAAATAATTAGAGCCATCTGTTTCTGCTTTCCAGACGGTAAGATTAATAAAGATTGCAATGCAGAAGACAAAAATTTGTGATTAAAAAAAGGAGGGCAAGGGCAGGGTAGGGAACAAGAGATGGAATTCAGAAAAGTTGGTATGGTTGGCATTAGGTGGATATAAGAGTATCTAAAGCCTTATTTATGCTCTGATTTTGGTCACGGATGCAAGCTCATCTTGTGGAAATGATTTACACTAAAATGAGCTTAAGTAGGGACTTGCTTACATGGGGGATTAATGTGGCCTAACAAGAGAGTGAATTAACAGCATAGCAACCTCCCTATGCTGACCTGCTACATGAACTCACAGAGCGGGAGTTTGATTTCACTGTGCAGAAAATTTAAGTCTATACAATCATGCCTGCAAATTTGAAAGAAATATAATAAACAATATTTAGGTGTTGTGCCAGTCTGCAGATGTTTTTGAAGCAGTTCATTGAACTGAAGCAGTTACCAAGTAATACTTGCCATGTTCCTTGCAATTTCACTGATGGTCAATATAAGAGATAATTTCAGTGTAAAGAACGATCTGGTTTGAAATAACAAAATTGGGGCTTAATTAATATCTTGTACATATGAATTCTTGAATCAGCAAACAGAAGACCACTGCTACATGGCAACTATGGTAGAGCTAGTGCTGGTCAGGTACTTTTCAAAATATGATGTACTTAAAAGTAATACTTACAGAAAATATTGTTAATACCTTTGGATATTAAAAAACTAACTAAACAAGAAAAATCCCAGAACAACAGCTTTGCTTGCTGTGGTTAACTGAACTGCGTTACAACACCACATAGTAAGTACAGATTAATTCAGTCCTCAGAAAGTCAAATCAAACCACAATCATCCACATGTAGAAAGTTACTTTTCTTATCAGTCTCCAGGCGACACTCTTCTTCCGCAGCTCATTCCAATCAGTTCACACGCCAAAGCCAGAAGCATTCAAACACACATTTGTAGCATGCACTTAATCAACAAGACAATTGGTTTGAGTGAACTGAACTATGAATTTGATGGAGTTCATCCAAAAGGGACAAACAATAAGAGGAACTGCCAGCGATGTGTACAACCAATAGCAAAGGCAGCTGGGTACTGAAGTCAGGGACCTGCTCCAGACCTAGGCCAGTATTTATCCAGACTGAGATTGTAAGTTTGTAGGAAAAAAAAAATAAAACCATTTTTTTTTCTATAATAAAATATATGCCTAATTAATTCTATTACAGTGAACACTTCTGGGGTGTTGCTGAACTGATGGTTAGCCAGTTGCAAAACCAGCCATGACCTCAAGACACTTGGGACATATATCCTCAAGATATCAGATTTACCACAGCCACTGCTTTGACAAGATGCTTTCTTTCAGGTCCTTGGTATCCGTTGCTTAAACTTCTTAAACCTGATCAAGTTCTCAATGTCATGAAAATAAACCAGGTAGATACTCAACAACAGAGGCAAACTCAGGTGCCTACACATCCAGATTTATGAGTCAATGTAAGCAAGGGCTAATAATAATTCATGTTTTATAATTAATAAGACATGATATAAAAACTATTCACATGCAAATAATATGACAATCAGAAGTAAACAATAGAAGTGAAAATAACTGTAATGAGCAGACAGATATTAAAACTTCACTTATCTAAGGGCGTATTTTCCTCTCTTTGGAGACTGACTAGCAGTAAAGTCTATTCTGGAAAGCAAATGCACGTAGTTTTCTATGTACATCCTGAGCCGCACGGCTGAAATCAGTGATAAAAGGCGGGTTTGCTTCTCTGAGTACAAAAAATAATAATAATGAAACAACAACAAAATCAGCCCAGCTGAAAACCAATGAGTTGTCTTGTGTTCCAGCTTAAGTGCTATCTGCGCCACTTGGGCAGGGGTTACTTGAATGTGATGGCTTACTCAGTCCTACAAGTGATTCCACTGAGCGCGCCTACACAACCCAGCCGTGGTAGGAACGCTGTGTTACTCGCTCCCTTGTTTTTGTGGGGAAGCATTGGCAAGTTAACCAGTACAATTATTTTTTTTCCTTCCTTAATCTGAGTTTCTATAATCAAACCTCAAGGCAATGGATTTGTTCCAAAGACTGGAAAGTGTTAAAGCAAGGTACTAGAGGCATGTTTTCTGAGGACGTTTCTGTTCCAGTACTGGTGTGCTTGTATAATCATCCCAGGTCTTCACAACATTTTGCTCCACAGAAATTTTATGTTCTATTTAAACACATCTGAATCTAACCTGAGAGTGCAAAACCTAAGAACCAAGTTCAACCATGACTTCAGCATTTTGGAAAAACAAGTGAATAAAAGCCCACTACCAGAATCTGCTAGTATTCAGTTGAATTGGAGACTCAGTCCATCTCCCCGTTTTCACCCCTCACAGGTTCACACGCCAGAACAGCCACTTCCTTAACACGGTCACTGAGACACCATATTGTCCCCTTGGCCATAAATGACTTCAAAATTGTCAGATGCTATGACCAAATGCACCCCCAAATTACAGCACCAGCTATGCATGCCTAGGCAGGCAGCACGCTGAACAAATCTAATCGATGCTAACAGTGCATCAAAAATATCTGGACTATTACAGTTCAGTGCATATTTGTTTTGTCTGCAAGGGAATAGATGATTTTGCATGGTGAAACAACAAAGTGGTAGACAGAAATCTCAGGATATATTTTTCAGAGCATTAAAGCACATTAAAGAAAAGCATGTGTAGTCAAAATATAATACAGAGTTACTTCCTTCAATATAAGAAATCTTGCAGTCTTCAGGAAGAGATAATTTATACTCAAAAGTAAATATTTAAGATATTATTTTTCCATGCATTATGCATCATACACTTTCACAGGTTATTTCTCTCCCTCTGCGCATCTTACTGCTGACTGCTACTCTATAATATACTATAATAACTATGCAAATAACTATAATAACTATAACTATACAATAATAACTATAGAACTATAATAACTATACAAAGTGCACCTAAAAAAAATGCCCAAACCCCTTTATTCCATGTTTGCCACTCCGTAGGGAGAGTTCTCTGAACTCACCAGCACTGCAACCCTTCAGCATATCATATGCTCCACCTCTGAGCTCCTGTAGCTTCTCTTGGTCCATTTTACTCATCCCAGGCTGCCAGATAACTGCTGCTCAAGTTTCACCAGCCATGGATACCTCTGACCAGGATGCTCCTGCTCCAGCCTGCCCACCACACATCAAAAGGTATTTCATGGGATGCCACTGCTTGCTGATGGCAACGCAGTGCTGCAGCACCCATCACCTTCTTGGAATGAACCCATTCCTGCTCCCACAGCCCCAGACTTCAGGCTGAGCATTAACAAGTGACTACCAGGTGATGCTCATGTGTTACTGATTTTAACAGAAGCCCACAAAGAAAGGTCTTTGCTTTTCCATGAATGTTGGCACCACATTTTGAAATTCTGATTTCTGCCAGTGGATCTAGAATCCTGCCCTCACATTTCAAAGAGCTTGAACATATGCTCTGGCTTCTGGACAGCTAGATTTTATATTTTATTTAAAATAAAGGAAAAAAAAAGAATATTTTCTTCCTTACTGTTGATAACAGAGGGAATCCTTCACCAGCCACCTCTGGCTGCATCTCGACTAGATGTTACTAGTCTTTTCATGGCACTGTTCTGCTTCTCAGGGAGACCCAGCTTCTTCAGCTGTTGCCAGAAGATCTGTGTGCAAAACCTGCTCTGGGAAGTGGGCCCTGCATTTTAAAGAGATCCCATGAAAACATGTGCTTATTTTTAAGGATTCTGAAAAGAAAAATCAAGAACTGACATCAGCTTTTCCAAATGTGATTACAAAATGAAAATACATACTAATGAAATAGTTAAGAAATAATGCTAATAATTTATACTAATCCTATATGCCTTTCTAATGCTACTTTTAAAAATACATATAGCTAATATTTTTCACCAACATGGCCATTTGGTTTCTGCTGGATTCTCTGCTCTCTATTTTTCTATTCTGTAACTTATGATGAATTGTAGTGAATGATGAAGGAAGTGGAATGATAATAGTAGAAATACGCTTCCTCTATTAACTACATTTCAGTTTAATTTTATTTACAATTTTTATTAGCTGAGTGTAAAGATCTGCAGTTTTACCAGAGAATCCACCTCTTTCTTTACATTTCCCTATTTACAAAAACCCTGATTTTTCTTTTGTGGGAAATATTCTTAAATGAAACCAGAGACATTCTTCATCAAGTAGGGTAATCTCCATGTTTCAACAAGAAATTATGTTTGTGGGTAGTAGGGTGGAGGGTAATTTAAATCAGCCTCCAGCCTCCTGATGCCATTTGCATCATTCTGTCATGTACATTTAGGTACATGGAAACTGCTAAAATTAGTCTGGCCAGAGTTACACCAACTCCCATATCTTACACCTGATAGTGTCTGGCATCAGGTGCTTTTAGGGGAAGAACATGGAGAATACAGCAAGTGCACATTCTCATCTGTTAACTTCAAGCATATTTGTGGATATTAGTATGGACATTCAATTTCTGTACAGATCAAAGAAGAAATGTCTAATCACTTTAAGCCGAGGATTATTCCCATGTAATATCTGCTTGTCTCTGTTTAATATTCCTCTGTGGATGGATGGCGGTAATGTAGAAGGCAGAGCCACACTCTCCCCAGAGGTGCACAGTGAATGGGCAAACGGCAACAGACACAAGTTGCAGTGAGCAAAATTTTCAACAAGATTGGTGAAGCACTGAAACAGGGGCCCAGAGAAACTGCACGATCTTCCTCTGTAGAGAATTTCAAAATGTTGAAGTCAGCCCTGCTTGGAGTAGGAGGTGGGACTTGACACGCACTCTTCCAACCTAAGATAGTCTATGATGCCAGGTATAAAACTCTCCAAAACATATACTTAAAAAATATGGGTTTAGTCCATAAGTAAAATTAAATACCATTCCAGTTACTTGGGGACAGGTATGTTCGCTAAGTAAATTGAAAATCTTCCTAGTCTACCTTCTTTTACTTTCACAAGGAACTGGGGGCACCCAACAAAAGCCAAATGAACCTATATGCACATTTTCCACCTAGCTTTAATAGTTAAGTAATCTGTACTAGGACCATATTTCTTGGATAGGAAGGCTGCAGCCAGTGCTCAACTTCATTTGTAACAGCTTCTCCTACTGTGGCTTTAAGTCTCACATGAAAAGACAGATTTCCAGAGGGTTTTAGGCACTTCACATCTATTCATTGCACCAGTGGCAATTGCAACTCTTCTCCTGCATTGTTGAAAATAGTCCTTGGTGTTTATCTGCACTGTTAGATGCCTAAGTATCACGAAAAGCTGTCTTTTGAATATTTTATGATTAATTTTAGGTAACTTAACCGGATCACTAAGTCCGGTTAAGATTTGCTTAGTCCAGTGGCCTATGCATTTTAGTCTGACAGATTCACATTAAATACTCTAAATATTTTGTTTAGAATAAAGCAGCTAACCACAACAGGTAATGGAGATGACTGGGAAGAGAAGGAAATTAACAGAGAGAGGTGAGACATATGCAAGATCATCCATCTCTGCAGTGAAAGGCAAACCTTTATTGCCAAATGAAAGCATTTGGCAGCTGTGCAACCTCTCCTAACTCTCCAAAACAAGAGTAAAACAAACTCACATCCAGGAAGGAGATCATTGCTTTTCTACTTGCCTGGAGGGTGAAGCACTTACAAATTCCTGGTGGATTTAGCATTGGTAAAAGAACAAACAGACCAACATCCAATGAACAAGTGAAACTGGCAACTCTATTTACAATTAGCCAACTCCTGTGGTAATTATTTCATGAGAGGAAGATTGAAGCAGCACTGGCAAATTAACAAGGAACTGCAATATGAGCATAATTAGAGAGCAATTACAGCAATCAAAAGACTCCCAGATTTATAAAATACTGAAATAATGGAGCGTGCTTTGACACATTATGTGGGAATAGCTGTGTATATTAAAAACAACTTCTGTATCTCTCAGAAAACCAACTTATCTCATGGCAGTGCTCATCTTGGAGGAACAGACAAGATCTCCCACAAAAGCAAGTGCCTTTACTTTGATCTGGAGAAGCACCAAGACAACTTTGACATAGCAGTGAAGGAGCTTCATCCTTTCCCTCTCCACTGTCATCTGTAACACATTGGAAACAGGGACAATGTGGTTGCTTTAATGTATTCTCTTTCTTTAATTACAGAGAGAATTTTCTTTAACCCCGAATAACTTCCACAGTCCACTTTTCAAGACTTTACAAAAGGTACAAGAAGTTTAGCACATCTATATTAGGAACTATCATCTTCCCCTCACCCTCACAATAATCTCCAGATCTGGGGTCCATTTGAACCAACTTCTACATTGCCTTTGCAACATCAGCTTGGAACCACGATGAACTACCAGAAATTAAAATCCCAGCACAAGTCAGCTTCTGTTCCTGTTTTAAGAAGAAAGTGCCATTTTACAAAAAGAGAAGCCCACAAGCCAGTTATTTCAAACCGGTTTTTACTGTGCCAAGCCAGAAAGCCTCAGGGAGCCCACACAACCTTTTTTCTGCAGAGCCCTACCTCTCATTTCAGACAAAAAGTCACTCCTTCTAAACTTTTGTGTTTAAAAAACACAGAAGTAAGACATCTCTCATCTCAGACAAAAAGCTCCTTCTGAACTTTTCTGTTTAAAAAACACAGAAGTAAACCAGCAAAGTAATATGCACCTTAGAAGCTCACAAAGCAAACAAAGCATTATGTGTGTCTCAAGTCACATTCATTCTACACTTAAGCCCACACTGGGCCTTTTTCATTCCACCCAACTCCATAAAAGCATTGCACTAAAGAGCATCTCTCTGCCGAAAAATGGATGAAGGCAGAATCTGCTCACAACAGCTGTGGGGGTAAGAGATATTCAGTTAAGATTTCTCCACAAGTAAAGAGCTCATTGAAAACAAATATTTACTGTTAATTGCAAGCTTGTCTTGACATTTAATAGTAATTCAATGCTAATAGTTTTGTTGTGATCAAGTGATAAACACTGAGCTAATAACAGAGTTGAAAAGCAATTTCACAGCACTTGTACAGCCATTATGGCTGAATGCAAAATAATTCTATTGCTAATGGATTACCCTAGGGTCTTGAAGCATTACCCAGGCCACCATCAGGCTGCTACCTCATCCACTATAGAGGAGGCACTGCCAAAACTGCAGATCTTGCAGCCCTTCAGCGCTTGAGACAACCCGCCTTCCCTCATCAGCTCCTCCAGGACTAACTGACTGGCACTTACCTGCAGCAGAGCCACTAGAGTTATCCAAAGAACCAGCATTAGTCCAGGGCTCCGTGGTGCTCTTGCTGTCACAGCTAACCTTCATTTGCTAATGCTCATCTTCTGTGTGATGGTCCCTAGCGCAATGCTGGGGAGGGAGGAGCCTCTCATGTCAACGAGGGCATGGTGAGGGACACGCTGTGCCTTTCTAAGCCATGTTCACTCTTTCTCTACGATGGTGAAGGCTTAGTCAGCTACGCTATTTGAATCCTAGCACAAGTTTCAGTATAGAAATCGTAGCAAAAGATATCAGGTATTTAAGAAAGTATGTATGGTTTTCTTTCTTAAAAAAGAGGCAAGTAATTTCCTGGTCACTAGGGTTATAGTTTGCCAAAAGTTCAATGGCAGTACTTTGCCCTTTTTATAATTAAAAAAAACCCAAACAAACTTACTTCTCACCTGAGATAAAGTTCTTATTCAGGCATTGCCGACTTCATGGGGCACAAAGAAAGCTTGCTCCTTCTTGTTGCTTTTTTCAGTCGTTTCATTGGCAACACAGCTGTGCTGGTGGCAGTCAGTAAATTTCTATGGACATTTAAGTCCTCTGATCTGCATTGTCCATTAAACTCAGCAGCCCCTCGCAGTGCTCTCTCCGTTTTCACAGCAAACATCAGAAAGGTCCATCTGCCTATTTCTTGGGCTTTCTACTGGGGTATGTTTCAATTTTGCAAATGGTGTCAAACAAAGCAGCTGATACCATTCCCTGGGTCTGCTCTCAGCTGGAGAGCTGGTGACCCCAGGCGTGGACCTTGCTGCAGCTGGGTGCCCCAGAGGCATATGTAGTGATCCAGCTGCACAGCAGCCCATGTCCCCACACTTGACCCATGCTGTACATCCTGCAGGCATGTCATTGTGTGTTGAACTACTGACTACCATCCAGTATCAAACATTTCTGACTGTTTAGTCATCTACTTGCTAAGCGTCCTCTCATGTCCCAGTATCTACCAAAGCCACACGTGAAGTTTGAAAAATGTCTTTTTCTTTTGATGTTTCCAAGGGTGACTTTCCTTATCACAGTATTTGTAGAAGGTGTCTAGTGGCCACATTCGTGAGTACTTTAGTAGCATACAGTAATTTTGTGCAAGTCAGTCTAACAGTTGCCTCTCAGGTGCGTTATAAGTAACTCCTTCACTTCACTTGTTCTAATATTCTAAGATTTCCTGCTTTTCAGGGCTCAAATAGCTTAGCTTGCATTGAAGCTGCCATGTCTTGCAATTCCATGTTTTCTTGTTATGTTTGCATAACTTTGAGAAAGTCGTGGGTACGTTGATATCAAAGACTGAATCCTCTCATCTACGAACATTACTTCATCATGTTCTGGTAGTTCAGAAATGTTATCAGCCTCATTTAATCACCTGCAACATATATATAATATAGACATATATTTCTATTCTGGGGCCAACTGGGTTTGTGCAATGGATTCTGCTTCAAAGCATCTGGCCAAGAGCTGCTGGATTAAGCAAGCCATCTTCAGCAGTCACACTGTCTTTTCAGGTTGGCACCTCAGCACACTGGAAGTGCAGGACATCATGGGGACGGGGGGTAATTTGCAACCTCTGAAGGCAGTCAAACAATGTCAAAATATTTCAGCTCTAAATCCCTCGATGAGCTTACTGAGGTATGTGCAAATATACTCGTGTTTTTGTACAGCTAAGTTTATGGCAAGATAAAGTTATGCAGAATGTGAACTAGTTCAAAAATTAGCAAGTAGATAATGACAGAGAACAAAACTTGGACTTCCTATGATACTTCAGAGAAAGTTTAACAGTAAAAATAACCCACACAGCCACCATGATAAAGTTGTGATTAAAAAGACAAAATCAATTAGAAGTGAAGACCTGCAGCAGTGCCACGGTGCACTCAGTGCATTTAAATGATTTGGAGTTATGAGTTACATGCTCAAACTCCTATTTACTTGCCATGTATTTATTACTTAACAGGATTCTACAAAAAGCATGCCTAAATTTTTTCTTTCTTATTTATTCCAGGACAATGACCTGTTGCAATGAGATGATATCCACAGCTTCCCTCCCATACCATTCCTGTAACCCTTTCTCTTCCTCTCAAGACTAGAAACAAATACTCTTGGCAGACTTCTTTGAATGCAGGGACAGGGTGGGTGGGGATGTGTGTGAGGACAGGGGTACACAAATTCTTCATAAGTACTTTGCTGACCCACCTCAGTCTTACGTTCCAAATTGTCAGAACTACTTTGCAATGCACAAGAAAATCCTCTCTTCTTTATGAATGTTTTCAAATAATCCTAGCTAAACAGATAAACATTTGACAAACAGCACATCATTTAGGTCACTTTACACTGCATTAATCGGCTCCACAAAAGCATAACAACTCTGAAATCTGCTTCAGGACTTCATTTATATTTTCTTTTTCATTGAAGTCTTTCTGCTATTAATGACCAGATCACAATAAGGCTTAAGCAACTAGATCTCAATGATCTAGTAACAAGTACCATCACGGGCAATCACCTGCTACATCCTCCCCTACGCAGACAGAGTTTTCCCATCAACCAAAACTCCAAATCCATCCTAAAAACTTAAACAAAACAGCACAAAGTAAATATATTTCCCTTTGGGGAGAGTTGGGTCAGATGCACAAAAGAATAAATCAAAATTCATTACATCAAAACAATTTCAATGAGATTATTTTTTTTTTTTCCCTTTTAAAGGACAATTAATTTAAATCACTCCTTAGGAAACAAAGCAGAAGAGAAACGCTCCCTTCCCCTCTCCCTGCCCAGCTCCCATTTTCCAAAGCCTTCCTCCTGGCACGTACTTTTTGGGTTCAGCCGAAAGCATCTCCCTTCCCTCCGCACATCCGTCCCGTGCAGGACCGCCGAGCTTCGCCTCATCCTGAGGAGCGTTTGAAATCCCAGGGTTTAAAAAGCCACTCGCCAGCAAGCCCTCCTCCGCTCCCAGCCTGACAGCTCTGGGAGCATATCGAACCGCAGTGCTAGCCCTCAGCAAACCACCGATGCTGTTATTCAGCCTGACTGGCCCCACCACTGCTGTTTCAAATGCAAAAAGATGACTTTAAAAAAAAAAGGGCAAAAAACAAAATAACCCACAATTTTATTTTTTTTCTTTTTTTTTTTTTTTTTTTTTTTTTTAAAGGATGGATACTGGGAGGAGCTTGTTTCCAGGGCATCCCAGCTGGCTACCTCTGTCAGGGCAGCCCAGGAGCATCCTGAGTACCGCTGAGGATACCACCCCCGAGGCTGTGCATCCTTGGGAGATCAGTGCCCAGGATCCTGCTTTTCCCGTACCTGCTCCCCGCAGTCCTGGATGAGCAGCCTGGGCTGGCAGGGATGAAGGCTGGCATCTGGGATTTTCCTCGCAGCAACTCACACCTGTTGCCTCTTATGCTTTCGCTACAAGGAGCCTGGCTCTGCCTTCCCTTTAACCCCCACTTAGGTAGCTGAAAAGAGCAGCTGGTCTCCCCCCATCCCTGGGTCACCTCCCTGGCTTCTGCAGGCCAGCTCTGGCTTTCTCCTTATGTGTCCTCTGCTCCATCCTCACAACCCACAAACCCCCAGGGCATGGTCAGGGTGGCTCCGCACCACTTCACATACGAGCAGTCACACACCTGGGCTTCTTGCGGGGCTGGCAAGGAACTGGGTATAAAACCAAGCCACTTCCCAGCAACTCACCTTGGAGTTACTGAAATTTCCTCTGCAGCATCTGCCTCGATCTTAAAGCACTGCTTGTCCCAGAGATGCTTGAATAACCACAGAAAATAAAGTGAAGGGCACTGAATGGGGCACAGGAATGTCTTACCTCACAGCGTCTTGTCAGTGTCACGTTTGCAAAGCTGAGGTCTTCCGAGGCACTGAAACGTGATGAAAAGCACAGGGATCTGATGGCAGGCATGCTCTCCCAGAGCCTCTTTCTCTTGCACCCTGGCCAGAAAGACATCACAAAAATAGCTACATTTCTATCCCTATATTTTTTTCTTCAGTGCATTGACAATATTTTCAACATAATTGGTTTCAGAATTCCCCTTTTGAAAGACATGAGTGAAGAGGATTTGTGAGACAGAGCCTTGTGTGGAAAAAAAAGAAAGGCTCGAAGTAGTAGAGAAAGGAGCAGAAACAGCAATTTAAACATGTTACTCAAGGGACTTACATGCCCCCTCCACCTAGGGCTTTATAGTGGTCAGAGCTTTGCAGGAGAACCTTTAAACTATTTCTGCTGAAAGATTAGGTCTTTTGACTGGCGATTATAAGATGACAGAAATTCAACTACAGACATAAAACTTACATGTATGGTGAACATATACCATACAGATAATCTGTAAACAGCATAATTTCCTAAATTGGAGGCCTCGATTTCAAAACAAAGTTTGCTTTGGCATTTAAAATCCTAAAGGCGTGATGGATATGTTAAAATAAAGTGAACAATGTACCAGAACAGAAAAAAATAATATATACTTCAGTGAAAATATGATATGTTGTTAAGCACTGTATTATAAAACGCAAAATGATGGTATCATTGTCATACATAAATGTTTAGACACCGGTATTGTATGTTGATCATTATTACTTCATCCTCAGTATTCATTCCTTATTGAACCATCTTATTTCCATTCAATTATTTGACTTGACAGGTTCTACTTCCCTCCTCTGAAGATGCCCAGTAAAACAAAAGATCAGTATAAGCTGCTGCCTCTTGCAGTCAGTTGAACCTTGAAACCTTGATGCTTTATTTTTCAGGTCAACCTGTTGATTTGATCTCTGTGAACTACCTCTTGCAGATGGGTTTGGAAGAAAACTACAGTTCTTTCTATTGCTTTATATGCTCCAACCTCAAATCCACCATGGCACATACTATAGACATTGTAACAGTTACATAGTTATTTTTTCTTTATTCAATTTCATTGCATCTCTCTATTACCCAAATGATATGATCCATTAGATTACCTTTGTTGCCCTTAAAAATATTGTCTTGATATTCTAGATGTATGATGAGGCATAAAGTTTTTGCTTACCTTACAACATTTTTCCATAAAAATTGGCTTTCAGAGGAAAATATATACACAATTTCAGAAGTACTATATACTGTCTTTGCAGTTTCAGAACCTGTAGATTTATAATTTGTTAGTGGATAGCATATATTATCTGTAACGGGTTTTTAAGGCAATAGAGGCTGCATGAGAAATTATCAGCCCTCTAACGTCCACAGGTGGGCTCTGTTTTTACTCTTTACTTACAAAAATCTGGAAATGCTGCTCTATGAAATAATCAGAGACCTGAAAAACTGTTGAGATGTCCTTTCCAAGGAGCAGCTCATGTTACTCATGTTGTCGTTCATTCCTACATCTGCAAGGTGGAGCTGAAACTTCTCTGAGGCCAGACCACTACAGACAACACCTCACAGAGCTGGACCCAAAATGAACCCTATTTTGTGTGAGATATTCTAATTAAAGCTAAGAATTGGATGCCAAAGGAAAATTAAATGCCAACTAAAGCAAATTTTTTCAAGCTTCAGACTTGTTTAGACTGACAGGGCTTTGATTGATGCTTTGAGTTGGCTCCACGAATGACAGCATTTGGGTGCAACTAAGCCTCCAGCTAGAGGCTGACTGGATTGCTGTCCCACACATCTCTCTTCCCTGCACTTACACCAAGATTAGTTCTTCATCAGGCCTTCCTATTTCAGCTGTTTGTAATTAATCCTCGGACATGGGAAAATACAGTAAATCAACCAAGCAAGTACAACTAGACAATGAATTTGGCCTCATTGTGCATTCTGAACTGCATTTGCATACTAAAACTCACAATGTGTTTAAGTAAAAGCACTGAAAATCAGTCCTTTAAAATTAGTCACAGAAAAGAGATTGCTCAACTAACTACAGAAATAGGTAAGGTAAATAACTGCCTAAAAAAGTTTGGAAAAATGTCTTTTCTGAGGGTAGTTGAGATCCTTGGCTAAGGGACTATTGATCATAGTTCCATGTGGAGACTTAAAGAAACCAACCAAATGTTGAACAAAATGGAGGAAAAAAGTGTACACCCCCCTTTTTTTGAAAATAGGAAATAGAGCAGAGTCATTTAGGATGAATAATAGCACTTTACATTTCTGTGACACCTTTCATCCCCCACAGGCTCCCCAAAGCATTTGGCAAATTGAACAAATTGAAGGACATTATCTACCGTACACCGAAATCATTTTATCTGTCACTAAAGGCAGCCCCGCTGGAGCAAAAAGCAGTATCTGTTTAACAGGTTAGATCTGTTGTGACAAACACGGCTTCTAAGCAGAGCTACAAGGAGGGTCTAATTGTCAACAGCTGGAACTGGTGGTGAATCCTGGATTGAGCAGTTGTTGGGAAATGGCTGCTAGTATTTTCTCCAGTTATCACCGGTCATGAAGACTTTATCACAAACCTTGCAGACCTGCCATGCCCAGGGCAGGCATCCTAAGGAGCCATCTCCTCGGGGTACCCGTCTCAGCACGAGGTGCCTTCACAACCCATAGCCCTCATCCTTCCAACGTTTGAGTGTTATATTCACCGGAGAGGGAGAGAGCAGAGACTGACTGTAAACATCCAGGCACAAAGCCAGACACAGTGGTGAATCCAGAAGGGCCACACACTTCAACAGTTGCTTTGATCTGAGCCTTCCTTCGCTAGCGGCATCTTACCTCCATTGCAGCCTGACAATAGACACTCCAGAAAAAAACCAACATTACTTCTGGCAACGCGGTGAGGTTCAAAGATGTTTTACATCCAACAGGCTATTCACAAGTGCTGCTTCCTAGGGGGCACGTGGGTCTGACCACAGCCTGCCTCACCAGCTTCTCAGGAATCTGTGAACACTAGCAATGCAGAGCAGCAAAGAGGGCTAAATTCAGTGTACATTAAGGACTATCACCTCGAATGTCAAAGGAAGCAAAGTTGCATGAAAAAGCTCCTCCAGGCTACAGATTCAGTGGGATGGGAGTGAGTTTCACACTTCCTCTCTCTCACAGCCATGTCAGGGATCTCAGTCCTTTTAAGGAATTATGGCCATATTTGTGGCCACTGATACTATGATCACCAAAGAGTGAAAAACAAGGTAAGCAGAGTATGATTATTAAAAAAAAGAAAAGCCCAACAAAAAATTGGCAGAAAGAAGAGAGTGTAATGAAAGATAAATACATGGCCACTGAACTGGTATATGCTAGCTTTAAAAGGAAAAGAAATTGCATTCAAAGCCCTTTCCAAATTTGCTGTCAGACCAAAATAAAGGCTAGGATGTCAAAGACTGATGGATAATCTACAGTCACGTGTTCATTTTGGGATAGCACGGAGGCATGTTTGAAAATGTGTTTTGAGCTGTAGAAAAAAGAGGAGTGAAGTAAAAAGTGGGAACGGAATCACATACCAATGAGCAAAATAGATTAATTCAGCACTCCGTATCTTCCACTGTTTCAAAATAGCTATCATGTTGATCTGGGAATTAATCTCCTGATTGTTATAAACTGCAGTGCAAACACTCAATGTCATCCTACTGCGCTTCTGAGAACTCTGAAAAGTCTCACGTATTTCACAGGCAGCTGAAACACTTAATTGTAAAGAAAAATGAAGAGTTAGCATGGCCCAGGACAGCTTGCCTTTTGAATGAAAGAACTGTAGAAATATAAGGGTTTGGAGAAGCTCTCAAGAAATCACTTAGTTAAGTGATTCTCAGGTAGGGTTAATCATCATGGAAAACCAACCATTTTTCAATGGCTGAACATCTGAAGTTTAATCTAAGCTTTAGGCAATGAATGAAGCCAGTTAACATCAAGGTGCAGGTAAGACTCAATCACAGGATTAGAATGCGTGTCTCACGGTTACGCTTTGCTCACGAGTGACAAAGACGACATGGCTTATCTAGGATACCTATTATGTACAGGTCACCTCAGTAGCAAAAGTGTAAAAATGTACAAGCTTGACTCTTTTCTTCTCTTTCCTCACTAACAGAGTGCATATTTGAATGCCAATGGTGGAATTTAATTATGCATTTGCCTTTTATTTCTACTTTGCCTATGCCAAGCCGACAGAAACCCTTGCTTGCTGACACTCTGAGAGGGAGAATCTGGAGATACCTAAGGTGATGGCCCCTGCTCAGACAGAGGCATAATTCTTTTTATCCCCCTTCTCTTAGCCTCTTTCTGCTTACCCCATTAGGGCCTGATATCCCTCCTATCCCCTTATTGCACCAGCAGGAATGGGTTACCAGGACTCAGCCACAACTTTTCCTCGAAACTTCATCCTTTCCTAGAGTCTTTTCCGTGGAAAGAACAACCTGGCCAAGATGCAGTCTCAATCTCTTATTCCTCAGGTGAGGACATTCATTTTCTCAGGTACAGCAGAGAAGCTTCAGCCATATCTTATGGTCTTAGTGACCTTTGAAGCTCCTTTTCTTCCCAGGAAAGGGACTTCAGCACTAAGCCACATCCAAGGGATGTTATCTCATCTCTGTTGGAGACAAACAACAGCAGAGGAAGAAATGCAGATATCAAAGGGTCAAGAAGATGAGGGGAAAGGAATTCAACTCCATAGTCCCCTGCGGAGACACTCACCTGGGGGACAGAAACACCGATTCCTAGTTCCGGTCAGCTCTTGGACCAGTTCAACATCTTCATTGGTGACGTGGACAGTGGGATTGAGGGCACCCTCAGGAAGTTTGCTGATGACACCAAGCTGTGTGGCATGGTCGACATGCTGGAGGGAAGGGATGCCATCCAGAGAGACCTGGACAAGCTTGAGAGGTGGACCCATGCGAACCTCATGAAGTTCAACCAAGCCAAGTGCAATGTCCTGCACATATGCCACAGGAATCCAAAGCACGAATTGAGATTGGGTTGGGAATGGATTGAGAGCAGCCCTGAGGAGAAGGACTTGGGGGTCTTGGTGAATGAGAAGCTCAATGTGAGCCAGCAAAGAGTGCTCACAGCCCAGAAAGCCAACCACATCCTGGGCTGCATCAAAAGAAATGTGGCAGCAGGTAAAGGGAGGTGATTCTCCACTTCTACTCCACTCTGTTCAGATCCCACCTGGAGAACTGTTTCCAGCTTTGGAGTCCGCAGCATAAGAAGGACATGGACCTGTTGGAACAGGTCCGGAGGAAGGCCATGAAGATGATCAGAGACTGGAACACCTCTCCTGTGAAGACAGGCTGAAAGAGTTGGGGTTGTTCATTCTGGAGAAGAGAAGGCTCTGCAAAAACCTTATAGGGATCTTTCAGTACCTAAAGGGGGGCTACAGGAGAGATTGCGAGGCACTCTTTGTCAGGGAGTGGAGCGACAGGACCACGGATAACTGTTATAAACTGAAAGAGGGGAAATTTAGATTAGATATTAGGAAGAAATTCTTTACTGTGATGGTGGTGAGACACTGGAACAGATTGCCCAGAGAAGTTGTGGATGCTCCTTCCCTGGAACTGTTCAAGACCAGGTTGGATGGGACTTTGAGCAACCTGGTCCAGTGGGAGGTGTCCCTGCCCATGGCAGGAGGGTTGGAACTCAATGGTCTTTAAGGTCCCTTCCAACTCTAACCATTCTATGATTCTTTTGGCTCTGTTATATATCTCCTAGAGAGGCTTTTTGAATTGGTTTGGAAATACATTGCCTGACCTGGAACAGGGTCCTCAGATCAACGTCTTTCAATGTGTTACCAATTCTTTAAATCAAACCTGAATTCTGGTTGTTTCACAAAATTTCAGTAAATAAAATACAATATTTTTACTTTTAATCCCCATTTTAGTTGAAAAATTGCATTTTATGATACCAGAAATTTCCATGGAAAAGTCATGCTGTTTTTTTACTGACTCACAAGTTTTCATCTGGCCCCACTCAAAAAGTTTTCTCTAACAACTTATGGAAAAATCCAAAAAGTCACAACTTTTGCTGTGAAAGTCATGGCAGAGACAACCACACAGACATTTTTTTGTTGTACTGTTTTCTTCTATAGTGAAGTTTTCCATTTCTAATCAAAGGTGACATTTCTATAAATGGAAACATTTTCACACTTCAAAGGCTTGAAACAAAATCCTTTTCTGTAAAAAGCCAGCCTGGAGAATTTCATCCTGGAAGTTGAATGCATCAGAGTCCTATCAACACTTACAAAGGCTCTTGATAATGAGGTTTAAAAAAAAAGCAGCCCAAACTTGGTATCGACTCTCTAATTCAAACAACGTTTTAAAAAGAGACACACAGAAAAGCAGAAGCACTTACAGGTCTGCAGTTTCTGTATGCTAAAAGAGGGAAGAATATACTCGGGTATTAAGTAGCTATGACTGGCATGTCCTTGAAAAGCCAGGGAGATAACTGTTAAAATCCAGAAGGAATACATATTAGGCAGCAGCCATGCTACTGCCCTGACCTCCCAGCCCTGAACACTTAGCAGAAAATGCTCTGCCCTGTTAAGTGTGGTTCCAGAGGATCCACCACGGCACCTAAGACAGCTCCGTCAGTCCCTGGTGACACGGAGACACTCTGTCTCTGCGTGCGCTGGGCAGTATGCTTGCAGGTAATGGTCTGTTCTGTTCCAACCATAGCATTTTACAGAGTACGGCGATGGAAGCACATGTGATGTGACCTTCTTGAGCTTTGCCCTGACAGATAGCACCTCAGTGATCAGCCGCCAGTTCCAGCTCTGCAGGTCCTTCACCATGATCTATTCCCACCAGCCAACTCTTAAACTGAGGAAATTAAAATCCAGTTCTTATTAAAATTGAAGTTATGAGATAGTAATAAATTTCAGAAGCTCTCAAGATCTACTGTGGTGCAAAGACCAATACATAACATTTTTTTCAGCCATTTTAGGCCCAGTAAACTTATGATTTGAATTGCTCTTCACATAAAATTGCCATAAACCAAAGGCTGACTCAGAACAAAACATTTAAACTACAAACTCCTTTAAAATGTTGGCTAGAGTCTTGTTTCAAATATCTTCAAGACTCAATGGCAAATACAAAACTCACTGTTGACTCTTACCTTAGAAAACAGAAGCAATAGCATACAGGAACTGAATTAGATGCATAATGATACATTTATCCTGAAGTGAGAAGAAACTTGGATCTCACCTCTGCTCTGAAAATAAACCATGAGTAATACCTTCCGGATGACAATTTGACATATACATCTGAAGAAAAACTGAAGGACTAAAACTGAAGAAAAACAAACTCACATTATCCATTCTTTCTTTATGACAGGATCTTCTGAAGATTTTTATCTTCACAAATTTCAATTCTGCTCCAGAAAAGAAACAAACACAATTTGGAAGAAACATCTTAGAAAGAGAGTTCACTTTTTTTTTTTTTTTTCTTTCAGAAGAAACAAAAGAAAGGTCTACTCCAAATCCCATTCTTCCCTCCAGCATGTAATCTCTGGTCTATAATCTCTGCTCTGTCATGGACTGCACCCATTTCTGGGCTTTTCTTGGTCTAGTGCCATGTGAGTTTCTGTAATCCCTACCCCATCTGGTACAGAAGTCATAAGGCTGCACTTACCTTCTTCAGAAAAATACATATTACTGAAAATCAAATACTTCACTAAAATCAAACACTTAAGATATAACCCCTTTCCAAAGAGCAGGGCATACAAACAAAGAGACGTGATGAATACCACGAAGGAAGCTGAAAGAGACTCAAGTGCCTGAGCTTCTGTGACCAGCTGGTGTCCTCCTTCCCTTTGCAACAGGCATAAGCAAGAACAGCTACTTCCAGAGCTTTTTTCCCACATTTCTCACAGAAACCAAAATGGAAAGGTACATGTTGCCTGAGAAGGAGACAAAGCTTTGCTACCTCTAGAAATAATTCATGAAGAAAGCTTTGAAATGAGTTAAACCTTTTTCCCCAAACACAGAGTGATTAAGGAATAGCCAGAATGTAAAAGCAGCTATCGGCTCTAGGTGGGTTTCAGAGATAAATACTCTTCACCCAAGCTCAACACAGCAGGGCAGAGCGAGAACTGGGTGGAATGAGACATTAAAACAATAGTCTAGAAAGATATTTTTGTCAAGAGATGTGGGGAATTACATAGGGCTAATTTGAGGATCACTTCAGGTCTGTCTGAAACATTTTAAATAGAAGGGTTTTGTTGGCTTTTTTTTAAATGCATAAATGTTACTAAAAAGTTTGGATTAGAGCTATAAGCAGGTGATTATATAACCAAAACTGCTGGGAGTGCCTGCATGTATGTGCAATGCATGTATACACTTCAATAAAAAATCATTTTAATAAAAACCCCTCTTTCCTAATATAGTTAATAATTCTCGTTGCTGAAGTTGAGTGTGCCTTTACTGATCATTTCTTCTGGCAACTGCAATTTTGAACTCTCCATCTGACTGTTTAGTTTAGGAGAAAGCTGGCCTAGAGAAGAAAATATTTTTTGCTCTCTCAGAAAAGTAATGGGAAGTTAGACTGTAAAGTAAGCTTTGCTATGGCTAAATTCAAGAAATATAGCTGTATGGGATAACAGGGAAATAGCATTAAATACATTTTTCAGTTCTTTTATTCTTTTTAAGCTTTTCCCAATACTTTCAAGTATTCTCCCCACCCTTTCCCAAATGATGCAAAGGAAAGGAACTAAATGTTTCTCTGGCAGAGATACACTTTGGCAGCAAAGCATGTGTCTTTGAGGTTTATACACTTCTTCAGCAACAGCTCTATTTCTACCCAAACTAATTTCTAAATGAAAGGAAAGGAGCAGAACACTGAGTAAACAAAAATTTAGCTAAATCATCCAGTTCTCTTTCATCAACTCCATCAGTCAAAACAGAGTATTGCCATCATTCAAGGGCAGACTGGAACTGTTTGTTTTTATAACTGGAATACAAGAATTTACCAAATTTGCCTCAGAGGTACCAAATCACGTTTATGTTGTAGTATTTGTCCAGTTACACCATTAAGTTCAGCACCAGCTCTATCAGAAACCAACACCTATAATGCCAGTGAAATAGATGAAGACCCTTCATGCAGCATCACAGAAACTCTGTAGTCTCATAAGCCAAGAAGGGAAAAAACCCTGCACTCAACTGACAAGATTTGCCATGGGTTTTTTTTTTATTAACAACAAAAAATAAATTAAAAGACCACTCCATCTATCTCAATCTACAAAGCCAAATGATGGCAAATTTGGGTTTGGTATGAGATATGGAAGAAACATTAAGCTGCTTTTCAGCAAAACTCAGTTTTGTTATTCCTTCTGCCGGTTTCTCCTTTATCTATCAAGCCCTGAGTAACAAATCACTTTCCTTAAATCATGGAGCCAAATTCTACTGTTATATCACATGTTTTATTTGGTTTATGTATTTTTGTCATGGTAGTGAGAACAGAGGTTGGTCTACAGCATTGATCTTCACACATACATTAAAAACACAGCCTTCTTCGATTTTCACATTGCTGATGGGATCTATTTCTAGGCACAAATCACTAACTGTTAGCCTTTACTTAGAGAGTACTGGCCCCTTCTTTTTCTAACTTCTTCAGTCTGCTTACTTTTTTCCACAATTAATTTCTGAAGTCAAAAGTTTGCCCAAGACAGAGCTGTTCTCATCAAGCCCCTGTTGGGACTTTCGGGCATTGCAGTAGCTAACAGTCCTGACAGAAAATGAGCATCTACCACCAGTTTCAGAGGAAACAAATTTTCCAAGAAGCAACAGACTCTAAGCAGATACTGAGATGCTTGCAAAAGTGGTGATTCCAGCTAATACAGTTAATTGCCAAAAGGAATTAAAAGTTATTGCAGGGTAACGTGCTGTGCTAGGAACTAAAAATGTGATTACTCTCTCAGGGCTTCTGAATTTCAACACAAAGGTTTAGATAAACCTAAGTCAGTGGTGCCTGCCAACAGAGCCTGGGATTCCTTGGTATATCTAGTATGCTGCCCTAAATCTATATTCAATGACTGGCAAACAGCACCTCAGTCCATCACCAGGGAGATCTGCTCAGGTCAGGTTTCATACAGGGACTGTACAGTAACAACCACCATCCTGAGAGAGAAGGGTTTTGGTGACTCTGCATTGCAGAAGAACAGTAATACATTAGGCTACAAAAGATTGGCTGTAGAACAACAAAAAAACCCTTGCTACAGCTCACGTTTCATGGCACTGCTATGCAGATTTTAGAAGTGAGACAAAATCCTGTACATGCCGTGTAGCCACCCCTCTCTAGGCAACTTTTACAAAGAAACCAGGTGAACAGCCCATACACAGCTAGTCCATTCAGTAGCTAGCTAGGACTGAGGAGCTACTAGCATAAGGACCAATATGCTTTCCCCTCTCAGTAAGATGCCCACTGAGCCTTTGCTGCCAGATCTGCTAGGCAGGTAGGCAAGGGCCAGTCTCCATCACTGCTTGGGCAGGCTGGTCCCTGATACCACTGACCTACCAACTTCCAGCTCCCCATCTTCTTCTTCAGTTTTGTATCTCTTCATATGACTGTGGTTTTCTTTCTTGAACCCCTGAGCTGCTAACCTACTTCTGTCTGCAGTTTTACCTTTCTTATCTTGCATGGCTCTCATCTCTGTACTTTCTCAGAATTAAGCAATTTTCTCAGAAGTCCGAGCCAAGGTTTTGCAGCTGTGCTGTATCACAACAAGGTCTTGGACCACAGACAGCTGAATACTTCAAAAGAGCGTCAAGGCTCTAGAATCAGGACTACAAAAGGTAACTGGAAGGAACTGAAGTACCACGTGAAATGGCCAGCAGATTAAGCCTTTTAAAAATTAGCCAGAAAAAGCCTACCAGGAACATAACGGAGGAGGAAGAAGTGAAAACAGGAGATAAATTACAAGCTGACTGGGCTGATAGGCTGGAGACTGAAGTGAAAGTAATTACACAAATAAATTGTAAGGAGAAAAAGTGGAGCACAAAGCAGCCTCTGTCTGACTGACAAAGAAACAGATCTGGGTAAGCAGCAGAATGCAGAAGAAATTTAGGGTTAGGAGAGAATATGGTCAAGCATAGGAATAGGTGAAGACTATTCAATTATGGGTTGTGACATCCTTGTATATCTTTTATTGCTGCTCTTCAGAAAGTAGCCACCTCAGAAATTAATCTGCCTAAAGGATCACATTTATATAAGACTTATAATGGAATGATAGAAAATCCTCTGCTTTCTGTCTCCTTAGTACTTGTGGATAACTCCATAGAGATCTGAAATACTCCCATATATGTAAGATCCAGTTTTCCTCTTGACCAAATGCCACATAATTATCACAGAGATGACAGTTTGGTACAACCAAAGCTCTGTGTGCATCCAAAATGATTTGAGAGTTTTAACAGCAAGAGTTGATAAATCTGACCAGAATATTCCAGGCTCTCTCAATCCCAGTGGCATTGGATGGTATTCTTGTGTAGGCAGCTGGATATCTATGACCTGCTGATTCTGAAGGACCATCTGGCCATGGGCATGCCTCTCAGAATACAGGGAAGCAATGGCATCTGACAACATTACCAAAGCCTCATGAGTTCCTGACTCAGCTGAGCAATACCAGCTGTTCATGCCTTTGCTCCTGTTTCATTGCATATCCAGATCTCATTTTTAATGCATATTCACACAGGGTAATTTGCAGCCAAAATAGGCTAGAAGCATAGATGCAGTTGGTCTGTTAATTATAACATTGTCAGTTACAATAACCAGGTCAGCTGCAGTGTCCCTGTATGGACAGGGACATGATACAGGCCCCTGAGATTCTGTTTCCATCATCTGCTGTTGGGTGCAGCTTGCAGTTCCTCCCCTCTGCTTGGGGAGGCTCTTCATTCTAGCTAGGCCTGGCCAGAAAGGGCTGCTCAAGTGGTTGACTTGGGAGCTCCCAATGGTCCTCATCCAGGTAGGCTTCAGCCTCCCAACAACTGGAAAACTTCCTGCAGCAGCTGACCGCCTGGTCTCCTGTTAGGAGTTGTTTCACAGTGTGTAAATAATACCAGTGAGCCCCAAACAGCTTTCCTACCAGTTAGTGGTATGGGAAACACATACCCTGGGGCTTGGGAAAGCCTAAACCATGAGTCACCTGACTTGACTTTAAATACTGCAGGAAAAAAACCCCAAAACAATAAAAGGAAAAGCACCAAGCTTAGTCAATAAAGCCATGGTTTAAATTTTGGATAACCAGCATGAAACAATGCTAGAAAAAAACAAAGCCATGACAGCACTTAGAACAGACCTAAAAATCAGTCTGCCCTTCTAGCCTGACCACTGATTTCTCTGAGGCATATCTTGGCTTGGGAAACTAGGCTAGTGATTCAGTGTACCATCTCCACCATCTTGTCTTGTCTGCCAGAGGTGACCTGTGGCCTTGTTCACCCACAGAGCCAAGACATCAAGGTCCAGACCCATCTGCCTCCTGGGCACCTTCCTCTGGAGCTGACTTTTCAGTGTAACAGGCACCTCTCAGCTGCCTCTGGGCTGTGTTGCCTGAGCTGCAGCTGAAGCTGTATCTTCTCCCTGCTTTTTATTTCTTTCAGCACATCAGACCTTCCTGATCCTGTTTTGTTCGAGCAGGAACGTAGCATAGTACGTAGCATAGCACTGTGCAAAATTGCCCAACCTCAGTTTTACCCATGCACCAACTTGTTTTTGTTTCATTTAAGTGACCTCATTGAAGGCATGACATGTTCATTACCATTGTAGCACTTTATACATACATCAACCGAAGGATTAAATACATAAACATCTTGTTAAATCTGCTGTCACTGTTTCACTGTGATCTGATGATAATTGCATAACATATTGCTAATACTAATTATTAGTCTTGACAGATTTGGCATGCATGACAATTTCTACAGTCCCTTCCTGGCATAAGCATTTCCCAGCCTCCTAATCGCTGCTGTCTTTGTGTCACCTGGAGAGCCTCCTGCTTTCTCCACAGGATTTCTTAACTCTTTCATCTGATCCCACAGTCGCTCTACATCCACCTGATTAAAGTGGTCACACCTGGAAAGGAAATATAAGCATGAGTTGATACCATGATTGCTTCTGGACATGGTATTTCCTAGTGATGTCATAAATCTCATGAAAAGACTGCAGGCAAAATGCATCTCAGGCAGAATTGAAAAGAAGAATTAAAGTCAAAGAAGAGGAGTTCAGGAAGGCATTTTTTTGTTTGTTTGTTTTGTGGCAGAAAAATTACAAACACTTACCTGGTTTAGTAGTTGGCTTGTTAGAAGATGTACCACAGTCAAAACTCTGAAAACATAGAACAATTTTTTGGTTTATAACATTTACTTTAATGATTGTAAAGTATTTTTGTTTAAAAGTGGTAACCCCACACACTTAATAACCAGAAGGTGAGAAAACTGCTAATTTAAGCCTTGTAAATGCTGCTTCAAAAATATCTTCCAAAAATCTTTTGGCTTCAAGGTATGAGAAGTAGGTACCTACCAAATTTAGCCTGGGTTTTAGACTTCATTTCCAAAACTATGCTTTTTCCCAGTGCTTATACTGAGAAATAAATTTCATGGTTAACATACTTAAAAAAAAGCACCGTTAAACTTTCACTGTTTTGGAGAAATCAATATTTGGTAGACTTTGGAGAGAAGTATAAAAGCAGAATTTCTGAATGCGAGCCTGCTAGCTGGTGTGTGTCCTTCACATTTTATAGAAAGCAAAACATTCTCAAAATGAGACCACTGGTTTCCAACTATAAATTTACTGCAGAGATTTATTTGCAGCTTTTAAAGAATGGAATTAATTTTGCTTAGAACAAAAACATGTCCGTATATATATACTTCTAAGGTTACCTATACAGAAAATTGTTTAGATCTTTAGAGTGTTACTACTGCAGTAAAAGCCACATTTCTTAAAACATGCCAGCACATATTAGCTAACAGATTTGCATGATACTTTAAACCCTCAAGATTATTGCTTAGTATAAAGAACAAGTCTGTTAATAAAGCTACTGCTTTTCTGTTTGCAAGGTCTAACATAAAGGTCTAACATCTAGGTTTGTAAGGTCTAATATCTTATGTTCACCTACTCCTTTGCACTCACCCATATCTCAAAATGTGAATACAGAGCAGTATGACTTCATAAATATAGTGTGATGATTTCACCTGGCTGTAAAGAACTGTTGAAATTTGATTAACCTGTGAAAAGTGAAGAAACAATGAGTTAGGAGATAGCACCTGCTTCTCTCATAGTAAAGCATCTGCTACACTACTCTGTTAAAATAGTGCTACTCCTTGTGAGGGGCTTTTCACAAATGAATCGACACCTTACACATCACATAGTCTGCCCTTCAAAAACCATACCTAGATGACAGGCGTCCTACCTTAGCAAATGTACTACTGCTAAGTTCACATCCAAGCATTATTGCCATGTTCTTGTCCATCAGTAGCAAAATCCCGTCCAGCCTAGCTTTAAAAGCTTGTGGGTAAATGAAGAATATAGTCACTATAAGTTTATCACAACTAAAATGTGTGAACATGCTAGAAATTATTTCAATGGATTAATTTTGGCAGCCATATTTGATTGTGTAAGTACTTTTTCCCTTTGATTTGCCTGCTTAAGAACTTTCTTAAGCTGTCTTACAAAATATATTCACAGACATTTTCTATACGTACTGTGTTGTTGGTTTTTCCATTTCTTACCCTGGCTAAAAATTTAAAACATTTCATGCTGCTTCTTAGTTATTACTTAGAAAGTCAGTAATGCAATAAAAAAATATAATCAGTGTGATATTACAAGGATATATTAATATTACTCAACATTCAAAGTTTTGCTAAAACCAAGAATTCAGCAAAGGACTAAATAAATCTTCAATGTATTGTGTAGAACTAACCAAGAGCTCTTTATTGGGGTTATTTCAAACAGAAATGCATTGCCAGGTAACTTTTTTCCAGGGAAAACCAAATTTTATGGGAAATTTTCTGTGTTAATCTAGAATATTAAAAACAAAAACCCAGTAGTATTTCATTTCAGGTTGGCTCATACTAAAATTAGTGTATTTCATTTTGCTGAGCTGACTGACATGACTTACTTTCTGGCAGATACCACTGCCTTTGTCCCAGAGGAAACACAGTGACTCCCATTCTCATCTGGGGATGACATTACAAGCTTCTCTCTGGCTGAACTGTGGCAGACACACAAAAGTATGCGATTCACAGGAAAATTATTTTGGTAAGGAAAACATATCTATTCAAGCCTACTTTTTTAAAGAGGACATTTTCCCAACACACTCAAAACAGGAAAACCTGGACAAGCACTGAAGTTACGAAGTGCCTTGGGAGATTTCAGTAATTCAATTCATGTGCAAGTTACGAGCTTTGAAGTATTAAAATATCTCGTTGAGACAAAAATATTTCTACACTTGTAATTCTTGATTTTTGAGGACTTCGATTGCCAGGAAAAAGCATTGAAACACAAGCATTTCATACCAGCAAAGCTCTGCATGCAAATACCAGGCTTCCTTGTGCAGGGCAATTCCAAATTCTGCTTAGCTTTCATAATAGTCCCCTTCAGTGCGAGAGATTTCTGTAGCATGCATCAGGTGAGGGTAATTATTACTCTCCTAGAAATTCTTCTGTTAGCACTTTGCTTATACTTCAAGGTAAAGAACATTTCCGCACTCAGACTATTACTCAATGATATAACTGCAACTTCCTGAAGCTGAGATTTCTGCATATTGCTTTATAAATCCAAGAAACCTTTTAATAAACTTTCTCAACTATATCCTGATTGTGCAAATGGGGGATGCAAAACATCTCCCGGGTAGAGAAACCTTGCCCTCTCAAACTCATCCTTCTCAGGCTTGACTTTTGCATGGAAAGCACCATGGAGAAATCAAAACAAAACCACATCTCAGAGCAAAAGCAGTTGGGCGTTTTGATTTCCTTTGGATGTGCTGTGCATTTAAATGATTTTAAACCAATGAAATTCAGGAGTCTACTGAAGTCTAAAGTTTCTACAAAGTAACCCTCAAGTTTATCCGCAAGGACACAATGAGTTACCAATTCCCACTCAGCAAAGAACTTACTCTGTGATGAAAAGGTAAAGCACCCATTGAAGTTTTTTAACAGTCCCATTTTTCTCCCCATGATATAAATCTGGCCACATCAAAACAACTGTGTCACTAGTGCACTGACGACCCCTAAAACTGAGTTATCGCTCATGTATCACTAAGTAAAACCTGTCAAACTCTTCTATGACCGCTAAACTAAGACTAATGACTTCTTCACCAGTAGCCCCTGGGCTATAATGAGCAGAAAATGACATTGATCTTAATCAGATCAGACACCAGCTTCTCTCAACTCTATCTCAAAGTTTATTTGATTTCATGCTTCATTATAAAATTGATTAATTGTTTCATTGCCTAGTCATTTTAGATGTTATTTATAAAAGACATTGTGTTGCTATTCAAAAGAAAGCAGACAGCCAGGATATATTGTACTAGCCCCAAACAGAGCGCATGGAAAACAGCATTATTTTTAAAAGAGGCAGCACATATAAACCAACACCATGAGTGAGTTCACCTGATCATCCAAAGTGGTGTGATCAATTGTAGCAGCCAAGGGCATTTTCTGCATGCCTAAAAGCCCTGCTTTCACTGGGCCTTCACAGCCTTTCACAGAGAGAGAAGTACCATTCACAAATCCATCCTCAGCATCACCTCTCGCGAGTGCACTTGCACTTCTTTGCAGAAGACCTCAACCTCTTAGAGCTGAGCACGGGAATATCTTCAGTGCAGTGAGGTAGTTTAGAAGCTGAAACTAAGAACGGAACACCAAGTTAATTAATACAGACATTAGAGCATGCTGGACGTGGAAAAATTAAGCCACAATGAGGCACTTGTGTTGCTTTGCGATAATTAATTTCATTTTTCCAAGCAACTTGGAAATTTGAGTGAATGTTTATGGAAAAAGGAATCATTCACTCAAGCATGAGTTTCCAAATAAATTTTATTCTTAAGGAAGTTATTTACAGTTTACTCTATCAAGTTTTGCATTTACATCTAGATCCAGTAAAGCACTTAGCAATGACGTATTTGAGTGCAAATGCACTTCCATGAATATATAGCTAGAAACACTCATTTCAGACAATCAATCAGGATTGTAACGTTAGCAATAAGAGAAGGAATTTTCTAAGATTCAACCCTGCAAGAAATATGCCAATGTCTTTCTACTTCAGACAGTCATTGTGATGGGTGCGGGCTGGAAAACTGTATTTCTGTTTTTAATCTTAACTTTTGTCTGAGTTGTCATACACATATGCCAAAAAGCACTTTACCTTAGCTTTCCTTAATAAGTGCTCCTATAACAAATGTTTTGGTTTTTACCTTGGATTTAAACTATATGATGAAATTTTATTCACTATTTCTTCAGCTTATTTGTTGATAATCTGTCATGGTCTTCTCTTCTGTGATTTACAAATATTCTTTGACCTGACCTCAGTTTGTCATGTACCCTACTGGCAATGCAGGGGAAGGACTGGAATTACAAATGACCGGATGACTTTCAAGTAATATTCACCAAGAACACAAATATTCAAGGGGGAAATATTAATATCAAACTAGCTTAAGGTATCTTATATTTTAAGTGTTCCTCTACCTTTTACACAGAAGTAGCTGGAGTCCACAGTGTTTCACATTCTCCCTGCTAGGTCTGTTTCTGCTGGTCAGGGTCTCGTGTCTATCCATTCCTGGAAAGCAATCCTTACACACAAGTTATATTTCTTGACGCTTGTTCATTACTACTCTGTTCTCCTTTCCCAGTACGAAACCCAATACATTCACCTGCATTGCTTCACTGCTGAGAAACTGCCTCAATTAAATTTGTCCAGCTAATGAAAATCCCAAGTGCCTAAGTTGAGGTCACATGAGGAGGACCAGATGACGGGATAAGCCCACTGCAATGATTGGTTTCTGCTAGCAAACCTGCCCTCAAAGGACATGTTCCACCAGTTCACACACAGCCTCTGCTCTGACTCTCCAAGGGGTCTGACATGTTTAGCATGTTGTATAGAGCCCTAACTACCCCATAGGCCTCTGGAGTGGGAGGGCAGCAAAACTTCCATGCTACCAGTGTAGTAAATGCCAGCTGGAAAGTGTTGGAAAAGAGTCTGAAGGACCGACTCTCGCTCTGAACACCCAAGACTAGATAATCCAATTTGGCAAGTCCTTAGCTTCTGGAAGGTGAAAGTTATTACTCTTCTGGAGTGAGGATGCGCATATTACAAGGAAGTAGTTGGCCTCAACAAATTACTGATAGTTTCCATTGACTTGGTGAGGGATTTAGTATATATTTTTATTTAAACTATATGCTACTAGGAAACAATTTTATTTAAATATAAATGTCCAGTATTTCTCTGAGGCATAGAGGTCTAATACAGCTAGATTACTTATTCAGCAGTCTTTGTTTTCTTTGCTTGAAAGATACCTATCTCTAAGAATTAGGTAAAATATTCCAGCAAATCTAGCAGCACTTTCATAAACTTCCATAAGTTAGCTTATGGTTTGAGATAAAACAAAACTAACATCCTGCTCAGTAATTTTACTTTTTTAGCTAGGCCTCTTCTAACTAACTAAACTCTGAAATTAACAGCATGTTGTTCAGAAGCTGTTCAGTCTCACAGTGATAAGCCGTGATTGGTATGCAGAGAGGCCCTTGCTTATACTTATTGCTATAACAACCAAGGTCAGGCAAATTCGTTATTTGCCCCATTGGAGGGTTGGAAGAGGAAAAGCATAGAGGGGTCACACCTGTAGGGCGGAGCAGACAAGACAATGATCCAAAACTGACCAACAGGGTATTCCATCCCATCCGCATCATGCTCAGTATAAAAGCTGAGGGATCAAAGAGTCAACTCTTCTTCCATCAATGGCCGACGTCTGAGGAGGACCCTGTCTGTTCATTTGCCTTTGACCCTGATCTGAGTGTTCCTGACTCCAGATCCAGAATCTGGCTCCTGTCCATCACCAAGTCCAGCCTGGGACTTTCCTGTGCTTGCTGGTGGTGTCATGATCATCCTGGGAGCTTGATATGATTTTGTATATACTGTATACATTTTTTTCTTTTTTTCTTCTTATGTCATCATTTATTTATATTTTCATTAAAGCACTTAAGTTTTTTTCTAAACTCTTAAGTTTTTTTTTCCCCTCTTCCTCTCCTCTCTTTTCCTCAGGGGGGAGGGAGGGGCCATCTGTTGTTCTGGTTGGTCAATTCAGTCAAAACCACGACACTTGATTGTACAGAGTGCTCATAAACTGAGAATTACATACATTTCCTTGTGTATGGCATCCATAAGAAAAAGAAACTTTACTTTCAGGCTTCTGCCTTCACTTCAGAATCAAAGAGTGATTCAGGACTTGCTAAATAACCCTCACATCCTGTGACTAGGAAGACAGTCACCGATTTCAAATTCAGAGAAGAGACCACTTCCAGGGCATTGCCCCAGTAGGGAAGAGGAGAAAAATAGTGATAGATCATAATGCCATTGGTTTTGACGTCCATTATCTGTCTTCTTTACTCATTTTATTAAAAGTTAGTATCACCATTTGATCACTGCAAGGATGCCACTTAGGAATAAATGATTTTAAGTCTAACTTACAGGCCACGCTGTTGCCACATTTCAGCTGTGTAGGATTCCAGAGTCTTTTGCTTAGTGCTAAGAGCTCACATCAAGTGCTACAGAAACTGAGATTTTGCAAGATCCTCCTGGAATAAATCCTAAATCTGCATAATTTAGTTAGGCAGCAAAACTTTCAATGGAGGATAGCACAAGTACACAAACAGTTTTAGGTTGTCACTTCTGGTGAGTGTACCTTCACCAGCTCCAGCCACAGTTCTGGGCACCCTGGTAGAAGAAAGACATGAACTTACTGGAGCAAGACCAGCCCAGGGCCACAAAGTTGACTAAGAGACTGGAACACCTTTCATACTTGGAGAGGCTGAGAGAGCTAGGGGTGTTCAGCCTGGAGAAGAGAAGGCTTAACGGAATCTTATCAACGTATATAAATACGCAAGGGAAGGGGAGTGAAGATAAAGGAGCCAAACTGCTCAGTAGTGACAAGAGGCAATGGATATATATTAAAGCACATGAAATTCCAACTGAACACAAGAATACACTTTTTTTACTGTGAAGGTAGTCAAACACATGAACACATTGCCCAGAGAGGTTGTGAAGATATGAAAAACCCAACTGGACATGATTGCGACCAACTGGGTCTAGCTTTCCCTGCTTGAGCAGGGCAGCTGGACTAAAAGATCTCAGTAGGTCCCTTCCAACCTAAGCGACTCTAATATCTGCAGCAGCAACACCAAAAAATTATTCTATTACTGCTATGTTTCTGCACATATAACGTCAATTTTTGCATCATCTGTAGTTTTCATTGGGCTACAAGTAACTGCAAATAGTTCCTATTGATTAGCCTCTAGTTGGTGGATAATGTGGGGAAATCAGGTCAAAGATAGCTTCAGCAACGGAACAAACACATCATCTGCAGCATTAGTGGTCAGCTAAAGTGTTTGCAACCAAAGTCATACAAAGGGCAAATCCTCTTTCCAGCAACTCACTGTGTTAAAAGAGATAATCCTTGCATTGCCTGTGATTGCTTTTCATTCAGTTCTCTGCTTAGGAGTTGAAGGACCTACATAAAATAAACCGTGTGAGAGAGTGTAAACTATGCTAAACTTAGAGGATGTGTGCCAACAATTTTATCTCCCCCCCCCCCGAAGACTGCAAATACAGTCCTGGGCCACTGAGCAACTCAATGAACAAATGTACTTAAGCAGCTGACAAAATTCTCCCATGCTTTCAAATGCTGGCACTCACATACAGCTACTCCCAGCTAAACTCTTACTCTACTTTCATTCCAGAGAACTGCACTTCTCCTGCAGTGTCTGCAGAGCCCTTACCCCTTCTGACTTCTATCAGAAGGTAATTGATCCATCTCAGCTTGGAAAGAGAAATGTCACTCTTCACCTTCTACTGGGGATAGAAATCTCCACAGCCACTTCAGAAAGGAGGGATCCTTAACTCACAAAATGGATTTTGTCATCTGTGGACTCCTCTCATTTCCTTTCTGGACAGAATAATGCCCATTCATGGTAAGAGATCAGCAGTGCAAGGTGTATGCAGATAACACTGATTCTCTTTTTTTATATATATAGACTTCCTTAAATGAAGGTACAACTTCAATTTCAGTTACTGTAACTCAAAAGCTTTCAAAAGTTTGCAAAAATATTATATTAACTATCAAGAACACAAAGCTACTTTAATTTCTTTCAGTACTCTGGCAAAAAAGTCAGAAAAGCTCTCCAGATTTTTTGTTGTTTCTCTAGAGGAAAAACAGAAATGTATTACTGAAAGCCCGTATAATAGGAGAGTTTGGCTAAAATAAAAATTAAGAGGAATTTAATAAGTTTACTGACATCATAACAAAAGTGGAAATTTCAGAGCAGAAAGTACTCAATAGAGAATATTTTACTGTGGGAGAAGAGCCTCACACAGTGTGGTGAACATACCCTGAAATGTTTTTCTATTGCCTGAAGACAGGAATTCCATTTATCAGCATTACGTATTATGCAGTGAGAAGCAGACATTGTTCACCTCTTAAGGAGACTATGCTTTTCACACTCAGCACAGAAGGAAATGATAGAGTATCATCTCGTGTCAGGGAACACAACAGTCGGGAAAAGTCAACAAGGGGAAAATCACATCTGACAGGAGGCAGCGGTACCTGAGCAATGCTCTCTGTCCGCCTCTCTTAGGCATACACCAAGACTGCAAGACTGCTTGCACACAGGCAAGCATCTGTGCAGGACACGGCACAGCCCTAGCTCACACTTGGCCGTGAGTGTAGGCTGTGCCTCTCCCACTCCGACTGACACCCTTCGAGGAGGGATCTCATGTCTGAGCTACTGGCATTTGCTGCATGATGGGAAAGAAGCAGCTCTTGCTCTATGTGGATCAGCAGGGAGACCGAGATGGAAAGTAGAGAAAGATGGCTTGGGTGACTTCTAACAATCTCAGTAGACTCCTGGATAAGCAAAAGCTTCCCTAATCACTCATTCAGGCAGGTCAGGAGATGGGTAAAGCAGTGAGAAAGCTGCCTGCAGGCAAGGTGTCTGACTGACAGAGTAATATTTAGGGTTGGACAAATACCTCTGCCTTTTTTTTTTAGGCATCCAACCGGCCTGGTGCAACTGTACATCTGATATTCCACCCCACCCTAACAGCACAGTCAGCTCCTCCAGGCCCCATGTTGCAACCTGCTTTCCTCTCTTCCTGGCACTCAATCAGTGCAAACAAAAGGGCGCATTGTCTGAAGGGGTGAGTGGTTTCATCATGACTTCCAGAAAAGCTGAGCACTTGAGAAAGAAAACAGGCAGACACATTACGGTCTCTCAGTTTCAGTCCCCTGTAGAAGTGCCATGATTATTTAACATACAAATGCTTGGGGAGCCTTCATCGCCTATGGGCTGCTGCATGTTCACAATTTTGATGCTTAGTATAAAATGTGCCATGCAGTAAGACATTCCTAAATAAATCAGAACTCCACAGGAAATTTCAGGTAAGAAACTATCTTAGTTATCAAAACAGTAATAAAAAACACCATGGAGACAAGGACAGCTTACACAGGCACTTAACGCTCTTGGAAAAACATCTATTTTCGCTAAGAAAAACACACTTACAGATAAAGATGATCTTGCAAAAGCCTTAAGATTACAGCAAATATTTTGGATAAGACATCAAAATACTTGTCATTCAAGGAATTTATGGTTTCCTATGATTTTATGAGGGTAGATGGAATAGTCCAAAACATGTACAAGTAAATAAAATGTTTCATATCAAAGTTCAAGTATTTTTTCCTTCCCTCAGCAGACAATGACGAAAATATCAATGTCTGCAACACTGCAGAACTCAGTCTGTTCACATGGTGCACTTTAAATTTATATTTTTCCTTCCCATTAACAAAGAACTCTCAAACACCAGTTGTACCCAAACATTTCTGGGGAAGCGGCAATTGTGCTTGTTTAACCCTCTAAGCAGTGCAATGGTAACGCTCCCAGTACATGCAGCAAACACGAAGAGTGAGCTGCTGTGCAAATACCTCTGCAGTTTGCCAATAAGAGTTTCCGTATTTCTGAATCAACAACAACAAAAAAGCGCTATAAATTTAACAGCAAAATATACACAAGATCCTTTAGAGTCCTCACAATTAGTACTTGCTGGATGCAGCTGGATACGGCAGTATCTGTCAAAAGCAGGAGGCTCTCTTCTGATTTTCACTCCTTAAAAGTCTGCAGTTTATAGAAAAAAGAAAAAAAAAGAGGAACAAGTAACTGAAGGACAATAGGCCATTTGGAAGTGTTAATTTTTCTCAGAAACTGTTGCTATATCCACCTCCTGAGAAGAGAGAGAACTGGAAGAGAGAGGGCAGGCAGAAATAAACATTTTCATGGTATCATGACTGATGGAGGACCAAGCATTCAAAACCAGAAACCTCTTCGGAACAACTCACCAAACAGGAATCTTGATCATTTTAAACTTCTGCAAAGGAAGCAATAGTAAGGGTGGAACATATTCTGACTTTGGCAAGGCAACAAAAGTGCTGATACTGACCTTGAAAGGCTCATCTCTGGAAAGCTGGAGTCATTTCACATTATTTTCTGTTACACAGAGGAGAAAAGAAGACAAACCCAGGAATGCTAACAGGCCAAGTGCTGGTCTTCATATGAATTAAAGCTCAATCCAATGAAGCTGATGAATAATTTTGTACTGACAGAAAACAGTAATTGAATTGGTTTTATATAAGATCATTTTACCCAAAAGTGACTTCCTCCAGCTAGGTCACTTTGCTCAGTGCCATCTCTGTCACTTTGGAAACTGTGCCATGATGAGCAAATACCTCTGGCTGATCACTGATGACAGACACATCTCATCTACCTCAATGTATCCAAGGCAATTAATATTACCTTTATCTCCTCAAAGCTCAAATAATCACGTTATGAGAAAAGATAGTATTTTTTCCAGTTTGCCTCTACAAAAACAGCGTAAAGAAAGAATGTTTGCAGTTTTGCTCAGCACTTTCATAATTACCACAGCGTCCAGTTATCAGACTGGGAACATAGAGCACAACTGCTGTTGGATGCTATATTTTGACCCAGATTGTCCTTCCATGCACCACACTGGCAGGGCTATTTTATGCTCTCTGGCACCTGCGAAAAAGGAAAAGGGAAGATATCCCTCTGTTCTGAGCAGCTGCAAAAGGAGAGTCAGAAGCCAAAGGCAACCTCTGTTGCTCTCCCTGCAGAGCTTTTCCCAACTGATTCTCATTCTAATCATGCCTGGTATTTGTTAATTTTTAATTAGTTTTTGCAGTTTACACCTGTCAAACAACTACTTAGCTCCCTTATCCTTCTGCTGGATTTTAAGCCACAATAACAAAAGACATTGCCTTAATATATTTAACCTCTGGGCCTCAACAACTGCAAATAAGCACAAGGCAGAGATGAAGCAGTAAAAGATTTATGGCCAGATTTAGAAATGGTCTCCAGGTCTACACACCTAGAAGCATCTTTGTGCTTCTTTGCTTTCTATGGGCAAATCAGGAATGCAGCTGCCTACTGTTCAGGGTTACCTGAGTTGTGCACCCAGAGTGTCAAGCAGCTGGAAGCAAGTACCCTTAAAGACATGCCCACAGGTCTGAAGACAGCATCAACCCAAAAGAGGACACAAACCAAAGGCTGGGAGGCCAAGTGATTGTGCCATGGGGCAGCACACATCAACTGAAATCTTTGTAAGCCTCAGCCAGCCAGAAGCATCACCACATGCTGCGTGTGGCTCATGACAGCTCGTCCAGGAGCACACCCTCCACATGATCAAGCTGCACTTGGGCAATAACTGTCTGTTTCCAGCTTCAGAAACCACCAGACAGATGAATGGGGAAAAATAGAGGAGGCTAAATCCCTTTTTGCCTAGCTACTTTGCTTTTTCCATAGCCAGTATAAAATCAGACAACAATCACCTGAGAAATTTCTGTTTAAGCACTTCAGACTATTGCATTACAGACCATTCAAGGAGGAAGGAGAACAGTTAGTAATCCAAATATGATATTATTATTATTTTGCCATGATCTTTGAGAAGCAGTCCCTTTACAGAGTCCCTTTCTCCTTAAACACAAAAGAATAAATGGGTTATTTCCTGACTCATAAATGCAAGACAATATTCTATTCACTTCTGTCCATTTTCTATTGACTTCCACACTCAAACCTTCCCTGTTTTTTTTGGTTAAAATTTGTTTCTGGTGCACAGAGACAAAGATTCACTGTTCTTTCATCCTGTCTCTGCAATCAGTTCAAGGAACTATCTCAGTCACTGGATATTAATTCTTCCTCAAGATTAATGATTAATCAAAGACATCTGGTGCTTCAGCTAAACAAGTTCATTCCTCACCTAGTATTTTCAATACTTTTTCCTACATACATTTTACGCATGCTTCCTCTGACCTCCTTCAGCATACCAGTAGACCAGGACTCAGTGAGCTTTAGATGTAGGCCAGCTGGGTAAGTCCTGTCATTTGGAAACAAGTGCAAGTATTACCCCACTGTGTTTGTCTTGGGTTTACCAGTACTGGTTTCTATCACCATTAGAGTAGTTGCTGCTGGAAAGTCACTGCTGCAACCATGGGAGATGCCTTGCTTCTTTAAAGGTAGAATTCTGGATTTGGGACAGGTTCAAATATTTCCCTTAAGTTCTTCACAAGAAACTTGCAGCTCTATTGTGTAGTAGCAAAACAAAGGCTATTGATCCTAGAAAGAAAGAAAGAAATCGATCCTCTTGTCTTGCTCACTTTGCCAGATCACTCCCACATACTTCCAGGAACAGAAAACTTCTCCTACAGCAATAATCTGGAAAAGAAAACCAAGAAGAAAAAAACACAAACCACAAAGTTTTAAAACCCAGTTCTTGTTAATCCACTCGAGTTTCCTTGAAAGCGATTGTGAGATCGAATGATTTGTTTTGTTGAATCAAAAAGGATAGCATGGAGAGATGATTTCTTTGGGGAACTCTCACATTTCTAAATGTTGAAGTGAAGGATTTCTCCTCCTTCAGCCTTTCAGTGCATATCTGTAAACAGGGAGTGTGCCTTCCCTGCCCAGGTCTTGCACCTCTTCAAGGGCTTCCTAGTGAGACCATCCAGAACTTGTCCATCAGATGAAGCAGCTTAATGTTTTCAAGAAGGTTTCTCTTGAAAAACTTTTGATATTTGCTTGTTAAGCAACACATTTGTGTAATGTTATCTCTGCTGAAACTGATATGGATGGAATCGAGCAGACAGCACATGTTACATTCCATTATGAGGCTTAACATTTCACTAATTGCATTGGCCTACTTCTGTGAATTACAGATTATTCTCCTGCTCATAAAGCACATCTGATTCCTTTACATAGCCATTCCTGCAATGTGATACAAATACAAGGGTCCACAAATGGACAAAACCTCGTGATTTAACTATCTAAACATAAGCAGGCAGCATCTCCAATTTTCATCAATACTTGGACCACGTGCACAAAATGAGTAACAAAGCCGTCTTATCTTCTGCAGCTTGTACACAGATATTTAATTCTTTACTCTTGCTTCCCTTTTACAGAGGGGTAACAAAACTTTAATTGAAATAAGAAGAGCAGCTGACTGGTCCTGACCTGGCTAAGTGGTTTTTTTCAGTTCCATGAGGGAATTTCTGCAGGCTGTAATGGGGAACAAAGCATCAGTACAAAGCCACAAACGGGTAGGGGTCAGCCATCAGCTGACATGCCAATGACCTCCTGCTCTGTGTCTCTATGCTGACCCCCATCTTCTGAATTGGTGGAACCTCTGGCTATTCATCAAGAATTTGCGTTTAAATGTCACATATGCATGTAACTCCCTTTGAGTTGCTCTTCTGCTAAGCCAAAGGAGCTGTTAGGATAGATGCTGAGTTCTCCTTACCTTGGCCAGTTTCTCATAAATAGGAGTGCTAAGACAAAGAAAGCAAATGGTCTGCTTGCTAACTGACGGCTGAGAATGACTTACATGAAAAACCTGAAGCAAATGCATTAGAAAAAGTAATTCCAAATGCTTCAAATAAATGAGCCATTGCAACCCTGCTAATATTCTCAAGTTCAAAACCAGCACTGGAGAGAAGAGCCTGCTGAAGTTAGCACAAGACCTTAAGTCAGTTTCATATACAGCCACCTGTACGTGTGAACTTTCCTACTTCTTATGAATAAACCCAAGAAACTGTTTCTGAACATGAAGAATTGTCTCTAACAGTCTGCTTTTTACTGTTTTGCTCTCCATGTAGCATTTTGAAGATCAGACTTTCAGCTGATGCTTTTCACTCTTCTGTGCACAAAAGCTCCCCGCTGCTAGGAGCAGAGAAAAAAAAGTTATCAGCCAAACTCAAACACCTCAAATTGTAGGCTTCCCTGTAGTTGATTACTGCTCTGCTTCAAAAGCCAATTTTATTATTGCTTGTTCGATGATCTCATTGATGGTTAAACATTGCCTTTTACTAGAGCTACAGTAACACTAGAAAGACATTTGATTAAGAATGGATAATTTCTTTCAAATGCATTCATGACCCTTCTGTATGCGTTTTTCAAAATATCATAAACATTGCATATCATGCATATCATGAGCAAGGCAAGCTGTAAATGTTAGAATGTACTTATATTCACCCAGATGATGTTTTTAAAGTACGCTCACCTTTTTTTGTTATGGTGATATTTCAAATTAGAAAAAAACCAATGAGAACATTAATTCACAATTAAAAGTTTAAACATGTCAATTTTTCAAAAAATAAATACCTGGTATTTTGAATCACCCCATGGCACTTCTTTGAGCAAAACTGTTTGTAAAATAAAGATGCATTTGCCAAACATTAGGTCTGTCTGAATTTACTGCTTGCTAAAAGAGAAGGCAAATTGCTGAGCTCTATTACGTATAAACGTAAGGGGTCAAGTGCCTTCACAAGTTTCTAAACACAGGCCTAATATCCTTCATTATTATTCACTTCCTATATCTAATTCTAAATGTTCATTTGCCCCATGTCAAGTCTGTAATAGCAGTATAACACTATAATTAAAAAAAAAAAAAAGAATAAAAAGGCAGGGATAGGGTGAGGAAATTGCTATATCTA
Organism: Gallinago jamesoni; assembly: GCA_025769975.1. Lineage (NCBI taxonomy): Eukaryota > Metazoa > Chordata > Aves > Charadriiformes > Scolopacidae > Gallinago > Gallinago jamesoni. The sequence goes on from JAOQGH010000032.1 coordinate 29,087,495, forward strand.
AATTTATCATGACACTTCTGGCTCAAATGGATTTATTCTCCTGAACAGACAAGTAGATGCACTAGCTGCGCTTCACCAGTCTCCAAAAGATGGTCATGTCTTGTCCACTACAAAAGTTGTCTTGCCATAAAAGCCTGGTTGGGATTTCTCTTCCAGCAAGGAAAAGCCTGCAGTGTGGTCATGCGCTGCCATTTCAGCTCCGGGCGGAACAACACCCTTACCATTCCCAAAGTGAGCCATCGGGAAATGCTTCTGCTGCTGGTGTTTCTACTGCCACAGGCAGTCAGCAAGCTATCCCACCACAAAGACTTACAACATAATGTGGGCGAAAGCACGAAAGGCTGTGTCTTGTTTCAAATCTTCTGCTTAACTAGGAATGTTGAGGCGCAAGGAGAAGCAGTGACGGGGAAAGAAGAGGCGCAGAAGGGCCGGCCACCAGTCAATAGCCAGGGGGATCCCGCAATGCCTCGGGAATCACGGGGCAAGAGATCTGCCCTGTCGTGTACTGATCCTGTAACAGCCTGTGAACGCTCTGAAAGGGACATCTGCTGAACTAAATCTTGGATTTAATTTTAATCCATATGGCTTTCTCTGCATTTATCTAGGGCTGTCAGAGGGGAGAGCCTCTGTGCTGACTAAGAAAGAAAATGTGTTATTTAGTTAATGTCTTCACATTCATATAGGAAACACACAGAAAGCATTCTGTTGCTGACTTGTGACTCCACAATCACCAGACACACACAGCTGCAAGGGTGTACATGGGGCTCGGCTGACCACAGGAAAATGATATGTTGCTCCACGACCAAAGGGCAAATTGTCAAAATGCAAACCGCTAAGTCGTGGGGCGTTTCACCACAGATCCTGCTACAAAAAACTCTCTGCCACAGCCCAAGGAGAAGGTGCCTGACCTGAGTGGGTATCTCTCTGCCCAGATTTTATATGTGCTTCGTTTAATAAGGGATGACCTTAGAATCATAGAAATGTCTAGGTTGGAAGGGACTTTTCAGATCATCTAGTCCAACTGTCAACCTAACACTGAGAAGTGGCTTGTTCTCCCAGTCCTAAAGCTTCCCAAAGCTGGACAGAAGTGAAAAGCACTTTAGGGAAAGAGCCTCGTGCAACAACTGTGATACAGTCCCAGCATGACTGCATGCGACTAGCAGTTCAGGAAATTTTTCATGCCGTCAACAGCTGTTGGAGGCCGAAAGGGCAATAGAAATGGAGAGTTTAATCTGCAAGAAATCATCAACAGAGGGAGCTAAGGTTAAATCAGTTCAGCGCATTACTAACTTCATTATTTTAAACTTGTGGGCACAAATCACTTCCCATTTTAGGAAGTGCAGGGATTTATTTGATTGTTCACATGTGCATTGAGCAAACTCTGGCAGAAAGGAAGAATTAATTTTCTCTTCATGAGAAGAAACCTGAGTACTAGGTGCTTTGTAAATCCTACTGTTTGCATAACTGCACTTCCTGCCAGACCCTAAGGTGTTCAGAGCAGTGCTGAGAGGAGGGGATAATGTGTGGCCCGAGCACAGTTTCCACTGGACAGGGAGTGAGTTACCCCTTCGAAAATGTGAAGTTAAAAATTTGGTCCTCAGGGCAGTTCTCACTCATCCACATTTAGGATTTTCTACAGGCAAAACTAAAAAGGGCTTTGACCTTGTAAGTCATTTGAGGTATAATTGTAGTACAAAAAAACGTTAGTGCTGTATACCATACCCTATGAAGGAAAGCCTTGGAGTGAATGCACAGTTTTAACTCATTAACCATTTCACACTGAAAGTAAAAGTTAGATTACCAATGCTCTTACTAATGCTTTACCATGTATTATCACTGGCAGCCCTGCTAAGGTAGGAGGAAACTGCTATATTTGTTGAAAGCAATTCCTGAAGAATACCTTCTGCCTTCCCTTTGAGAACCAGAACCTGTACACACAGCGTACTGCTCTGTTCCACACTCTGCTCCAACTTAAAATAAATTAAACTTCTCAGTGGCTCAAAATCTTGCAAATATTTGTAAAATTAGTTTGTTTCATATTACTTCTATTTACTTTTCTCCAAGAGCAGTCTTTGAGAACCATAAATATTGCTTCAGTTGTCTGCTAAGGAAATGGGTGAGGAAAAAAATCTCAGCTGCTTCTCTGCAACTGAAGGAACTATTTTGTCCCATAGAGGCTGCTTTAAGTACAATGAACAATGAAAAACTGGTGAAACAGGGTTTTAGTTAAACCACTTTAAACTTCAAAGCATGAATCTGCAGTCAAGGCAAGTCCAAAAGCAAGAAAGCACCAGCATTGAGGTCGGCCTTGACAATTTGGCTGAAAACTCAGGTTACACCAGTCCCAATGAGAAGACACTCTGCGTGGGGGGTTTTTTTGGTAAACTTTCTCTTAGTTGTAAAGGCTGGTGGTTGAAAACTCAGCTGTTGACACCAGGAGAAAACATGTATTGCATGGAAATTAATTGACCTGCAGCAAATGATTAATGGTGCAAGCTACAAGGATCTGGCACCTCCTCATCCCAATGGAGAGCAAGCACTTTGCTTAGCGCTTCTCTCTGCACCTGCAGAGAATGCCCACAACCATTTATTTATACAAAGCAAATGAAGCTTCAAAGCAGATTTCTGCAGTACCCATTCAGGCCTATTTCTTTAGTACCAGAGAGCTCAGCAGCAACGCTGCCTGCATTCTGATTATACACAGAAGAAAGCAAAGCACAGTAGCACTCAATGGACTTTGTGTTAAGGTCAAAGTACAAATTAATTGGCAAAAAAAAAAAAACCCCAAGCAAAAAAAGCACAATATCCATGAGTGATAAGAAGCAGTAACATCACAGACCCCTAACTACTAATGTGCATTAGACATGGACAGAATTTGCTTGAATTTTCTTTCCCCTTCTTCACTGACAATGGCCAAAAAAAAAAAAAGTCTTAAATCAGTTTGTTCTTTATTACAAAGGCTTAGGAGTTATGTTTTCTCTTTTTTCTTCATTGTTTTTATTTCTGCCTCCTCTGTTTTAATGATATTGCAACTATTTAAGGCACTGCTCTATAATTAGATCAGGTACTGCAGGACTTCACATTGGTTAGAAATAATCTAAGGCAGACGTTTCTTGGCTTGCTCCACACTTTTAACACTTAAAAAAAAAAAAACACCCATCGTCTGACTCAGCTTGCCAGTGTCTGGTTTTTTATTAATATCTTTTTTTTTTTTTTAATGGCACTTTAAAGTATTTCTTTCCTTTGAACAGAAGCTGAAGAACTGCAATACCCAGTTTGCAGTACTAGTCCAAAAAGTCACAAAGCTCTCCTGTTATCTGAGGGAATGATGCATTCGCTTTGTGTGTGTCTGAGTGTGAGCGAGAAGGGGGGGAGAGGGAGAGTCATGATGGCATACTTGTCATGGGGAGTGGTTTGCATATTAATAAACAGTATATATGAGTCTTTTCCACTGAGGCCAGCACTCAGAGGGACTCCTGTGCACTGAGGAAGGGACCACGTATCACTGCACCCAAGTGAGTTCTGTTTCGGATTTGCTTACAGCCACAGTCTGGCTCCTCTCTTTCCCTTTTCTTCTTCTAATCCTATTCTGCCCTCCCTAGGGCTACTGTTATACCAGCTGCGTGGGGGTTAGTTTCATCCAATTATGCGATGTGCAGAGCAAGTATTTAATTTTTAAAGTTTTATTAGGTTTTTTCATCATGAGTCTCTGACTAGCGCTACCGGCATAGCGAGGGATAACCCTGAGCTCTACACAGCGGCTGCAAGTGTAACTCAGGTCCCCCATCTGTATACCTTCTTTGCTACCTACAGGCACCTTTAAACTGCCTGCTGTACTGAAGACATCTGAACAATCACAGGCACTGCTACAACCAGACTTCAGAAACTATGAGCTGCTTTTCTAGAGGCAAAATGTCAGGTCACTAACCTGTTGTTAGAGCAAGCCCCCATTTCTCACCAGTGCCTGATGCTGTCAGTAGTGAGCTACTTCGATAATCAGGGAACGTCGCAGAGAGACACTTACCAAAGAAACAGACAACTCCCTCAGCACAGCAGCAAAAAGCTGGTGCAGGGAAGTTTGTGGCATTCTGCAGGAAGTTTTCAGTAAGTGAGAAACTATTTCAAAATGGTATACTATTAGATATAAAGACTGACTTATATACACTCACTTATGTAACCAAGCCAAATCTAAGCAAATGTCAGAGGAATTAGATTAATATTAAGCAGCACCAAACAATTCCTCCAGGTCATTTTTTGTGCACCATTCTGTCCATTTTCCAAATTCCTGTCTTCTGGTTCACCAATGGATTAACATACTCTCATCCTAATTCCCACCATTATTCTATAGAGGAAAACCTCCTGCATCTGCTTCCACTTGCTCCATTTTTCTCTTTATCAAAATTCACAGGGTTTTTTTGCTGTTGATTTTTGTTTTTTACTTCAAAATTATATCCTGAATAGCTGTTCAGGATTTTTTTTCTTTAAAATCTAACTGCTGTCATTTGCCTGTATGCATAGTCCTCCTGCACACATTTCCTCTGTAAAAAGTCATCCTTTATTCACTTCTCATTTCAAACTACCCAAGCAAACAAACCTTAACTATAAAGTATTTTTCCTGGTCTCCTGTGCTCCTTAGAGCTGTTTGTAGACACTGGTACTTTCATACTCAAAAGTTGCGACTTTTGTAAAGGAAAAAAAATAGACACAGAGGTCTTTTGTAAGTTTACTTTTGTTTATTCTTTTGTTTTCTTTAACCCAAAATAGAAACCACCTCTCCCTAAAAACGCATGTGTAGCCCCTGCCGCAGATGCACGCACACCCAGGCACGCAGTCAAATCTATTTGAACAGAAATATCTAAGCATTTAGCAGAAGTAATTGAAGACAGTGCTCACTTTCAAAATACCTTTGATCAAAATCTCACCAGCAAGTAATTACACTGCCTAGGAGCCACTGACATGTTGCTGGTGTTGGATTAGCAAGTGGCATGCCATGCCATTAAAAGCTATGCTTATTTACATCAGCTGAAGGCTTATATGCTACAAATCTCAAACACATGAATTTTTCACCCTTCTGCCAGTTAGTCCAAGGGGGGGGGGACACGACACCAAAGCAAAAGAAAAAAAAGAATCTGCAAAATCCCATACATTCATTTCAAAGTGCCATCATTTTGAATAATCTCACTTATCTGGAATCAATCTGCTGAAACTCCCATAAAATAAACTACAACAATGAACTGAAAAAAAAAAATGAAATGCTTAGTTTTGTACCTCTTTAAAAGAAACTTAAAACATTGCTGGAATGCCTCTGTAAAACATGAGCATGAAATGGGATAGGAGAGAAAACAAGGACATTCAGTTATACCACACAGGAACATCTATACTTTGGATTTGGGTAGCATATGGCAAAGGGAGAAGGAGAACAAAGAAAGGTAAACAGAAAGGATGGTTTGAACTGTCTCACGATCTTTCTTTAGTTGATATCTGTCAACAGAAAAGAACAAATATGGGACACCAGCCTCTGTAACTGTATGCCTCAGGTAAATGAGTATTTTTTGTGTGCCAGGGTACGCTGGGGCAGAGCAGGGAACCTGCAGCACTGGGCACTGCCCCAGAGCCAGACTCTGCTGGTGTTCCTACAAACAATGGCAAAATCAGCTGCGAACTGCTGCTCAGAAAGTACTTTCTTCTTAAACATAGGGACACACAGGTTATGCTTTTATGTACCGAACAATTTGTGACCATAATTCCTGGGGTCTTGGAATTTTATGATTTATGGCTAAATCTAGGTGGTCCCCAGGCTTCTGCCCAGGTGTTGCTCAGGGCTGTAGGTCTACACTTACCAGTGCTGGCAAGAAGCCTGGCAATGTTCAAAGAGCTCTTTAGTGAGGTCATGGGATTCTTCAGGCTCACTCTGGTTGTAAAAACAGTTTCAAAAGACCTGAAAATACACAAGATCCGTGACCCAGCCCACTGCACTGATGCCTGCTGGGCAGGGTGGTATGTACCAGGCACCACAGGGCAGAGCAGAAAGACACCAGGAATTAGTGACCAGGACACCTACTGGGTGGTGCTGGAGAACTCTGCAAAGCGAATAAAATCTTGTTGAGTCTCACCCTTGCCAAACATATATTGTGCTGGAAAGCGCACCTAATTCTTTTTCTTTCATGCCTATAATTTTGTTTATTTTTGGCAAGTTGTACAGCGGATTCACAAGATGCGACAGTTCAAGAGCAAAGTAGATTAGACTAGCAGGGGGAAGGTTTTGGCATTTTTACTCCCCCTTGCACATATACACACATGCATCATGGCTGGAATAGGAAAAAAGCTAATTTTTACACATCCAAGGAAAGGTGCTAGGTGGCCAAGACAGTTGTTATACAAATTACCCTGCTGGACAGACTTAAGAGTTCCGGAAATGGACACGAAATCATCCTGGTGAAACCAGCAGCTGCCTTTGGAGAGCTGACTAAACCACTTAACACACAGCAACACACAGTGACTCACAACTGCACTCTGTGCTTTGTGGGGGTATTGTGAGGAGGTGCTGATTTATCTGAAGACTACAGAGACAGATGCAAGGCATGAATTTTACAGGGATGACCCGTGTTGGCAAGAATTAAGATTATTTAGGCTTTTGTTCTACCACAAAATGCTTCAGGGAGTTCTTATAACATTTGATGAGGAAATAAAAGATTTAAATAGTCTCTCCTGAGAATTTACCTTAAACACTCCTTAGTCTGCATCTTTCCTGAGATCTCTCCTCTTGCAGTTTGATTTACCAGTATTTCACACTCTCAGGTGTGCAATTTATTCATTTGAAGTTCATTACAGCTTGGGAGGCTGCACAAAAAAAAAAAAATATTTCAGAAGTTATTTACATAAAACTGGAGCCAAGCAGCTGCAAATCAAAAGACAGAGGATCAGAGAGGAAGCAAAGTCATCACAGATGCTCAGGCCCTAAACAGAAGAGCCTGGCAGGGGAGGCAGAAGGAGCAGCACGCTTCTAAGGCAGCCCAGCCGAGCCCTGCCCGTCACTGCCTCTCTGCCTCCTTGTACCTGCTGACGTGTAAGCAAGTGCTCCCCCCTCCACTTCAGTTAAAATGAATGGGGTGAGCTTCAAATACCTGAATTCTTATAGCTTTGACTGCAGTTGCTTGTGGGGCAGTCACATGAGGAGCAGCAGCCAGGAAGTCAACTTGCAGAAACCCAGTGGGTCCCTGGTATCCTCTTGTAACAGCAGTCTTGACAGTGACTACCCACTCACTGTCCAGTCACATTGGACTCTCACCTTCAAAAAACCTGCTCAGAATCACTATTTTTCTAATCCTTTTCTTTCACCAAGCTGTTTCTTTTTTTTCCCTGTGTTCTTGAAAAAATTTTCTAGAGTTTCTATTTCCCACATCTGCAAACCAAGCCTGGGGCTTCCTTGGACAAATATGTGCTTTAAGATCTCCTACTGCATCTTTTTTAACCCCAGACACTAACAGATCAGGCTTTCAAAAGCTCTATTCATCAAGGTCACTTCACATACTCATATCAGCAATCCCAAAGAAATGCCTTAAAAACTTCTCATGTCAGGAGGCTAATTTCCACCACAGGTTGAAAATACCCAGCACACAGGGTAAAGACGTGCAAAATCCCACTATATGTGCTCTAAGCCATGAGTATACCTAATCTTGAAAATCATGCTAGGAAGTGTCAGGCCACAATCACTAAATTTGGTATTTATTATTTCAGAACTCAACCCTATATCAAATTGCATAAACAGGTACTCCAGATGATTTGTGTATTAAACAGAAAAGAGTGTGCAGGTTTTTTCTCTTTTCTCTCCAAGGTCCAGATTGCTATCTGGCACAGAAAATTAAGTGATCAAATTAAATTTTTTTTTTTCTAAACTTGAGGCAGAGTGGGAAAAGAGACCATGGCTTTTCAGAAAGAGAGTTTATGTCAGATTGAGAGCTGCCAGGAATTAGAGAGAATTACTTACAGCTTTTCATTTTGTTCTCTATCAAAACACAGACTGCTGTGCAAATCTTCTATTGGAAGATTTGCAATCTGCCATTAATCTGTCAATATTATTCAATCCTTCTCCTCCAAAAGGAAGGCAATTTTTTTTCTTACATTCTTTGCTAAATAAGAATCAATAAAAATATTATTTTCCAGAAAAAAAACATAAACAAACAAACAATTTCTATTCTTAGTTTTCAAAAGTTTTCAAAGGCTGAAAACAACTCTTAAACCTCTAATAGTTGCGACTCAATGTTAAAAGTAGAAGTTTATGCTTGAGAAAAGGAAAATGAACATTTTTTTGGTTTTGCTGTACAGTAAGAGAGGACCATTGTGATTCTTCCATTCTCTGTTTCCCAATGGGAATCCCAAAGCCATTAGCTTCCCTGTTCAAGGAGTACATCGTGTAAGATACCTACTGTACCCCTCAGTTTTTTCCAGGGAAAGGCAAAAGTTCTTTGTCTTAGTGTTACTTATATCTGGATAAACAGCTTGGATTAAGCCAGTGCCTTCACCAGGCAGAGTTGCCAATCTTCCTCATAAGCCAGGAGTTGGAATGGAACCAACAGCCACCCCGTGGCTGGTTCTTACTGGCTCAGACAGATTTCTCACCATCAAACTCTTTGCTCTCTAAAAACGGCCAATACATGGCTATTTTTGTTTGCAATTCCAGTTCTGAATTTAGACATAAAATATAAAAACAGAGAGTCTCTAGAGAGAATAATTTTTCTTCCAAGGGAAAAAAATTTAAGACATTCTTGCAGCATCTGGTTTGATCAGCAACCAGGAGAGCTGCATTGTACCCTGCAGACAGGGCAAGGCTGCTTTATAGCTGGCTTCTGGCTTCTCAGCGTTGCTCAAGCAGCAGTAGGTAACCAAGCACACCTTTCCCCAAACCTTTCTCACTGTTATGTTAGATTCGTTAAATAAAAAGGAAGAAATACCAGATACACACATTTTCTATCTTTCCTACCATGCTAAAACTGCATTTATAAAGTTATAGCTGTGGAAGCTTTTCTTTACTTGCCTTCTACAGTAACTATTTAAGTCTTGTCTCTCTGAAACCTCTGAAAGCTTAAAAGATGTAGGCGGGAAAACTCACTTGGACAGGGAAACAATTTTTAAGATTGAGGAAAGAAAGCTGCTTTAATACTCTGCTCCCCAATTACAGGGACAAGGAATTCACATAGTTGAGAAGGGCAATAAGCAAGACAGTCAAAACTGAACTTTGTTTCTCAGGTGAAAAAGGCAGAACAAGTCTCTTTCCTGGTTCAAAATCTTTCTTTGTACTCCATAAAGTAATATAACTCTCCCCGATCCCTAAGGATTAGAACCAAAAATCCGTGCTTTGTACTTGGGTAGGTCACATAATAGCCTAAGTAAAAAAACTCTCTAAGATATGAAGATGCTTTTGTCTGTATATACAAAGAAAAAACTTCATACAACCAGCCAGTTTCTCCCCTTTCCCTTTCTAATTTGAGTTTACTAATTGACACTAGCACTAACTGGGCCCTGTGACTAGAAGTAAGGAAGAGAAGAAATAGAACAGTTTTCCCTCTGAAATCTCAGTGTTACCATAAATGGCAAAAGTTCAGCTAACACTGGTCGTAAGATCCTCCAGCTGTATACGTGGCATGGTATGCCCAGGACACCACAGAAATACATGAGTAAATATGTGAATTGGCTGGAATTGCAGTGCCCTCTCCACCCCAGCAGGATACCCAAATCGGGCTCTTGGGTATGCATCTATTTCAAACCTACTTATCTAGTCTCCAGGCCAACTTTGCAGAAACACCTTGTAAAGAAATAGCAACTGCTTCAATAGCAGCACTAAGAACAAAAGAAAGAAAAATGTCCACCAAGCTTTTCAGCTTTGGCTAGATTATTGCTTAGAGAGGGCATGAACTCTGCTTCACACTTCATAAAGCAAGATGATTCTTGGCAAAAAGATACCTCTAGGCTTACGTGAGTAGAAGCTGATTTATTGTTACACTTTCATCTTATAAAATCATGAAAATGGAATGTATAGTATCAGCTCCAGCAACCCAAACACTCTGAACCAATATAACAGCTTAATCTTATTTAAAAAAATAAACGTAAGTATCTATTGACTGAATCGTCACTCACTAAACATTGAGGGAGTTTCTCACCTTCCTAGTCAGACATGGCAGCACCTTTCTTTCTCACACCCTTCAGCAAGCAGTGGCATTCCTCCAGGAGATCCCAAGGTCCAGCCTGCTCTCCTGGGGGCCAGACACAGGCCCTGAGTTAACAGCAGCAGCCAAGAGTTGTATTAGCACAGGTAAATGAAACAGAGCTCCCTCAAGGACCACGTCTGGTTGCAATTCAAATGAGTTTGATGACACCAGGCAGCTGAGACCTTCAGCTCCCACTTTCTGGCAGGCCCATTATCAGGTTCTAGGTGTGGTGCTTCCCATAAGTGACTCCTAAATTAATAAAGAAACCTCATGTTAAATAAATATACATACAGTGCAATGCATCATCTCTTCTAGTAAGACAGTTCAAGTCCCAGATTTTTAGAAGTAACCAGATGAACCTTAACCCAACCCCACTGGTCTTGCTTGCTGGAGGGAACAATTGGGCTTTTTTAAATCCTCTGACAATGATGAAATTGTAAGGCAAGAGAAGCCTTAATTTCTCTCAGTGCAAAGTAGAATTAAAAGGGACTTTGTACCACGAGGTCCTTTGTCAGATTTTGGATGGATGTGAACAAATAGCTCAACTTAGCTGGTTTCTCCCTCTCCGCATGCAGGTCAGGGAAAAGCTCCCTGCTGCCTGTCACATTGAATATTAATAACCTTCTCCAAGAAAATGAAATTAAGTGCTGGCTTTGAGGGAGGGGTGTGGGGGGTGTGTGTTTGGTTTGGGTTTTGGTTTTTTGTTGTTTTGTTTGTTTGTTTGTTTGTGTTTTTTTAATTTTCTTGAATTCACACAGCGAGTATCCAGGTTTTGGTGTCTGTTACTAGCCTTACTATTTCCTTGTATTACTTTTAGGGCTGGATTTTTCCAAAACAGAGATGAAACACCATTCCTCTACAAAGGCCAGCAAAATTTGGGTGTTTACTTTCATGGGGTAAATGTTTAGGCTGGGCACGCAGGACCCTGCAGAGGCAGCCTGCTCTGGGTTGCCCTGGGCACAGCCCTGAAACTCATCTTGAGGAAGCGAAATGCAGGTGGTGCCCTTGTCATCTATCCTTCAAGACAGAGCAGAGACTCATACATTGTCATCTAGCAAAAGCAACAGTAGTGCATACCTCGCAGCCAGCAGGACCCTTTGGTTCTGTATCCTCCTGGTACATTCACACAGTTTCCAGTCTACTGGTGCTTTTTCTATTCTGCCCTAGTACAATCTGAAATACAGCATTTTTGTTCTCAAAGACTGAAACTGATTCCTTCCAGGGCTCTGTTTTTTAACTCTAATCTTGCTTGAAGTTTTCAAATTGATTGCTGGCTCCTGCTTCAACTGGAATAAAAGCATCCCAAATTCTTCAGTTAATACAGTATCTCCATAAAGGCATGAACAGTTTTAAATTATTTAAAAACTGTCCTAAGATATCTCACTTGTAACTTTAACCTGAATTTTGACTCATGAGTAAGGTGGTGGATGCCACCTTTTACACATATTTGACTTTGTCTCAGATTTTCTGTTTGACTTTGTCGCTGAGTGGCTCCAAAAGTTGATTTTAATCATGAGATCCCCTAATCTTTTGTTCAAAGGTATGTTAAAGCCAGTTAAGCTGGCTTTAAGAAAGCCATGGAAGAAGGCTAGAAAAATCAGCTAAGCCGGTCAACAAGTTTAGAGTATTAAAGCTAATTTAATAGTAAATTTTGACAAATGGTAAATTTGAGTTCACTGCTTTGAAAGTTGTATGCGATAAAACTGGGGCTGAGGTTTCTGCAGGCACTGTCAATGTAGGGCAGGGCAGATGTACAGCTGGATCGTGGCCATATACTCATCACTTTAGAAATTGAAAGACCACTGCTTAGATGGCAGATTTATTAGTGGAAGGTAAATCAGCCCCCTCCTGCATTTATACACACCTGGCTTTGCAACAAACTCACCCAAAGAGATATAATAGGATGAAGCAAACTAAACGTTTCCAAGTCTGGGCACTAAGGTCCTCACCAACATCTTCCAGTATTTTTAAGCCATGACTAAATCTAAAAAAAGAGAAAGATTTTTAAATAGTTTTAAAGATTCCCCTGCCTCCCCCCAAAAGCACAAACTCAAAGACACAAAATAGATCTTTTTCCACTAGAAGTGACATTTTTCAATAATTTAAAAATTTTGTGTGTTTTTTAAATGGTTTTAATTTGTTTCTAATGATGCATTTCTTTACAAAACATACTGGGAAGATAAGGTAAAGGAGAATAAGGAAAAAAACCCAACAACCTACTTGGTATGTTTGGAAAAAAGCTATTTCAAACACAGCTATTTCTTTCATTTAGAAACATATCTGTAATTGTTTAGGAAGTGCTACTCCTGACATTTCACAATGGATACAAATAAAAAATAAAAACTACAAACATTTACAAAAACATGTTTACAGTAAATCTATAGAGGCCTTTAAAATGTCAAGTATTTTTGGTGAACTCCTTGTAAGGTTGGTTTTCTTTATTCACAGATGGAAAAAAAATCGTAAGTTAAACGTGCATCAGCACTCCAAATATTTGATTACTCTTTACGCTGTATTCATTAGAAATTTGTTTAAGTTTGCTTTAGACATTTTAAACAATAGTTTCCACCGCTTTACTACAACAGCCAGAAAGGCTTCCTGATCTTCAGCCAAAATTCCCTTTTCTTTACATCATCTCACTACTCCTGATAATACATGTCTTTGTATATAGAGTTGTCCCACAGTAAGAATTAGACACTTTGAAAATACTTGCCACCAGAAACGTTATGCTTCACTCAACTCCAGCCCACTCTCTATATAGCTGCCTGCTGCCTTCCTCATGACTGTACGTAAAATCTTCTGTTCTTGTGGTTTTAAATAACTTCCAACTATTGACTACTCCCCGCTAAGGCAGGCTAGAGGTAGCTGAGATCCTGGATCCACCTGTGAGTGAAAAAAAGTCATATCCTCTCTAAATGCAGATTGAATCAGTAGTATTCACATGCCTCTAAAAAATTGGAAAGTAAGAATCAAGTGGGTTTTTTTTCCTCCCTTTTATTCCCAAATCCCTAGAGTCATGTCGAACTTAAACCTCAGACAACACATGCTCTTTTAAAAATGCCATTCCTTACTCTCAAGCAACCACGCAATATCAGAAGCAGGGACAAATGGGAAAAAACCACTACAATCTCATCCTCTCTTCTTACATTAAATTTGTAGACATGCAATCCAAACCCATCCTACATAAATAAGTAATAAAGTATAATAACATTATTATTATATTATTATTATATAAGCACAATAAAGCATAATAAGTGACAGTTCTGGGCACAAAATTTGAAAATAGAGTGGCAAAGTTTTGCCACTTACCTAAAACATACTGGAAAAAATTGGAATTGTCACAATTTCTCTCTTCAGAGAAAGAAACAGTTACACCAGTAACCTACGAGCTGCATTTACCAAGCAACAGACAAATTAACACATCTACAAAACTAATCACATCCTAATGTAACTCATTTTGCTTCTACTACTCTGAGGACAGAAAGTAGATGTTTTAACTTCTGAGGAGAAATGGCGAAGGCAGTTTTCAGTGTGAGTTAAGCACAAGCTTTCCCAGTTTTTGAACAGAGCCTCAACATCTAAAGTGAAAGTTGATGATACATCTGCCCTCAAGCATCTGTTTTCAAAGAGGAGATGACTAAATAAGGGGTTGTTTCTATGGCAACGTTATGTAGTAGCACTTATTAATTAAAAGAAAAAAAAAAGTTGTCTTTCTCTCCTACTGCAGATGATGTGTGTTGCATGCTTTATTATTAACACTCTGAATATGATGGATATAAAAGAACGGTAGATGACATGCACGGTCTACTTTAAGGCCAGAAAGAGGAAGGGTTTGGCATTGGATGAGGAGATGGATGGTTGTTTCAGTTTCCTTTAGCAGTACGTTTAAATCTTAGCTGAGCTCGTAGATTTCTCTTACTAAGATACTATGTGTGCAGAGTTTAAAAGCTTGCTTTTGGTCTAAAGAGGCCTTAGCTGTTCACCTTTCCTGCACCATCCTTGCTGTACCATCAAACTCACGAGTATTTAGTTTTGTTGCCCGTTACACGGAGAAACAGATAGAGCCTTCCTGTTACATGATTCCTAACTTGAACTGAAAGGAAAAAAAAAAACCAAACACATGAAAACCTAACAAAGTCTATTCAAATTTTCTTCAGGCTTATGTACAAGAAAATGAGAATGTGATGACAATTTTCTCAAAACAACAGTGTAGACTGGTTTCCATAGCAAATTTTCCTTCAAAAATAACTTGGGTTGATTGCTTGTGCAACTAGGGTAATTGTTAATGAGAAAAATCTCAATAGTGTGGCAATTCTCACAATTTGGTCTAGCATGAAGGTCTTCATAGGCAATAGAAGCTGAGCAGGGGAGGCTTGAGCAAAACTGCTGCTCAAAACTGCAGCTATATTCTGTTACAGTATACGATTTTTAGATTTGCACTCTGAAAAAGACTTTCTAAAACTGGAGTCACAAGCAAACTGAAAACTGAAATTTCTTCATATGTCTGAAAAAAACAACCCTTCTTTCTGGAGACACAGACGGAGGAACTGCAGGTTTAACTGTCATTGTCCTGACATCTGAATGTTGTGGCTGACAAACGCAGAACAAAAAGATGTGGCTAACGCAATGATTGCACAGTACAACACATTGTGGCTTAGTGTAATATGTTCTTTGCATTGTACAAGCAAGCGTTTCAAAAACAAGCATACGGTGTGCTTTTGTGAAAAGGGGTTGTGTGACTCATAATCTAAGACACACGGTGTCCTCCCTTTCAGGGGTCCAGCATGCCGCAGTATAAGCTGACATACTTCAATCTGCGGGGACGAGCAGAAATCAGCCGCTACCTGTTTGCCTATTCGGGCAAGAAGTATGAAGACCACAGGATAGAAGCAGCAGACTGGCCCAAAATCAAACCAAGTAAGTAGCATGGCATCTTATATCCACAGCTCCACTAGAAATGCTGTTGAAAAGCAAAGCAGTTGAAGAAGCACCTATATGTTTCATGAGCAGAAATAAATGTAATTCCTGGCTTTAATTTAGCCTATGGGAATTTTATTGTCCTGACAGCCCAAATGTCATTCCTGATGGTCCTACAGAAGTCCAGATCCAAATCTTCAATCTAAAATGACATACCTGCTGTCATCCAGCTGGGCTTTTGCTCCTTATCAATTCAGTTCAGCTTTTGTCTTCATAAAGATGATCAAACGTGTGCTAATCTTCCCAGCTTCTTTAGAGAATTTGGTCTCAAAGACCACACCACAGCCTCTACCCTGGTTTTAGAAGGGCAAGTTAGAAATAAATGTCAGGAAGGCCACTCTTTTGCAACCAGAAAGGTCTTCAGAGACAGAAAATCAAGAAAGAAAATAAATCAATTGATACTGTAAGGAGAAAACAAAAGGATCAAAAGAGGTTCTAAAAATCATTGCCCTTAAGCACAGCACAGCCCCACCAATCCTTCTAAGAGTACTCTGTGGGCTACAATACTCCATTTTGTGTTTTTTAGTTAAAGTGATTGCTTTTGAGCTACTAAAGCCATTTGTTATTTCTGTTCATTAAATTAACCTTAGTTCAAATGAAACAGAGCTAGAGTTTGGAGTATAGGTAGGAAGTCACAGATACCTGTGTCTTCATTTCATGGATTTGGCCTGCATTTTGCTAAGTAGGCTATGACATGTCACATCTGGAATGAAGAATAATACCTTTAATTTGGGGAAAATGCACAACTAATGCACAAGGTGATTTCCTTTAATTAAGCAATGTTTCTTGGTAGGCTTTCATAACATTTAATAAGCCCAGTCGGCAGGCTACCAAATTCTTGCAAGGTGCAGTTAAATTTGCTCTTTCCCCTAATGTTTGCAGTGACTTGAATGACAAATACTCAAGTATCACTGCTGTACCCAAGTGGTAGCTGAAGCCACCAGTGGTACTCAAATCTAGAAAACACTGGCTAGCAAGCCACAGAGAGGAATGTAAATGAAGCAGTGGAAACGGCATATTTTAAGTTAGAAATGACTGACTTTGGAAACCTGTTCTTTGTAAGAGCTTAAGGCTGTTGACCATGTGGTATAGCTTATTTCCCTCCCACTGCAATTCTCAGGGAAGCAGGGTAGAAACGAAAGGTGAGATTGAGAATTCAGATGAACTACGGAAAGCTCTGCATAGGCCTTTTTAATACTTAACTATGCAGATATTCACACCTACACACACCCACTTATGTCCTGAAACAAAGTTCAGAGAATATTAGAAAATTGTAATTCTATGTAGAGTTTTGCATACTGATATTTAAGTAAGACAAATTAAAAAGACAAAGTATAAATAGTGACTTAAAGGCTACAGAGGCATTCATATCCTAGGACAAGGTGTTTAAACAACAGATCTTTCAGACAAGGTCAAGGCATTGCACCTCTCTTTGAATATTGATGTCCCCAGTATCCAAGCCAGCAGAAGAAACAATGTAGGAAAACCTTTCCTATGATTTTCTTCAGTGCTCACATCACGAATATCCCAGTGAAGCTTTACATGTACAGTACTTGTTCATTAGCTTTACATGTACAGTACTTGCTCAGCTGCAACACCATTACCTCCAAAACACTGGGAGTAGAGGCACCCTAGAAAACCTAAGGCTTAAGTTTGTAGCTGTATCTGCTGCATTAACGAATGTTGGACAAGTCATTTAACCTTTGGATGTCTTTGTTTCTCTTTCTGTGATGTGAAAAGTTTGTTAGCAGGGTTGCCAAGAGTTCATTAAGATTTTTTCCTTTTCTCTGCTTAATGGTCTTTCATAGCAGCCTCTGCTATGACTGATCCCTAGATGAAATTCCAAAGCAGATAAGAAGCTTGGTGAAAGTCGGAGCTGCTGCTCTCAGATTTGTGAAATCATCTGTGCAAAACTTATGCTGGCCTAGGAGTTCTTTGAATTTCAGGCTTCTGTAGACACTCAGCCAGTCAGTCAGTGGATAGGAACTGGAATGTATAATGCTAATTGACCAGGAAAATGTATACCTACAAAGAAATAGTTGTGTGTCTGAAAGTGCTATAACATCTCATAACAAGATGCTAAACTTCTCCTGGAAGGCTCCCTGAATCCTGCCTAGCTCAAGAACCTATGCATTGTTGGCATTTGCTGCCAGTGTCATCTGCATTGCAGAAAATATCCAAGTTGAGTTTCATCACTAAAACAAGAGTAAAGGTACCTTGTCTGTATGCATAACAATGTAATGCTGCTGAGGAAATTGCCTGGAGATCAACTAACTGATGACTAGTTCCTCCTACTTTGTGAAGCAATTACTCATGATATTTCCAGACAGGCAAATCATTCAGCAAAACGCTGAATAAAAGATAGCAAAGGGGTTTTGCAGTAAACAGCCTTACACTGTACAAGAAGACCAACAGCCAGTCTGCCCTAAGGTACCTAAATGCTGACTTTATAGGCCATGACTAAACACAAGAAATGGTTGTCTCCTAACTAGGGACTAGCTTGTACAGGGATTGTGTGTCTTAACACTACAATAATACTGCATACATCAGAGATGCACCATTCACCGTGAGGAAAATCACTTACATTCTTTATTATCCTGAGTTTTCACAATGTGCCTCAGGTCCCTCTGAGGAGGCAGGGATTGAAGAAGAAAAAACACCTGTCCTCAGGAAAGCAGGTAATAGGATCCTTGCCAAAAATGTTCAATTGCTGCTGTGTTCAAAAGTAAACGTTAAATGAGGGGATCCATCCAACACGCGCATACAAAGGCATAGTTCACTCTGCTGAGAGATCTTCTACACTACTGACATTCATATTCTGTATTCAGATCTTTCTTATGAAGCTCAGGATTTATTTTTTTCCCCTCAGTTTTTCCTGGACTTCAAAATGAAAAGAAATAAAGTAGCAGGTTCCAGTCAGTCTCATCCTGGTGAAAACCAAAGGGTGTTAAGTGTTTAGCAATGATAGGGGGAATTACAGTTACATTTGATGTAACAGCATCTAATGTAATAGCAATTTGGTACACCACTTATTTTGCAACCCTCAAAAATCATTAAAATTGTTCAAATTAATGGAACTAGTTACATAATTATATATTGAAGTGAGAGTAAGGAACACCAGACAGATTGCTATACACATTTGCACACACCATGTTTGCATTTACCCACTTGCCTATGACAGATCTGAAATTAGTTTTGACTGCAGAATCTGCAAGTACAGCATAATGTCCATCTTTTTAAAAAATTGAGTATAATGAATTAAGATAAAGAAAAAAAATTCTTAGGGAGGAAGTTTGGACGAGGAGACCACTTCATGTTTCTTGAGCTAATAAGGGAACATATCAAAGAATTCAAGTTTGTCTAAGTGTACAAGGAGTCAGGTCTCTGCACAGAGGATAAGTTCATCAGTTTTCAAAAAATTAAAGTAAGGTTTTGCAACAAATAGCAACCTCTCAACAAAATCACTGTACCATATAAACCAGAAAATACCGTCATTATTCTGAAAAAACACCCATATTTCTTACTTCTCCTGTAATATTGATGGCAAAATAGAAAATGTGTGCACTAAGAATTATGTGCAGGAAGGCCATTTAGAAAGCAGACTTGCAGCTGCTGCGAGTTTAATTTTGACCTAGACTGAAGAGTGTGATGGTTTTTGCTGTTTCTTTTGGCATTTTTCTTGTGGCTCTCTCCAGCAAGCCGTTGTCTTAGTGGTCCAAGCAAATAAGTACTTACTCCTTACTCCTAGAAGTACTGTCTCACTTGATTTTGTATACGCCTAAGTGGTGGTGTGGTTTTGGGGTTGGTTTTTTTTGTGGGGGTGAGCATATTATAACATAAAAACATATGTCATTTGGCTTACACACTCTAAAATGAAAATGTCTATATCTCAACATGTTTTTTTACTTCTATAACCAATTGGGTCATCTTTGATAAAATTTCCAGTTACTGATTTCAGGCAAGGATTGTAGTTTTAATATAAGCAAGTTTAAGCAAGCTAGTATGTAAGTATTAGTGTTGACTAGCTTCAGCGCTGAATTTTAAGAAACAGCCCAATATCAAGTAGTAGCTTTACATGACATTTACTCTTCATATAGCTAATAATTGTTTAAGTAAACAAACTCACATTTTATGGTTCCTTTTGAATGGACTTAGACTTGACCATGCCACCATTTGAAACCATAGTCCATTCGAGATCTGTGCACTCCCATGTAAAAGACTCAAACAAGGGTCTGTATTACCACATAACAGGCTCCTCACAAAAAGAACCACTGCACTGACCTAAGTCACGATACAGCAGAAAATCCACCGTAACCCTGCACAAAGCTACCACCACCTTGAGCTCTCAGACCAGCACGCAGTGACAGCTTGTGTTCTGTGGCTCATTCAGGGAATTGGAAACAACGGCAACTACTCAGGCTTTACAGTGGGTTTAAGAGGGGTGCAACAGTGCTTGAAAAGGTCCTCCGGGAACTTGACAGACTAATTATTGCACTGAAAATACTTCCAGTGTAATAAATAAATCTTGAGGCTCCCTGGCAGCAGACAACAGTTCCTCACGGGAGCACTAGGCCCATTTCCTGAGTGACTCGCTGCCACGTCATTCTAACTAAGATGTGTAAATAGCTATCTCGGGATAAAAAGTAGCATTTAGCAATTACTTCCAAGGAGAATCTGAGTTGTAATAGCTATGGCACTAAAGCTGGGTCGAGGTTAGGTCAGAGCACCACCCCGGTCATCCCTCTGTAGAGGATACAGATCCTGGATGCCTCTAGCTCCCGGGGCCAGTCACTTCCCTGGGGCCTTGCTCCTCTGCCAGCCTTACAAAAAATAAACCTCTCATAAACTTCTTATTGAAAGATGCAAAGTGTCTCGTGTTTTGTTTCTCATGATCACGTTTTAATATTAATGGAAAAGGAAGGCAAAGGAGAACATATTGTAGTAAGGAGCATGGCTGTGGCATTTGTTTTCCCCCACCTGTGACCAATACAAGTCCCTTACATAAAATCGTAGAATCTGACAAAAAAGAGTCACTAAACCATGTTCCCCAGCACGATGTCAACCCATCTTTTGAACACCTCCAGGGACGGTGACTCAATCGCTTCCCTGGGCAGCCCATTCCAATGCTTGATAACCCTTTCATGCAAAGATTTTTCTTAAATATCCAACCTGAACCTCCCCTGGCGCAACCTGAGGCCGTTTCCTCTTGTCCCACCGCCTGTGACTTGGGAGAAGAGACCAACTCCTGCCTCTCTATAACTACCTGAAAGGAGGTTGTAGAGAGCGATAAGGCCTCCCCTCAGTCTCCTTTTCTCCATGCTGAACACCCCCAGCTCCCTCAGCCTCTCCTCATAAGACCTGTGCTTCAAACCCCTCACGAGCTTCGTTGCCCTTCTCTGGACCTGCTCCAGCACCTCAATGTCTTTCTTGTGGTAAGGGTCCCAAAACTGACCTCACCAGTGCCAAGTACAGGGGGACGATCACCTCCCGAGTCCTACTCCCCACGCTGTTCCCGATACAGGCCAAGATGATGTTGGCCTTCATGGTCACCCACGCACACTGCTGGCTCATGTTCAGCTGATAGTCGACCAACACCCCCAGGTCCTTTTCCGTCAGGCAGCTCTCCAGCCACTCTGCCCCCAGCCTGTAGCGCTGCCTGGGGTTGTTGTGACCCAAGTGCAGGACCCGGCACTTGGCCTTGTTGAACCTCATCCCAAAATGACATCAATCTAAGCTGCTTGATTGCAAAACCATTCTTCAGGTTTTGAGGAACATTCAAATGCTTAAACACCGGCTGCTTAGCATCAAGGCTGTCGATGATTTCAGTCCAGGCAGGAGGAAGCATGGGGAGGAGCAGGTCTGCTTGGGGGAACCAGGGGAGCCTGAACTCACATCAGGGAGCAAATATGAGGCTAGTCAGGATAAGTTGAGAGGCAAAGTTGAGGAGAATAATAATGAAGAAGATCAGTGGAAAAGAGAGAAAGAGCTAAGGGAAGGAGAAAATTAAAAACTGTACCTGCATGGGGCCTCCTCACTGGCTGGGGAAGAACAGTAGTGCACTAACGTCTGGTTTCTCCACATCAGCAGCCAACCACCCTAGCTGCCAGGCTTGGATAAATCTGTGTTCAGCTCCATGCTCCATTTCCCCTTCCTGTCCTTGACAAAAAAAAACAAAACAGGCCCATGTGAGCACCATCCCCAAGAGGACAAGTGAGGAGCTCATGGTCAAAGGGAAGGCCTGAACACTGGTGACAGCCTATAGGCATGCCAGGATGGGAATAGTTATCACAGCCCTTAGGGACTTCATGGGATGGAGACAATTTATATAGGTGTCCTTGCTGTAACACACATCAGACCTCATGGCCCCTGCTTAGTATCCAGCTGAGACTATATAAACTTCTCAGTTCTAGTCACAAAAGCCAACCAAAATGAAGGTACATATAAAAAGGAATTAATCCAACTCCTAAACACTGCACAGATACTTCAGTGAGTTGTTCCTAAAATGAGAAGAGACTGCAAATCAGTCTGATGTCTTACAGTTACCCTCTGTCAAGGTTTTCTTCATGAGGAGTGTAAAGTCTGTACAGATTTCTTTCCAGCATGCAATGCCAAAAACAACGAATAACCAAGATAATAGGAAAAGCCAACATTTTGCTGATGAAAGTTCAATTTAAAGAAGACTATAGGTTTAGATATGCAAATAGCATACTTTTAAAAAACCCTGTTCCTCTTTTTGGTGAGTTTTCAGTCTAAACCTGAAAAATCAACACAAGCATTCATAGTGCCTTCTACTTCAGATGAGCAACAAAGCAAGTAGAAACTAAAAGCGAAACACCATCTATTCCGTGCATGCCTGAGAAATGACGCTCTCTGTACGATGACGGCAACAGATTTTTCTAGTTTTCCTCTTAAAATGCATTCGCTCAAGTGGGAGTAAAAAACTTTGCAAGACAACAATGTTTTGAAAAACACAGAAAGGACATTCATATGGATACACAAGGGCATAAACTGACGTAAGCATGAAGCAGCCCCCTAACTGATCCAAGGTTAAAAAAAGCCTAGCCAAGTGACACGCACATCCTTCCAGCCTGTGCTACTTTAGTGTAACTGTTCAGTCACGATTGCCCTCTGATATATGTCATTCATGATTTGCCCCCACAACCCTCATTCTACCCAAGTGAAGCCCCTCTCACACTCCAGCTTCATGTGCCACCTCTTTCACTTGCCTGGCAGGAACCAAACTAGTTGCTTTGCTCATCTGGAGTCACATGAACCATGACTTTCACCAAAAACATGTAAAATCTAGCAGTTTTAATACGATGGCACATTTGGACATCCTCACAGGTTCCTTGAATGTGTGTTGTCACTGAGCAGAGCTAAGGCCAAAAGCACCAGAGGAGGCTCAAAGCCAGCCACAGAAGCCCATATCCATGAGTCTAAAGGTAACACTGTTTAAATTAATGTAGAAACAGAGGGGTTTCTTCTGTAGTTTGGAGCCCCTGACTATATGTCCTGGCTGTGCTTTTTGCTGCACTTTAAAAAATGGGCTATAGGCAAGGTGTCCAGAGGCCACATCAAGGTCATTTGTCGAACCCTGACCTTGCCTCCAGCAATCAACCTGTGCCCACCCAGTGCAAAGGCTCTTCACATCCTTCCTTAGGATGAACTGCATGACACAAATCCACACCCCCTCTTTTCCACTTGGAAAAGGTAGTTTTCACAGGGAATACATTCCTGCCCACAACAGCCAAACATATATATACATTCGATCTCCTGGTTTTGCTATAAATGTACCGATACAGGAAATTGTTCTTTAAAGTTACAGGAGCAAAAAAAAGATACTTCACTGCAGATTACTAAAAACTTTGGTCTTGTTACAGGAGTTTTGGATAATAATGATACAAAGGCATTTTTTTTATTTACTTACTAAACTTTTCCAGACTGAAAATGCAACTTTTTAGGACATTATAATATCTTCCAATATTGAGGAGATGATGTAGTGTAAGTATTTTCTGCCCCTTGACAGTTCTTTGCCATTTTCTTTATCTGTAAAGCATCCTGGATATCTGCTATACTTTCTGGTGTGCAAGAAAAAACATCCTCTGCACGCAAAAAGAAATTATGATAGAGTTTTACAATGATATGCACAGCACAAGTGTACTTTCAATCAGACTTCTCCAAATCGCACTCATTTACAGCTCATTAGCTCAATACTCGACAAGTCATTGTATGATCATATGCATACACTCTATCACAAGAAAAAATGTGATCTATGTTTATAGCCAAATCACAATTTTTTTTCCTGTTCTTTATAAGAAAACAAATCAAATGGGAATTTGAACACACAAGAAAGGAACAGCTCCCACTTACCACCTGTTATGCTTTAAATAGTCCATTGTTAGTAATGACAGCAATAGATATGCTGCCTTTTAGCAAAAAAACCCCACACCCATCCAAGCCTCATTATAAATCAAAGCATAATTCCTTTTGGACATTTAAGGCTCATGGGTCCATGTACAATAAAATCTGCTCTAATTTATTACTTGTATATTTGCATTATGAATCATGCAAGTGTATGAATATTTCTACTGCACACAAAACTAAGCTGTATTTGTACATTTTAAAATGTGAATTTGGTTTCTTTTCCAAGAAAGAATAATTAGATTTTAATGAAAATAGCTCAGCACTGAGGAGGAAGAACTTTGTAGGCATTACTCCTGATTTCAAGGAATTAATAGCAATTCCCTTGAATTCTTTGAATTGCTAGGAAAAAAATAATAAAAGAAATCCAGAAATGGTCAAATTCCCGAGAAACAGAACATGAGACATTACTACCACTCTGCCAAACAGCTGCCTCTCACACCTTAATCCATGTTCCTCAATCATCAGAAAGATGCCTCCCTCCTTTTCCTGTAACCAAGGGTTTCTTAAAAAAAAAAAATATATATCTATACAAAAAAACCTGTCTTTCATTAGTTATATTGAAAAACAAAGTGAAATGCCAGTCAAAGCTGCAGCTTTTAGACTTGCCTCCCACACATAAAGACATCAGAAAATGGTCTGCTCAGTTTCTAGATGAAGCAATTGTAGTTTCCCAGCCTGAGCAGTGCTCATCATGGTGTTTTGACAGTTATTGCTACAGAGGCTGGTTAGTCACGTTGAGGCAGCCAGAACAGCATTAGCTCTGTGGCACTCCGAGGGGGACCTCCGAAGATGGCTGGTTAACTCCTTCAAGGACAGCAATTATTCCTCCTGAGCTGGCTGCAATTTCGCTGTTGCCTGTTGGCATAGGTGCTGGCGCACAGCCTTGTGTGCTTAGGAGAGGTCTGAACATGGCTGTAGGCTGACCACACGGGCCCATCCAGCAGCCACACACACTCTCATCCCCTCCACCTGAGCTTGCTTGAAAGATGCGCTGGTATCCTGCCTACTCTAATGTTATTTCGCAGCTCTGTGGCTTCAGAGGCAGGGATGTTCAGGGCACTCTGCACCGTTAATCCACAGTGCAGAACCAAGGTTCTTCTCGTTTTCACAACCAGAGAGCTTTTCAGTTTAGCTCTGGATTCTCAATGAAGCAATACGTGGACTTGGCAAGACCTCGCTGCTCTCTGGATAACAAACATATGGAGTCTTCTGTACAACAAGTCTATTATTGTTTCAATAACGACCAGCAGTGCATGCATTCTCCCTGGGGTACAGCAGTTAATGCCCTTTGAGTTCCTTTGCTTCTAGCTAGTCATCAGCATCAAAATTTATACTGGCCTCACAGTGTGCTAAACTTAGGGGGAGAAAAAAAAAAAAAGCTATCATTAGTACTGTGTTCAGATACAGAAGTAAAAAATACACAGAGGAGTCCTGCATGTCTTCCGCAGTTGCCGATTCATTTTGCAGATACAGATTTGACATCTAAGATCTCGTACTTAATGTGATTCACATACTGCATGCTAAACCACAGTGTTCATCAACTGCTGTATCATTGATGAAGTTATCTTGATAAACAGGCTGCAAATGCATCGAATCTATTTTTCTTTTTTCATTAAGAACTAAAAAACCTTACAGAATAGACATGGTATCCCAGGAGCCCCACGAAGACAGTTCTGCTGGGTCTGAAAGCACCTTACTCATTTCCAATAGCCAACATTCTCACTTTTCCACTACTGCCTTTTTACATTGCAAGACAGTCTTAAGATGGGTACACATCTTACATAAATAAAGTGCAATCCACATGAAAATAGGGTACAAAGCATTTGGCTGTGATCAGCACTTGTGATCCTGTGGTTGGAGTTTATGAAATAGTGTCCTTTGAAACACAGAGATTTAAAGTTCCTCTGGTGAACAGCACCGCATTCCAATGGGTAGATTCTTGCCACTCGAAACATGTCAGTTTTTCCCAGCTTAAGGTTCACTCTGAGCTTCCGGCCCCACTTGATATCATGCCAACAGCTTCTTCAGAATGAAGCAAAACCGCAGCTCAAGTTTTCACATACATTATAGTACTAAATTAATAACTGAAAAATAAGTTTGGTTTCTTATCTCAAACTCTCTTACAGATAGCCATCACACATGCTTAGTTTGCCTTGCCTTATACTTAAATTCTGGAGACATCTTTCCCATGGCAGACTGTATTTTCATTTGCATGCAAGCCAAGTCAAGTAAATTTGAGTATCTTGTTAGCATTTGCAGTTCATTGTAAAAGCTGTATGTGGGTCTTGGTGATGACTATCAAGGGAAATGTCACAATATAAGTTCTGAAATACAGATACTTTCCTGAATCACTGCTGCTGAATTTAAAACAAGTGTAAGTGAAAAAGCACCTTTGTAGCCTTCGCCTGATCTCTTATTTCATATCCCAGATGGATCCTGCATTACAAAAATCCTCCAGAGTACTTTGCCTAACCTTGGCAATCACTCCCCCCTATGGAGGAGAAAGCAGAAGAGAAAAAGGAAAAAAAATATATTCAATTGAAAAGTTTCTCTGCATAAAGAATTCAGGGTATGTAGGAGCACACTCAGCCTTTAGAGCACAAGGCTAGAAAATAACCTGGTTTCTAGGCTATAGTTACCTTATTGTAGTGCAACCTGCTTATATCCTTAACCTTAATTATTTTTTTATTTTTTTTTTAAGTCTATGCATTTCCCTACAGAAATACTGTGAAACTGTAAGTGCTGTAACAATGCATGCCTTCTGAGTGGTAAGAGCACAACTACTACGGACTCCTACTGTCAAGGACTGTGATTTAACTTTTTGGTTGTTTTTTCCATTTTCTTTTTTTCTCCTCCAAGCTATCCCGTTCCACAAAATCCCCATTCTGGAAGTAGATGGAGTTATCATTCACCAGAGCCTGGCAATAGCAAGATACCTTGCCAGAGAAACAGGTAACACATATATGACTATTTTCTTGCTCTGTTCTACACCCACCTTTAATGTTCAGGAAAAATACATCCAGCTACAGCAAAACCAGAAACAAACCAAACACTTGGTGGGCCCAAATAAGCAGAAGTCAACGTCAGCGTGGCAAGACTGGTATTAGGGCTTTTCTTAGGCACAAACAGCTAATAGTTATCAGCCTCTTGTATAGTTTGTCTCCCAGTGCCAAGTGCCAGCCACAGAAACGCAGCACACCAGATAGGATGCTACCAGATAGGGGTCACTCAAAGAGCGATCGCTTAAAAAGCATCGAGGAGTGTTGTGCCATGGCATGCCCTTGTTCTGCAGCCTTCCTTACCATAATAATTTGGAGCCGATTTTCCTTTCCGGGTTGAGGATGCTCTGGCAATCCTGAAACGATCTCAGGCTACATCTCCTGCAGTTCCAAGATCAGGGAGAAGAAACAGAGCAAGGACCATACAGTAGGATGTTGTACAACAGGATTTTGAGTCACACAAATGTCACATAGAAAGTGAAAAAGAAAACCAAAAGAAGGCTAAAAGTAACAACCTGTAATGGGAAATGCTACGATGTTCATAGCTAAAGTGATGTGGCTGAGCTTCATACTTACACTGTAAATCTGTACACCTAAAGAAAAACTCAGAAATAATCCCTTTTCCTTATGTCTGGCTGAGATTCCCCTCTGCATACAATACCTGGGGTTTGGGCTGACTTCTCCAGCCGATAAACTTCATATTCACCTGTCACTGCATGATAGAAAGCATGGACCTGCGGCTCCCCTAAGGCTCTCAGGGCATTATTACCTGGAGCTATGCTGTGAGCTGCCAGGCTAACCAGAGAGATGACCAGGGGGAGGAGAAGGTTTTGGAAGCTTTAGAGATTATCAGAGTCAGCAGGCAGAACACTCTGAAGCAGATTTAGACAACAATTCTGAGCTGGCAGAGAGATTAGATCAGGTGGTGACATCACTTGGATCTTTAAATACTTACATGCTATGGAAGTACTCAACTGGGTAGATAAAGTGATATAAGACTTAGTAATGCAAGTAAATCAAAGAGACTAGTCAGGGTTTGTTTTAGGTCAGCAAGCTGTCATTTAAAGCCTTTTGCAAAACTAGTCTGGTTGTGTTTGTGGTGTGCTGAACATCAGCAAATTAAAGAAGGGGGCGAGGAAGCAAGTACTGTCCTCCTTTTTTACACTGAGCAAAGAGATGTAACCTGCCTTTCAAAATACCTCACATTTTCCAACTGAGGAAACGGGCAGAAGTGCAGAGCTTTATTCTTCAAGGCGTCAGCACAACATATTTTCAAGCATGTCTGCACTACTGTGTTCCTGCCAATTTCCCCCATCCTTGATACAATCTACTACTTGCAAGAGAAGGGAATGATGAGCATCAAGCTGGGTAATGAGAAACGATGAGAAAGCCTGCCTTCCACCCACACTGTCTTCCTCCCCGTCTCCCGTCGGGAGGCTGATCTGGAGCTGTTGCTCCTTTTATGGTCTAAAGTTCTGCCTTAGGCATTCCCTCATTAACTTGTCCATCACATTGCAAGGGCCACAAAAGCTAGGGTTCTGGAGCAAACAGACCATGCTGTTCTCCTTTCAGCATTAGGTCACACTCTCAGCTACAGCAGGGGAAAAAAGCATGCATGGAAGGGGAAAACAAATATTTTCAAATTCATTATGAAAGCTTGCTATTTTTGCATATACATAAGTCTGCGTATGTGTCACTCAGCCTCCAAAATTAATCAATGGCATTTTTAGATGCCTGCCACTAACAGCTCTTTGCTGAAGGCTCACAGAACTTGATGCCCAGAAGGAGGGGCACAGCCCTCACCCTAAAAAGTGTAAAGTTGCAATAAGGGAGATGACTTGGCAGAGGATGGGCAGAAAATTTATAGGAGCCACAGAGGCGAGGCTTAAAGAACAGAGAGGGGAAGAAAAGGATGAGCTGAACCTGCAGAGTGGTGAAAGAATAAACACAGGTCTGTGGAATGAGAGTGAGGGGAAAAATCAACAGCACTGAGAAGGCTGCACTCTGGCAAGCCAAAGGGCAACAGGTGAGGAAAGCAGATTTGTAAACAAGACAAAGTTTGACTAAGGTGCCTGATGACCATAACATAAGGAAAAGCAAGCAGGATGTCACTAAAAAGTTCAGCATGGCTGAACAGGCAGGATAGAGGGAAAGAGAAGCAGACTCATTGCAGCACTTTTTGGAGGTTGTTTTGAGAGCTGGAAAGACCATGAGATGGAGAAAGACATTGAAAGCTGGAATAGGGAAAGATTAACAGAAAGGAGTTAGTGCTGACCCTCACTGAATGTCCTGGGATGGTAGAAAGCAGAGAGAAGGATAAGAAGGATAAGAAGCAGTAGTCAGCCCATGGGTTCGGATGATGGAAAAACATCTTGCTACTTCAGATAGCTATATGAGGCTGGATGGGATAAAAAAGCAAAGGTAAATGAGATTGTATCTGGATGCAAGGAGTCAAATGCACGTTGTTAGCACCAAAAGCACCCTGAAGAGCGTGTTTATGTTTATGGAAATATTCCCAGAGAACAGAATTTACCTTTGGGGCATGAAAAATACCCGCTGACGCTGTCTGTAACCTCCCTTCGTATGTTTGCTTCCCACAGGTCTGGCAGGTCAGACGCCTGTGGAACAGGCACTAGCAGATGCCATTGTGGACACCATAGACGATTTCATGACACTGTTCCCTTGGGCAGAGAAAAACCAGGATGTGAGAGTAAGGCAATCACTAATTTAAAAACAGATAGCACATAAGCCATAACTCTATATCTGAGCATCTCCTCTGGAGAAACTGACGTGTGCCAACTTCTGGGTCCATCAGCTCACCTCAGCCAAGCTGAGCTGGAAGAGCTCCATGCTTCTTCTTCCAGACTAATCCAGCCAAGGCCTTCTCCTCCCTCCCACCTCTTCCTTCACTAGATTTTTTTCACCCTCAGTGGAAGCAATGATGAGGCCATCAAGAGCCACCTCTCACTAGTTCACCTTGAATCAAGGGTGTCCTACATGCACACATCAAACTAATCTTCAATGGGGGAAGACAGGACACTTCCACGCCAGCAGGCGCCATGTAATACCTGTATCTTGCTGCAAACAGAATAAGCACAAATCTTTCTCTTTTTGCTAACTGAAGGGGATTAACAGTTCCTTCCCATCTTCCTTTTGCCCTTCTGCATCTTGATTTCTACTTGGTTTTTAATAAGCACCAACCATCAAAAACATCAGCTGCCAGGGACAAATGCTCTTCCATCAGCAAGGTGGTGCAGGACAGCGGATGCTGGTAGAAAGGGGAGGTAGCACATCCCTCCCTGTCACTGCAGCCGTTGGCCATGCTCTCCATATCCTCAATGCCCCACCTCAGTCCTCTGCCATGCTTCTGCAAATACTGACACAAGGCCAGCACGCCACCACGGCTACTTTAACACACGGTCATGGGCAATTCCTCCAGCATTTTGGGTTGGGTTTTTTTGGCCAGAGCCCCATATGCAAGCTTGAAGATCAGGTGCTGGGGGAAGAGGGTGGTGGAAGAGTTAACTCCAGTGTTACAGTGTTTCCACACAAAGGCTCTGACTCAAGCAGATGACCCAACCCTTGTAGGCAAGGGGTAATCAAATAACAGGTTTCACCATTAACTAGCAGAGCAGCCACCTGCCGTTTATTCAAAGGTAGCGTTTCAGATAGGCTAGGATAGCTTATTAAGAAACCACGGAGTACAAAATGTTGACTAAAACTCATAATAAATAATGCAATAATATGAAAATGCTCCGAAATCTTGCAGGGGAAAATCTGAAAGTGCATTTGGAGGTTTCAGTATTAAAAAAAATATGAATTACTTAATCGCTTAGTGATTTCCTGAAGTTTCCTCATTTGGGAAGGGGAGATTGACTCATGATTTTTAATCATTTCGGAACAGCCACACTGCTGCTAACACGTTAGCGCAGAAGCAGCGCTGCTGCCACAGCACTCCTACCCCTGTACAGGGAAACTCCCACGATAACGCCCACGTGTGTCCCAGCTCATACTCAAGCACTTCTCCAAAATAAGGACCCAGATCGTGTGACCAGTGATTAATTAAAAAGAGAAAAGAGTTCACAGGCAGCTCTTATATGCCTGTATGCACGTACGCATGCAAGGGAGTGTTTTGGGGCCAGCAAAGATCGAGAAACTTACTTTCTGGGAGCCTCTAACATTTTTCTCGCTATTAGCTGCTCTCCCTCTCTCCTCCTGGGTCCGCTGCCACCACCTTGTGGTAGAAGTGGTGCCTCATGGTTTGACAAGGCCAGATTTAACTAATTTACACACGGTAAAGCAGAAAAGTTAGAAAACTCCCCCAGGCCTGACAAGGGATTAGAGGAACACGCATCCCACAGAAAAGATGAAAGGATGTGTTATGCCATATAGCCAGCAGCTAACAGAAAATCCAGCAAGATTAAAGGAAGCAGAGGTGGAAGGTGCCCGTGGAAGTTCCTTCTGTGCAAGTCTCTCCCTTCACCCTACCTCCCTCCCCCTGAGAAAAATAAAGTAGCTGGCATGGCAGCAGCTTTGCCATACGCATACATTGCTGGAGAGATCCAGGGCTGGGGCAGGTAGGTTCTGCTATTCCAAAAGGTGGATCCTGGTCACGTCACCACCAGCCTGATGGATTGGTTGCACACTTCTGTATTTGGGGAGGTCATTACCATCATGATCACACAATGGTTTGGGGTTTGTTTGGGTTTTTTTGCAGGGAGGGCAGGGGAACTTCCCTTAAGATAGAAAATGCTACAGCGCAGAATACAAATATGCAATTTCTGGACTGCAAAATTCTGGCTGCTACTTGTAGTCACAACAGTCAGTTACTTACTAAGACTGACAGCAGAAAATTAAATCTTTCAAATCTTGAAAAATGTCTGCAGAAGTACTGATTTTATTTCATCCTGCATTTTTGGGGACCGTTTAGGCTGTTTCCTCTTCTAAATAATTTTTTTTCATTAATGTGAATTTAAAAGCTGTTGAAATAATTCCACTCATGTATAGCAGTGCTTATTTAACCAAGCCTGAGTGTGTTCCTCCAAAATTAGGCCAAACACATTGACTGCACAAACTGTGCCATGTGGGTCAGATCAGATGATCACAACAGTTTGCAATCTCAACTGCTTCCATGCAGGTGAGAAAACCAGAAACAGTTTTTCTCTCTAAAGGAAACAGCTAATTCTCCAAAAGGGGCCTTAAAACTTTCTGTTATGGGAAGCTAGCAGAGCCACCACTACCATACACAAACTCACCCTGTATCCATTAACATACAAATACTAAGGCCCACGTCCTTCAGCGCAGACTTCATCCTTCAAAAACATATTTTAAGCACCTCAATTCTCATTTCTGTGGAGATAAAAAAAAAAAAAGGAGAATAACCTAACAGAAAATATCAAAAATAAACCCAACAGAAGTTCAAAACCCAGGTTCTACATCTCACACGAGAAGGTCTGGTAAGGAAAAATAATTGGCCCACATCTGACTGACAGCAGGAAAGACTGAGCTTAAGGGATTCTGAAAATTTGACAGACCATACTCTAGAAAACCTAACATCCCAAAGAGCCCACCAAAATATGACCACGAAACACTGGGAATATATTTCATAGCTGGATTTCTCCCAAATCCATGACAGGGCTACTGTCTGGCCACGGCTGGGTGGTTATTAGCACAGATAAATGAGCAGCTTCGCCCCACACAGTGTGTCTCAGCATCCAGGAGCTCTCTGGTGTTCATTGAGAGAGCAACTGGCTTAACCCAAGGCTCACTGAGCCAGGAATGCTCTGTCTTGGGCTCACCCATTTAATGGGTAATTATCTCAGCTTTCCGAAATTTTAGAGTCCCCTTTTGCATGTATCCAAATAACAGTTACCTCTGCATTTTTTCACTCATCCTAAATATTTGCTATTTGTTGTATTAATCCTGAGTTGGATGTTAATACATTCCTCCTTCCAAAGTGAACTGAGAGCACTCTACAATTTGGATCAGACCACATGATTTCACTGTCACTTTTTTCAGATTTCAGCTTTCTTTTTCACAAGTAAGAAACACCCCAAAATCCCATCTTGCTGACTGCTGTGCTTCACACATTGGTGTGCATCTTTCTGTTTTGCTCTTCCCTCAGAAAAAAGCATTTGATGATATTCTCACCAACAAAGCACCTGAGTTACTGAAAGATTTGGATACTTTCTTGGGGGATAACAACTGGCTGGTAGGGAAGTCTGTAAGTATAATTTTTGTTTCTCCCATTCCAATCAGGTTGCCAGTAAAATATATTCATTTGTTGAATTCCTGTATTTCATGCCAGCCCATGAAACAACTCTCCCCACTCTTTTCTTTCTCTGTTCTTACCAATACACAGTTGGTTGCTCAATTGTAAAGTGAAAACTAGTTTCCATATCGTTAGAAAAGTTGAAACAAAACCAGGACTACGAGCTGCATTTGCTAAACCAGTTTAGAAGGATGTTGACACAAACCACTATAAATGCCTTTGTACTTAGTTAACGGAGATAGGAGTTGTTTAGAATTCAACTTATAATCACCGCTCAATTTATACAACAATATGAAAAAAAAAACTTAAGAAAATGCGTTCCCTGTTTTTACCCAAACTGTTTGGAAACTAATTAAAATACTTTTCTGCAGCACAGTTTCAGCAGGAAAGATTAATATTATAGTGCAAGTAATATTCGTAGCAAGGGTTTTATCTAACCAATATTTACCCAAGTCAGGCCTTGCACTGCAATATAATTACTACTTCTGTAATTATAAGCTTTAAAAAAACCAAACCAACACAAACCAGATCAATTCATGTTTCATTTCTGCACTTTAGCAGAATATTAGCAGTCCCAGCTTCTGAGATTATCAACTAAAATTTACTGCTTCCTCTCCCATTTCCACCAGGTAACGTGGGCTGATTTCTACTGGGATGTGTGCAGTACGACACTTCTGTCCTGCAAACCTGACCTGTCAGACAACTACCCCAGGCTTTTGGCTCTCCGAGACAGAGTGCAAGCGCTTCCAGCTATTGCAGCCTGGATCCAGAAAAGACCAAAGACGATAATGTAGATCAGCTGTTCAGACGGGAAGAAAAAAAAAAAAACAAACACAAAACCAATGCATGTTTAGTTTTCAACATGACAGATGTCCTACATTATTGATTTTAGAATTGTTTAAATATCAAATCAAAGTCTACCACTTGTATCCATTTATAGGAGAGAATCTATAAAGTAAAGTAGAGCCTGAAGGAGAGATGTGGTTTCAACAATGTTGCCCCCCACTACTAATAAAGGGCTTCATCAACCCAATTAATGTCATGTGGGCTCTCAAAGGGAGATGAATAAACCTTCCTGGAGAGTTGTGATCTCAACAATACTTTGTTTATCATAGACTTTCAATTTGGAGGAAAGCAGGCTAATAGATTTGTAAGAAGACTAAGGACACAAAGCAAAAGTTAAAGAGCAGGGGAAAAAAAAAAGAAAAAAGAAAAGACCCATTTAGTCAACAAACTTCAAGCTCCTCAAGCAGCCCACACCAGCACCAACTCTCCCTAAACATACCAGCTGCAACAACATTCAGCAGCTCATTATCTTACTTCCAGTAAGTAGCAGACACAAACTGGGGGACAAAATCAGTTTGTTCTTCTGGCACTGGGGAAAACAGCTAGGTGGATATCCCAGCAACTCGGAGAGTCATAGATACAAGCAGTTTACAAAAGCTTAAGGGGAGACAAGTGCTTGCAAGAGGACTCTGGTGTCTGGTGTAAGCAGATAAACCACAACGACCTTGGGTAATCCCCTGGGCTGAATATGGCCACTGTTGGGAAAGTATTTCCCTCACCACTCACTCTCCCTCCCACCGTAAGTCTTATTTCATTGACCTGGGTGAAAAATTCCACTTGGCAGAAATTCTGTTTTTATAATCAACATCCTAACACAACCGTGATTGGAGTATAAAGAAACATTAGTAATTAACTACTGCTGCATGAAGTCAGTTCAACTGCAACATTTCAGCTAGTTTTAAAGCCAACTATTTGATTTATAACGTGCAAGTTATCACTGCCCCCAAATAACTACAAAACGAGAACATTTTGTTAATCTATGGAATTTTATTGAACAAGTTGATACAAAACCAGTACAGTACATCAAATGAACCAAAAACAAGCAGAAACAGACTCGAGCATTGTCAAATAAGGCACATATAAAAAAATCTACACGCATAATCCAGTGAAACAGACAGTTTATATATATATATTTGGAGGTAGAAATAATTACAAAAATACTGACAAATCTTAAGCAGTAGCAGATTTGTTAAAACAATTACTACTTAGGTCCCCATTTTGAAAAGTTATCTGTAAAATAATGTTTGAGTAACTGATGTCGGCACATTTGGGCCACTTATGTTTTTAAGCATCAAAAGAATGCTATTGGTGCTAAAAATTTTCAATACCATGAAGAATACAACAAAATGAACTACAAAAAGTTATAAAGGTTCATAAAATTTGTTGTCATCAGTAACATAAAAGTCCTTGGGGTAATACATCACCTTTTTTTTCCTTGAATTTCACAACCTATTTACATTTTAGAGACCTAATGAAGCTTTTAGTAGTGTGGCTATATCTGCTGGAATGGTTCCTTCTTCTCCTGAGGAACAAAAACAAGCGTTAGTAGAGCTCAAAATATTTCACATGAACAGACTGAAGTCTAGATCCCCAAAATTGTACAAAATCCTCTGCTTGTAGGAGTCTGTCATTGATTTGTCCATCAGACTCAGTGGATGCTTCCTGTCAACCCGAACAATAATCAGCAAAAAAAAATAAAAATTCTAGTTTACTTAACAAGAGAAAAACAAAAGGCTTGTCTGCATCTTGGGTTTTTTTTTCATATTAATATATCGCAGCAACCTTCATTCTCTTTAGTGTGCATCATTACATGCAAGAGACTTACCTGAATCTGCCGCAGTCATATCTTGTTCTAACTTTAATTTCTGCTGGCTGATTTTGAGCATGGATTCTTCAATAGTCCCCTTACTGATTAGCTTTATGACTTTTACTTCTCTGAAAAACACAAAATAGGATAATCCATTTTTATAGTTTCTTTGGATTAGTGCAAAGGGAAGGAAGCTATGCCTTTGCTCAGCCAGCAGTGGTTTAAAGGAAGAAGGAAATGAACAAAAGGACAATACTAAGAGCTTCCAGTTTTTCCTATGTGGACCAGCTGTGCTCTGCACTGGCAGAAAACTTGTTTTCTCCCACACTCCCAGCCACTGCAAAGTCTGGATGGTCAAAAAAATCTCCTTTAACAGAAACAACTCAACTTCCCCCACATCCTATACTCCAGTTAAAATATCACTTCATTGAAAATTTTCTATGGCTCAGGCTAGCTTATTCGAATTGGGGACTCTAAAACAGTCCATGATTTCACTCTTTATGACGGAGTGGCACTTCAGAGCTTAAAAGTCTCCTGAAGAGAATAAACAGCTTTGCCAAACAGTCCCAAAGACTTCAGATCTGCCTTGAAGTAGTTCCTAGTACCAGAAGTTTGAGAATTACAGAGAATTTGAGTTATAGAGAATCAGAAAAAAGATGAGCGTATAAATCTGGTAGCAACATGTAGCTAAGACTATTTCAGTTACCTAGGTCCCCAAACCCCAGAGCTGGGTTAAGCAAGTCTCTGCTTAAAATGGAATTTTTTAACTATATTAGCTTCCTTTGAGAGTTTGCCTCTAAGAGAAGCCAAGCATTATAATTTAAAAGACTTACCTCGTCTGACCTACTCTATGGCATCGGTCTTCTGCTTGCTTATCATTGTACGGGTTGCAATCAATGTCATGAAGAATAACAACATTTGCTGAGGTCAGATTAATTCCCAAGCCACCAGCTTTGGTTGACAGGAGGAATACAAATATACCCATATCTGTATTGAACTGATCTATTAGATGTATCCTGAAGAACACAAGAAGACACGCATTAGGCCTCACAAAAAACACTGCACTGGCTCCAGAGCTGAATACAGGAATTAAGATGATAATGACCTTTTGAAAGGGAGAACAGTGGCATTGCAAAGCAACCTTCCAGTATCTGAAGGGAGCCTCCAGGAGAGATGGGGAGGGACTCTTTGACAGGAAGTGTAGCGACAGGACAAGAGGTAATGGTTTTAAGTCGAAAAGGGGAGATTTGGATTAGATACTAGAAAGAAATTCTTCCAGTGAGGCACTTGAACTGGTTGTCCAGAGAAGTTGTGGAAAGCTCAACCCTGGAAGTGTTCAAGATCAGGCTGGACGTGGTTTTGAGCAACCTGGTCTAGTGGGAGGTGTCCCTGCCCATGGCAGGGGGTTTGGAACAAGATGATCTTTAAGGTCCCTTCCAAATCTAACCATTCTATGATTCTACGAGAAGTACAGACATTATGCAGAAGGGAAACAGGTACTAACAGTCCTCAGCAGGGACCAGAAAAAACATGCTATTCATCTGTCGCTCTGAGTAAAGAATGAAAAGTGGTTTGGAAAAAGATTTTGGATGATCATAGGATACGAAGAGCAAGGTGGAAGACAAGGGAAGGCCGGAGTATGTGAAACAAACGGAGGGGGAGAAGAGAGATGAAAGGAGGAAGGGAGGGATTTAGCTGCATGACTGTATTCTGTACTAATTGCATATACAAGTGAAGTAACAGGTTTCACCAGTAAGTGGGAAGTAATAACACATCAAGCATGACAGGATTTTGAACTGAAGGAAAGAGCATCTAAAAAAAAATTAAGAAACATCATTAAACAGGAAACAGGAGAAAACCCACACAGCTCTAATATAAGAAAAGCACTGCAACATCTTCAGCTGTGAAGGACAGAGTTAGTCATTTGTTCTACAGGAACAAAGGGTCTTATTTGTCTATTGTAACAGAAATATACTATACTGTCAAGGAGTATCTCCAGGTGAGCTTTCGCTTTGGTATGCTGATGTACAAGCAAATCAAACACACCATGAACTGCTGAAAACAAAAGTTTTAAATTTCGATTGCTAAGACTGTAACCCAACCATCTACAACTCACCTTTCAGCCTCATCCTTACTAAGGTGATCTGAAACCCAACATTAAACCCCTTCTATGTTTTTTCTGTTTCCGACCCTCCAGTGGTACAAATAATGAAATTAGTTGACCTTGGCTGTTATAGCAACAAGTATAAGCAAGAGCCTCTCTGCATACTGTTTCTTGGCTTGATGTACAAACACTGGTCTTACTACTCTGAGAACAAGCAGTTTTCTCCACAATATGCTGTTGATTTCAGAGAGTTAGAAAAGGCCTAGCTAAGATGTAAAATTGCTGAACAGAAAATTGTTTCCGTTTTACCTCAAACCAGGACATTGCTCGCTGACTACAGAATTCTACACATCAGAAAACAAAGGTAAAGGTTTTAAATCGCATCCCACCCCACGCACACATCCATTTTTTCTCTCTCATCTTCAGCACAGAAGTCACATACCGATCAGAAATCTGTGTTTTTCCATCCAACCTAATATACCTATGTTGCCAATGCTTTAGGAAAACTTCCAAAATATCCAGCATCATAGTAAACTGGCTAAACAATACAACTCTGTCGCCCTGGAAACAACAAAGCAAAAAAAAAAAATAGTTGTAAGACATGATATTTACAGATAACAAAATACATAAATACACTATTGGTGCAAGTCAGTGATTTTGAGTCTCTATTTTCCAAATCAAAGACTAAACTGAAATTCATCAAATCAGGACTGATTTTGAGTAAAGATGTTTTATCCAGATTTCTGCCTCATTAACACCCCTTTTGTCAGTGCAGTAATTTTTCAGTTGCTTTGAGCTTAAGTGACTCAAGCAATCTAGAAATCACATGTCAAATGCATAAATAACAGACCTATTCCATGTACAAACATCAATAAAAATATTTTTACTAAAAACTTAAATTTAAACTATTTTCCATATCATACAAAGCAGTAGCATTCTGTTGTCTGAAATAATTGAACAGATGTGCAGCACACATGTGTGCAAATTCAGGATACTCTGAAGTATTGTGGCACGTGCTTATCTGTAAAATAAGCTAGTTTGAATCTATGATTCACAGCGTTTACACTTACAAATATGCTTACGCTACGATTCTCACGTTTACACTGGCTTAACACAGACATGATCATTCTAATGTTACAGGCTTTCTTGATTGCCAAAAGAAGGCTAACGTTCATGAGCTATGAAAATTATATGAGCCCTCCATACATTTCCTCCTCCATAAACAAGTAACCTGCATAGGCAGGAGTGTATATTAAAAGCTCTAGGCATTGCTTTGCAATACTGCACGTGCACTAAATCACATTGCAATAGTCCACAGAAAAGCAACAGGGTTGCATACCAAGACATTAATTTAAACAGTTATTTAGAGCCACCCTTTAAATGGACAGGAAAAGATGTTTCAGCCATCTGTAGTACCAACCTTCCCTTTAAGATCAGAGAGAATGCGCTCCAGTGCTCTAAACTTTCCAGAATCTAAGATGTGATCCATGTCTAACTTGAAGTCACTGACATGAGAATATTGCTTACAAAGCAAATGCAGCTCAAAATCTGTCATCACTGTCATATCTTCAAAGATAAGGTCAGGGTTAGCATCACAATGTGTGGGTTCCTGTTAGCAAAAATGAGGGGAAATTATGCAATATGCAGTCTCACCAGACAGACATGAAAACAACAACAACAAAAAAACCCAAACAAAACAAACCACCACACATCAACATCCAAAATTTCTGAAAGAACAAAGTAGCACAACTAGACATGGACAAATGCCAGAGCGTGGCTCATGCAAGCAACAAAAGATGAACTCTGCAACCCCAGGTTTAGAGTAGAGAATGATTACTTTGCAATTTAGCTTTTACAAGAACTTGTACTACCAAAAACTAAGTATATGCTCAACCTCCATAGAAATTACTTAGTTCCCATCAAGCCCTATGACCTTTTACCCCTGTATCAGACCTCTTCCCCTGAAGACACATTCCCTAAAAGGGAGGTCCAATCCTTGGATAGATGGTAGAAGACATGGGAAGCCCAGCCTAAGATGTAGGGTGGGTAGAGGGATGTCATGCCTGGAAGAAAGAGGAAAAGAAATGCCTCATCTGGAGAGTATGATGGTATGAGTAGGAATAAAAAGGGACAAAAATGCTTCATAACCCAATGGGTGACTTCTTCCCTTCCCCCCAACCTTGACTGGCTTTACTTCAAAACACAGCTGCAGATATTCATGCCAGCTGCAACTTTCTTGGAGCACGTGCTGCACATTCAGATTTGGTTTTTTTATACTTTAGAAAGAAGCAACCATTTTCCCCAAACTCCTCAGGCATTAACCCCAGCCAAATTATAAAAAGAAAAAACCCAATCCTCAACAGTACAATACTTATATCTTCCCTATTTCAGTTGTGTACAGTCTAGATCTCTTGCTACTCAGAAAATACTACTAAACTCAGGTGCCCAGCTGAAATCTTTTTCGTAAGTATTTTCGGTTTAAATTTTGGGTCGGGGAAAGAGGTGTTAAGGGGGAGCTAATGAAAAGGAGATGACTGTAGTCCCACCACTGTTCTCTCCATTCTAACATCTGACACACAAAAAAGCCCCCAGCGTTAAACACATACAGAGCTTGATTAGACCACTGGATAGATGCAAAGAAATAAAAAGCAGCAACAATGAATTAAATTTCGCAAAGACACACTTTTGACCAGAGAACTGACAAAAAAAAATATCCATTTAAGTAGCATTAGAAACGAAGGATTGCTTCTGAATCTAACCACCTTACCTTGAGCATAAGCATGGACATTGTCCTGAGCTTGTCAGCTGTGTAATATTGACGGTGCAAGAGAGGGTGATTAGCCATTTTTCGAAGTTGCATCATTACATTTCCCATATCAGAGCTTTTCTCTGTAAACAAAGAAATGAGGTATATTCCGAAGTAATATATAGGTGCCTATCTGATGCATCTTTATCTCAGGAGAACTTTATTTATAAGGATTGAATTTGACATTTCACCTGAACTTAGGAAAAAAAAGGGAAAAGAGGAACAAAGGAAAACAAGAGACAAAAGGAAACAGGGCCCTCACATACCGTTACTGTTAATAGTTTTCTTGAGCTTGTTTAAGAGATCACAGTATAGTTGTTCCTGTTTCTCAGACATGGCACATAACTCAATAAGATCTTTTTTTGGAGGTAGCTGTTTAAGGACCTGACAAAATAAAAAGATACCAGGTAAAAACACCACTGTAGTGAAGTATCAGTAACTCTGACACAGGCCTACTTTTAAGCTACTCTATCCATTAATTTTTCCCTTTCTTTTATAGATGCAAGTCTAAATACAAGAATTAAATATGTTTTGGATTTTAGAATGAAAAAGAAACGTTTTGATGATAGCAAAACAAACCACATATTTTTAGTCATACATAGGCACAAGTATAGATGTGCACATTCATCCTTTCACAGTTAAAATAAAATGTCATTACTATGAAGTGACGAAAATTTTTGTGGTCAATGGATTTCTCACTTCTCACCGCCTAGCAGTGCACCGAATCATCTTTTGTTGATCTTTCCTAACTAAAATTCTCAATTGTAAATAGTCAGCGAATAATGACCATCAAAACCCAAATCCACAGTTCACATTTTCACCTGCAAACTCCTGAAAGATGGAAGACAGCTCAAGTTTCTTGCTCTTCCTAGACAAACAGGTAAAACTAACACTGACAGAATGTGACATTATGTGTTACTGTTAGTCTCTGATTGTCAGATAATATGAAACCATGTTTTTAAAGATAAAACATTACCTCATCTTTTACTCTTCTCAAAATGAATGGTTTTATTATCTGCTTTGCATGTGCAATCCTCTCCTTTTCATATATGCTTTGTTCTTCAGCACTCTTCTAAGGAAGATATGGTAAGAATTCAATAACAGTAAGAAGTTTTCAGCTGTAACAACACTACCTTAACTATTATAACTTCATGAAAAACCCAGACAGAACAGACAGATCTAAAGAACCATTAGTATTCTGAGATCTCTTTTTATGACATATATTTATGTCAAATGGTTTATTTCATTATTTATTTTCTAGATTTTCATAATCACATTACCTGTTTCCGTAAGATGCCAATATAAAAGAAGTTAAGCAGCAACATCAGTGTTCTAGAAAAAAAAAAGTTCCTTTCAAGAAGAGAATATACAATACTTACTGTTTTTGAAGAGAACATCCTTCGGATTTCACTTGTGCTACTGCTGAACATATGTGGCATGACAAAATTCAAGAGGGACATCAACTCCAACAGATTATTTTGAACGGGAGTCCCTGTTAGCAGTAGGCGATTCTTTGCCTTTTTTTCCAAAGGGGAAAACAGCAGTGAGAAACATTAGTCAAACAGGTTAAAAATTAATATTTGCAGAAACAACACAGCTATTGAGAACTGAGAAAATGAGCTTGGTTTAAATTATACCTATTTAACCTTCAAATATATTCAGATCTCATGGAATTATTTCTTGCTTAAGTCAACAAAATGGTTTACAGATCTGTGGGGAACTGAGAACATATCCATTTCAGACAATTCAAGAGGCCTAATCTGGATTTGAGAAAAGCCTTCCTGGCTCAATTACAGTTTTTCTTGTTTGGTTGTTTGAATTGTTTTGAATTAACGTGCTACTTGTTGCTCCTGTATCTCATCTTTTCTAATGTCTTACAGTACTTACGCACAAGTTTTGAATTCCAAGTACAAGCCATATTTTAACTGCTTAAAGATCACCTTCTTAAAAATGCTTTTGATGAAAATATGATCTTGAAAAACTACTTGTAATAAGTGATCATATTTAGTATTGGTACAGTAATAATGTATAGTACTAAATCACAATGATTAGAAAAAGAGCTGTACTCAATTTTTCCTCTTTTTCAAAATGCTGCTGACTCAGGCCAGAAGCTATAAAGAAAAATTATTTTAAAGGTAGCTTTTTGTGCACAGTTCTATCAGAGTAGGTCCTTAAAAACTACAATATTTCAGCACAAGTCATCAGTGTAGCTTTTTACAGTCTTTACTACTGTGGGATAAAACTGGGATTGCTTAAAAATATTGCTTAATACTGAAATTGAACTACTACCATCAATGTAATTATAGCATCATTACAATGATGCTACAGGAAATTTATTACATTTCTTTGGGAGCTTGCTTCCCTGAAAGAGTTCATGATGTATGATCCACTCCTAAGGCTACACCAAC
Source organism: Gallinago jamesoni (assembly GCA_025769975.1). Taxonomy (NCBI): domain Eukaryota; kingdom Metazoa; phylum Chordata; class Aves; order Charadriiformes; family Scolopacidae; genus Gallinago; species Gallinago jamesoni. Next base: position 29,130,342 of record JAOQGH010000032.1, read on the forward strand.
GCTTGTATCCACTTGCACACTGCAGTTTCTGGAACTTTATGTGTATATAAACTTTACAGCTAATAGTTAATTTTCCCTCAGCCCATTACTGCAAAACAGAAAAAACAGGAGTTGTCCCCCCCCCAACCCAACAATAAACCTCTTACATTAATTGTCATAAGGTGCTGGTAGCGTACAGAGCTCATGTTCTTGAGCATATGACCTTCATCAAAAATTGCATAGTTAAGCTTCAACCTGCGGAACAGCCCTCGGTCATCTGAGCTGCTAATTGCACAGTTGTACCTGTCAGGAAAAGATATTGTAAAAAACCACCATTTATGACAATATATAATGCAGAATACATGACGGGCAAGATGTCAAACTGTTTAGAAGTAACCAACCATAACAGTTTACTACTGACAAATGATTAGTTTACTTGATGAGCCAGTGCTCTCTGTAACTTTCAAAAAATCTGTGCAAATCTATTACCAACTAATTTGTATCCATTAGTATTTATTATTTGATAAATAGTATCCAATGCATATGTTACATAGTATCTTCTACAGGATTAATAATACCCTAGTTAACCACTGCCTGAAAAATAAATTAAGTTCCCTTCCCACCTCACCAAAATCCAAACTTTTTGTTGTACCACTAGAGGTCAGCAGTAGCTAACTGAATCTCAACTGTTATTTAATTACTGTACTTACGTAGTTATAATTACATTGAAATCAACAACTTTATTATTAATGTCCACCCTGAGATGTTTCCGATCTTCTTGGGATCCTATGAAAGGACAAAATATAATATGAGCACAATTACTTTTATATAATTTATATACATATAAAAATTAAGACGGTACATAGAAATACAATCAACAATAAAGATGTATTTAAACTGTCTTAAAACAATGCTTCCGACTGTGCGAGCAAGTGTGTTATTGGCTTCATTTCTAAACTACATTCCTCACCATAATAAAACAGGACATTCAGTTCTGGACACCACAGATGAACTTCTCTTATCCAGTTATCTGTAAGACAACATTAAAATAAAAACCAAGTCAGTTATACTTTATTACATCTTATATAACTTCACAAACCTCACCATTAAACCAAGCATCTGATTTTAAAGCAGATCCCTTTAAACTCTCCTGAAGGTTCAGAAACTTTCTGTCTAGATGCTGGAAAAAAGATAGTATTTAAGGAAATTAAACAATCCACAAGTGGGCTTTAGGTAACTCTTGCTTCACCAGCTTGCATTTTCAACTCCTCTATTTCTAGAAATAGAACCTGCATGGTCTGTAACCACCATGTAAAATAATACAACACTCAACTTTTCATCCCCACTTCTTCCCTAGACAGTTAACTCCTCAGAAAGCAAATCACTTCATTTGTCACTACTTGCATCCAGAAGCATTTAATCAGGAGAGATAGTGCCTCCGGGATTTGGCAAGGAAGCCCGACAGCTGGACCCAGCTCCAGGTGTGCAGCCAGCCCAGCGACCTTCCCGTGCCCGAGGGGAAGCTGCTTGACAGCCAACACAGACCCTGACCCCAAACCACAGCAGAAGGGGGTCCCTGGTAAAACGCCACTTGACCCTGGGCTGGACTCAGATCAGGGCTGAGGAGATACCTGCAGAAAAGTGCAGGTAGGCTGCCCTCCCCAGGCATCCCTGTGCCCTCCTGCCGCTACAATTCACGAGCCTCTACAATTCGCTTCACAGGAGCGCCTTCGCTGGCACCTTGATGTACACCTCAGGTTTTCAGTAACAGGCATTCTTAAGAGTTATTTAAAAAGATGGGTTCTGGTGGATTTTTTTAAAGAACACTGAAAATTTTGAACTGATATTGAACAACCCAAAGCTTTTCTGGTGTGTTAAGAGAAAATTTTGGAAGCCCCCCTAAAGTATTTTATATTAAAAGCAGCATTTTCTTTCTAAATTGAACATGCTGCTTCCTCCTTTCTATAATCATTCAACAAAACCACACTTAACTCCACAGAGAACTAGTTTCTGCTCAAACACAACAGCTTTGCTGACATATTTTATTCCACCATATTCTTTCTGCTTTCAACTGAGGTCATTAAACAATTAAAACACCCAACTAAAAGACAGTCAGCCTCATCATTTTAGGATTTTGATCTGCTTTGACAGATTCTGTGCAGCAAAGAGGAAAAAACTCTGTCTCCGACTCAAAGAAGACTCAATGTCTCAAAAGCCATGAAACCTAATCCTAAACACAGCCTGAAGGCAAGGAATTTCAGTCAATATTCAGTAAGTAAAAAGAATACTTTGCTAAAGTTCAAATTGTAACAAGCAGCTTTATTTTTTTGTGAAACATATGGAGCATATTAAAAAAAATCCACGTAAGGTCTAATTAATGCAGGACAAGCATGCCTTCAGTATCATTTACATTTTAATTCAAATTACTTAAGGAATTGAATATCACCATAAGAAAATTAAGTTATCTTTCACAAAATTATCTTCATTTCATACTCTGTCCACGATAATTTTTTTTAAAGAAACAAATAATTTTGAAGCTTGTAACTCACCTAACGTTGAAGCTGGCACAACTATCAAATGGGGACCCATATCGCCCTCTTGGTAGAGATAAGCTAGAAATGCGATAGCTTGAATTGTTTTTCCTAAGCCCTACAAGAAAATAAATCCATTTAAACAAAATTTACCATCTGTAGAACATAATAGTGGTTTGTACTCACAAGACAATCACAGTGTTGTGAATGTTAACCAAAGATTACAAATCTATACAGAAAAATTGTTCTGTTTAACCATGTTGTTTTACAGAAGACATTTCCTTCTTAAGCCAAATCAAACTCAATTATCTTTTCAGCTCAACATCTGAGTACCAGAAATTAATCTTTTCCACTTATGAAGATTTCATTTTAGTTCAAGTTAATCCCTCAAATTTTCTCCAAAAATTGACATTCTTAAACAGTGCTGCAAATAAACGATCACTTGGAAACTAATTGTGTTTTTTTTCCATTTGAGCCAGTTGTACAGAGAATATTCCAGCTATTTCTGAAGTGGACTTCAATATGGAAAACGGGTTTCTTTAAGATAAGTCTATGTTTCCACCAATACTCACTCTCCTGTCTACTATATCATGAATTTAAAAATTTATCTTATCTATCAGAAAACATGTACATAAGGTAGTTCTTACAAATGCAAAAAAAGCTGAGAAATACTGCCTTCAGTCTTAGCGAAGCAAACCCATCCATTCACTCATGGTTCATCACCAGATGAACAGCAGCCAGGATTAAAAGCAACTGGCAACACATTTAGCAGCAGCATCAGTAAGTTTGTTCTGCTGTACAATTACTGGCGTCAGCACCAAACCAAACCTCAAATCCATAAGCTTTTCTCTCCTATTTCAAAAATTACTGGGAGCATAATGACAAGAGATGGCTGAGATGCTGCAGGAGCAGAAAAGGTTCCTACTCACTTAGCTTTTTCTGCATTGTTAACTACTCATTTGGAAACTGATGGAGAAATGTGAAAGATAGGGGCTTGCTACAACTAAATGCTGGAGGGCCACGAAAACGATCAGAGGACTGGAGCACTTCTCCTGTCAAGGCAGGCTGAGAGAGCTGGGGTTGTTCAGCCTGGAGAAGAGAAGGCTCCAGGGAGACCTTATAATGGCCTTTCAATATC
>JAOQGH010000032.1:29134089-29166231 GCA_025769975.1 Gallinago jamesoni
TTTAAACTGAAAGAGGGGAAATTTAGATTAGATATTAGGAAGAAATTCTTTACTGTGAGGGTGGTGAGACACTGGAATAAGTTGCCCAGAGAAGCTGTGGATGCCCCATCCCTGGAAGTGTTCAAGGCCAGGCTGGAGGGGCCTTTGAGCAACCTGGTCTGGTGGGAGGTGTCCCAGCCCATGGCAGGGGGTTGGCAGATGGGCTGGAATACCCCAGTTGGTCAGGTTTGGGTCACCTGTCCTGTCTGCTCCTCCCTACAGCTGTGACCCCTCTATGTTTTTTCTGTTTCCAACCGACCCTCTAAGGGGCAAATAACAAAAATTGGCTGACCTATAGGCAAGGGCCTCTCTGCACACCATTCCTTGGCATTTAGCACAAACATTGGCCTTACCCTGAGAACGAGCAGTTTTCTCCACAATATGCTGTTAATTTCAGAGAGTTAGAGGCGGCCTAACTAAAATGTACAATTACAGAATACAAAATTGGTTCAGCTTTACCTCAAACCGGGACACTAGGAAAAAAAAAAGAATTTAATAAAGTCATGTTTTCAAAACTTTTAACGATTCTTAACTAATCAGTTTCACGCTTACCATTTCATCAGCCAGTATGCCATTTAATCCATGTTTATGCAGCAGTGCTAACCAGTTCAAACCTATCTTCTGATACGGCTTGAGTTTCAAGCTGTTAAGAAATCAAGCTTAATATGTTACTGTCTTTTATTTGTTTCTCCATGAAACACAACTTAACACCTATGTTAATCACAGAATGGTAAGTTTATTATTGCCCACATTTTAATGCACTCCAGATCTCTTTGTGTTGTAAAAAACACATCAAACTTTATTTAATCAGTCACCCAAATATGAAAGAGAATTTCTGAACTAAGTAGTTTATCTGAATTTTCACACATCTTAAATGACCAAAATGAAAGTTACAATAAATAACTTTATTCTAAAATCAGTGATCCACAGTTAAAAGCAGTTATACAACTGCTAATTTTTAAAATACACAAAAAATTGAGTTGCATTTGCAGCTGCATGACTAGGTTGTTCTGTTGTGCAATTACTGCTGGTGTCAACATCAAACACCACACACAACCCACAAAACACACTCAACAACACTTTTTTTTGCTAAGAAGAAACATCACTGATAAGCTCCCTCCACATACTTTCCTCTTCCCCTCTCTCCAGTTTTATTTTGATACAGCTGAATATCCTTTCATTATTTTCCACTAACAGCCTCCAAATCCCATCCAGATTGTTGCTCTGGCCATTCCCACTTCACCCCTACGCTTCCTAACCCTTCCGGTAATGGCCCCCACACCATTCCCCCCAACATTTCCATTCCTCCTAAACTCTCTCTTCATTCCCAATATCTATTTGGGAATCCTTACCAAAGTATCTCTCTGAAATAAATCCTTCCACCAACACATCCCCAGTGCCACTCCTGCTAGAAACAGAGTTCCAGATCATTTTGTACATCTGAACTTCTGGACCACGTTTTTAATTTCGGCTGAGAAACTTTACAAGTTTGTTGAGATTCATTTCAATTTGGCATCTTTGAAATATAAGGTCCCCCATTAGAGAAGCAGCTTTGTTTGGCCTTCTGCTTGAGGCAAGTTGACAACTCATGATCCCATTACTCAAGGATGACTTCCACATTCATCAAAAACTGGAGCAAGTAAAACAAGGTATTGAGCACTATCACATCTTTTCAGATTTTTATGTTCTTATCCTCCTTACCAGTTTTCCTGATACACTAAAAAACATTTCTTGGATTCCCTCAAGCGTTGCACCTCACTACCCAGCTCACCGAGAGCTGCTAAGTGCCAAACATTTGCAACTCTACTTTCAGAGACTAGAGTTTTGAAAATCCCAGTCTTCAAGGATACCCTATCTTCCGACAGCCCTCTAAGCATAAAGAAGAGAAATATACCTCTGATTCAGAATGGAGGGTTGCTCTATGTTCCATCCGCATCCTCCGTCTTCAGTAATCTTGGTTACTTGCTTTGTCAGCTTATTTGAAATATCTTCACATTTATTCATAAGCTTTAGAACCACGTCCCTCTCCTTCAGCAGTATCTTGCAGTTCCACACTATGTCTTCAGACAAACCAGTAGTCTTCGTCATTTTTGTAAACTATAAAATAATAATAAAAAAAGAGACTATGAACACTGGTAATAGCAGCAAAGGCTCTACGGTGACAATCCCCAGCTGCTGCAGGCAGCAAGTAACTGAAGTAGCAGACAGCAACAGCATCCCCATCTCCTCTCAAAACTTCAGATATTCCTTAAGTGCTTAGTCCACTGTAAAACTGTGTGACTCCATACTGAAGGTCATCATTATAGCTCCTCACATTGTAAAATATATTTTAAGACAATTTCTCTTAGAAGTGTTTAATGTAAAATAACTCTGAAAATCCTCAAGGGGAGGCAACGTACAGTGCAAAGCAAGCTCTGAAGGCCAGGCCCACTAATAGAACAAAATCACAGGAGGAAGGAAAAAAAAAAGTATGATTACCATTATATCTCCTATTAAGCAACCCCTATTATATACTAAAGATACAAAATACAAGCATAATGTAGCCATCAAGGCAAACCAACCTATGAAGAAGGCTATTAGGCTTTTGTTATGAATCTGTCTGGAGCTCAGCATTACTCAGTCCCAGTTCTAACTACCACAAACAACACAGTGAAACTAGACTTAGGCAGATGGCAGGGGAAAAAAAAATTAAGGAATAAGAAGTTTCCTAAGACTACGTCAGGTTTTTTGTGGTCACCAAATACTGACGGGCCCAAAATACCAGCAAGAGTTGGTTCATTCTTTTCAGTTCTTCACGCTTCAGTGTTTGAGGAGAACTTCCACACCAAGCTAAGATTCCCCTGAACTCTTTATTCTTGCAATGAACACAACCTTTTGTGAAATCTACAAAACATGAACTTACACAAATCTATCAGGTCATTGGCACTTGCTGATACATCTTCATGGGTAGGAACATCACCCTGACAAGGTTTTAGCAACTTTCAGTTTCTCCGTTTTTTTTTTCAAGTGCATGTTTCAAGTCAGCATTACCCTCATATTACAGAAGGACAAACAAGATAAATACAAATGTGTTTTCAAAATGTCAGAGCAAACAAGACAGCAGAGGACAAGTCAAGCAAGATACCAGAATCTCAATGTAAATACAAACTAACTGAAGGCCTGTCCACTGTGTTAACAAAGATGAAACACACCAGCATTTGAATCAAAGGCTTGTAGCTGAGCCATGTGGACAGCCCACATTCAGCATCACTGTGTCTCCCGACCTCACAACAGGGTTTTCCCTCCCCCATCTTGGGTAAGAAAATACCTTTTAAGTGCTGTATCTGCTCTGCCACCAGATCTTCATCTTCTCAAAACATACGCTGCCACTTTGACCAAGGCTTACTTGGTCAACAGAGAGCCTGACCCCATCCTCTTCAAACCTGCCCTTTAGATATTTATAAGCATTGATGAAGTCCCCTCTCAGTGTTCTTCAGGTTAAACAGAGCCAGGTCTCTCAGCCTTTCCTCATAAGAGAGGGGGTCCATGCACTTGATCATCTTTGTAGACCTCTGCTGGACTCCTTCCAGTAGTTCCTTCTCTTTCTTGAACTGGGGAGCCCAGAACTGGGCACAGTACTCCAGATGGGGCCTCAGCAGAGGACAGTAGAGGGCAAGGATAACCTTCCTCTATCTGCTGGCCATGTTCTTTCTAATGTGACACAGGAGACCCCTGGCCTTCTTGGCCACACGGGCACATTGTTGGCTCATGGTCACCTTTTGTCCACCAAGACTCCAAGGTCCCTCTCTGCAGAGCTGCTTTCCAGCAGGTCAACGCCTAACCTGGACTGGTGCATGGAGTTATTCCTCCCTAGGTGCAGAACTTGCCCTCTCTGCTCAACTCTCTCTCTCTAGCCTGTCCAAGTCTCACTGAAGAGCAGCACAGCCTTCTGGTGTGTCAGCCACTCCTCCCAGTTTTGTGGCATCAGCAAACTTGCGGAGGGTACACTCTGTCCCCTCATCCAGGTCGTTGATGAATATATTGAACAAGACCAGACCCAGTACTGACGTCTGGGAAACACTGCTAGTTACAGGCCTCCAACAGGGCTCTGCACCGCTGATCACAATCCTCGGAGCTCTGCCACTCAGCCAGTTCTCAATGCACCTCACTGTCTAACCTGTACTTCCTATGAGGATGTTATGGGAGTCAGTGTCAAAAGACTTGCTGAAGTTGAGGTAGACAACGTCCACTGCCTCATCGACCCAGCCAGTCATGCCATCACAGAAGGCTACTAGACTGTTCAAACATGATTTCCCCTTGGTGAATCCATGTTGACCACTCCAGATAACCTTCTGTTCCCCTACATGCTAAGAGACAACATCCAGGATGAGCTGTTTCATCACTTTTCTAGAGATGGAGGTGAGCCTGACTGGCCTGTAGTTTCCTGGATCCTCCCTCTTACCCTTTTTGAAGGCTGCCATCACATTGGCTCCTCCTGTCCTCAGGCACCTCTCCTGTTCTCCATGACCTTTCAAAGATCATGGAGAGAGGCTTCACAATAACATCTGCCAGCTCTCTCAGCACTTATGGGTGCAACCCATCAGTGCCCATGCATTTGTGGTTGTCAAGTTTGCTTAAGTGATCTCTAATCTGATCCTCCTCAACCAAGGGAAGGCCTTCATTTCTCCAGGCTCTCTCTCTTACCTCCAGGATGTGGTATTCCTGAGCACCGGCCTTTGCAGTAATGACCCAAGTAAAGATATTCAGTAACTCCACCTCTTTGCATCCTCCATCACCAGGGCACCCACCCCATTCAGCAGGGGGCCCGCATTTTCCCTAGTCCTTCTTTTGCTACCGATGTACTTTAAAGATGCCCTTCTTATTGTCCTTGACATCCCTTGCCAGGTTTAATTCTAAGTGACCTTTAGTCTTCCTGTTGCATTCCTGCATACCCTGATGACGTTCCTACACTCCTCCCAAGTGGCTAGTCCCTTTTTCTACATTCTGTAAGAACATGGGGGCAGTATTATCCAGCTATTATGCTTCAAGTAACTGATCAATATTGCCACATTGCAGAGTAATGCTGAAGTATACAAGCAGGCTATGCTTTGACTCAAAAAAACCCAAAAACGAACTGGAGTGATGCCCTCTACAGCCTACCCTTACAGTTTTGGGGGTTTTGTTTTGTTTGTGGTTTTGTTCCATTTGAAACAAAACCCGGTAAGCTTACCAACACTCGTAGGTTAAACCAGGCTAAGGCACACATGTCAACACTTGTGAAGAGGTTTTCTACATAGACAACTCTATTCAGAAAGAGAAAGAGAAGTAAAGAACGTGAACATGATTTTTAATAGGCGATTAGAAAATTTCAACATTTGTTTTGATGCCTAAAGCTTTGGTTGGCATGAATATAAATCCTGTAATCTATAAATAAAGGTGTGGAAAATGAAGCCATCTGTTATTAACAGAAATTGTATTGTTTCATGTCATCGCATTAGCACTCATCTCCAAGTTACAACAAGACAAACTTTAGCCACTGGTTTACGTGTAAAACAAACGATGTTACACAGTCACGCAGAACACAAAACAGATCCTCAGGCTGATCCTTTGGTTTACCAGAGGTTCTGACATCCTCCCAGGTTTTTGTTTTGTTTTGTTTTTTCAAATAAGGTCCAAAAATGTGAAACCAGCATGGACAATTGAGCCATGAGCTTCCACAGCACGCTTGGAAGAAAGGTCCACTGAAGTCCCATTCTGCAGCAGTGCCCCACAGTGCGTAACCAACATAACAGCATGCTCCACTTGGGCTTACTTTACACCACTTGAAGGTGATCTAGCATTTCACTTCACTGCTTATGGGGGGAAATCAGCCTCAGCTGTGACCAACAAATCCCAGTTCCACTTCAAGCGGTCCCCATTTCTAATCTAATGCATTTGCTGCTTCCCTTGAGTTTGCTTTGGTGCAAGGTGCTTCTGGATTTGCCACTAATTTGGGATTTTTTGTAGCAGTTTGCACACGTGCAGCCAAACAAAGCGAGATAATAAAAAATCTGACGCTACCTTACCTTGACTTTTAATCTCCTAACTCATATGCTATGGCAGTATACAGAACATGACGGACCAGTAAGGCCACCTTTGACTGCTCAGTTCTACCATTCCTCTCAAAAGCGACAAGCTAAATATATTCTACGTAATATTTTGCATCAGTAACTTGTATGTACTTCTCAATAATTTGTAATTTTTAAAAACAACAGACATTGTTTAATTCACATAAAGGCTTTAAATGCTAAAAAGAGATGGCTTATTTTGTGATAAGAGTAATACCACGAATGATAGAAACGAGAGGATACAGCAAATCTCGTATCCTTTTAGTGTAGAAAATTAGGTAAATTCAAGCAGTTAACAATTATAAACCTTAAAAATAAGAAGCTCAATAGCATTAACCTCCTGCCAGTTTGTATCCTTGCACTAACCAGAGCCAGTGTGAAATTGCACTGGACCCACACAACAGGCCAAGGAAGAGAACACCTCCTCAGACCCCGAGAGCTGAGCTGGGCTCCTTTGGGAGCCAGCCTTGGCTCTGCCCTCCTTTCTCAGCACACACGGAACACAGGCAGCTACAGCCATTATGTGACCGTGTTCACAGGCTGTCTGCTGAGCTCCAACACTGGCCAGTTCCAACAGTGTGGAAAAGAGTGCGCTATTAAAATATAATTAAACACCAATGAGATTTTTAGAGGAGTGAGGGTGAGGAGGAAGAGCAAGGGTTGCCCAGAAGTCCTTCCACCAACGAAAGACATCCTGCCACCTGCCAGCCCGCAATGGGTGCCAGTGGGGCATCACCAGGAACCCGGAGCAAACAGGAGAGGAAGGTGGGAAGCCTACATGGGAAAGAAGCCACCAGGAGGGGAGGTATCTCTGACCACTGTCCATTTAGTAACACATGAACACATGTCCACTCTGAGGAGGCATAAAGCAGGCCTGCACCACGAGAGGAAAACATCGTGGAACACTGGCCCCTTGCACAAAAGCTGCATAACACCTTGCCTTGCCCTCCACAGCCAGCCATGTTCTTGATGCTCCTTCCGTTCTCCCTCTCCTCCAAGCCCTCACAGCCCCACTTTCTGCTGACCACCCTTTAGTTTGCCTATCCCTGCATCCCCATCTGCTCCCCTTGCGTTACAATCCCCCATTCCCAGCAAGGGAGAGCTGTTCCTCATTAACTTCTGCTCTGGCATCTCCCATTTGGCCATCACACCTCCTCTTCTGTCTCAGCTCCATGCTTGGGCTTGCTTCTACAGCACAGGCACTTGGGACTACACTTCCAAACCGTGTGCCCTCAGAAAGCAATGTGCAATTTTAAGTTGTGAATAAGAGAAACACTCAGAAAAGCGCTCTCTCAGAGCATGTGTCCTAATCCATTTTGTTACCTACTACTCTCCCTGCACACACGATGTATTCTGGAGAGAGGACCTCACACAGAGAAGCATCACTTCTCCAAACGAGGAGGACAGACACCTAAAGCCTCAAGAACATACCCCGAGCACTCTTTATACAAGTTAGTGTGTGAGAGGAGGCACTCACAGCTAGTCATCTCCAGCACTGCAGACTGGATAGAACTGCCCTCCTGGAAAATGCAGCTGATCTACAGTGTTGGCATTTCTAAATGGCCAGAGGATGTTGTCAGCATCCGTGTGAGCAAGGATGTTTTCAGCTCTCTCAATTTAATTTTTAGTAACCATGTTAAATTTTTTTCCCATGGATTTTAAGCATTACTAGATCAAGTTAAACATCTGTCTTAAATATCTGCTCTATAGAATAAGTATTTTCAAGCATTCTTAGTAATTTCACAAGCTTGAAATTCATTTAAATCCATCTGAAAAAAAAATTATCAGCCCAACTTAAAAAGCTTATCTAGAATAAAAAGCCCATTTTAATTTATGTTTTCCTGGAAAAAAAGATGTTCAATTTGCAAATAAGTAGGCTTTAGTCTTAATCTCAGAATGAGAGACTTCAGACCTTCCTCAATTCTAGTAATGAACAAGTGGTAACAATTTCTAGTGCTTTGCATCGTGTTAAAAAAGAGACCATTACAGTAAAAAAGAGACCTTAAAAATGAGCTAATTTCTTTAATGCTGAAACTGAATCAGCTCTCTCCATTATTCTTACCACTCTCATTAATTAGTAGGAAAAACGTTGGGTCACTGAGCTACTGGATCTTTATGAATAATTAAATCCACACTGATACAAAACATCTGCTAAAATCTGCTGCACACCACTACTACTCTGGGCAAGTATTCACAATACTACATAAACATGTGGTTGCTGACAGCAGCAATCTATGAAAGCCAAATTTTGAACGCAAACAGGCCCATGCAGTGCCTTTTTTTTTTTTTGTTAAATATTTTACACAGAGGAAAAAAGAACAGCCCTGTAGCAAATATTTCTGCAACGAATTAAGCTCAGGCAAAATCCAACAAGTTTAGAAAGGAATAGCCGTATGACAGATGTTCTGTGAGAAGCCAAAGGCTTGGGGCAAAACGGATTTCTTTTTCAGCATACCTGCACCTTGTGGTTTTTTTCAAATATCCTCCTCTGTCTCCCCCCTCTGCAACGCGACATACAAAGATCGTTTTGTTCTCCTTAAAAAAGTTGTTTAGTATCTCTTACTGTTTTGTGGTAAAACATTTCACATGCTGAATAATAAGTGTTACTGTTTTACACATATTGGAGAAGTCCTATTCTGCTCTGAAAAATAAAAGCGGATCTTGTACACATCAGTGGGGGAGGCATCAGAACACATACTGATGAAAAAACATACCAATTAGCCTGTAAGAGGGCCTACGCAAGTTACTGCTTTAAAATCCAAAGTACTAACACATTAAACCAAGAATATCTGCCATAATGCACTTCAAATTTCTTACCAGGATGTTGTTCTTATCAGGTCTGATGTCTTGCAGTTAACTGAAGCTTAAAGAAACGTTAAAGCAACAAACAAACCATGGGAAACATTTGAAAGTAACATCCCAGTGACAGTAGATAATCTACTTACCAAGAGATATCGTGTTCCCTTCTGTTCTGGATTGTGGTTTAGCCTTCTGATGCTTTACCTTTTGTTAATAAAAACACAGCAGCTCACTCTACTAAAAAAATGGCTGCATTGCTCAGGTAGCAAAACCATGCAGTAGATTAAAGAAAAAAGGCAAAAGGAAAAAAAAAAAGAACAAGCATATTTTGTATGAAGCTGAAAATATCCATGCTGGTACCTTCAATCATGGAGCTACCCTGGAAGCTGCTGCTGCTATTCAAGTGTCTGCAGCAGCTTCTGCATGGGTTCTTGCCTCCTGCATGGGTTTTCAGCTACAAGAGCTCAGAACAGGCTAACAAACACCTCCTTCCCAAGTGAAAGCTCTAATTTCTTCTTCTGCAGTGAAATCAACCAACTTTCTGTGCTACAGAGTGAGTGACAGTAATGTCAGCCAATCAGCTTGAGTTTTCCAGGAAAATCACCCCTTAATTCATTCAAAATCAGGTCATATGACACTATTTGAAATGCTATTGGCTTAGAAGGAACAGCATTTTAGCCTAATCAGGCTAAGGCCACCCATCTAAGCCTCCCTAGGCTGAAGCCACCTTGACTCTAGGCAGGCTGGGGATAGGAAAAGAAGAATGCAGACCTACCAGAGCCTCCCAGCTGTTAAAGGGCCGGAGCGCTATTATCTTCTGAGCCTTTTTCTGAGAACACTGGGGAATCAAAGTCAGTTCGCTGGGGGAAGCATCCTGCAGGAAGCTGAGGATTTTCACTTTGTAGCCATCCTCCATCACTTCGTCGCCGCTGCTGTAGTCCTCGTCAAGGGAGCTACCACCGTCTTCAGAAGCTGACTCATCCTCCAAGTCTTCTGTTTCTTTTTTAGTATTCCAAACACTCTTTTTGCCTTTGTCCTTTTTCTGAAAGCCGTTCTGCTCTTTCGCAGAAGATTTCTGCTTTGGCTTCTCTTCACTCTCGTCTCTTCTGCTCTTGGTGGAGGCTTCAGTCCAGCCAGCAGCTTCACTTTTGGGAGGAAACTCCATGCCTGTGCATGTAATATAGAAGGCAACAAGTCAATGCATACTGGTTAAGGTTGAACTTAAATCCACTCTTCTTCCAAAATAAAACCTATATAGATACAAACCACAACTCTAGTACGTAATACACAACAACCCAACAGCACGTGTTACTAAGAGAAAAGAGAAGCAAACACCACGCAAGTCTGTTTAAGATGTGTAAATAGTACCACCTGTGAGTATAAGATGAGCAATGCTAATTTGTATACTGTGGGAAAGTAACAGAAAATTGGCGAGGAGGACTGCAAATATGCTCAAGTGACTCTCATGTGGGATGCTGGAAAATGCATCTATCACACTAATTGTTGTTTAGTTTTGTGTGGTCAACCTATGTCTTATGTATTGCCTGCATTGGCTCACACATACGCTGTTCAAACAGCAGAGGGTTTTAAATAACTGTCTTAAAATACAGGTGATGAACACTATGTAGTAAGTGTGAGCTGCAGAAGCTCTGAGGTAAGAGCAGATAGTTAAGAACTAATGATGTAGAGCTGGGGTGAGATAGTGCTCCCACTCCACTGGACTGCAGAGATATTCATTCTGCTGATTTCAGAAAACAAGGCTACTTTGACCATGAAAATTATATTTTTTTTTCATTTTAATGCATCTCAGTACAGTATTAGAGACGGGACAACAAAAACCTGCACTTGTTAAAGAAATCAGAAGACTGGAAGCATTTCTGACTAAAATAACCCCGCTGTCTTAAAGATAGGTATTATTCAACAGAATGTGAGCCAAGTCCTTCTCAGAAGTTTCTTATATGGGTTTTTCTTCCTTCTTTGGAAGAGCACGCTTTCTCTTCTGCCCAATCCCAGCTTGCTGCTGATTGACTCCAACCCCAATGTCTGCCTTCCCAGAAGCAGCAGCAAGGACCCAACCTCACGTATACGTGATAGCTCTCTCCCCTTGTAAAGAATCCAATTAAGAATACTATCCTATTCCAAGAATACTTAAATAGCTGATACAGCAAAACATATACTAAGCTGACAGCTGCGTAACACACTGAAAAGTAATCAACTCATTAAATACTATTTAAGTTATAACTTGCAGATTTACATGGAATCATGGTTCTTGCTCCCTACCACAGTTAATGCACTGGTATTTATAAATTGGTTGCATAATTTAAGTCCCATTTCTGGTATTTTTCTCTACTACAATGTATTTTAAAAGGACAAAATAGCATATGTCAGCTGTCACTTATGCAGTTATTTGCAATTACAGATGTACAAATTACTCCAGCTAAAACACAAAACTTATTTTTAAACAAACAGGAGGGAAGCAGATGTCAGTTTTGACACATTTCAAAATATATTTTAAGATATACTCACAGGAAATTACAACTCATGTAAATCTGTATTAGCAAGGCAAAGATAGTCATCTCTACTTACAGAGCAAAAGAAGAAATAATCGTGACACTTATAGATACAGAAAAGTTGAGTTTCCTTTATCATCCTCCCCATAAAACTAATTTCAATTATCAGTGTGAGTTTCTAAGCATAGTGCTGTCAGGACTGTCGTTGCTGGACATTAGAAAAGATTTGTATTAAAATTCTGTCTGGTTTATCTTGGATAAAATGGATTATAAATCTGTCTTTACCCTCATTATCTTCTGCAAATACTTTCAGGGCCTCCAGTGCTTCATGAAACACCCAGTTATGTTCCTGAAGTACATCTCTCAGTTCCTAGTAAAAGATTAAAAATTTGTATTGTAAGCAAATGTAAGCAAAAACTAAATTTCTGTGCATAATGACATTAAGGCACTAACACTTAACTTTAATCGCACAAAACAAAGAAAACCCCTGCAGATGAGATGATTCAAAATAAAGGAAATGGAAAAGAGAAACCCCTTCAGTTTATCTTTATACACTCAGGCTTAGGCAGAGTTATACTCCCCTTTTCAAAAGGGCAAGAACACACATAAAAAAAGCTTTGCTTCCAACAATTTAACAGTATTAAAATGCCCTGACCAGTTGCTGAATATTATCAGATACTAAACTAATACAGAGCCCACAGTATATCAAGTTGCCCAGGGGAGAAAAGCTTGAGAGAGTGGGAAGGATAATCTCTCCATGGACTTTTATAATAGGCAATCCAATTTGCACCTATGTCAGGCTTGTCATGGGACCAAAAAAGTAGGACGAGAAGTTCCCTATGTCCTGATTACATCCAACTGCTCTCAGTTCAGGGCAAGTTACATTCCAAAAGCAGCAATAGCAAAGACATTCCCACTCTGGGCTTCTTCCAAAAGCACTGCTGGTGTAAGGGCTGTTTCATTTGGACTATCAACAACTCTAGTTCTCTTAAGAAGTCAAAACCTGGAGTGCCATCAGGAGACATGAGCTCACCTCCTTATCCAATCCAGGGAATGTATTTTGCAGCTTCTTCACAAGCATCTCTTGCCTCTCCCACTGTCTTTGGGGTTCTGACTCATCCAGCTATGTTAAAAAAAGAAATCTATTAGGTTTAATGTAAATCACAGGCATAGAAACAGAAAAAAAATATTAAAAACTATCAAACCTAAACAATACTTCACTTCCTTAAAGAGCCACCCTAAACGACAAAAGCACTTAAGACAAATCCAAGTTGCAGAAGTGATTCCTCATACATAGCCAATGATCAAAATAACACCAATACTCTCATAAGCATAGAAAATGCCTTCAGTCATGACAGGCTGGCATTCTTTACCTGATAAGCACATACAGTGCAAAGGTACACCAAATATAAATAATTTAGAATTATCTAGTTTGTTTTTCTTTAAAATAAAGAGTTAGTAGTTATTCTGGATGATATTCAAGGCAGAAGATGGCAGGGTTAACAGCCAATCCTAACAGCTAGGTTAGATGACCTAAGAAGCAGTATTTAACCCACCAGAGTCTATAAACATGTGAAATGTTGTGTTTATATGAAGATTTAAGGGTAAAAAAAAAAATAATCCATAAATACTGTGTCACAGCACCATGGAGTCACATCAAAAGCTGGCAAAAGTTTTCATCAACAATAGCTTCACTAATAGCTACTATTAGCCTGCAAAAAGGGAGGTTTCTTATGAATGACTGCCAAAACGTCTACATGCCACAAGCTGCTCTGCTATGTATTCACCACAAAGAATTACGCAAGTTTCTTCAAAGAGCTTTGAATGCAGAGTGGTTACAGGTCTACTTCTCTACCGCAGAGATGCCAACAGGTTTGATCAATATTTACTTCACTGAATGAGACTATTTGCTGAAAAAGCACAAACCAGATCACCCAGAAGCACTTAAGCAACAGAGGACACTGTTCCTTTCCTCAATGAGCCTTTGCTATCACGAGGAGTACAGCTACAGCACATACAACAACTGACAAAGAATGCTCTAGTCTTAGGAACCAGAGGAAAACCAAGAGTGACGGGAGAAGAAATAAAACCCTGCAGGTTTTCTCACAATGACTGGCTGTTACAAATTCTAAAACCCCATCTTTCAGCTTTATTTTTCCTAATACTTCCATTTCTAACTGTAGTGGAACTGTTAAGTACAGAAAACAACCTGCTGCATGAAACCAGATCTAGTGAAGCACTGTTTGCTAGGCCGAATACATAGTAATTCAGTGAAGTCTCCTTTATAACCTAACCCAGGGGTTTAGCAAGGAGGAACAAACCCAAATCCCAGTCTTGCCTCACAAAATTCACAGCTCTCCCTAGGAAGTAGGAATATCAGAGTAGTATTATTTTTGCTTTCATGGAAAACTCCGCATTTTCTTCATTTTGTTCTGACTGAGGACAATATTTAAATGTCAACACAAAGACAGTCACCATCCTCCATCCAGCCTGCAGTACTTAATGCAGAATTCCCTTTCTCTACCATAAGTGGTTTTCAAGGATGTCCACTGGGATACCTGGGAGCTGGCCTCATGACAGCACTGTAGGACTGGGCATAAGATCTGCCAAATACCAACCTGCATGCACCAGGATCATGACATAGTTCCTATTTATTAGCAGAGGTCAGAGCAATCATTCCTTTAAACATAACCAATTCATTTCTTTTAAAGATTTCTCCAAGTCAGTTTCAAATACATACATAAACAACATTATTTCTGTAACACAGAAGAATAGCGTCAACTGACGTTGAACTTCACCTATTTGAGAAAGCACAAGGCATGACCTAACGAGGCAAGGAGACCCATAGCCTGTAACTCCCACTGACCCTGACAAGAACTGACTGGTACACAGTGCCTCACACACTGCCACCTGCCACCGACCACTTCCACGGAAGCCTTGAACAGGCTATTTGGATGCAAATCCACAAACGCTAAAAGAACAAAGCAGGTAATTCCATTCAAGAACTGCCAAGGAGAAGAAAGCAAAAAAAAATACTGATTCAGATGGCAAGATTTGAATTTGCTGATAAAACACACCAAGTGGGGAGATCTTATTTATGTTTATAAGTATCTAAAGGGTGGGTTAAAAGATGTTGGAGCCGAACTCTTTTTGGTGGTTTCCAGCAACAGGACGAGGGGCAACGGGCTCAAGCTGGAACATAGGAAGTTCCACTCAAATATGAGGGCAAACTTCTTTACGGTGAGGGTGATGGAGCCCTGGAACAGGCTGCCCAGGGAGGTCGTGGAGTCCTCTTCTCTGAAGATCTTCAAGACCTGCCTGGATGCAGTCCTGAGTGATGTGTTCTAGGTGTTCCTGCTTTACCAGGGGAGTTGGACTAGATGATCTCTAGAGGTCCCTTCCAACTCTGACAATTCTATGATTCCATGACACCACTGTCATGGAATTGACCATGTCCAGTAATTCCACTTATTTTACAGTGCACAACAAGAAAAAAAACAGTACTTACATGATTAGCTTTTGGCTTTTTTGTGGGATGGTCATTTCTATTTTTGCAATCTGAAGGAGAATCTTCTAGTTTCCTTTTACAAGAGGCAGCTTTAAAAATAATCAAGGCAGAAAAGAAGAATTAATTACTTTCATTAAGTTCATCCCAAAACAGTAGGATCATTCAACCCATACTATCTTATTAACTTACTGCATCTTATTAACTGCGCAAGATGTTTACCAATCTCCATAATAGTTTCCTATTATAGTCCACAGACACTGAAACATCAAGCAAAGCAGCTGCTTGAAAGTACATGTTTATTTACCTTTAAGGTTTTTTTAGTAGTTTGGCAATTGATCAAGTAATTACATCTCATATATAATATGAACTGAAATAGCTGGGGGTTTTTCTTATTTTTTTATAATTGCCAAGTGTTTCACACACAAGTTGCATGAAAATATGTCTGTCTGTTTTTATTCAAGCTGACTGCCTTTGGAAGTGCTGATGACTGATTTCTGGCTCAGGTACACACCACTGAGGTTATCACCAAACAGTTTTCAACATTAAATCCAAATGTCTGAAAGAAAACTATGCATATTAAATCAGCATCAACTAAATATCAGTGATAACCGTATCACTTATGAATAGTTCATACAAGCCAGAACTTTCTGATTATTTTTGGGCCCTAGTGATTATCAAGAGATTATCATCTTAGCATTAAGACCTGCCCAGTTGGGTGCATTTTCTGACTGCCACCACGCACAGCTCATGAAGGCAAGAACAACATTCCCACTATTTCTGTACATTAGCTTTGCTTGAAGCAACTGTTAACAGACCAAATTACTGTAAAAATTCCTACTCCACGATCTGAAATAGTACTGCAACCTCACCGCCCAGTCTGCCAAAGGAGGCCAGTGAACCAGAACACATGCATGCACGCGCGCACACACACAAAAAAAAAAGCACATTTGCTCTCCAATCCAAAAGACTGCCTGGATGATCAAAATAGTTTAATTGCGGAAAATGAAGTAGCCACATCTTTTCACAAAAAGACATTTTGTGTGGAAATTCTTTAAATAAATCTTCTGCCAGATTCATTAACATCAAAGAGACGTGACATACAAATACTTGAAAAAAAAAATCATTAAAATATCTGAAAGGCAGAAAAGTAAAGCATCGGCTATTCTTCATTAAATGAAGGGTCTGGCAAGAGATACCAGAAACCACTGATAAGATTTTTTTTCAAACTCTATGTATTTCTATATATAGGCATAAATATATAAAAGCGGCACAGTTCAAAGCATCCAGAGAATGTGCCTACGGAGGGGAGGTGGTTCTCCTTCACCATTCAGACCTTGACCTTTCTGCCCAAGAACCTTGTTCAAACAATACTGTTTAAACAAGGAAAAGCAATAGTCTGAGAAACGTGTGTTTGTCTTGATATCAAAGTTAAGGGCTGTCAGGCTGCTGTTGGGTAAAGCACTGGAAGTCATGGAGGCCTCATGCTATTACTGCTCAAGTTCACAATTATCCATCCCGAATGCAGTTTTAATTGAACACGAATAGTGATCCTGCAAACCTCTTTGCCCTAAAAAAATACATGAGTTCCATTTAAGAGTAATCTGAAGATCTCCCTGCTTCGGACTCATCCGCTGAGCTCAATAGTCTTTGAAGAAAGCCCAACTGCAAGCGATTTTAGAGGCAATAAACTGTAGCAAAGGATCTGGACAACCATGGACTCAGGAACCTGTCAACACATACTTAGTTAGAAATCAACCTGTAGTCTTCTGAAACCATGCCATTTGTCATCTGCAAATGACAAATATAATCCCAACTTCCTGAAGACACTCACTTTGCAAAGTATACTTAATTATTCCTTCCTATTCTAAGGGAGCATACAGCTGAAGGGATGAAAAAACTCTACTGCTGCTAGATGGGAACCGTCCTTGGAGAGGAGTCAGGGCACATCAGGCCTTCCAGAGGAATCCTTGTTCTCTCTATAAATTTTATGATTAATAAGCAATGGAAAAAGCAGCTCCAGGGTTTCAAAGTTTAGAGAGGCATCTCTAACTACTGCCACTGCTACAAAAATAAAAAAATAAACACAAAACCTTATTACTGTGATTTCCTCCACCATTACAGGAGAAACAGTCATTTTTGCCTGTTCAAAAAGGAGTGAATATCAGACAGGCTTACATGAGGCTGCAGCTCGGAATCACTCTCACTGCTTTCATGGTTTTCACAATGTACAGAAACCACCACCAGAAACAAACCACAGGCAGCGGGTATTATCATAACTTCACATCTTTCATGCATACACATGTTCTCAGTGTGCCACATCTAATCTTCAAACCTATAAGTCATCTGCAACGTTCCTTGTTTTAGCTATACACAATTACTGAATTTAAGCTATAAATACAAGTTTTTGTCATTCTGAAAGAACAGAAAAATTTGAAGATGATTTGGCTGCACTTTTTTAGCAAAGCTGTGCTTCACAAAACCGTATCTTGTCCCTGACCTCTCACACGCTCAACCCTTCACAACAAGTAGGGTGTATCATAAATTGACATAGGTAAGCAGATGTTCAGTAATGTCTCTCACATTTTAAAAAATGTGTCCAAAATGAGGTGATTTATACTATCAGTTTCAGGCATGCTTACTCCTAACTGAACATTTTATACAACAGCTGTGATTAGTGAGAATTTTGCTGCCAAGAAGCTTTTTTTCTCTGGGCTCATATTGAAATGATGTGAAGCAGCATTCTTAGATCAACACAAAAATGGCCAAAAGGCAGTGCCTACATACCAGAAATCAAAGTGGTTTAGTTCAAACACTGTGAAATGCAACAAAGTTTAAGGACATATATTAGCTTAAACTTGTTTAATATTAATCAAAACCCTTGGAAAGTAATCAGTGTCTTCCAGGAAGGGTTTTTTCAGGAGCAGCAGCACTCAGAAGGACTGTGTTCCTCAAAAATCTGCCAGCTTTAGTTTTCTATTGCTAGCATCCAAGAAGTTCCCTCTGTAGAATTTGATCATGCACATAGTGATAACCTCAAAATGTTGGTCTGGCTGGGTTAAAAAAAACTCTAAACAAAATACAAAAGCAACACGTTATTAACACTAGCCCAATGTTTTAAAGCTTTCTAATAATTGTTAAAAATCTTTGAAGTTGCATATAAAAATCAAAAGATAAAAATATGGCAAGTTCAATAGAGGGAATAGAATTAGCAAAAAGATCTTCTACTTTACAAAGTGGTAAAACTGTTCTCTCTCAGCACGTGAGCTTCGTAGACAGATTGATTCCAAAACAGTAGGATACTGAGTGAAAAGGCACTAAAAACTACTTTGAACGAAAGTGATCATAAATAGTTTTTTCCATTGTATCTAAACCACAAAGATCTCTCAGGAAAACCATGGACAGCTGAACTGCAAACAGATGGAGACTGCTAAAATGGATCAACTTTTTATGATGATGTTAATATTCATACCAACCTCCTACTCTTCCCCCATCAACCATAGTAAATCAGTCAAAAGGTTAATACAAGACAAGAGATTTAACCCTGGATCTAGGTGACATCAAGAAGCAAACCCCAAGCCAACAGTGATGATCCTTTTATACGCTTACCACTCTCTACATACTCCCACATCAGGTACTGGGTTTCTTGGGGTTTTTTTGTGGATGGGGGTTTTGGTTTGTTTGGTTGTTTTGGGTTTTTGTTGTTGTTGTTTTTTGTTTGATTTTGGTTTTTTTTGATAACACCATGAGACTATAAACTCAGATGCAGAACAAAAACCCCTAAATAACTCTGAGGGCTCCAGGGCAAGGTTTGGGGCATGATTTGCTACACGACTGTGGGGATTTGTCTAATATTTAAGACTAATTGTTCTTATTCAGAATTACAAGCAAGTCTGGCAGTCAACCTGAAGAGAAAATTGTGATAGGCCTTGACAAAAGGCTACACTGGGTATAGCTACACCATATGGCTACATAATCCAGTATATTTTTTCCATAGCACTAGATTTCTCACCTACAACATTTAGAATTACTATTTCTAACCCTTTACCATTTGCTTCAACTTCTGGGCAAAGAAGGAACCAGCAAGAACAGAAGTCACCTAATGACCCACATGTAAAGCAGTCTTGAGCTGAGAACAAATTCCCCTTTTTTGTTCTATGTCTGGATTTTGGTCTGCATCCTCTTTTCATCTTTCCCCTTGCAAAGCCTGCAATTATCGTTGGTTTATTGCAATAGAAGAAAACTGCAGTATAACTTTTAGCATATGCATTTAACACTTTTCAAATACCTCCCAACCAAGTTTACTTCACTGGATTAGCTATGGCTTCTTAAATTTGTTTTTGTTGGTTTATTTTTCTTTTTGTTAAACATACCTCCATCATTGAACTTCAAGGCAGCAGCTATTGCTTCATCCATTGAGCGTGTTGAGTTTATCAACTGCACAAAAAATAAAAGAGTCAACTGCTAAGTGGTGAGATTTAATCCAGTCAAACAGAGGAAGACAATGACAGACCAGCGCAATTGAAGCACGCTTTAAAAAACATCCCAAAAATACATGTATTATAAAATCCAAGGACAAAATTAACAGGTACCAAACTTGCTAAACTGATCACATAAACTGTATTTGGAAACATTTTAAAAAACCTAGTGGAAAATATTTTTAATGCCATCTCATTTATTATCACGTTTTTCCCTACTTCACAAACATGCCATGCAGGTTTACTTAAAAGCTTTTTTACAAAAAGCTATTCAATGTTACTATCACAACCCCAGAAAATCCAGAAAACTAACTTCCTGACTCATAAAATGTCTGTATACTGTCATGTTATGTCAGTTTCCTGAAAGTATATGTATGACATGTAGAACATGCCTCAAAGTTTATCTATACTTTCTTGTAGTCCTACATTCTTTCTCCATCCATGTGTAATCTCAAACCAGACAATTTTTACAAATTAAATGGATGATAAGACTTCTGGAATGATTTTTGCAGGTGAGATAACTGCAACAGAAACAAATGAACTAAAGGTTACAAATATGAAAAAAAAAAAAACCCAACAAAAAAAATGAAGTCATGAGGAATCATGATTCCCAAGTATCTGTCCACATTTGTACACAGCATCTTATAATTTTTCTATAAACACACAACTTCCTTTTCAAAAGGCTTGTTTTTCCTTAATAGCTTTCATCAGTTGCATAGACTGTCAGGACAGACTGTTCCTTCGTGGAGGAACAATAGATTTGCCTAATATTCCTTCATCTTCCTTAAAAATTGTTGTCAATATGTAACCCTGGACAAAAATTTGCACAGACTCTATGTACTACAAAGTTCTGCTGATACAGAGGTATCCTACACTGTCCCAAGAATAAAAGCTATCAGCACTACATACCTCTGTGTAGTTAAAAACACTACTGAAGTCACAAAACAGCAGACACACCACGTGTCATTTCTAGCTAGCTTCTATATGATGAACTCTTTAAATACATTCTACATGGCCAAAAACTGAAGCATCGTATATTCTGGACATCTACAATGTAAATTTTATTACATCATCCAGAAGAAAAATTCCAAAACTGTTATTTGCAAACCCTTCTTTCTTCTCAAAGTAGAAAGCCTGAACATAAAGCTTGATGCACTTGGGAAAAAAAAAACAACCAACAAGGAGCACCAGTAAACTCTCTGTATTTTTTTAATGGTATAACAAGGAAATTTAACAGATTAATTTGAACGCATTTAGTTTTGAAAACTAAAACTAATGAAAAACTAGATATATATTAGCACTGAAAAGTAACCTTCCTAAAAATATCTTTTACTGTACTGAAGATATTTTACTGTAATAAGTCACCATAACATTACTGTAGATTCCTCTGTATATTGGACAATGGCCAAGAGTATCTCTGGTTTACATGTCAGCTTAGTCAGAATAAATTATAGTAAGTTCAAACCTACTCCCTTTTTGTGTCACTAGAAGTGCTAAAGGCTTTGAGTATTAAGTTTCATAAATCCAAGGGTGCAACGTTTCATCTATTGGAGAAGATGTCAGTGATTTCACTCTTTCTGCATTTAATCAGTAAGCTGCACTCCAACAAGGAGAGTTATCAACAGTTACCAACCAAGACAGCTATAACTAAGACTAAACATCACCTAAGATTAAACATCCCAAAAGAAAGTAGTAACACACAAATTTTCTACACACTGGAATTCAGTGTTGCCGAGTTGATCTAAAGCTGTATATATATATGTATACATACAAATAAAAAGCATGCATGTGTAAATATATATATATATTCTTTTATATATATACATACGTGTCTGTGTACATATGCCTCTGTATACAGAACATTATATGGCTGTAGTTCCCCCTAAACTATATTACTTTGATATACCATTTTACTAATAAGAATTAAGGCTGGTCCCTCTAATAAAAGCAGAGGCTTCAGAATACTACCTACAAAATAGTAATCAAAATAAAACAAAAGAACAGAGCATTATTACTTGTAGTAATTCTTGGTCACTTCTTTGGGGAAAAAGTTCCTTCAGTGTTTCCATCTTTGCATCTCTGATGTCTTCCTCTGCATCCTTCTTCACAGGTGGCAGCCGATCACCATTTACATACTGGGGTAGGTCATCTTCAGGCTGTTCATCATCATCATCAGACTGTTCAGAGCTACAATGAGGAGATGAGAGAGGAGAAGGAAAATAATTTAATTTTTTTTTTTTTTTAGCTTATGAATGTTTTACTCTACAAGAACATTATTGTAAACCAAAAACAACAGGATAGCACAAAATGTGTCTAGATGCATTCAGTAACATGGAACCAACTTGTACCCAAGGTGATACCTCCTATTCAGGACAAAATAAAGCATATACGACTAAGTGTTCTGTTTGCAGTAAACACATTTCAGCTTAGAAAAGGGAAGAAGAAAGGGGGAACAGACAAGGGAAATACCATGATTTACCTTCGTATTTTGCTTATAGGAGTTTACTTGCCAATTTAGCACTAACCATCTTAATACATTTCATCATTTCAGCTACCTGAATTACATCAGACCATCTCAAGTCTCAGTCTTGCTGGTATTTATTTGCCCAACAGATAAACAGCTGTGGATAAACTCTTTGTAAAACCTTTCCAAGTGTAGTATCAACTCTGTCCTAGTTCTCAGCTCACCAAGAAGGAAAATTTAAAGATCCTTATGCAATGTCTCAAACATGGGAAGTGCATTTCTGAAAAAAAGTGAAGTCCTGAACTTACTGGAAGATTTATTATTACAGCTAATCTACAGGAGAAGCACTGACAAGACTGAATGTAAGAACAGGTCTCCCATCCTGCTGCCCTCCATAGACACATAAAAATGTCCTTTCCTGAATGAAAGATTCATTGAACTGTATGGAGTTTGCCATTTCATATGGACTTCACCATCAAGGCTTGTCTGCAGATCTCCTTACATAAATATAGTTAAAAAATAAAGCTGTTTTTCCTCACTTTGGTTGACAGTGGTCAACCAAATCTTTGGTTAACAGCTGCAACAGGAAAATTGCAATAAATTCTGAAAAAAATAGTAAAGTGCCACTTACAGTGAAGCTACACACTAATTTGAGACCACTATGCAACAAATAATCCTTTTCTCCTTATCCTGTTTAAAAGGCATACACAGCCACATGGACTCTGTGGTTGTGACTCTCAGAGTAAAAAAATCCTCAAAACAAAAAATAAGCCAAATTCCTCTACAATCCACTAAGCCGTCTAGTTGTGAGCTTCAGAAGGTGAATCCAGCATCCACTTCAAAAAAAAAAAAGTCTTAGTGAAATGGCATACTAAAATTCTATTAGCACGTTTCAGATCTTTTTGCCTTAATAAGGAAAGAAGTTTCTTTATAAACTGCATTTAAAAAAGAAAAATCAATCCAAATGGAAATGGTAACACAGCAATTACCCTACCCTTTCCCATCAGGGATTAACATCTAGACACTGGTCAATAAAGTTGCACAAATGATAAATCTTGTCCTCTCTGTATAATCACATTCTTATCAAGCATAAAGAAACAGTCATTTAAGTGCCAAATGAGTATGACTGACCCACAGAACCTCATTATAGAGTTCTGCTTTTTTCCAACAGAGTCCAGACAGTGACTCTGGTAGCAAACCTTGCGGCACATTTCTTTTTAGTGAAGTCATGCTTTCTGCTCTATCCCTCATTCAGTATAAGGGGGGCTAGGATATCCTGCGAAAAGAAAAAAAAAATTCACAAAACTACAACCACTAGGTAACACATGCACTAAAATGCACAGTGTAAAGACAGTCGACTGACTGATTCTGTGCTAAGCTGGGCTAAATGCAGCACAATCCAGAGCTTGTAAGCCTGGTCAGATATAAGCTAACTCCTGCCACACTCTCAATTTGCTTATTAGCTCAACCAGAATGCCCCCTGTGAGACAGTTTAGCGGGGTCAGGACACATCAGTTAGCACCTGAGCCAACACACCGTGCCAAAGTGTCAGGCACTGGGGTACCTGGTGCATAAGAGACCAGGGGCTACAGAGGAATAATGAAGAGTACAGAAGGATGCTGCTATGTTCATCAGTCCCACTAGAAGCCACTTTGATGTCCATCTCTCGTTCCCAGCAATTAGAATACAGTCTAGGAATAGCACGCTAGGGTTCTTCAAGTTGGGTCCTGCGTGTCTTATTAGCGTCAGTCCCACACTGAGCAGTACAAAACTGCTCGTGCTGCTTCCAAACCAAGCTGATCCCAGCAGCAGTGTAACTACACTTACACAGCACTGCACACAGCACAAACAGTGTAACTACACTTAAACAGCAGACTGCACACAACCAGCTTGCCATCTCCATATCCTTGCACAATCTACAACTTGAACCATAGACAGAAACAGGAGTTCCACTGCCAACTACTAAACACTTTTCTTTCTTGCCAAGTATCAGCCTCAATCTGAAACTTTGGGGAGCATGCGTTAAAAAAAAAAATAAAAAAAAAATAAAAAAAAAATCAAGAATTTCACATAGTAGCAGCTGAGAAAAAAAGCATTATTTCATTTCCGCTGACAAGCTCCAGTAACTCCATGCTCTGTGTAAGGACTGAAAATTTGACAAGAGACTACACCTGCTAAGGTTACTATTCCCATAACTTTTCCACAGACAATCAAAGAAAGCAGGTTAAGCCATCTTGTTTTGCTTAACACAGTAACATTTAAGGGGCAAAGACAACTACCACATTTCAGTCACACAGACATATAACTAGCAGGTAACAAATAGCAGAAAACTATTCCAACTGGTTGTGCAAGATGTCTGTCTACATCTTGCCTCTCTTGCAGTCTCAGTGCTGCCTTATTAGTACCCACGCAAGTGACTCTTGAACATCATTCTTTTCTCTTCCATCTTATTCAAAAATATGAACTCCCAAACCACTAGAGTTTTCACTAAGTACAGCAAACACATCATGCAACTAATACCTAACTTTAGTTCAAGACTCTTATAATACACACTGAAGCTCTACTTGATTTCCTGCTCAGCGTGTTTTCATAAAGAAATGAAACAAGCTAAAATCGACTCCCACACATTTTAAAACTAATAAAGCAACTATTTTATGGTTAAGCTTTCAAGTGCCATTAAAAGGATTTCAGAGGGATGAAGGTACAAAAGTATAATGAACATCACACGAATCACTCAACATCACAGAACTCCTCCCTTATAAGTGTCTTCTCAGAGAAACGGCTTAAGAGCTGGGTGGTTCTTTCCTGGAAATCCAGTAAAGTTTAGTTATGAGCAGGTAAGTCACAAACCAGCAAACCAGAACCTCTGATTTTCAATTCAGTATTTCAATCTAGAACATGACACCAGGTTGCACAAACATTACAGAAACTAGCTTAAAGCATACATTACAAACACATCTCTCCTTGGAGGCCTGCTTTCTTTTGCAGCACTGAAGTTTCTTGGTACTTCATCTTCACTGTCCGATGACACATCTAGGAACTGTACTCCTCTTCGATGCTTGAAATAAGATTGTTTCCTCGTCCTCTTGGCTTCAGGAGTTTCTGGGATGGGGGAGTACCCTGTGCAAGCCATTTCGATAGGAAAAAACACAGGAGACAATGACTTGTGACTTATGCCTTCAAATATTTATCTGTACTTAGAGAATCAGATAGCTATGATCTCTTTCCTATACACAGCAACCACTTAAACAGAATTCACATCCTTAAGCACGGAAAATTCTTGAAAGGTGTATTCCTTAAAATGGTAACTTACCTGGCAAAGGATCCTAAGCCCTTCTATATCAAACAATTTTTATACCACTAAGTTCAAGAGATCGTGCATTTTAGATTTGTAGCTACTTATAAATATGTTTTTATTTTTGGAAAAAAGGAATAATCTGCAAAATCCCCAGAACTACTTCCAGGCTGATGGGGACATGGATAGAAACATACTGGTGTATCTGATGGCTGATTCATGATCTGCTTGTCTTGATGGCTTTTCAGAAAAGGAATGTCAGTGTTATGCTGCAGAAAATTAGGATGCTACATCAAGAAACTAGACAGGTAAGTTGCAACTCCTATAAAGATATAATCTATTTAGCCAGTCTTTTCCACATTATGGTCCAGGTGGTTGTTAACAAGGAAACTTAGCATACGGAAAGGTGCTGTGTGTTATATACAAACCATCAGGACATACAGAATCTATATATAATCAGGATATGTCACCGTGAAGACATGTCATGAATCATATACGACCTCCAATGACACTTGCAAAATTGACCCACTATGCATGTATTAGCACAAACAACTTTACAGTTCTGAACATGCTTATAAGACAACCAAAGGCACAAGCAGCCAGTCTATTCATATAATTCCTGAATTAGTCATGAAAAACGCATGACTAAGTCCCTCAATGTCAGTTACACCTGAGACCAACTCCATACATATATCTAGCTGGGGAAAATATGACCACACAGGGAAACCTACAGACAACCTGACATACAGAAGAGGTCTTGAAGATAAAGCAGAGAGAGGATTAGAACACAAAAACAAAATCAAAAAGCTTACACTTTATTAGACTTTGCCCTGTGGCTCTCTTTCAGCACAGTACTGAATGCAGCTAAGGTACAGTATGCTCTACGCTGCATATATTGTGTAATTCAAGGGGATTCTAACTAAAACTCTGATGCTCCCATATAAAGCTGGGCAAGGTAAAACACATGGTTCAATCCATTGCCTATGGGGGCTAGAACTATGGAAAAAACCCCAATATTTGGTTGATACACATGGACTTCAGAGCGCAGCTCTGAAGTCTATAAACCTGCATTAAACTGACCTGAATACCTGGATGCAATTGCTACCTTTTAAGCGTGCTATTTCATGTCACTAATTGAAGAAAAGCACTGAAGGCATTTTGCAAAATGTATAAACCAAGAACTGTATGTAGCCTGACCTAGTGCAGCAGTCTCATGAATTCAAGGCTTCATTCCTTTCTACCACTTTACCACTTTTACAGCCAGTGCTGAAAAGAAAGAATAGGTAGTGAGCCAAATAATTTAGTTTAAGAGCAGACAAATTATGGACCCCAGAGGCATATGACTGAAGAGAGGAAGGAGAACACATGGAGCAGAGAACGCGACAGCCACAGAGATTATTTACTGTTTGAAAGTAATCTTGCAAAAAATAATTTTGAAGTAAATCACTGTGGCAGCATTTGATGGAAACAAAGATATATCCTGAAAGTACAAGCGATTTGCTGACACAGGAAACTAGCAGGTGATATTGGCTTTGAAAGGGAAAGGTGCCAAATAAATGAAAAAAAAATATAGTACCAAAAGTTATATAGCACCGTACTGAAAAGAAGAAAACTTGAAAACAAAGCTTAACACTGGTTAAAGGGATGGGAATGAGTGTAACTCAAAATTCTTTAATATCCACAAGGAAAGGTGAATAAGGGTTCAATGACACTTCAAAAAAAGCAATTGTTGAAGCCTTAAGTCTTCAGATGACCTTAGCTACATTTAGGAAAAGTCCTACTGAAAATAAGAAACATACTTTTAACCAGGCATTAGACCATCAGTTTGAAAAGAGAGCAAGGAGGAGGAAGAGCACGTAATTATCGTCATCTCAGCTTTTAATTCACAAAACATCATCACAGTCTGTCAGAGTCAGTTAGCTACAACAAGTAAGAACTGTCTTGTTTCGGCATGTTGTTTCAGCAGAGAAACCCATCTTTTCATTTCCATCTAAAAAATTTTGTAATTCACCATTTCTGTATTTCTTACTGACCAGGTTTAATAAGGGGTTTGTCTGTCTTTCATGCCAAAGAAGAATCTGCTTTCCCAGGCGACTGGCAAGTTTTACCTCCTATCTGCTGCCGCCACCCAGCCTGCACTCACTTCTCTGCTCCAGAACCAGGGGCTCACCAGCATGAGCAGTCCCTGCTGGGAGCAGCCACCTTCTGCTCCCCTCCTGGCTGACCAGGTCAAAAGGCTGCTGGCAGCAAGCACACAGACACAAAGGGGACCCCCTCCAGTTGCTGGCCTTAGACACCCAGCCCACCCAGGAGAGAGTCTCAGTCTCCCCACTCGCTGGTACCGGAGCAGAAGAGCCCCCACTGCCCGTACCCCACTCCGGCTGTGGGCACAGACCCCCTTGCACAGGCTTGCAGACATGCATGCTGTGGCTCTCTCCACCTGCTACCTGGTGGCCAGCACCAGGTACCCTCTTCTTAGGCTTCCCCATGCACAGATGGGTGACTAAGACCCTCTGAACCCTCCATGGCTTCCCAGGACACTTCCCCTGGCAACCCGCACCTTCTGCAGGGGCTGCGTGGGGGGTGGCACCCCATTTGTGCAGGCTCCAAAGCCCATGGTGGCCTTCACTTCATTTTCCACTCACTTTGGTCCCTACAGCTGCTGGCACCCGAGACATATGGTGCTGCTCCTCACTCCAGCTGCTGGCACTTAGACACACACACACCCATGTGCACAGAAGAGACCCCCTCTTGCCCAGGGAAGGAGCTAGAAAAGGATTTTAACAAGACAACGGGCCTGACAGGGCACAGCCAGACAAGGACACTGACCTGTCCAAATGTAACCAGCTCCTATCATGCCCTTATCCCTCTACCTTCCACCCACTTGTTCCTCTTCAAACCACTCTGATCCCTCCCCTTTCCCGCCTTTGGTTCCTCCCCTTAAACATCCCACAACAAGTTTTGTACAAGCCTAAGAAGCTTTTATTTGCATTTCTTAAGAAGTCCCATGCTCCCCACAGGTAGCAACCCCACTCAGCCTGAATGGTCCTCTTGACCCCAAGAGCCTTGCTGCTGATGCTCAGCAATGGGGATCCCCCGCAACTCATGGGGCTGACAACCCTCCTGCTAGAAGCCAGGTCATGGTCCATTCCTCTGATGGGTTTACGGAGGCTCCCCTACCCACCGCTGTGCCAAGATGAGCCTTTTACCTCATGATAGGACATAACAAATCCCACCCATGTCGCTGGTATTGAAGAAACATGGGGCTTCCCACTGTTGATAGCATCTGATTTACTTGTAGGAAGATGGGTGAGAACAGAGCAAGAGAGAAGAGATAGAAGAGGCCCCAGAAATAGAGAAAGAATAGCTACGGTTTAAGAGCCCCTGTGAAGGACAACAAACAGTAATATACTCTGAATTGGTGGAATGGGTGGAAAAAAAAAATAAAAAATCCCCTCGCTTATTTCCTACACCAAAGAGCTCTGAATCACGAGTAAGAAAACAGACCAAAGCAATTACACAGGGAAGGTGTGGGAGTGTCAACTACAAAACTCCTGGGAGAGCTGAGTTTTAATGATGCAAGTGTCAGTATAAATCCTTGTAATGCAAATACAGCATCATGGGCACCCTCTCCCTGCTAGTGCATTGAGCCTTTCTTAAAACTCACATGCCTACAACCCAAACACCAATGGTGCTAACTCCGGAAACATCATTTCATCTGGAAATAAAGGTACTTTCTTCTGCTTCCATTTACCAACACAGAAACTTGCTGAGTCCAGTAATCCTGAGCAAAATGCCAGTTTTCAAAGCTCATTTGCCAGCAAAGACTAGACACAGAAGACACCAGAATCAGTTCACCTGACATCCAAATGCAGAAGCGAGCTACATGGTGTCCAATTCCTTCATCTGTTATAAAATGCCTCAATTTTAATTAAGTTACCATAAAAACCTAAACCTTTTATTTCACTTTCAAAAGATGATAGAGGATTAGGGTAATGATTTTGACAAGAGGCAGAAGTCTCACTTTGAATAGTTATCTTATCTTGAACAGCCTATACACGTGTAAACTTAGCCTTCCTAAAAATTACTAGTTCTGAAGCAGTAATATACTGTCCCAGAACAGGCCTCCCTGTGACCAAGACCAACATGTTGGCAGTAGAAAGTTCCTCAGTCGTACCTTCTTCTATCTATCCATGTTTAGGAGACATATCCTAGACGTGGCTCATTTACCATATCTGAAAATTCTCTAAGATGAATACAGGAAAAGAGAAAGACCTTTGGGAATGTAGCATGTTTATTTTTTTTTTTATTAAACATAAAGATGTGGGCAAATGTATTTCAACAATTCCTGTCTTGAAAAGAAAAATTAAGGAGAAAAATTCTGAAGGTTATAAAGTTGGGCTAGTCAAGCAAGGGCTATTACAATAGGACAGAAACATGAGATCCATGAAAGATGTAAATGGAAATATAAAAACAGGTCTATAAGAAACAGGGGAAGTTCACGCCTCTACTGAATTAACAGAATTAAGCCAGTTTTCATTATTTTTGCCTTGTAGGTTAGACTATATTCCCAACTGTTCCTCCTGCAAGCAGCATGACACACAAGTGCCATGTACTCATGACAGCTTTGCTAAGCAACTTCCTTATTAGATTTAAAAAAAAAAACAACATAGAAAGTTTACAAAAATAACATGGTGTTAAAATATTTTTTATTCTTTACAATATAAACCTTGGAAGAGGCTTAGATTTAAACAAAAAGAGTATTTACTGTTTCACATGGTGACTTCTCATTTTATTTTTAAATAGCAATCGCTGTCCAATCTTCATGACAACTCCTATATCTATGAAATGCTGAATTGCGAGCATTCTCCTCAAAAAAAAGCAATTATCTCCTTCTCCCCCTCTTCCACTGTACAGAATTCCTTATTAATTGGTGGGAGGAGAAAGGGGGGGGGGGAAGGGGGGGGCAGAAATTACATAAGTGATAAGGAGTCCTCATATTTAGAGCAAATTATAACCTTGTAGAGCAGTAACAGATTAAACAGTTATTGCCACAGCACGTAATTACTGGAGGCTTAATTTCCTGATTGTAGGTGACTAAAAAGGACTTCTAAGGAATGCCTGCCATCGTAAGACCAGTGTTTGACTCTAAGACCAGAAACAGAAAAACATAGAAGTATCCCTAACAAGAG
This sequence comes from Gallinago jamesoni, assembly GCA_025769975.1. Classification (NCBI taxonomy): domain Eukaryota; kingdom Metazoa; phylum Chordata; class Aves; order Charadriiformes; family Scolopacidae; genus Gallinago; species Gallinago jamesoni. Next base: position 29,164,458 of record JAOQGH010000032.1, read on the forward strand.
ACGTAAACAACAAAACCCAGCAACTGATGATTTTGCTACCATACAAAGAGACTCTATAAGAATAACTGGCTCAAACTGTCTATGATTTATGGAGACAGTGTTAAGTTATGAGTGAAGGCATTGAAATGCAACTGGTTTTATAACGATAGAGCAAGTAATTTCTTCAGTTTGGTCAGTGAACTGCTCTTGAAAAAAAATTCACTTTGAAATAAAAAAATAAAAATAAAAAATCATACTCACTATAGTCTTTTGGGAAGCACACACCTAGAGCAGAGCTATAATTCTAAGCATAACCTTCTACACCATGCATCATACTCGGAGAAAGCCAGGATGTTCTCTCCCAAACCCCAAACAACAACAAAACTGAGAGAATACTTAGAGGTTCACCACATTTACAAACACCGCACAACAAACATTGTTAAATGAAAAGTGATTTCCACTCAGTTGTGGAAAGCAGTATCAAATGCATGCTGCTCAAGTCTACACATTAATTAATATTCTGTTTTCAAATGAAAGACTTTTTCATTTGCTAAAATAATCCTAAATGCCAGTGGTTCCTCTAAGGTGCTTCTTAAAGAGACCATTTTAAAACGACGATTACTTCAACACATCTTCCCATGAGCCCTCAGAAAAGTTCACTAGGTACTGAAGTCATTACTTTTTTCCAGAAACGCTTTAAGTAGAATTATACTCTACGAACTGTGACATAAGCAAAAGACATGGCTTCCTCAGATCATAAAGAAAGAGACAACAGATGAGAACAAAAGAAGCAGTCCCAAAGCAAGCGAACGGTGTGATGCTCTCAACAACATGATCTGAAAGTGCAGTCATTTGTGTTACATATCTGAATAGTACAGAGAGGATATCAACAAAATTAACCATCAACAACAGGATTGTATACAGCAGTTCAATTTCACCCACAACTTATTTCAGCTCATCGTTGAGGCCTTGTAAGCATGCTTTTTGAATAGAAATCTCATTTTGAAATTCATGATTGTAATTATTTTAATTTGTATAGTTCTAATACAGTTCTGTTCCATTTCTACAATTGGAATAATCTCACTATCTTAGTATGCCAGGCTATTTACATAATTAAACACATCTAATTGAAAATTAAGAAGATGCTTCACTGTTATATTAAAAAACTAACAGAACCCAAATTTGTGTATCATTTAGTAAATAACACTAATTTTTACAGAAAATTGTAGTAAGCCACTCCAGTGCATTTTTCCAACTCTTTAGAGACATATCTTTCAGATATAATTTGATAACTGCCCCCATAGTTGGTTTATGCCCCTCAGGTAATTAATGTTCAGAATTGCCACTTATAACTTGGCTGCAAAGTCACTGCAAGCCTGTATAAATTTGAATACACACAAGGGTACAAAGAGAACCAATTCTTTCAGTGATCATACTACAAATTGCTTGAAAAGTGTAAGGTATGCACGTTTGACACAAAGCAACAATAAGCTATAAATACATACATACCCAGGGTACAGAACAGTCAACCAATATTAGTTTGTTCTGGGAAAATAAAAAGTTAGCTAAAAAGATAACAGTGTTTCAGGATACAACAGGCATCATCTTGTTTTTTCCAAGATGAATGAAATTAAAACAATCTTAGCTTTTCATGAGATGCATATTTCAGGACACTTGACAAAACAGAAATCTAGAGAAACCTCTAGCAAATGATACTACTGGCAGAAAAGGACCTGGGAGTGTTAGTGGACAGCCGGCTTAACATGAGCCAGCAGTGTGCCCAGGTGGCCAAGAA
>JAOQGH010000032.1:29189459-29221211 GCA_025769975.1 Gallinago jamesoni
TGCCCCTAAGTCCATCCTAGACCTCTGTTCCCCAAACCTGTTGACACCCAAAAGTGATGTCTGCTCTGATTAAGCCCAGATCATGAGCTGTATCTTAAGATGCAGATATGAAGCAAGTCAGGAAAACTGAGAGTTTTACCACTTGCCAAGCTAGAGTTGTTAACTGGCCAGTCAAGTGCAAGAGGCGACATCTGCGTTGACAAAACAACTTTTCCATCTCCAAAAACGTGACATCCAAGTTTAATCTATTGAAAGGAGTGCCAAATCTTTCTCTGAAACAGAGCAGTAGCAAATACCTGACTAGTAGCAGCAAGCTGAACACATTGGAAGCAAATAAAGGGCTGGGCCAGTTGGTTAAAAATTACTGTGCCCCCAAAACTGGATACACGCTCCCAAGCTCTCTGGTGGCACCTGGGTGTCCCTAGGAGCTCAGAGGTAAGATGAGTCAGCTCAGTTTTACTGATCAGACTGAGACCAAAAATGGATGTCAGGGAGAAAATAAATCCCTTTTCAGTTTTAATCTTAATGCAAGTAGATGGTGTGGTTTCCTTTATCTGTATCTTTTATGAATATTTGGAAACGTATCAGCTGTCATGGTGCTTTAAACAAATATTTTTATTAGCATTTACCCCTAGAATTAGTCAAAGGTGAGTTTAAAGTATAGCAAATCTGTAAACTGGGATGCCTAGATACGATAATTCCTGCTAGCCAGTATGTTCTTAGATGAACCCAAATAATAAAAAGGTGTTTCCCCAGAGAAATTGTATAAATTGGTTTTAGAGCAGATATCACAGGGGTTGAGAGGAACAAGAGTCTTCCAAGGCAGTGGCGACAACAAAAGGGTTCACCAACAGCCAGCAAGGTGTGGGCACCACACCTGAACCACAGAAATGCATAATCATGAAAATATCTCATTAGAAAAAACACTATTCTGTCTTTCCTGGACAGATCACATCACTGATGGCCAAAACACCACTCCTAATTGCCTGATGATCACTAATTGGTTGGTACGTAGTTGACACAACTGTGCATCTTACAATGAATTTGTCATAAGGACTTTTTATCAGGTTTTTTTTTTTTTTCCTGCAGTAATGTATACTGATGGTATAATACACACAAATAGGCTTAGCTGTCATTTGAAATTGAAGGACATACCACAGAGACAAGGAAAACGGCAAACTGCAGAAAGAACAAATTTACTGTAAGAGAGAGTAGAAAAGCAGATTATTACAAAATGTTGTTCTTGACACAGAGAGACACAAATTCAAATATTGGGATATCAGACTGAATTTTATTAGAGATTCCTATAGCTATGGCTACAAGAAAGCATGTTACCATTATCAGTTTTTTCTAATAATTAATAGTGGGCCAAAAGAGAAATGTTTTTTCTTCCTTCTCCTCTTAAAAGTCCAGTCAGGATCTTAGCATTAATACAGAAATGACTTCACAGCTAAAACTCCTTTGTGAAACAATGGGACACAATGATGTTACCATCATTTATTTTCTTTCCGGTTACACAGTCTGACCTTAGTGCAGGGCTGTTTAAAAAATGGCATGGTTAAATGAAACTCTTACAAGAATACAGATGTGAAAGTGTTTAAATCATCATTTAAAAAGTATGAATGCTGGGATTCATTCTGCTGTAGCATAATATCTAAACTTATGTTTGATGTACGTTCTATTTCCAGGGACTACAAAGAATACTGCACAGGGTTCACTTTTCCTCATTTGACTCTTAAGATTCCTTCACTGCCCCTTCCATTATCATCATATTTAACTTCAAAGTCCTAATATGGGCCCAAGACTAAAATGAACATAATTGACATAATACACGAACGTACATATATTTGCGCTGTGGCACCCGTGCATGTCTGCATAAGTATTCAGTCCCAGTATATCGGCTTCACTCCCTGCATTTTCACAAGAGAGGCACAAAACATTTTAGATAAAATACCCAAAGTGCTAAACCAGCAAATGTAATCCCCAAAGAGGTTAAAGCAAATGAGATGTACCCACAGGGACCGGTTCCAAAGCGTAGTAACAGTCTATAAAATAGCCACATCATCAATAAACCCACTTAAACCAGAGGGAAGTCTGATCATCTCAAGATTTGTAGAAGAGCTATGTTACTAAAATAACATTGCCACTGGATTAAAACAAAATGCAAACAGGAAGAGCCTTTTGAATCAGGGCAGCTAATGAGTCAAGGGGTTTCATCTTGAGCAAATGGTCAGAGATGATGCAGACTCAGGCAGAAGTGAGGGGCTGGATCATCTGCATCCCACAGCAGCAGAGGTAAAGTATAATCTTATGTTGTGTATAATACAGATTTCAGGCTATATGGTTAATGGTCCATAAATTAACACTTTTGCCTTCAACTTCTAGGTCCTCCAGCCCTGTTGTAAAAAGCACGCATACCCCAGCTGGCTTTTTTGTATTTTAGACGTATTCCCTTTTTCATGCAAACTCAGAAGTATGATTGAATAGCGGTTGGCCAAAATTAAAAGCTCTTCCTTCAACTTTCTACATTAACCATGGGGAAACACGACTCGCTTCCTGGGGTATAAAAATACTAACCAAAACCGATGCTGCTACAAACTGAGACTATGCAGGCTTAATAAAGGTGTGGGGGTTTTATTGCTCGATTCCCTGGATCCCTGTGATAGCTCTCCAGGGGGGAGCAGTGTAATAAAAAGGGTAAGCTGGTACGGCCCTTTAGAATAACAATCTTCTTAATTGCTTTAGGCATCTTTTCTGTGGACTCGCCTCGGGGAGCACACCCTGTTGGCAAACAGCAGGTTCTGCAGTACAGGTATTAAACTCCGGTTCCAAAGTGCACCAACTTGCATGTGCCCAGCTGATCCTTTATCAGGACGATAAGGTTATTTATCAGCCCGTGGGCACAGCCAGGTTAGTTGTAGCTAATTCCAAAACACATTCCTGCAAATCAAGTATAAGATTGAGTGTTGGGGCCATGTTAAGCCTGGGGCATGACCTGCACGTCTGCAGCTCTGAATGTCCTTCCGAGCTATCAAAACCTCTGCCCCAGTCCAAATGCGTCCCTGTTTAATATCTCAAATCCTGTCAAAATGGGGAATAGCTTTCCTGGGACGCTGGGGACCGCAGGAATATTATTGCTGTCACAAACTGAAACGTACGGCGTGACGTCTTCGGTGCCCTCTTTTTGGGTAGGATTTGGTGACAAGCAAATATTATACCTTTGTCGTTATGACAAAGGCTCACTGTTCCTCCCGTTGCACTAAAATAAACCAGGGAAGTCGGCACAGTTGGGTTTCAGATTCCAGGGGACAGTGAGTCTCGCTGGGGAAAAACTGTTTTTTATTTCACAGACTGACCGAGACGGAGAGTATCGGTTGGGGACACATTGATTCTGCTTCAGTTTTTTTGGTTTTAGTGAACTGGCCTGTAAACTCTGCTTGCTTCAGAGGCCAGTCACTCCAGAGCTGCTGAGGGACATACTTTCTGAGACTGAGGAAGGTATCAAAGCTCCAAGCTTGCCATTATGATATGAGGAATTTGTAGCTGCAGTGTTTAAATGATGAGAATCCATGAGAACTCCGAGAATACCTGAACCTTCATGAACAATTAACACCATCAGATTAATGATGAGTCAAAAGGAAGAGGTAACTACAATCTATAGCGATTAGAAGCAGTATCACAAACGAAGGATAATTTGATATGATTGAAAAGCTGGTTTATGCGCTTTGCACAGATGCCACAAACACAACAAATAATTAATAAATACCATCCTGTCAAATACGAATGCCACTGTCCTTCAGGAGAGTAACCACAAGAGTAAGGCTGTCCTTCTGAAAGAGGACACCGGCAAACTAAGACTCTCCCACGTACTTTTTCCCAGTGTGACTCTTATGCTAAAAGCCAGGAAGTAAAACTCATAACTTCTCTTCTGGGCTCAGCATAATCACCAACGGGATGACTAATGGCTGGAATACATTTGCACTGCTCACTCCTCCCTGTGACCCTGAGGGACTGAGGCAGCTCCCGTGGGAGGAGCAGGGTCTGCACTGCGCTGGTGGGCAGCTGCCTCCAATCTCCCTCTCCCTCCACCCAAAACTAAATGTAGTTTAAGGGGAAGGAGGAAAAAAAAGCCTTCCCTTCTCACGACGGGTCCCTTGTGGGGCTGAAAACAGCATTTCTTTTGTTTGCTTTGAGGGTCAGAAAATATTTCATGGATGCTTCTCTCCGGCTTCGGGAGAAAGTCTACTCAGCGTGGCAGCTTAAGATGATCTAATTGCGATCTGTGTCTGCATGGGAGGCAGGGAAAGCTATGCATGCTGCTCTTGGAAGCCAGAAATAACCTGATGAACATTTTCACTTTCCAGTGAAGTGAGAGGGCAGCACAGTGACTGAGCAGTGAAAGAATCCCTCCTTAATTCTTGCAAACAGACGCTTTATGCCCCCGTGTGCACTTCAGTTGAATTCTGAGGGATTTTTTCCAGCTTTCAGGTTTTGCTTCCTTGCACCATAGTTTGGTACCAAATGTTATGTACACTCTTTGCTTCTAAAAGTGTTTTCCCTTTTATTCATACCAAATATAGTTACAAGAGCAAACTTAGATGAGGAACAGGGGAAAATTCTCATAGTAGGATAAATAGAGAAAAATAGCGAGGAAGGCTGCTAAAAACTCACCAAGGGCTCACCAAACAACATATGGATTTATTTTTTCTTATCTTGTAATAGCTTGCTGGTTTGCAAGAACGTTCATCTTTGTTCCTTTCTGTCACTATGTGTTACCTAAAATATATGTGCCTATTTCGTATACACAGAGTTAATATGAGCTGATCAAAATTCATCCCATTGGGAACCTTTGATCTGCTTCTGTGTCATGTTGATAGGGTGGGAGGGGGGACACCCATAGACAAAGAGTGTGCCAATATTGTGCCTATTACAGCCTTTGAACCTGCAACTTCGAAAACAAGGGGCATGTGTGGGTGTGGGAGTACAGTGAACCTGGATCAGTCCGGCAAAATTACCACTCCAAGGGGTTTTGCTGTTTGTTAAAGTGCACTGACTCTGTCTGACCCAGCTCTTTGACTTTGTGCGATGCCAAGGAAATTCTTCCTGGTAAATAATAAATATTTAGTGAGCTTCACGTTGTTTAGATTCTACACGATTGTCAGCTTCTACAAGATTGAACATTTGGAAATGGAATATGAAAGAAGGGGTTGGGTTATTCCCTTACTAAAATTAAGTTGTTTAGGAGACAGCATGGATCACCAAAACCGGCATCACAGAGCCTGTAACATCCTTGAAGTTTTTTCTGGTGACTTTCAACCAGAAATTGGGCAGATTAATGTGAGAAATCCCTGCGGCTGAGCCGCCCTGTTTGCGCAAAGCCCGGCGAGTCAGGGGCACCTGACTCCTGCCCGCCCCGGACAGTGATGGATGTCCCCCAGCAGCGCCGGGTTCAAGTGCCGGGATTCCCGGGGCACAGACCCTGCACGGCTCTGCTCTGGGATGCCGTACCGGGAGCTAATGTGGCGACAAGGCGCGCCAATCCCCAAGGTCCAGTGTCTGGTAGTTAGACTCATTACAATTAGTCAACTTGATATATTGTTTACAATTTACGCCAAACAAGCTTGGGGCTAATTATGACTTCGCTAGTTTGTCTCTTTGGTGTCAAGATCCTCCACAGGAGGCCCAGCTAGCCAACAGCAACGACGTTTAGTCTCAAGCTCAGGTGCAGAGCTTGAGAATCAACAGAGCCTTCAAGCAGAGAAGTATCGTGGCCTTCAAATTCAATTCTAGCTGCGCAAAGACTTGTATCAGCCCAGCTGATAAACTTCTTTCAAATAGATTTCTACCTCCTCTTAAAACAGCCCTTCTCCAGGAAAGCAGTGATTAAGGAAAAAAACCCCACAGCTGTGACTGTCAGCCATTGCTTAGTACTTTCAGATGCAGCAAGGCTTCACGCACACAAAATGCAATGAGAGAGTCTCCAATACCGCTTCGTCACACTGAAATCTATGGATTACTTTTCCGGTTGAAGTTGCATTATTGTGAAACCTATAGCATAACAGGTGGATGATTTGACCCTTTCATGTAGAATTCTGGGTTTGTTCTACCATTCTGTTGCTAAAATAATATTGTATTAATGAAAGCTACGTGATCAGGCATGCCCATGTGTTAATTCTAAGGCTTTGAATCACAGAAATTATTAGTAAAGTTTTTTAAGGAAGAAGCTAGGTCTAAGTCAGAGGTGAAATTAGGAAGCGAAGGGTTTCCAGCAGAACACAGAGCTCTTTTCCTCAATGAGAACAGTGAGTGACAGAAACCCACTTTGCCATAGACAGCGCCATCACATCACTGACCTTGACTCTCATTCTCACCTCCGGCACCAGGTGCGTAACTCACGCCAAAACCGATTATCCCATCGGCATGCCCACAGCAGCAAGAGATGTTGCAGTGAGAAAAGTTTAGCATCACCTGTAAGACTCCTAGATGGAACCTGTATGTTCTGTAGCTACAAGGTTGGGGGTTCTACCCTTCGTTTTTGCAGCTTGGCACAGGAAAAAAAGTTTCGTGCTTCTTTTGGCTTCGCACTGGCAATAGAGAACCTGTGGCCAGGTTGTAGCTGAGAACTGTAGTGGTGAATCACGAGACAAAATAGCATTCCCTTTCTTCTTGCACACTCGGATGGAGCCTGCCCTGCCTCTCACAGAAGTCAAAGCGAAGGTCTATTCTCACAGTAAGGCAACACGCTGGAGTGTGAGCTTATTCACTCATTTGTGGATCTCAGCAAAGGACTTTTTAAGACTTGATGGAATCTCAAAGTTTCCTAGTCACTCCAGAGGCTGAAGTGCTTTTATTTTCACATCTAACTTTATGGAGTCAGTTTTGAACAAACCCAGAAAAGATCCCAGTGTTGGCCTAAAAGAGTGTTACTTTTGGGTGACAACTTTCACCCATTGGTGGGGTGGAGGAAGGGAATTCAGTGGAAAAAGTCTCATATCTCTCCCTGAAAAGTTAAGTAAAAGCCAACGATAACAACTTAGGTTTTCCCAGTACCCTCTTCCTGAAGAGTAATTTTATCAATTAGTACATAAATATCTTAAAAAATTGAAAGACAAGTGAAAACAGGTGTTAGAAAGAAAACTCTGAATAATTTGAGCTTTACAGTAAATTCTTAGCCACTTTATATTCTTTCACTTCTCTCTATTTTTCTGTAATTTCAGCAAAATTTGTTTAACTACTGAGGTAAAATGAGGTTAATGGATGAGATAAAAACTGTGGTCATGAAAACATTAAAATAATTAAGTATATTAATTTTAAAATAATGAAATTATTAATATAAGTCAGACAAGATGTTGCCTGTAAATGCCACTTTCCTCATTTGCCTCACCACTTGTGAATAGCACTGAAGAGAAAGTATCCTGGATAAAGTCCCTGCCTGGAAAAAATACTATGCCTAAAGTGAAATTAAACCAATTTTGCAGACCTTATTTTTAGAAGCTATTGCAGTTGCAGATTTATCCCTTCAAATATTAAAAGAAGAGATATGCCCCAAACTTGCAGCCTGAAATGGGATGAAAACTTTCACCACCATTTTAGATAGCCAGTTTGCTTATCCACAGCGATGGGGATTAACTGTGACTTTGAGATCCAGAGTTTGCATTAACCCACCCCTACTACACGGAGAAACCTGCAAATCAAAATACCAGTATCTCAGAAAGTCCTAACCAGCTTCCTCATGATTCTTTTGCATAAAAAAAAAGGAGCTTTCAACTGGATCCCTTTGGAGAATACCACACCATGCCAAATTCTTCACAGGGCCAAAACTGAAGTCCTCCTAAAACCTCACATGCATATCTGAGAAGATAACTGCAATCACAGGAGTTATTTTCAATAGTCAGTGAAATCTAATGGAAAGTTTGCTAGTTACAGATGGGATTTTTTGTTTCTTTTGAAGCTGAGGGACTATTGTTTAGCAGCTATGGCTGCTGTTATCTGCTATGTTTATTCCTCTTGAAAATCTCTGACCTCTGCATTCCCTGTGTCATAACAAGAACAAAGCAGTGAAAATTGATTAATAAAAGTCTTCGACTACTAGCAAAGCAGTTACAAGCATCGGGAATTTGTATGAGTTGAAGGGTACGTCCTCCGAGACTAAACATCTCTTATTTCTAGTCTTTTGACCCACAGGAGCCTGCTCCCATCTCCCTCCACTGAATAAATTCACCTGGCCAGCTGGTAGCAAAACTGGATTTTCCATCCCTTCCGAGATAGAAGGGTAAAGTTAAGGGAATGCTGTAACGCCTTTATAACATGAAAACCAGTGGTGAATCTGAACCACCTGAGTTCTGTCTCTTCAGGACAATGATGAATGTCCGCTTGAAGTGCAAAGATCAAGTGCTGGGAGAGCAAGGTCAGATGCTTTACATGACATCTAATGTGACTGTCATTTCTCAGGCTCAGTAGCCGATGGAAATGCGGCGACAGGACGAACCAATCACTAAGGTACCATGTCTGGCATTTAAATAGAGTGCAGTAATTCCAGCAGTGCCAAATGATTAGGGATCTAATTGCCATTGTCTAATGAATTCCTCTCTGGCATTGTGTGTATGTTCAAAAAAGCGTTAAGCTGAGTCTGGCAAGGTACTCTCACTAAAAATACATTTTTTAAAGATTAAATTCTGGTTTTCTGCTCCTAAATAGTCTCATGAATTAATATAAGGTTCCATACAGGCACATCTATAAATAACGGATGACTGTTTTGCTGTTTTATTGGGAATTACCTTTCTATATGTTCCGATGTTTGGCTCTAGGGAAATAGTGTTGTCTGTATTAAATGCCCCTGCGAGATCGTGAGAATTATACAATTCAATTTTTTGTTTTAAAAATCATTATCAATTTCTTTTCTTTGAAGAGTATATCACCTTACAATTGTTTCAACGTACTAGTGACAGATAAAAGATATAAAGCTTTGATTAAAAGAGTAGAAAATATACTTTATTGGGAGACTGAAGACCTCTGTGTGTGCCAGTTAAGGTGACTTTATCTCACTCTTGATCACCTCTGGGTGAACAGAAGTTTGGTAACAGATTGCTCTTCAGTTGATTTAACTCAAGCCATTACACCATTCACAAAATTGGATGTCCCTTTTTAAAATGGGATAGTAGTTTACCAGTCACACAGTTCCCAAAAGTGTCATGACCTTTCTGTTCCTGGCAATGTCTAAATACAGAGGGAATTTTTATTTTTTTTTCTAGAAGAAGCATGTTCTGCTTCAAAGAAATACAAAGTCAGTCAGTCCGACGGCCTGTGTAACACCAAGTAATCCTGCAGGCTGTGGCACTCTGATTCCCATCTGCTTGTGTAACCTAAACGTTTCCACTTGGATTCAGACTTTGACTCTCAGCTGCACCACCTCCTCTTACAAAAAAAAAAAATATATATATATATAATGCTTTTCTCTAGAATCCTGCTTTTGATTCATTCCAATTCCTGAAAACTTTACAAATCATGCAGATAAATGAAAGTCCCATCAGCTGAATGTCCGCTGACGTGGGGATTTATCTGCCACTGAACTCTGCCTCCTTCATAAATGGGAAGGTCTTCTAAATGCTTCTCCACTTTCTGATCTCCTCCTAAAGGTCAGATCAAAGTGAACAACTGTAGGCAGATAAAGTTGAATGCAAAGGGGTCTGAGCTTTTTTCAGATCCTGTGATTGACAGCTCAGGCCTTGCACAGTGACACTGTCACTTGAGAGACCCTACACTTTTTTTCCCAGGTTTTCTGCAGTCTCTGGTGTCACGGGGGGACAGCCCCCTGTGGTAATGCCAGGCTCCTCACTGTCAGGGGGCTAAGACCTGGACTAATTCATTGCAGTGCAGTTTAATTAAACTGCACCGGAGTTGTTTCCCTGGTAAAATAAGTGTGGGAAGAGAATGTGTGTCAAAAGAGACATGCCTCTTACTGTGTGTGCTTTATTGTTACACCACAGCTAATATATTGTGGGAATTCCCATGGAGTCGATGATAAACTATATTATCAAGCTCCATAAAATAGGCATTCTACTAGTGAGGGTTACTGTAGCCCACAATTCCATTAATCCTCCTAATTTATTATATTATAGCTGTATGTGAGGTCTCATAAATTTATTATACCCTTTTCATCTTGATAAAAATGCTTGTTTCTCCTCTCAAATAAAAACCCTTATTATTTGTTGTGTCTGTCTCTAAAAAATAAATGTATCAGCCACTTGCAAGAAAATATGATTATTGGCTGAGAAATGTAAACTGCACTTGACATGTCTTCTGCCATAAAATTAAAGAATTTTATTAAACCTTGCTTTCTGAGTACAAACACCAGTATATGAAGGCCCATTGAATTTTTATTTGCTTTTGGTTTAGAGCATTGTATTCTCTTTTATTTATATATATAACTTTACAAGGTTTTTTTATTTAAAGCCATGAAACCTACATCTGTCAGCTTTGCCTTTTATGAAGAAGGCAATTTTTGAGACTCTACATTCCTTGTATCTTGGAAATTGATCTGGGTGGCAAATAAAATCATTCCCTCTTTAGGGCATTTCACATCAGTAAAATATCTGATGATAGGTTACGTTGCAGTCATCTATAGTAAAACATTTTATGTATGCTAATATATGTGCTATGTTAGGTAAGTCTATGTGATGAAAAGAGCAAACTTCCCTGGAGCTTACATCCCTGAATGGGATGCAAACTGGCCTCTGTCCTTCACTGGGGCTTAATGGGTGGGACAGAAACCTTGTTTTGGGCACAGTCTAAAGAGAGGAAGAAGTCCCCTGCCAGGGTTCAAAGCAAAATATGAAGGTGATTCTGGGTTAGTCTCACAACGAGCTATGTCAAAATACAGGAAAGGCCACGCTGATTCGGCCCAAGGGCCCCTCTATACCCCAGCATCTCTGATGGTGGCCAGAAGTAAGTGCCTAACTGAGAAAAGTATATGACACTTTCCCCAGCTACTATCTCAGCCTTGGACTGCTCTCAGCTCAGAAGACTTCTTGGGAATTATGTGGTTTATCATATTTACTAATCCTCCATGGATCTGTCTTTCAAATATTTCTCGGTTCTCCCCTTGGATCCATATAAAATTTTTAAATCCACAACATAAGAAGGTGTTCCATAAAGCTACTTCATACTGGGGGGGAAATACCATCTCCTTGCATTCATTTTCACCCTGGTTCCTCTTTGTGAGGAACTGTGAATCATTACAAACCCCTCCCGGACCAATTGGACCAGGGCCTGACACTCCTCACATCATCTGACAGCCCTAGATTTTGTATTAGATTAAACAAAAACCAACACATCCCTGTCCATTCTCTCCATACTGCTCTGTATTTTGTTGATCCCTACTATCCTTTCACTAAGTCCCCCCCAGTTGCAAACTGAAGTTCCTTGTGCAGAAACTGCTCCTTGGACACTTCACATTTTAAGAATGTTATCCGCCTGTATCTTTTTTCCTTTTTGGATTCTACTCCTAATTATCCAGGTATATTATAAGCTTTTATATGTGATGACCACCTACTAATCCAGCTCTCCTTGTGAGTAGAGTACAAGAAAATTTGGTTATCTTGAGCAGCCAGAAATATGTCAGCTTTATCAGGAGATAAACCTCTTCTTGCTACTTGCAACAAATAAGGCTACCAGGTTGGTCAATATTTGTGGACATATTACTGCAGCGGTGTTTTTTCCCCCCCTGCATTCTTTGTTCTAAGACATTCACTGCGGTGATCGAAGACTTTTTTTCAATAGTTTACTAGAAGAATCTCTCTATTTGTCCTCACCAGACATTAGATTTACATTAAAACACAAAGGAGGGACAATTATTAAGCCCACTTACTGCCTGTTAAAAGCTAAGAAACGCTGCGGAAATGCAGTCACCTGTATCACCTAAGAGGTACTCAGAGCTGGAAGGTCTTTGTGAGGAGCTTGCAGGATCAGTGCATTAAACTGGCTCAGACTACTCCAACAGGTCCCAGCCTTTCTGAATAAACAGAAACTCACATCACCTGAAACACAGGGAGTCAGTGCTCTTAGTAACTCATGACACTGGAAATGCCTACACCCCAGATACAGCCCACAGCATTTACTGTCAGAAACATAGTACCAATGCCTGTTTACAAATCCAGATGTACCAGGTTTGAAGCAGAAGGAAATGATACTGAAGTCCTACTGAACAGAAAACAGACTTCCAGTCTTCAAGACTGGATGGTCTAGATGAATCAACCAAATATAAGTCACCCCTAAGCCACGTTAGGAGAAATGTCAAAAGTAGCACGTCACGTGGATCTATAAATTGTAAAAAGTTGCTAGAGCTAAAGATTAACTTTAAACATAAACAAAAAGGCTGAGGGAAAAAACTTTGAAATGTTGTGATATAGTCTTAGAAGAGGAATAAGGAGGAATGGTAAGAAGGCTAAGAAATACTCCAGGCAGAAATTCTAATGTGAAGGAGGATTCGGTGTTACCTCAGAAGCCCCCCAGCTTTCTCTATTTCAACACAGTTTCCTGCTCCAAGTCAGACAAAGTCACTTTTTGGAAGACTATTATCTCAAGAAAAGTGAAGCTGTTAGAAGTGTCTGACTTGCCATAATTAACTGGACTTCAAGAAATGAACTTAAAGCAAACTATTTCATTGGGAACCTGGGAGGAAAAAAAGTATTGTTTTCCTAGCAGCCTGAAAAATAACAACTGGCAGGTATTTCCAATGTGTGCCTTTGCTGAGATCCTTGGGGAGGCGAAGGACAGATTTCAAACTGCATTGAGAGTGTAACAACACGAGCCTGGGTAATTAATAAAAACAGAAACAATGCTAAGAGAGCAGTACCAAGTACCAATGCTGGGGCTTACCCAGGATGAGTGTATGGGGGTAGGAGATGAAAAAAGCTCCTATACTCCAAAACAGTTGATATGCTTTTTCACTATGGGGGAAAAAAACCCAACACTTTTCTCCTCAAGCCGTTTAGAATAACCTGATGAGATCTTCATGAAAACCCGCAACATGGAACATATGAGTTCAAGAAAGGACTTGCTCATTTCTGTGGTGATCTGTACTACAGTGTGTGTTCCAACAACACTACTAAAATTAATGGAATGAAGGCTGCCCAGATTGGAGGAGAGTACATATACACTCATCAACTTGAACGACAGTTCTGAGATAAATAGACCAGAGCAAGATTAGGACCAGGTGAAGATGAGAGGTTTATTCTTTCAAGGAGGAAATAAAATTCAGTATGATTTACTGTGCACAGCTACAAAAGCGATTTTTACACAAGTCAGCAAGGGAAGGCAAACCCTGAATTTTTCAGCAGTGATTAACTCAACTCACTGAAACTTGTAAATTCTTTTGCCTATTACAACAAATCCTATTACTGGTTCATTAACTTAGGAAAATGCACGTTTAGGAAAAACATTGCCATTTATATTTTGTAAGCACTCCTAACTGTGTAGGCTCATAGGACCCAGACTTAACTTGGGAAGAGATACTTATGTAGCACTAAAGATAACTAAGATATTAATAGAATTAATCCATTTTTATTTGTAGAATGATTTTATATATTTGATTAAAATTGGAATTAACCTCTCATACAAGACTATTTTCCTTAAACCGTAGTGGACAAGTTTGAATCCATCGCATACACTGCACATCCTTATCTTACTAACACATTGAGAAACTACAACAGCTGCCCATCTCATTCAAGATTAGAAGTGCACCAATGGAGTTACCTCCAGCCTGGACAACAATAAATCATCCGAATCTCAAAGCTCAACCCATATACAAATGTTTGGAAGAACTGATTTGAATCGTGCCCAGAAGGTTGGCACTAGAAGACACTGTGAGAAAAGTCAACACTAACAAAAAGGACTCTTCATTAAAACAGGGACACCACAAGGTCTCTTGCTCTGGAAATCAAGAGGCTTCTGCTTCAAGTCTGTAACTTGGCTAAACTCATTTGTGAAACGAAGGGCTGAGAAGGGGTGATGCAGGATAATGGTCCGTCTTTTATGTTGCTTTCTATTTTGATTCTGGAAATTTAGTTGGAAAGAAGATCAGAGGCTTACATGACTTGGCAAGGAAATAGAGATTCGGGGCAGAGAGGTGTGCAGGCAGGGAAAGGGTCCAAATGTGAATTACTCTAATAAAGTTGAGAAATATTCAGTTTGTACAAGGTTCTTCCATGTTTATTGGCAGCAGTCCTGAATTGACAGCCCATGGAGAGGCTTGAATTTAAATAGCCTACAATGACAGCCATTTTAAGAGGTTGCTCAGTCTTAAAACAAAAATTAAACCATTACACCCTTGTCTGCAGGAAAGTTCAGGGGAAACTAAAAAAAAGAAAGAGAAAGCTGTGCAGTTGGTCAAGGTCAAGAAGAAGATCTAATAAAAATATATGACAGTTTCTCAATGGAGAATTTTCTTCTTGGTTTTTTTTTTTTTTTTTGCAGTACTGCTGTAACTTGCAAGTGCTTCGTCATGGCTAATACCCAGTGAATAGATGAAGTGAATACAATTTTGCCCCTGCCTTCCAAATCTGGATATTACTGTGGTGGGTTGACCTTAGATGGCTTCCAGCTGTCTACCCAGCTCCTCTCTAACTCCCCCTCCTCAACAGGGCAGGGGGTGAAAATCAAATGGAAAAATTCATGGGTCAAGGTAAAGACAGGTAGATCGCTTACCAGTTGCCCTCATGGTCAAAACAGACCACCTGGGGAAAATTAATTTAACTTACTGCCAATGAAAATAGACTTGAATGGTGAGAAACAAAGTTAAAACAACGCCTTCTATCCCATCCATTTTCCCTGGCTCAACTTCACTTCTTAATTCCCAACTCCCCTCCCGGCTAAGCAGCACAGGGGGTTGGATTTGAGAGACTGTGGTCAGTTGATAACAACCCCTCTCTGCCACTCCTTCCTCCTCACACTTCTCTCCTGCTCTGCCATGGGTCCTTCTCATGGGCTGCTGTCCCTGCAGGATAAACCTGCTCCTCCATGAGCTGCAGGAGGATCTCAGCTCCAGCGTCTGGAGCACCTGCTCTTCTTCCTCCTTTCACCTTGATACCTGCAGGGCAGTTTCTCATACTGTTTTTCCTCACAGCTCACTGCTGGGCAGCCTTTTGCCCTTCCTTAAATACAATTTTTCTGGAACACAGCTGTGCCTTGCAGTAGTCCCATCGGAGCCGGCGGGCACCGCGTGTGGCCAGCGTGAGTCAGCCCCTGGCCTCTCCCCACAGAGGTGATGCCAGCACCTGGGCCCCTGCACCCAATACTATTACTGATAAAATTTTAGTGATAAGGCCATAATTTTGTTGTTTGGGTTTTTTGTTTTTTGTTTTTTTTTTAAAAAAACCCAACAGTTAGAGAGAACAAGGGTGAGCATACGCCAAGGGACATAAAACCAGATATGTGATCTCCCTTCAGCATCTCCTGCTTTTTGTGTGCTTGACTGCTTACACCCTAAATTCCTCTTAACACGCTAAAAGGGATATGCTGACATGTTTGCCACTGATAATTGAGGGAAAACAGCTCCAAACTAAACCACAAGTGACAATCCTGCCTCTCAGCATTCAAGGAGACTTCTCCTAGTGACTTTTTAAACCTCTCCCAGTGACCTGCAGTCTCACTGGGAGGAGGAAGGACTTGCCACAAGTAGTTTCTGTGCTGGCCCTCAGGCAGGCTCGTTTCCCATACTCAGTGCAAGCACAGCCTGTCTCGCAATAACCCCAAATTCGAGCACGCCCAATGAAAACCAAGTCCCACCAGACATAAATTTTACTTTCACATCTCCAGCCTGCCGCTGGGGCTGGTAAGAGCCTGTGTCTACACTGAAGATGTGCTTCCAGGGGGTGGTGACAGCTCTCAGAAGAAAGCAGCGAGTGAAAGGGGAACATGACAGGGGGCTCTGTCTGACATGGACCTTAGCAGCATGGGAGAGGTTGCAGGGACAGCGGAGGGACTCAGCACAGCCTGGCGGGGGACAGGGCGGTCAGCATTAATTCTCACCCTCAGACAGAGCCTTCCACCAGCAGCTCAAGTCAAAAAGAAAACTTTACTTTTAAATCATAAGGAAAGTTTCAGGGTGTTAAAAAAAAAAAAGAGTCCGCCATAAATAATGTAAATTACAATAAGGCAAAATTTAAAATAGACTAAGAGCAATATATATTTCTGATCAAAACAAAGACGGTTTACCTCAAACTACTCACACACAAACCAGTAGTTTTTGGTGACTAGATCACCCTCTGCCTTGACAGTTTATGTATTTTATTTATTTGTTTGAAACTCCTATTGGGGACCAATAAGAGTTTGGCATAAAGCAGCGTGTTGCAGAGACCAGAAATACCATGTGTGTACAAATTAACTGATTGCACCTTTTAAAACCTCAGGAACAGCCTAAGAAACAACGTGAACATTTTCAAATGTAAGTTTTATATCAGTGGAATGAAGAGATGAAAATTAAAGTCGGAGATCCTAGCCAGCAGATAGTTAAAAGCTGAAGCTCAGTGTTTATGCGTGGATTAATTTCAGCAGCTGTGATTGATTACCCGAGCCAGAGAGCAGTTTTGCTTCCACTCTAAGCTGGCTTTATCACTTACAGAATTCATCTTTGTTTGAAAAATGCCTGTTCACAGGTAGTGCTTTAGCCACCCCAGACACATGCTGGGGAGAAAAACAGCACTGAACGTCAAGGCAACTGCAGCCTTTGGACAGAAGGACTCAGATTCCCTGGATTTTGCATCCCTCTGCTTGGTCTCGCAGATGGAGTGGGCTGGTGGAGCAGAGGCTACAAAAGATACATGCTCCTGCATTTGTACCACTGACACTTGCTGACCAAAGAGCAGCCAGCTTTATCAATCCAGCCCTGAATCAAGAAATCCGAACACTGTTCCTTTGCTCTTATTTTGCCTTTTTTTTTTGAGGGTGGAAAAACACCAGTGCAGATGTAACATTCTTAGATAAAAACTGTAGTACCAAACACTAAGGGCTGTTGGTTTTCTCTGCTTTGGTCTGAGATAAAGGGGAGCTGGCAGTCATTTGAAGAATAATATCTTTCAGAGATGCCCTTGAAGAATACTGTCATGAATTGTTCTCTGACGACTAGTGAAGTATCTTAAACGTACGTTCAACTCTTCTTTAAAGAGAGTTCTCTAAACATAGTTGCACAAAATTCACTAAGTTTTAAGGTTGGAGTAAGTTAGAAATATGCACTTATTCTATTACAAAGTTCAATCAGAAAAAAAAAACTGGTCTGTCATGGAGCAAAATCACCGTATTTTAACACAAGTTCTTGGAAAACTAATTAAAAAATAACTTCCAAAAAACATATTCACTTTCCTCACGTAAGCAAGCAGTGAACATCTCTGTTAAGTGCAGAACACATTCTTAATAGGGAAGCACTCTTACTGCTACTGAATAAGAAAACCCCATTAAAGCATATTTCAGAGACGGTAGATTGCCTTGACACATTCAGAAAGCCAGACTGAGTCCCAGCATTACCAGGCTGGTAAGATGTGTCAGTGCCAAGACAACATCTTGAGTTTGTTAAGGAAAAAAGCACGTCACCTATCAGCTATCATCTTTGCCCAGCACGTGGAATAAAACAAAATAGCTCTGCGAGGGGTCTTCATGCAAGTCACAGAATTTCCAATCTCATCTGCCACAACAGTGCAAACACACAAGGAACAGTGGCAGGAGAAGCGGCACAACAGTCTGGAAACCCATCTGGAAAATGAGCAATTAAGAATAATCAGCCGCCGGCCATGCCATCAGACCCTTCCTGAGCACGCCATTCGGGCTGTACACTTCATGTCTAACATTCCCAAGTGTTTTGCTTGGATAGAGTCTTTTAGGGACAGAAATTCAGCTAGGGCTCCCAGAAAGTCAGGGTCCATCCAATGAAATACACAGAAATACTGTGTCACGATGGCCACGCTCAGAGGTTAGAACGGGTGGATTCACATAAACACGATGCTTCACTGGAGAGGAACTAGAACATTTGCCAGCACAGATTGTCTCGAGAAGGGAAGGGTTAAGAGGAAAAGGTTCTTCCAGAAAAGAGGCTTACTCAGTCAAAAATCAACCCAGATTCACCAGTCTGGCCACTTACCAAGCATTCTCTAACATAAGTCCAAACCAAAGGGAATTTTTAAAAAAGTAACGAGAAAAGATACAAGAGTAGTAATTAGAATCATAGAATCATCTGGGCCAGAAGGGACCTCCAAAGGTCATCTAGTCCAACCCCCCCACAGCCAGCAGGGACACCCCCAACTAGACCAGGTTGCCCAGGGCCTCGTCGAGCCTCACCCTGAATGTCGCCAGGGAAGGGGCCTCAACCACCTCCCTGGGCAACTTGTTCCAGTGCTCCACCACCCTCATTGGAAAGCACTTATTCCTAATCTCCAATCTAAATCTGCTTTTCTTCAGTTTAAACCCATTGCCCCTCATCCTGTCACTGCAGGCCTTTGTAAACAGGCTCTCCCCAGCCTTCCTGTAGCCCCCCTTAGGTACTGGAAGGCCGCTATTAGGTCTCTCCGGAGCCTCCTCTTCTCCAGCTCCCTCAGCCTGTCCTCATAGCAGAGGTGCTCAAGCACCCTGATCATCCTCGTGGCCGTCCTCTGGACCTGCTGCATCAGGTCTATGTCCTTCTTATATTGAGGGCTCCAGACCTGCACACAGTGCTCCAGGTGAGGTCTCACCAGAGCAGAGTGTAGTGGCAGAATCACCCCTCTGGACCTGCTGGCAATACTTCTTTTGATGCAGACCAGGATGTGATTGGCCTTCTGGGCTGCAAGTGCACACTGCCTGCTCATGTCCATCTTCTCATCCACCAGCACCCCCAAGTCCCTTTCCTCAGGGATGCTTTCTAGAAAATACCTCATCCCTTAGTCTGTACTGACGGCGACAATTGCCCAGGTGCAGAACCCTGCACTTGCTCTTGTTGAGTCTCATGAGTTTCATCTGGACCCACCTCTCCAGCCTGTCCAGGTCCCTCTGGAATTCCTAGTGTTTGTCCTCCAAGAACATCTGGAGAGAAGGAAAAGGGCTAACTTGGTGCTCTAAGCAACTCCATGCTGACTACTGAATTTCTCCACTAGTGTCAGCTGCATCCCAATGACAAGAGACCACAGTCCCTTTCACGGGGAGCTATGGGAAAGAAAGATCTGTCTTAATTAGTCTCGTGGACGGAGTCCATGAAACTCTATGAGCCCTTCCAGGTTCTTTAGCACATAAATTGCAATATAAGTGCAAAAACAGAGGACAAATACTTATTTAGCAATGAGTTGAAGACAAAAGAACAAGTAATTGCTTGTTTTTGTTATAGGTTACTTAGAGTATAAAATGGAACTTTAGGCAAAAAGTATCATTCACCATTAATTTCTAGCTTAGTAGATGCAAAGTATTTGTAGTACAAAGTGAATGCAGACCCCTGTTAAAGTGCAATATTTTCTTCTGAGAGAAGGAAAGCGCAAAGGAGGAATGCCCTTAGGAAAACCCAGCTAAATTCTGCTCACCATGAAAGCTCTGGGAATTTAACGCGGTACCAGCTCTCCAAACCCATCTTTGTGCAAGGAAGTAAATGTTAAGGCTTGAAATGGGAAACTGAAAGAGGTCACTCTGCTTTTATGGAGCTTTTCCTTCTTGTCAAACCAGCGGGTTGTGTGTTGTACTCCTTATGGGTCACTGATAGCCTATCACAAAGCCCCCTCTGTTTGGATACCGTCCCCAAACCCCACCAGCCAGCAGAGCAGAAACACTAAGGTGGAGCAACCATCCAAAAAGCTTCCCAGCACAATAGCTGCTGCTGTCACGGTAGGACAATAAAGTGGATTTTATGCTGGTATATTTTTCTCATCATATGCATGACAGAAAGTCTAATGGGCCTTGCTAGTTTCTTAGTGGCTTTTAAGGCCCTATAAAGTAGCCTACTATCAGTTTGATCTGTGTTCTCAAGATGTCTGCCTGAACATCAGAGAGCTCCAGCAGGAGCTATGTTTTCATTCCCCCAACCTGCATGGAAGAGATAAGCTAATTAGCTGAGAAATTAGAGAGGGAAACTATTAGCATCACAGAAGTGAAAACGAAGGCACTATGAGAATTTATGGATGGAGAACACCTACCCACCTACTGCTCTCTAAAGTCTGAACAGGTTTTGTTAACGCACCTCTTATTTTCCAGGGGAAACTGCTTTGCCTGCCAGCAGTCTGGATCAGCAGGGACTTGTTTAATGTTGGTGGAGAAACACCTTATCCTTCAATAGTTTCCTTGCAGTTGAATGTTTAACTTTATGGAGTTTCAAAAGGAGCCTATTTCTAGAGGACAATAAGATTGGACTTCAGAATGACTGATGTCAAGAGCTAAAGACAGAGTAAACAAGGGGAGATGCTTCTTTTCTGATCAGCGCTATGTGTCCAGCCACTGAAGTCACAGCCCTCTTCCTCTCAGCAGACTGGGAGCGTCCTATGTCAATTCACTCCATGCCAGCTCCTTTTGTGGGACTGGTACACCCTCACCATTGCCCCATAGCCATCGCTATCCTCAATTCAGGAGAGAGCACACAATTTTCTATTATTTTTTTTTCTCCCTGTCTTGGCCCTACTGGGCTGACCTATTGCAGCTGGGTCCACAGAGATGGTACTCCAACAATATAAGACAGATAGGGTGCATAATATTTTTGCAGCATAACTTACGAACTTCACTGTTTGAAAACAAAGAGAGAGACATCGATTCTGATTTATGTTTTACATAGATTTAGATTCTCTGTCGTGCTCCTACAATCACACCTGATAATTTAGGAATGAAATGTATGAGTCTGAATATACCTACTGCACTAACACATGTTATTTTTGACCCAGATTCTGCCAGACCCCCTCACAGTTAGGAATATCTTCCTCTGCAACAATTCCCCACACATTTAGCAAAGCTTTCAATGGATTAAGACTCATACACTTCGAACATCATTAGCAGAGTCAGAACGGTGATCTGGGTGATGCTGAAGTTGCACAGAGAACAGTTAGTACCTGTCTCTGAAAAGGCTCATAGGCTACTTCAGACTTCGAAAAATCTCAGGTTCAGGTTAATTTCCAGAGATTATGTCCATAACTAACATTCATCCTATCTGAAACGAAGGCTGCAGAAAATGTTACACCGGAACGACATTTATCTTGCAGCAACTTATATTTAGACCCAACAGACTGATGGCAAAATATATCTCCATCGTGCAAACAAGTGCATCTAGATGCTCAAGTTCTGCAGAGCAAATACATTTATATGGGTTTTGATGATAGAAAGCAGAGAAAAATTGGAACAATGAAGATTTTGTCTTCTCTTAATAAAAATAAAATATATTTTAAGTTATGTAGCCACCACATAAACAAATAGGCAAAGCAAAACCACACAGTCAGGGAATGTCCAACAGAGACTTCACACATACTAATCACACATATAGCAAGTCAGCTGCAAATTTTTTTATTCCTTCACTAGGAGATATGAAAATATATTTGTCTCTGTCAAATGCAGCAGAAAGCAAGGTTGGTGGTAAAAAGGAACAGACAGGTACAGACCTCGTTCACATAAACTCATTCCCTTCAGAAGTTTTGTTCCTAGCTCTAGCCACTGTTGACTTTTCTTTCTGACTGACGAGGAGATTCCCTTTCCTGTCACATCTCCTACCACATCTATTTCCTGAGTTACTTTCCAGGAGGCTCCAGAGCCCTATCAGAGGGAGTGCTACCAGACCTGCTCCAGACTGCCCTAGCAGCACTTCTTCATGACTGTTCCCACGTTCTCTTCTTGATGCAGGAGCAGTTCTCTTTGTCCCTCTACTCTGTCTCACCACGGATGCATTCCCATAAATAGATAATAAGGACCAAACTCATTTGCTTAAAGGATTTAAGGGAACTATGCTTCTGAATAACTCTTTTTTTTCTTTTAATCATTTCCTTCTCAGAAAACTCCTCTACACAGCAGCAAAGTGATGCAACAATGAATGTAGTGCCCCTTTCCCTTTAACATTCCCTTAAATGCTCAAAATGCCTTCCTTCAAATACACCAAGCTTTCTCAGTGCCAGTTCCTGGAATTCCTGTTACCTTCATGTGATCCCAGAAATATAGAAGACTTTCTAGGGAGAAACACGCTCCAAGAGCCAGCTCGCACAGGGAAACATGCTGCTTCGCTGCAATAATAAATTTGACCCAAGCAAGGCACCCAGACCACTTCTGCTTCAGCCTGGAGGGGTGTACCACCGCACTGACTTTATCACTGTGCGTGGGACTACACAGCTCAGGGATGTAATTACAAGTTAATTTTGCAGCAACACGCCCAGTACTTCCCATATCATTATATGCAAAAATCCCTTGCAGTACCTACCAATGTGCTCTCAGCAGCATCAGGAGATAGGGCACAGGAGGGACACCCGTGGAAGTGGAGAGGCGTCTTGGTTTCCCCAGAGTACCTAGGTCAGAAGAGATGAGTTTGCACCACAGCCTGTTTTCCTGGCGTGACCAGGCCATTTTCAGGACAGAAAACACTTGTTGTATCACCTAAACATATGTATTACAACGGTACCCAGCTCTTTCACAGGCATCTGGGAACAACCTGGCTTCTTGCACTCCCCACCCCTCTCCTATGCATCGCAGTGTAAAGGCATGGGATTATGTGGCCCGGTGTCCTACAATAGTTCCTTTGAAGAGCATGGAAATAACCAGAAGTTAATAAATCTCCCTCAATACACTCCTGAAAGCGTGTATTTCAAGAATACACACTTGAAAAGGCAGAAAGTTTTTCATCAACTGTGAAGGAGGTGTTTCTTCTCTTGACTAGTACTTGACAAACATATATATTTATGTAAACATTTTGTATATTTACTGTTGGGTTAGAGAGACATGATACACATGTCACTGAGGTCAGTAACATTTTAATTGCTAAAGATTTTTTTTTTTTTCAAAGCCACCTGGGAATGGTTAAAACAGGATACGGGGCTTTTATTCCCGTGCCTTCACGAAGCGAGCTCTATTCTCTGCTGTACACACGATAGTTGCTATGCATACAGATAGAGCCTTAACAATACTATTCTGATATTTAAGTATTTCACCCTCTGTGCAGGACAGCCTGTTTGTATTTTTCAGCTTGGTTCTTGGGCCAAACGCAAAGAGACCACTGTGTGACTCCGAGCTTATCTTCTGTACTCCCATCTAAAAAGTTAATGCCTGGGTGTGTCAGGTATCACCTGGGGATTTAAGCAGGAGGCTTTTTGCAGTTAACCCAATCCTGTGACCTGCTCTGAATTACCTTTGATTTGAAGGCAGTTTAGCTAACTACCAAACTGCCCCTTCCATTAATTGGAGTCAAATTCTCCTGAAACGTGGATGCACAATAATTCTTATTTTGCCTCCTTAATGGCTCTATACATGGTCTGTTGCACCTTAGAGCAAATGAACCGACGAGACACAAGTGAAGAAGGTTGATTTGTTGTGATGATCACCTTCTCAAATCTGCTTTTCTTTGCTGAACATTTTCAAAGTAACAAAATCTGGCAGTTGTCTATACCGAGGTCAATACCTCCTTGGTAAAAGTGCTTTCTGGTCATTAAGAGAAACAGTTTATTTATCACCAGTTTCTGTCCTATACTATGACCAAGCTCACTTTTGTCCAGCTTTTGGCACCTGGAAAAGCAGAACAGGCATGAACTCTGTCTCATTTCCCCTCATTACTGATTGCAAAGTTCATATCCATGCCCTGTGTGCAAAGGGTGGTGGTCCCGGTCACTAGACAATCACTCTTCTTGTTTGTGGGCTAAATAAAACCTTATACGTGCCCCTAGTCAAGAGCTGCAATAGGATTTTGTATTGATGGCACAAGGGAACTGAGCAGGTAATATGGCATAGGCAGGGGCTAAGTTATCAGCTGGATTTCAGACTCAGGCAAGGAGCTTTGGGGAATTTTTCCAGAAGGATTGCTGCTCTAGTGTCCCTGTGAGCCAGGCTCGTCATCCCACCCTGGGGCACTGCATGCTGTTGCTGTGTTATCCCATGGATTATGGGAGACGTATAGCGCTTATCTCACCTCCTCCTTCTGCAGGCTGACTCTCCCGCTTAGGGGACAGTGTGTATGACAGATATTCCGTGTCTTACTTCCACAGCTGATGCAGAGACAGAGGCTTTACAACAGAATCACTTATGTAGAGCTAGGGGACATACAGACATGCTTGGACACAGCCGCTGTTATCATTTTGCCACCCTAATCACTCCTTGAGGACTGGTGCCTTTTGCTTACTGCCCTCTAAGCTTTTAGGAGCAATCAGATTACCGATTGTATTTAAGATATACATTAAATATAGCTTTTGGTAAATGAACAACACCTCTTGAAAATCCTGCTAGGAATTGTCCCCAGGGTATTTCCTTTGGGAGAACCTAACTCAATTTTGGTGATTTAAAGGTTCTGTCTCTTTCTTTTAAATATTCCTTTGACGTTGTATTGCTCTGCTTGTAATAGATTGTTATTGCCTTATATTGAGTTTGCAGAGTGAAGGTAAATCTTTTGTGATGTGATTGTGCTACCCCAAACTTAATATTGCTCAGAGGTCCTTCATAACTCTCTGGTTTCTCTGCAACAAGCAGAACAAATTTTCATTTTTACTCTTTTAGATTTTTATTCTCTGCTCTGAAACTCTAAGGGACTATATTTACAGGCAACGTCTAGTGCACTTCTCACAAACTGAGAACTCAAAAGCCATAATGGGACCACTGTTACAGCCTTTCCCCCCAACCGCAATACATACAGCAGGAGAGGAGAGAGACCACGTGTATGTCCTGGCATCCTATAGTAGTATTCCTAATGCTGTAGAAAATAAAAAAAGCTTCCAGTTCTGATATCAACTATAGCATGGCAATTCTTGCCATACATATTTTGATCTAATATTACAAGCCTAATTGCTTATATTAGTACTATAGATATGGTACCTAGTTTTGTCCTACAAGAACGTTGATGTAGGTAATGAGCAAATGGTAATCAATAGACTATATAATATATAGCTATACTGTTTATATACTCTATATATACATGCAAATGCATGCATAAACACACATACAGTAGAAAAGTTGCCTATTTTCACCTCTGCCTAAAAGTGGGATTTTTGAGAACCCTTCCTAGATGGCCGAGTGGAATTTCACAAGTGTGGTGTCAGGTACAAGCACACAACACTGACATCTACAGGGAAGGAAACCTTTCCTTTTTTTGATGTTATGGGCCCAAAATGTCCTGAAAGTATTTGCATATGAAGTGCACAGGCTTCTGGCACAGATCTTGAGTTTCTTCCCAGGTTGCATGCACAGAGCCAGTGAAAACACCCACTTGGCTCCCAGCTCCTGTCTCAGATTGTCAAGAACCCTATGGGTCCAGGCAGGTAGCCCTAAGCCCATTTTTGAAGTAGACTTTGCAATTGCAGTTCAATAAGTGCACATGACAATCCCAACTCAAGGGCAGCATCCCTATGCCCACTTTCATTCATCACACACTTTGTGTCCAAAAGGCTCCCCTGCTGCCTGATTTCCTAATAGAGCTTTAAATAATAAAAAACAAGCAGAATTTTAGAGGCTGATCACATTTCTTAAATGAGCTGATCCACATATTAAATTTCCTGTCCCCTCTTTTTAGAATATTTGGTAACGAATATTTGGTAATATTTGTCAGGGAATTAGTGTATTTTTGCACAAGGATATTTTCATATTAAATTCTGCCAAGTAACTTACTGGACAGCAAAAATAAGTCAAAACCCCTCAGCTTATAGAGGGATCTCTTTAAACGTCAACTCTCCCCGAAGTCTTTGTGTTTCCCTAAATGCTTTGACCCCTTTTAATGTTCAGGTTTAACTTGGAAAGCCACACAGACTGCAAAGGCAGTATTTCTTCCGAGGAGAAAAGGAGCATTCACAGAATCACATTTTTTTTGTCTCATCTTTGTATTAGCACAAAATATATCCTTATGCCTAAGGCTATTTAGGAAAGCGACTCAACGTTTATGCAGGTTAATAAAGCAAAGAAAGAAAATAGTTTGTCACTACTGTATAGATCATCTTGTTTCATTTTGGTTTTCAGTTGGGGTCTCTTTGTATGTGTGTGTGTGTGTGCACATACTTCTGGGGAGGTAGGATTTCATTAGAAATGCTAAAGAAAACCAACCTTAATTAGTCTGAAACACATCAGTAAACTCAAGCTTGCTGGCGCAGAGTCATGTAGTGTGAAAGGCAGATACACTGGGGTCAGTCATGGTGAGTTAGTAGTTTAGTAAGACTCCCATGAGTCTACCTCTCAAAACTATAAGCGGTCAGCAAGACAAAATAGCCTTGATCAGCATTCAAAGTCATGCCTCTCTGGACAGGATGGTTAGCTACAGTTTTCTGCCTACTAATGTTGCAATTATTCCTGGTGGCCTTTGTATTCTGGGTCTCTTATTCTAAAATGTTTGGCTCAAACCCTTTTCCCAGGTGATTGTGCTTTGACTTTCTGTAAGTTAAAGGTCCTTTGTGAGATGCGGCTTTGACTCGGAGAACATAATCTGTGAACATTTTATAAGGCGTTTTGGCCTAAAATCTGCCCTGACATTCAGGCAGACACCCCTTACTGTACAGACAGTGCTGGCCAGGCCAACAGACATACCTGCAGTACACTGAAGACCCTGGAGTAAACTAGGCTGAATTTTTATAGCAACTTTCAAAACATTTAGAATTCAACAAAGAACTATTTTTATTATTTTTTTTTTTTAAATGTGCCCAGCTGAAAAATTGAGACTTTAGACTTGTTGGAAACACTCATAGGAGAGCAGTGACTGACACTCATCAAAGCCCCATGGATGCAGTGAGGGTGTCTGTGTTTGGTATGGAGCCACAGATGCTACAGAAGGGACCAGTAACTTGGCTGGATTCAGTTCATTTCAAATACTGGGATTCCATTCCAACAAGGAAAAGGGATTTAAAAACAAAAGTCTCTTGAAGATATAATTTCTTATGTGGTAGCTTTCTTCTGTTAACAAAGAAATTCTCCAAGGAGGGAGGATGAGAAGCTGTAGAGCAGAAATTGTTGGGCATTCACAGGAATTTTGGAGCAGAGGCTTGGCAAAACGAATGGGTTAAAAAAAAAAAGATTTCAATGCTACTCTCAGAACTTTGGTTTCTCCAATAATGTGAATTGACAGAAATACCTGGTATCAAATTGAAAAAATATTAACGCTGGGAGGCTGTTCCTGTTGCATGGATGAGTGCTGCAAAGTGTTGGCAGCTAGTACCTGAACAGACCCAACTAAGATAAGCATCCACAAACCCCCACGTGTTCCAATCTTAATTACCTATTTCCTGAACATAAAGCAACAACTCACCAGAAACACCCCAAACATTCTTGCATCCTCAAAGCTTCTGCTTCCCCTAAGAGAGCAAAGGAAGAAAAGGCACGTTCCAGTGTTCCCACTGATGCGACCAGGGAAAATCACAGATATGACCCTGGAGGGAGGTTTATTGGATAATAAGAAGTTGCCCCCAGCTGCAAGGGACATGGTAAAAGTGCAAGAGGCTGTTGGTGACAACCCCCAGCACAGTCCAGTGGAGTCAGGCTCCTGGAGAGGCAGCAAGAAAAAGGGGCCCCAAGGCCAGTTTTGCCCATTTTGTTGGGTGGTTGGGTTTTTTTTACATCCATATCTATCTGGAAATCTCTCTGGCTGATGTTTAGCTTTCTTTGTAGTGATTTTATCGCTGCTACATAACACATCCCAGTGCGTTAACAAAAGAATAAAGCTGCTGGGACAACCCAGCTGATCACCAGGTTCTGATACGCCGAGCTGCCATCATCTGTCTTTTCACCGAGTGCCTTGACTGAAAGGGAGCTGGAAATAAGAGGCGAGGAGCCAGTGCCTAGTGACACTGCAGGGACCCAAAGAGGAAGATCACCTAACGCATTTTGCTTTCTTATTGTTGGCTTTGTCTGATCCTGAAGTACAGGTGCTGGTAGGTGAGTTTTTCTAGGGTCACTGCCCCTCTTCACACTCGACATTAACTCCTTCGCTGCCCCATGGTGACAGCTGTCATACACACCACATACAGCATTTTTGAGAAGTTATGTTGGACAGAATTTACAAAAAACATCCAATTGTGAAAGATTTGGGCTGGCAAAAGTAGACTGAAAGTATAACCCTTCCTGTTTTCAGTGTTGCTGAAGCCTGCCTCCTTTGGGTCACATACATGCGACAGAGCTTAATAATTATTATTTTTTTTCCTTAAGGAAATTTGTAGCTCGGTTTACACAAACTGGAATCTCTGAATTGTGAAATTATTCTTTCTGCAATGGGTAGCAGAGAAATAAAACCAAGCATCGCCTTTCCCCCTTTTACAAGTCCTTTGCTCCTCTTCCCCAGCCTTTGTGGGATCTGTTTTTCCGAAGAGTTAAACTGGGTGGTTCTCAGGGGTTTACAAGAGGCATAACTATTCCTGAAAAACAATCTGATACATTCAACTTAGCAAGGCCCTGCTCTTTCCCTCTAATCTTTCAGCAGGACCCAAGGGAGACTGAAGCTGAGATCAGCCTATTCTCCCCTCGAACTTTGATTCACTATTAAATTCCGCCTAATGACGATGACTTTGCCATCTCACGTTCATCAGTGGGCTATGCGCAGAACAATGCGGGCCCGGCGGCGTATAGAGGGACATTGTTCCTGCCTCCCAGTTGCTCTGTTCAAGCAGCATCACGTGAAAATCCTCATACACGAGAGACATGTAAAACCAGCAAGCAGTATTACTCTCCAGGGTGCAACGGTAACTCAAGTCATAGCTTGTGCGTGGGCGTTTGTATTTGTGTGATCTCCCGTCAAGTTTAGAAAACAAAAACAAAACCTACAACAGAATAACGTATAGAGAAATACCAGAGAACTTGGTGGAAAATGAAACACAGCACTGCGATGGAGTCTCGTGCTCATCCACTGCCCAAGTGACTTAATTATCTGTGCTAAAATACTATACTTCAATTGGTATGTCGATGCCTAGCAGAAAACAATTTTTATAGCTTTTTAAATACCTAATTCCTTACTAGCTTATAAACAGCACAACCATTAGCAAGTCAGCATGTTCCCCATCGCTACTAATCACCACCCTAAGAATGCAGACTTCCATGCCATTTCACAGAAGTTCCCTAGCCAGGAGCAGCACTTGTTACTCTAAAGAATAACTCCGTTTTCTTTACTGTTCTGAGAGTTTCTCCATTTCTGCCTGAGATTTCCCAAGTAGACGTGTGTGTGTGTGTATGTCTTGTGATATCCACAGGGTGCTGCAACCCAAGTCGCACAGACCGTGCTGTGGGACACTGCACACTTGAAGTCGGCAACACACACACACACACGCAGCACTATCCCTGGGACTGTTGGACAGTCAGAAGGTCGGGCAGGTGGCCAAATTCCTTTTCTCCACCCTCATTGTTCCACCAGGTACCAGCCCTACTGAACTGTAACAAGGACCACAGATCTCGGTATTTGTCCATCTGATTTCTACATCCCTATCCTGCACTTCCCAAGATCATAGGTGCACATCGTGAGCAGCAAGAGCCGGGTCTTCCATGGAACTTTAGTAGACGCAAAGCAAGAAAACAACAAAAGCTAGCCCCATTTGCTAGCCCCACTTCTCTCTTCACACCCTGTGTAACTCTTTCACTGCCCTGCTCCAGTAAATGCTCAGAGCAAGGGCATTTGTAAACTCTCTGGGGAAAATTGACAAAGAGTAGAAAGCAGCACTCCAGGCATGAAGCATTTTTGATTCTAGCCATTTCAATTCTAGCATTTTCTTGGAAACTACAAAGATTCTGCATCTTACCATCATTCCCTCAGCTCTGTCTCTAAAAAAAAAAAATAAAATCCTAAAATCCCATACCTCTAACAACAAATTCATTTTCATTATTTCAAATATTTTTTCTAAACTACTTTTTCAACTTAACTAACTAGTTTAGCTTTCCATTTACCAAAGTGTATGCAGCTACTCAAACGAGGTACCTTTTTTTTTTTTTGGGAGCTGGAGCCTGAATGTATTAGTTCAGCTGTTACCAATCCAGCTCAAAAATATCCACTGCAAACAGGAGCTGTGTGCCCTTTACTTCTTTCTGCTTTTTATATGGTATGAAGACATTTTAAAATGTCTTCATTTCGATTTTCACCCCAAGGAAATAATTCATTACCCAAAGGCAGCAGCAAAACGAAAGAGAAGGAAAGTCAAAGAAAAACCCTAATGCCACATATCAAAAGGTATTAGACATTTTTAAAGTTGCTCTGCATGCACACACATCAGCTTGACTCAGGAACACAATCTCTAAAATCACGCTAGCATCAACTTTGCTTAGGGACAAAGAAATCCATTCCCCCAAGCGCAAAGCTTAATCTGATTTTTCTCCAAAGGCTATTATGAGGTTTTCACTTGAGTCACTAGAACAAACTGATGCAGACACCAAATCAGGTACTAGGCCCAAATTTACTGAAAAATCAAATTTTAACAGGTTTGTGGAAGTTTAATATACAGTAATTAATATCCAGCATAACCGATCAGAAATAACTGTTGAAAATAGAATTTTATCCACAGGAATACCAATATCACTAAAATAATCAAGGCTGAATAAGTAGCTTCCTACTTATCATTTATGAAACAACGTAATGCAGGATCACATTCAGTGCTGTGACTGAAATTTGTGCGCATCAGACCACGAAATACTGTAATGATATTACTGCACAAGCGAAGAGAAACTGAACTCCAGAAGCTGGCTTTTTTATTTATTTATTTTTATTATTGGCTAAAGGGCCTTGTAGTCCTTTTTCTGATTATACCAACAAAAGAACAAAGAACAATCTAAGCACCGGCAAAGAATGTTTTAACCCATGTTCCCGTCAAAGGGAAACAAATTGCTCTGCCCTTATCTCTGAAAGGAGATCCAGCCTCAGAGTAGCTTGGCCTCCTGTGAGGATGTGCCCAGTACCAAAAAGAACAACTCCAGAGTGAAAAGGAAACCATTTGGTTTTACAATTATTTTTATTACCTGCTACATCCTTTTTCACATCAGGCATTCACGTGTTAGCATTAATTGACCTAACTGGTTACAGTTTCTCTCCCTTTCTATGACGGTGACAAATAAGCCTCAGCTCTTTTTGCGTGCATCTCACAGCCATTTTGAAAGATAAGGCATGGCCCATCCTGCAGGATGAGGGCTCAGGTGTTTGGCAACCAAATGCCAAGAAGAGAGAGAGCCCAGACTGGAGAGCAGGAGGAGCAGCAGCAGTGAGAGAGGTGCCTCATCACGACCTGCCCTCAGAAGGAAAGTGCAGAGCCCTCACGAAACTCCTCTGCGTCTGTGGTTGCCATTTCTGTTGGCTTCTCTCAGTGTTTTGTCCCATTTCTCAGCTGCTCGCTCTGCAAGCCTGTTTACTACTCTGGAAAGAGACTGCAGTACGTTGAGCAGCCCCACAGACCTGAAATCTTCCAATTATAGCAATGCAAGTTGGATAGCAGGCAGCTCTGACAAAGCAATGGATCTGCACACCTCACAGAGATGGATCCCTGCTTGTGACATGGGAAGATCCTACCCTGCTTTCCGAGACAAACCTCATTCCTGAAACACCCCAGGTTCAATCATAGAATCATCTAGGTTGGAAGGGATCTCAAAGATCATCTAGTCCAACCATCAACCTAACCCTGACAAAAATCACTAAACCATATTCCTAAG
>JAOQGH010000032.1:29221311-29257425 GCA_025769975.1 Gallinago jamesoni
ATGATAAGGTCTCCCCTCAGCCTCCTCTTCCTCAGACTAAACAACCCCAGCTCCCTCAGCCTTTCCTCATAAGACTTGTGCTCCAGACCCCTCACCATCTTTGTTGCCCTTCTCTGGACCCTTCCAGCACCTCAATGTCTTTTTTGTGGTAGGGGCCCCAAAACTAGACACAGTACTCAAGGTGGGGTCTCACCAGTGCCCAGTACAGGGGAACAATGACCTCTCAGGTCCTACTCACCACACTGTTCCTGCTACATGCCAGGATGCTGTCAGCCTTCTTGGCCACCTGGGCACACTGCTGGCTCACGTTGAGCCAACAGTCAACCAACAACCCCAGGTCCTTTACTGCCAGGCACTTCCACCAGAACCCTTATTAGATGACCCACAATGGATTTAAAAATGAAAATTAAATCCCAGTTTATCTTGCATCATTACAGCACCCCTATTACTTCTTCTGCTCGGCTCCAACCACCTCATACCATGCTAACACCTTCACTTATCATTGCAACAGGGACAGAAAGTGGCATTTCTTTACTACATGAAAATATACAAGCAAGAGCCACTCATAACAACTAAACAGATAAATGATTCTACATCTGAAGCCAGCCCACTCTGCCAGTTACATTTGTGCAATTGCACTGGAGCCAGGGTAGGTAACAGGAACATGAAGCCACGTTGCTGGCTTTTAGGAAGCAACGTACCTTTTAAATACAGGCCACTTATTTTAAAATGGTCTTTGAACAAAATATGACTGCTTGGATCAAGAGTATTTCAACTTTTTTTTTTTCAATTTTCCTTGTTTGGGTTTTTTTTTGGCAGAAGTGTTTGTAGTCACTAAGTATTTCATAAAGCAAAAGTTATGTCAGATAGGAGGGAAATTTCCAATCTCCAGCTGGCTTATTAATCATAAAAATCTGAAAAACCTAAACTTTGGGTCAATTGTTTGCTGCGCGGGAGAAGCAAAAAGATTGCTGTAATATCATGTTTTCTTCCATCTTTCACTCATCTTTCAAAACTCGGATGTGAATGGATTTTTCTCCTCTCAAAGCCTCTCCCCTTTAAATGCTTGTTGTCTC
This sequence comes from Gallinago jamesoni, assembly GCA_025769975.1. NCBI lineage: Eukaryota > Metazoa > Chordata > Aves > Charadriiformes > Scolopacidae > Gallinago > Gallinago jamesoni. The sequence goes on from JAOQGH010000032.1 coordinate 29,222,388, forward strand.
TACCACTGATCAAGTTTCTGAGAAATGACTTTATGTAAGAGATTGAGCAAGATAAAGTTGCCACATTTCGTTTTATCTTTTTGCTTGAATTATTAGGACTTAAAGTTGTGGTGACAAGACTGCTACCTTCTAATAGGCCTTGTTGCCATGGGAGTGGGCTTTTTGAAAGGAACAAGGCCCATGGCCACCACGACCTTTTTTTGCTATTATTTCCATCCTCGGCCAACACAGAAATCCTTAGTCACAGACAGGAAAATGCCGTGTGGTATACACAGTAACACTTGCTGACAGTGAAAAACAAAAGGAGTGGAAACTAATACTGCAGAAAGCTGAATTGCATCACGGCCTACTAGCAAAAGCATTTCTCTTCTGTAAAAGAAACGCTTTGTGCATCCAAACAATTCCCTCGCTCTGGGTCTCTCTGGAGATAAAAAGGAAAGAGGGCTGTCATCGTACAGAGTAGGCATTTTAGAACCGACAGGAATATATTTTCCTCTGGGAAAAGAAAACACCATGTGGCAAAAAACAGGCAAATGAGCAAAAGGTTCCACCAGTGATCCAGCAGCTCTGGTGCCTGGCCACCACCTATACCCAGAGCAGGATTAGCCACCCAGCGAGGATTAATGGGGAAGGATTGCAGTCCGTGTGGACAGGGAGACCTGCTTCTACCACCCCCGTACTGAGAAATGCCTTCAGTCAAATAAAGAGTGTTTAAAGCCCAACTGGTCGACTCCATCCAGAATCACCCCCAGGAATGCAAAGATCAGGAGACAGGTTGGGAAAGTCTAGTGCCTTTCTGTAGGCAAATGTTTCACAGGACTAATGCCTGAGTTCAGCTAGACCTTAACTGAAGAGGTCTGCCAGAAACAACTCTGCAAACTGATTTTTGTGGTGTAACATGTTCTGCATGGGTACAGACTGGGATTTGCCTGTAGTTCAGCAAAGCACATTACATCTCTCTTACCAGAAGCCTGCAAATATAGTGGGGTGGCTGATGAAACATCTAAGCAGTTTACCTGTATGATAGATGTTCACTATTTTTTTTTTTCTATTCACAGCAATTAAAGCCCAGCTACATTAATACTTAGATATATTCTTCTATTTGAAGAAGATATTAATTTAGCTATAGTCTAAGACAAAAAAAAAAATCATCAGAAAGCTAGAAAGTGAGATCTCCATTGATCACACTGAAGACAGTTATCTGTGCATTGTATCCAGCTTTTATAAAGCCAGCAAAAATTCTGTTATACTCCTCAGGAATTTCCCATATTAAAAATGGGCTTTTAAAATCACAGAAATATTTTTGAAAGAGTGCATCGCAGTAGCAAATTTCAACACACACACTGTGACTTAAACAAGCACATACTATCCTAGGAAGCTATCTTTGCAGACAAAGGAGGGAACAAAAATACACAAGCAAATCAGCATGAAAGAGTACCTTAGATTTTAAAACACATAATTTGGAAATGCCAGGTTGCTCACAAAAAATGGTTCTACTTGGTTTATCCAGGCAAGTTTTAAATGATGCTGCACTTATTTTTCCTCTGTATTCTCAGCACAGCTCTGAATACGGCATTTTTATTTGAAACCAGGTATCATAGCAAGAAAAGATCTGATTTTTATTCCCCAGAGCTATAAGTTAAAATCAAAAAGTTTCCCAAAGAAACCACCATATCGCACACCTTTTGCAATTTTCAAATTCTTTTCAGCAATCTCCCGGGACAAGGGATCAGACGCTACCTCCCCCATGATGCTCTCCTGAGCAGAATGAGCTTTGCTGTACTGAGGCCATTTAAAGCCCAGTGTTGAAGCAAAGGGTGGCAAATCACCTCTGCCTCCTGTGTCTTCAAGGACCATGCCTTGTTTGAAATTCAAGCCCCATACTTGTGACCAAAGCCACTCTGATTCTGCAGTGCATCTCTTGCAAGTACCTCAGAGAGGTAAAGGCTCCACAGGGCAGGAAAACTTAACAAAACTCCTCTACTTTATTGTAGCTTTATCTGGGCCTTATGGGTGGAAGGCAGGAAAGATGCTAACTATTCAAAATTGACCAAAACAAAGAAATTTTTATTTTTTTTTTTTCCCCAAGTCTGGTCCTCAGTCCTCACCTTTAAAGCTACAGCACCAGACTTGGGGAAAAACTTAACAAAACTCCTCTACTTTATTGTAGCTTTTTAGAGGATGAAAATTGTTTCCCCTAGCTGGGATAATGATCTACCTGAAATTTGAAAATATCTTTTAAATTAACAAATAGCTTAAATAACATATTAGCTCAGTTGGATGCAGGTTTATCCAGAAAAGAAAGCTGGATTAATATAAAAGAAAGAAGATATTCAGTATATGCCACCTATTTATTTCAGTATGGCTCCTTAATTCACAGCTCTTCCCATTTTTGCTGGTTGCCAATGCTGCTGCTCATCAATAGAAAGGGATTTATTTTTTTTTTCCTTCCAATGCCAGAAAATGTACTACTACCAAGTCCTCTGAAGTTAAATCATATACAACGGTATTACTGCAGTTTGCACTAAAAGAAATTAGGAAGCCGACAAAGGGCATAGTCCTGGAGTAGAGTCACTCAAAACATACTAAAGAAGGATGCATATTTAAGGATTAAAAGATTGTATAGGGAATTGAGGGCTGGAAAGTACTCATATTCACTAGCTAAGGAACAGCACAGTTCTCTGCTTACTTTTCTAACTACAAAGAAAAATGTTAATTAATTTCCTAGAATATCTGTGCGTACAGTATTATTCCTCATATACACAATGTTGTTCTTTGCACTGAAGGATGTATCTCATATTAGAAATACTCGCTAATATCGACAAAGTGATAGCAGTTTTCTTGAGAGGCTCTGGGAGGTGCCTCTAATTCTCTAATCCTAAATTACATAGACATCACTTCAATTTAATTTATGTAGGAGAAATGTCAAGTATCCATGAGAGTGGACCTCCTGGGAAGCATTCAGAAATGTAGATGTACGGCCCACGCCTGTTCCTATTTAATCACATACATCCTCAGAAACAAAGACTTGAAACCGAGTAGGGATATTCTCTTGACCCTCACCTTTTTCCAGGCATTTATTTCAGAATTGCCTTCATGTTTAGCGCTCAACTTACATTTATCATCAGTCTTCTAAGGCAGTTTCATAGGGAACTGGATATAGCACTTTATAAAGAAAATTGTCAGGCAGACATCTTTATAGATGTCAGTATACAAAGCTATGCTCAGGTGGCTGAATGTTTATACCAGCCTCTTCCTCATGGACCCCGTGTGCCTCCCATGCAAGTAAACAGCTAAACAGATCCACATTTCCATCTTACCTCCTGCCTCCACACCCCTACAAGCACGTGTTTTTTACACCAACTTTCTTCTTTTCTCTGAGGGGATGGTGTACTGGGGGGAAGCACAAATAAAAAGCCATGGTCTTTAAATTTGATTTGAAGGTGGCAAGTTTTGTGGTGGTTTTGATCTCCTCCAGGCATTCCATAATCGTGGGCCAAGTTGCCTAGAGATCTTTGTCTCCCCCACTTCCAAGTCTCTCTGTTGTGGCTGACAGATCCATTGTTTTGGAAGCATGTAGCTGTCATGGGAGGTCATGATCTCCCAGGCGTGAGGCAGTCCCTTCCCTACTTTGGGTTGGGCTTTGAAGATAAAAATGGTAAATTTGAACTTGGGCGCGAGTGCGTTTGATAAAAAGCCTGCACTTTTGCTCCTTGAAAGCTTGTGCCAGTAGGCAGTGGGCATCGCAACAGCAAACCACAGATTATGGTGATTATTATTAACATTGTGGCTTAATAGCCAAATTCAGCTGGGTCAGAGCCCATAGCGCCTGGGACAGTGTAAGCATGGAGTAAGGGGCAATTGCTTAGCCAAAGCACTTACATTTGACCTTTATATTCCTTCTGTTGCATCCCCTCACTTGTCACCAAAAATGCCTGCGGTGACATCAGTCTCATGTCAATACAATATCGCCTTGCAAATTTGATCTGATGATGAAAACTCAAAATAACGTGAACCCTGTGCAAATCACTTAGAAATATCCATGCGAGGCTCATGCCTGCTTCTATATGGTAAAGTTGAATTTAAAAAAAAAAAACCCACAACCACCATACCAACCATTACAACAATGGTGTGGACTCTGTGTCTTCCTACATTGTATCTGTAACATGCCCCAAAATAGTATATATTATCTCCCTCTGCAAAGGGGGGATAAATATAAATATGGGCAACACTTGCTAGCACTAAACTAACAGGCACATGCTCAGTTGATACTGATGGAGCCCTTCCTTACGGTTTTCTCAGGAACCAACCCTGCTGCTTGTCGTGCAACTTCAAATTTTATTTTTTTTGTTTTATTTCCACACACCCCCCCCTCCCCACACTGATGCTCTGTCATCTCTGGGTACCAGCAGAGTGGATTAGAGCTGCCTGTCAGCTTTCTCTGCCTGCACGAGCTCAGAGAATGGCCTGGGCTCACGGCGCGCTGGCCCTGCTCCGGCTCCTCTTGGCAGAGACATAAGCTCTGGTTTCTGGCAGTGCACCCCCCCGGCACACGACAGATGTGGGGCTGCCCTTGCCCTGGTGCAGCTGGGCAGCCTAACAATGGGACTGGCCCAGCCCTTGCCCAGCTTTTTCTGCTGCTACACTAGAAGAGGGATAAAAGCATCTCTAGAGCGGTGTATCAGCACCCGCACGAAGGACCAAACCAGCCACACTGGAGTTAAACAAAGTAAAACAAATACAGATAAATTCTACAAGGTTAAAAACAAACAACCAAAACCAAAAAAAATCCCAAAATCCCCAAACCCACCTTTTAAAGCAAGAAAGTTATGTTGGCTCAGAGTCTGGTTAATGCTGCCTGCACCCAGCACCACGTGCCTGCTCCCCAGCCTGTGTCGGCAGCTCGGGCTTCCCTGCAAGCTCACCCTCACTCAGACAAGGGGAAAACTGGGAAAAAAAGAGCAAGTTGCAAGCTGTGCTGTGCTCCAGCCTGCCCCGAGCCACCTGAAGGACACTGCAAGACAGTTCCTCCCCTGGCCACTGTCACACCTGAAAGCTGCTGCATCCCTGCCTTCAAAATAGACTGGCCCAATGTACATCCTCCTGTATGGAGGGCCACAGCTACACACACTAGCCAACCATCCAACTTGGCCTAAGTGTAGACACTGCTGGAAAGGCAAGCTGTTGCTGGCCTGTTATCCCAACAGGTACATCCCATCCTTCATGGAGAGCAGGGGTGCCACGCTCGGGCTGTGCAGGGGGCTGGCAGCCTCTTGGCACAGGACATCGTTGCCTGCTACAGCACCAGAAGGGGCTTTGGGAAGGAGCTGGACACTAAAAAACCCTCCATGTCCTCAACTGTGCCCTGAACTGCAGACTACAAAGGTCAAAGTCTCCCTCAGCCAGGTAGCACTGCTGTGTTATGAAGCCACATCATCTGCTCTCGCACCAGGCAGACGCAGACATTTAATTATGGTAGGTAAATGCAGTCATCTCAAGGGGAAGTTTGGGTCAATCAGGAAGAAAAGAACCTTATTGCCATTCATTCCTTGTCCTCCTGTAAAAAGTTAGCTAAGCTAAATATTAGCTAAGCTGCCAGCCACTACTTATCTATGGGGTTTGTAAACCATGCAAGTAAGTTGTCATTTGGAGATGGAAGTGTTGTTAATCATATTAAAACCAGAACAAACAAGGCACTGTATCATTCAACCTCGCCAAGAAGATGTACGTGGCAGATGCTGGAGATAGAGGTATTCCAAAGTGCTGAAGGAAGCCTTATCAAGTCAACTAAAGCCTCCAGGGAAGCTTGCTACTTGCTAAGCTTTTTGAGGATGCACACTGGTTCTTAACAAGGGGGAATGTTTTGTGGTGCTTCCCCTTCCTCAAATGCATTTCTGCATAGAGGGAGTTACTCCCACCAAAGCCTGGAGCAGTGTCTTTCCCTCACCAGGCAGTGTTTGAAGATCCGCCTGCTTGGGATGAGGCAGCAGCACCACAAGTGAAATTTGAAATTGCTACAGAAGGTATTCTTGAAAATATGAAACCTTAAAAAAAAAAAAAAAACAAAACCACACAACAAAAGCAAAACCAAACCAAACCTTTGGCTTTTCTTCTCAAGAGAAGGGGAATGACACAGCTTGTGCCCAGCTTTGCCTGCATCAGTATCTCCCGGGCATGAATGTCACAACTACTCTGCTTTTTCCTTCTGCCATTTTCTGCTTGTACAGAACAGAAGTATTAGTATCTACAAGTACAGTAAGAAGTAAAGAAATGTTGGTAAAATGTTAATAGTTTACAAAGCTGAATTGTCTAATGTAAAAACTGTCATTATTATTTTTATTTCAACCAGAGCAGGTGATTTTTTTTTTTCTTTTTTAGGTTAAAAAAGGGATTGGTTCAGAGTTTTAGATTTTAAAAATTAAAATTCATCCATTATTCAAATGAGTAATTACTTGATCAGTAACACTCCTTGGAAGCTACTTCATCGCATTATCGTAGTTTCTATTTTGTAATCATGTCTCCTCCTGCTCTTTTATTGTAGCATTGGGTAGCCTGGGGTACAGAGTTTTCCAGATGTGGGAGAAGACAGGAATTATCACCCAGCAATGAACAGGACCCTGAACACCAGGGAAAGAGTCCACGTATCAGTGGCTGAAGGGCATGGGCTAACTGTGGTGGAGAAGTGGGGAAAAGAAGCCTTACACAGAGGAGATGACGCCTTTTGTGATATCCTCATGTGCAAACAAAGGGACCAGGGGAGCGGGGAGAGCTCTCAGCTACAGCTTCCAGTGACCCACTTGCTCTGGCACGGCCTGAATTTGTTGACCTTCAGCATCTAATTCAAATGTTAACTAAACGCTTAGTCTGCGCATGAGGAGGACGAGGAGAACTTTGCCTTCTGATTTTTTTATTTTGCCTTTTTACTCAGATCTGTCCCTTTGGGTTTATAGCGTGAGAACTTGTGAAGAACTGAAACTGACTGGCTGCAGTGCAAAAAGAGAACACAAAAAAGTAACTTCTTCGGAGCAGAGATGGGGAAAAGGGAGTCTTGAGTGCTATGGGACAGGAAAATGCAGAAAAAGGGTAACTCAAATCTGACCCATGATAGCTCAATTGTTACGGGAATAACCAACTCAGCCCCTGCCTTAGCTTAATGTACACTAAATGCAAAAATAATTTTCATAGATAGAGTCAAGCGACGCCAATTCTTTGAGAAGCAGGCTGGGACGAGAGGAAATGAGCTCACCTGACAAAGTACAGCAGAGAGAGTCAAAATAAGAAATGAAAAAGAGGAACCCACCCAGCAGAGAGGGATCAGGAGAGATCTGCCAGGAAGACCGATATTCTGAACTTCTGTTTTTTCAGTTGTTGATATCTTTTCTGTATCTTTCTTTCTTTAAAAAAAATTATTGCTTTTATAGCCAAGAGTACTTAGGGAGTTTTTCATCCCTAAAACTCAAGGCAGACAAAATGCTTTCTCCCTTTTAAATGGAGGGGAAAGTGATGCACAGGTGCAGTCATTTGTTCAAGGTCCCCCAAGGAAGTCACTGACAAAGTCAATTAACGTCTTGTCCGCTCGACCACAGTGCCCTGCAGAGAAGGCGCTTCTACGTGATGTGGGTCAAATTCATTGCATGAGCCATACCCACAGATATTTTAAAGTATATTCCTCAAAAAGATGGGTAAAGTACTGATAGGTTTATTTCCAATTATTCCAAAACTTCACCCTAGCTCAGAGCTTCATCGTGTGCCGGTGTTTCATGATCGTATGTTACATTTATGTAGACGTATATATCTCTCCATAAAATATACTGATGATGCGATATTTCCATTGTTAAGCTGTCAGCAAAACATTGACCTTTGCTCCTTCCAAGACAAACTTTGCTGTCAATCAAAAGCTTGTTATACACGGATATGACATTAGACCTACGAATAACAACCTTGTTGATGGACAGCTCATCTGCAGTGACTCTCTTTTTAAACTGCCCAGAGTTTCAAACCTTGAACAGCCAACTGACCACACTCCTCTATAACCAGAGAGCTATACTTGAACAAATAGATTTCATGGTCAGATGGCCTGTAAGTTTCCCAAAGGAAAGCAGCAAGCTGGAGAGCATCTGGGACTACACCTGAGAAGCAGGGGAAGCAGAGAAACAGTGCAAGAAAACAGCTGAAGGTTTGAGAGCGCTTCCCCCCCTCCTCACCTAAGAGAGCTGAGACTTAAACTGGGAAATTTTCAGTATGTTGCTTTTAGCAACTATGAGTTTAGAAAACAAAAACAAAAAACCACCGCACAATACCAAAATATACGAGAAATAGTAAAATAATTTAGATCACAAAAAATAGTTGATTTCTGAACCAAGAGAGTCAGTGACAAAAATTAAAGTCATGTTGGGACTACTGTGCTTGTTTCCTGCTGTACCATTCATATGCTCTTACCCTTCTTACAACCAGAAAGGCTGCAGTTAACTTGCCAGCAGTTGTTCAAGCATCTTACTTTCAAAGCTCCAGTGAAGTGCAGCCACGTGGGAGTGCAGAACCACAGAGGTCCAAGCAGCAGTATCTGTTCAGGTTTGGTCACGTCCTGGCCAACAGGACTCCTCTAAGGAGAATAGCTCTACACATGTAGGGTGCTGAATGATGAAGGAGCACCACATTTATCAAGGACCCTCTCAGAGGCTCACACCAGTATCATTTACATGTGCCAAGACCATTTAGTCTCATGGTTTCCTTTGGAGAGCTGAGGATTCCCTTAGGTGCACTGGGATTTGGAAGTGGCTTATTTCTCAAGAGTCCACGGTGTAGCTTTCTCTTCCCTTTTTTCTTTGTCTTTCTCATGCATACTCCCTTAGCTCTAACTGGAGTCCAAGCCCCGAAGCTATGGGAAAGGGAAACCTTTAGAAAACAGAACACAGCTTGCTGATTTGCTTTTCTCCCACTTCTGCCAGCTTTGCAAAGGTAACCATTTTTTTCTGTGCTAATGAGACTTCTCTAAGTGCACGGTAAAGACAACACTCTTTAGATTTACATGGGAAGAATGAGTGTTCTTGGGCTCTCCAGAGAAGAAAGGATTTGGGTTTTGGGGAAGACTGTGAAGCTAAACCACCTCCTTGCACTGCAGGAACTTTGTCATTGCTGAGTACCAGGACACCACCCCCCTTGGTCAAAATCTGGAGTGCAATGACCAGGGATTCTCTGAAGTTGCTTAAGTTTTAACTCTACACTCCCTTTGTGAAGACTTTATGAAACTGATAAGAAACTGGATTTGGACACAGTCATTGTTACATTAGTGCAGTTTTTGTTGTATAAAGTACTAGAAGTTGAGAAGTGCTGGGAGCTCTTTGACGTTAGGAGATGCATCCCGGTTTCTGTGCAAGGCAACAAAAAACAAGTTTGATCGTCTACAACAGGAACAGACTCAGGTAGAGCCAGGTGGCTTGCAGGACAGATTTCCAAAACCTACCCCAGATGCTTAGCCACAGGGCTCCTCCATTCACACTTCTTTCCTTTCTGCAAACATCTTCTCAAAAAAAAAAAAAAACCAAAGAAAATAGAGTCTATATTATTCATCGGGGCCACACCATAGGTCTGTATGATTTACAGATCCTGTAATTTAGTAGAAGACAAAAGAGACAGTATTGAAAACAGAACTAAGAAGAAAATATTATGTTATTCTGCATTTAGCACTCATAATGCTATAGAGCCACACTGTAAGCAGCAGTGTTTTGGTGTAACACCAGAGAAGATTCCCTTGTACTAAACAAAATGGTTTGAATTAATGGAAGTTCCTGATGAGAATTAAGAACTATACCCCTCAAGGAATCAAAAACAAAAAGAAGTCGAACCCACAGAATGCCGCACCTGAAAAATATTTCAGAGTCAGAGTCAAAGTGTTGTTGTTTTTATGGGTGTCACTTTCAGATTTGGGAAATTACAGGCACCGTGATAAATATTTCAGGCAGTTGATTACAATGAAAAGTAATTAACCCAGCTACAACAACAGGTGTTGTATGGGGAAATGCTGGCTTTTATCATGAAGTTGTGGGTGCATGTGCTAAGTGCGTTCGTCATTTTCTCTTTTCTTTTATTCAGAGAATGCCCTGGGGAAAGTATTCCGGTGCCAGCATTTATAGGATATAATGAAACCCCATTAAATATGTATCTGAGTGCTAACAACTGCGTAAAGAAAGAATAACCTAACTATGGTTATGTAAGGCTGCCCATGCAGCCGGCTTCGGTGGTAGCTGTCTGATCTCATTTACCCTATAATTCACTGTTGATTTTGAGTTGAGGGAGAGAACTGTTATTTTTTTTGTGTCGCTCTATTTCATTTTCTAATTAACAGACGCACAGAACAGGATTCAAAGATCTTTAACAGAAATAGTCCAACATAGTCCTAAGTATGAACATGGCTGTCTGTAAATAATTAGGGAAAAAAATATTAAGGGTGCAAAATTAACACATGTGGGGGTTTGAATGTTGTTACACTTGTTCACTTGGAGCCCACTGCTGACAGCCATGCTCAGGCACAGACCCAGGGACCTGGAAGGGGAGGATGTTCGAGTCACCTTCAGAATCGGACTCAGGGTTTTTTCAATTCTCTTTTCCCCACAGAAAATAGAAAATGCTAATGGACCGATTGCAACCTTCCCTCCACCCACTCCCCCAAAATAATGCAAAATACATGCAGAAGCTTCACTCTCCCCCTCCTATCTATTTGGAAGGAGGTGTAGGAGCTACATGTCTGCTTTTCCTGGCTTCCTCTAACCTGATATAACCTTCTCTGGGCTCTGAGGGTCTTGAACAGAAGATGAAGAACCGGTAACAAACAGAGCAGACAAGCCAGGTGAGCTGCTCCTGCACAGCAGCAGGGGGAAAACAACACTGGTTTTTCTGATCTAATCTTTCTTTTGTCTTCCAGATAACAAGACCCCCATCCTCTGGTTTGGTTTTTTTCCCAAGAAAGGTCTTGAACTGCCTCAACTGGTGTGTGATCAACAATGGGTCAGGCTCAGCATTTTAGTACAGGGCATCCTCTGTGTGCACAGACTCCTCACAGCCCATGGGAAGAGGCAAGGTCCCGACTCTTCAGGGAGGGGATGGGGGAGAGAAACACATATATTCAGCACTGGTGAGCTGCAAACTCTCTGAGCTTGTAAACTTTTGCATTTTCTTTTCCCTTCACAGGTTATTTCTCATTAGGACTACACAGCAACATGGAAAAAAAAAAAACCACCACAACCAAACCACAAACATCGGTGTAGACTGCTATGGTTTTCCTCACCAATCATGAACTCAGCTGCATACGTTCTCTAAGGAAAATGGCAAAGAAAATAACAATTATGATGGCACTTTTTATTTTTCTCCAGTAGGAATAGATACGGGGGATGTGTTTGCAATGCAGGTTTGTTTGTCTAAAGATAAACAGAGGTGTCTCTCTTAAGCCAGTTACATGATTTACGAGGGAAGACTTTTCAGCCTCTAAACAGCCTTAACAGCCTCTAAACATGCTCATGAAGTGTAATGTTCCTCCCATCTGAGGCTGCATGAGTTCAAAAGTCATCTCCCACTTGTGCAGAGATCACTGCTGCCTCATAAACCGTGAATTTACGGGGAATAGGTTACATCCACTGACCCTCAGAGACAAAAGCCGAACCTGACATTAATTATTTAATATCTTACTGACAAATGTAGCTCAGAACAAAAAAAAAAAAAAAAATTTGACTCTGAGTATTTGTTAGTCTGAGCTTTCAGCTTTGGGTTGGACGTTTAAGATTGCAGGGAATTTTTGTTGTTTTTTTTTTTGTGGTGCCTGCCATGTTACTTCTCATGATCAAATACTGACACAAGCATCTCACTGAGAAGACAGAGACATTGTCCTTATCACAGATGTAAAGCAGTTTAGAAAAAAGCATCTGATTGCATGAGAAGAAAATGACTGCTTATGGTGGCTTCAAGCCACCATACTGCAGAGCACTCTTAGGCAGGTTGAAAAAGAAAGGGCAGACAACTCAAGGGGGACAAAAAACATATTTGAAGGTAAAAGGCCCATTGCCACTAGCAGATTTGGGTTTCAGCATTAAGTGCCTCTGCTAAACCCGCTACCGAGGCGGTGACTAGCAATCCAAGCACAAACACTTATCTGTCAGAAAAAGCCTTCTCGGGAAGACCATGCCTCAACACCTCAAGATTGACTGATAACTTAAATACAGTCTGTGATCTGGCAGAGGGTTGTTTACCCCAATATTCAGTAACACCACGCCAGTGTGTACGTGCACACACACACCACACGTGTGCTGAAAACAGAGTCTTTTTCTGGCACCACGAGTCTTTCCCTCGCTGAAATATTCCTGCGCTGACAGAGGCAGAACGACTTTGCCTGGGCAGCTCTGCCCTTCCCCAGCCTGTCCGCACAGGTCCCACCAGCCCCATGCTCCGCATGTACCACCGCATCCTTGGTGTCCTGGCGTGCCCGGGGCTGCCCCTGCTCGCCCGGCTCCCTGGGAAGCTGCTATCCCACAGGGAGCAGCAAGAACCTCGGCTGCAGGAAAGTGGCCCTCTTTGTTCAATACGTTCAGAGGGTCTTGCTGGAAGGAAAGGATGGATGCTCCCCAGAAAGGATCCACCTGCCCAGCATCTCCCACAACTGAGATCGGTTTGTGCCACAAGAAGTATGGCCCTTATGCACGTTTCTGCCCAGAGGTTTCCGTGAGCGTGCAAGGGGAGCCTACTCATCCCCACATAATAACCAGTCGGGCTGGTAAATATACTTGCCACTTCTCTTTCAAAAAGACAGATTAAAATGAAACCTATCCTCAAGAAAACTAATTTCACTTGGAAAGCAGAGGAGCTGGAACAGTAGGCAAGTGCCAAGTAGCTGTTGAAGAAATTCCATGTTTGGCTAGTAAAAGCCAAGCAAATTAGCATCTTCGGAGAGATTTTCCTCCCCATTTTATGAAAGAAAAAGCAGCAAAGATTTCACCTAGTGTCTGTTTTAGTATTACACATTGCATAATTCTGTTCAGTTTTCCAATTTATCTTTGGAAAAACCACAGCCCCAGGTGGCAAGAGCTTGAGAAATAGCAAGGCAAAGCATCTTCAGTTGTAGCTTCTCCTGCCATACATGCAGAAGTCCACCCAATTTGATCAAGTCATAAGCCACTGAAAAACTTTGCTTGCAAAAATTCAAGTTGTTGACAGATGCACTCTCTGAGCTACTGAAAGGATGCTGCTCCCCACAGCTCTAGGGACTAAATAATCCTGAAGAGGTTCCCCTGCAGCTGCATCCCTGGGCAGATGACCTGAGGGTAAGGAGACCACGCTTGCTTACACTGCTGCCTCTCAAAAAGCAGGGCAGATGGCAACGAAGACAGTTGGAACAACAACGGGATGGGAGAGGGGAAGCTGGTCAAGCACAGGAGGAGCTGGGCTGCTGCACGGGTGAACAGTGAAGTCCTGGCAGACAGCTTCACACCCACGAGCCTCAACATTTCCCTGGGGGCCACAGTGACTTCTGAACCCTGGGAACAGTATGGACTTTTAACCATCCGTAACAACAGTTTCCTTACAGCTTGAGACCTAACTACTGTTGCCCACAACCCATTAGCTCAAGTCACAGAAAGACAACCAACATCCTGGTGATGGCCAACACAATTGTTAACATGAAGACACACAACAGAAACTGTAGTTTTCTTTACCAACAACTTAGAAAAATGAAATGCAGAAATCACAATAAAGGCATTTGAGGGTGCCACATCACAGCCTAAAAATGTAGGAAATACTAGAATCGAAATTGCCATTACGAAACATACTGCAATACCTCCTTTAGGTATGTTAGCAAAGACTTTTTTTTTTTTCTCTCTCTACAGGATAATTACTTCACTCAATGCACTCAGGGAACAAATCAGGACTGTGTATCAAGAAAGGACATTGCCTGTCTCAAGGGTTACAGAAGTTACAAGTGGTCTAGAGAGCAGTCAAGGGGTGGCAGAGGAGCCTTGCACTTCAGAACAAGCACCGGAGAGAGTCTTTCCCAGATTGTGGAAGAGTCTTCTGCTATAAGCATGCTCAACACTGGTGAGCAAGGAACATAGCCAGATTCTTCACAGGTGGGATATAATTTCTGTTCCTCTTGGGGAACCCTGCTTCTGAAAAGCTGAGTAGTAACAGCTGGAGCTGAAGAGACAATAGCTGCGAAGGCTGCTATAGGGCTATAAGCAACTTGAACTGACCACCCCAAATTAGTCCAGACTTCAGGCATAGTCTCATTATTTTTCTTCATGCCTCCGCGTCTTCAAAACCTCCCCAAACACTCCACCCTACTGTCTTATCCTAAAGGGTAATCCTGGAGTTAAACTGGTATCTTTGAAGCACTCAATATACTGAAAAAAAAAAAATCCACAACCTTGCAGAAAAAAAACAAATATGGCAAATAAAATGCTTTGTGGACAGAGTAGGATGTAAAGCGTGTACAATAAGTAAAGTAAGGGGCCAACTGGACCACATATTCATATTCAGTACAAACTCTCACAACAGCAAATCACCGAGCAAATTAACTAACTGATATTGGCATCTTGTTCAGAAGAATAATAGTCCATGATAGAGTAATTGTAAATTACATGTAAAGACACTAAAACCAGCCTTAGAGAATGAGTTTTCATGACAAAAATTAGTCTATTACCCTGTAACTTCTGAAATCTTTGTCTTTCCAACTTTTACATTGTTTACAAAATACTTCAGTTATGCACAAAAATTAACCATCTATGAGTGCACAGAACAACCTGCAGAGCGATGCCTCTGCTCAGCTCCTGTACACAGGGAGGGCTGTATTCCTTCTGGGAACCAAGTGCCACAAGACTGCAGAACACCGTTCTGTTTTCAGAGCGGTTTTAGACATCAATTTATTTCTAAAGAGATCCCTTTTGGGCTGCCTTTAACCAATTGAAAAAAAAAAAAATTAAAATTGGAGCACTTCCTTTTGCCCAGGCTCTATTTTTTATTCTTTAGAAAAAAAAATAAAAATCAATAAGCTGACAAGCAATTCTTTTGTGATATGGACTCTCAACCACAGCGTAGCCAGGCAGCAGGCGCAGAATTTGTGGTACAGGCTGTCGAGAGATGCTGAAAGTGCAGCCTGGGCAAAATAGAGGTTTGAGGGAATCTATCGGTAGTATTATTTACAGACAGGACAGCTGTGCCGGTGACTGGAGTAAAACACCCTGACTAAATATAATCTGAAGCCAGAGATCAGTAAGTGTTTCAAAGCCGCCTCCCTACAAGGGGCACATGTTTAGCTTTTTATGCATCACAATGGATGTCCCACGTGAACTTTTTTCTTCTTCAGGTTTCCTTCAGCCCCCAACTGTCCCTGTCACCCTGTGCCAGATGGGAAGTGAGAGCTAAGCCGATCCACCTCTTTGTGGTGGAAACCCCCCGAGCTTCGGCTACAGGTTACTGAAGCCTTCATGAAAAATTCAGAGCTGGTATAACAAGCTTGCTGAAAGTAAAATGCTTGTCACATTATCCACCCTCTCTTTTTGCTAGTGCTGAACTACTGTCGCTGAAGAGGTAGAAAACATGCCTGGAACAAACTCGTACAGGGATATAGAGGCAAAAAACAAGCATACTGCTTTCACCTTTTTATTTCAGCGGTAATATTGATATGCTGTAAAAATTAAGGAGCAATAAAAGAATAGAGAAAGTTGATTTATAGAAATATGCATGGGGGAAGGGGACACTGAAAACTGCTAAGCTGCTGAAAAGATTTGGATGCCAAAGTATTTTGTGCCTTTTTCACTAGCTAAGCCTTTAAGGTTCTTATGCATTAGATGTCATTTAAAAGTGGTAACATACCACTTAGCTTCAAAAGCTTATTTCAGATGCTCGATGCAGTGCCTTTTAAGGGTGTGATTTGCTGCAAGAGACCAAGCAAAATGGTGGAAGGCAGAATGGCCCAAGTAGAAAACAGCTTTGCAGTTTGGCCCAACGTTCCCATTTGTGCTTTCGCCCTGCAAGTCGGAGGGGACACAGCACTCCCAGCGCTTACTGGGGGCAACCAGGACACGTGAAATACTTGAGATGAGCTACGGGAGTAATATAATAATAATAATATAATAATAATAATATAAATACAGCACGTGGCTCTGTTCAAAGACTGCAGGCTCAGGGTTGTGGGGAGCAGTGTGCCCCTTTCAGCTGCCTGCCACCTCACCCCTCCGAGGAGTCTGCTTCTCACTACATGTTCTGTATTTGAAAGGAAAAGCACAAATGAGAGGTAGATAAAGCAGAGAGGCTCTACAGAGATATACCTTGTTTGGGATAAACAAGGACTGTGTAGGGCATTGCTTCTTCCCTTCAGAAGGTTCCAACTTCTAAGGCTTTGTCCCATATCCATTTGGCACGGGATATTTTTTCGTGAATTAAAATGGAGTCGAGCATGTCTCTAGGTGTCCTCTCATACAGTGGAGACAACAGGTGCATCACATGCCGCCTCCCACTCTGCCCGCCAGGAGAGCCCCACAACAGGCACATACCCAGCTCTCTCTGGGGGAAGCAGAGTCCCAACTCTGGTCCTCTGAAGAAAACACAGTTCCTCAAAGATGCAGTTTGTCCTTCACATTGGAAAATCCCATGCAAATGATATGTGAGCAGAGATCTCCACGGTCATCTTAATACTCAACTAAAAACAGTGCTTCTTTCAGCCCTGATGCCAACACACATAGCTCATCTAGGGTCATGTCTACTCATTCATAGGGCTCAGGCATATCTTGGAGCCCTTGGAGTCATCACAGACTCCATCATGTTGTTGGAGATGGATTATCAAACTAGCAAGTTTACAGGCAAACCAAAAACCTTACAGCAACTACACAACTTGGAAATTGATTCTCAGAAAGCAGCATCAGTAACAACTGATAATTTATCCCCTACTGTAATAATGTGCTTTCTATTTAATCTCAGTGGAACTTCAATGTTGGGCAGAGCTTGACCGAAGTACGATGAAGAAACAGGGGAAATCCAGCGTCAACACACAAACAAGCTCTGCAACTTCTCACAGCACCAGTGCTCTCTTCCCAAGTAAAGAGAAGCCTGTGCTGCATCCACAACCTGCACAGCTCACTACTACCCATGCAGGTGAGCATTGGGGTTTTTTCCCCTTTTGGCTTTTTAACATGCAAGTCTCCATTAAAGTGTGTCAACGTCTTCGTTTTAATTTAGAAGTGCATTTACCTCAACAGTTTCAGCTCCAAGGAGTAAAGTCACCTTTTTCTTAAGTGAAAATTTAACAATAAAATTATTTCTTTCTATGCATATAAATTGTATTTCTAAACATTTAGTAAGTATCAAAATTCTTCCCTATCGAGAGAAATAAATATGGGGATTCAAGACAGATATTTGTGCCAAAACTTTAATGATCTCAGAGGGTCTGTTGATAGAATTAATTTAAAAAAAAAAAAAAAGGAAAAAATTAGAGATCTATGCAGGAATCTTGTTATTTGCCATAGAAGGGCAGTTGTCTCTAAGATGAAACAATTGTCAGAGCTGCACTGCAGCCTTGCACAGCAGCTTGGGTCATGACTTACAGATGTTGTATTGATGTGAAACAACATGGGTAATCAAAGAGGTTAAAAAAAAAGTGGAAACATAACTGCAATGCAGCGAGACCTTAATATTGTTAAAAATACCAGGAGACCATTACATGTTTGATATAACCTGAACTCCAAGTCTAAACATCAGCTCCCACAACAGAGTCCTCTGGTGGCAGAAGGTGCATGATGAAGTTCAGGAGCATGCTTCAACTCCTAAAGCCCTCTCCTCATTAAAGCATTATAGGAATCATCTCGCATCCCCCTCTACTATGATGTTTTGTGCTTTGCTGCTCATCAGGTTAAAATATTATTACCTACATTCATAATGCAGACCAAATTAATGGAGACAAGAGTGTCACTAAGTCACCTAACATAGCTTTTATAGCATTTATGTGGTAGCACGTACTGTACTAAACTCAGTGGATCCTAAAATTCCCATTTTATATTTCATTTGCTGCATAGGAAAGCAGGAAAAGCCAAACCCTCTTGGGAGAACAGTGCAAACCTTCAAGGTATTTTATGTGCTGTTCCCAACTGTGTCAAAGTCTCCTGCTGGGTCGGGTCAAGACAAATGTTGAGCAGAGTCTTCTCTTGGGCATTTGGGATGGTGGGAGCCAGGGTGGAGGGTACCCTTCTCCCACACCATCCCCATTAACTCTTCCCAGGGGCCAGCACAGCAGAGGGGAGGCACCCAGAAGGAAGCAGTTGCAGCTGTGTGGTGCCCCCAGCTTTTGCTGCCCGGGGAAGAAGAGTTCAGTGGAAAGGGGCTGCAGGGGCAGCTGGGCACACAGTGGCCAGTGGATTTCAGTAGCTCTGTATAAAACATGGGACATAAGCACCCCAAACGCTTCATACCCCAGGCTCCACAGCAGGATAAACAGCATCCACCTCCCTTGCCCCAACTCCATTCTCCTGGTAAGAAAACATGGGTACAGGGGTGAGAAGGGCACATGATGCTCCCCACCCAGGTGGTCAGCTGGGGCCCAAGGCAGCAGGTCACGCTGCAGGGCTCCTCTGCCTCCCACGCGGGCAGCTGCACTGCCAGGCTGGGCAACCCTTCGCTCTGCCAGCTTGCCATGACCAAGCCAGAACCCCATGTACAGCAGCAGCTCTGATGGACACCCTAAATATAAACTCTCCAAGAGTTAAACTGGGCATGAGAAAACAGATTCCTGGAAAGCATCTCATTTCTTGTGCGTACAGGCAACAGCTAGTGTCACTCCATATCATTTATGGCAATTACTTTCTTCTGGAAAACCAGACCTTTGCCTTTATTAAACAGCATTTGGATTAAGGCATAATTACCTGACAGAATTACCCACGTGCTTGGACAGCTTAGATAAAATGTTTCAGACTAAACATATAATCTGCATGAGCTACTCTTATTTCTACATGTGTTTCTCACTTTTCTAATTCCTTTTTGCCAAGAAAACCTCAACATATCCATTTTTGCATGAATACTGGCTGATAGGACATCACATGAGACTGATATGTACACAGGCTACTGAGAGCTTGTACATAGTCTCAGACACGCTGGAGAAAATACCAGTAAGACCTAAAAGAAGTCTTTCTACCAAGAAAGATATACTTCTTCCTTTTTGCCAAACTCAGAAATTTTTATTAAAAAAATGGGGAGGGAGAAGTCAAAACCAAAGCATTTTTTGTAATGAACTCAGATTTGTGACATGGTTTTACTCAAAGTTGAGGTAAAAATGCTCGCAACTGCTTCCTCAAGTTACATCATTTCTACTGATGTTTTGTAAAACTCTGGCTTTTGAAGTCATACCCATCGTACTGACGTTATCATGAAGTACTGGTACAATTACCTTAATGAAAATGAATAATAATTCACTGGTGTTTTCTTTTATGGTATAGGGAGGCTTGTGACAGTTATGAATAACATTCAGTTTTGTTTGCTAAGGATTTTTTCCTTATATTCCCCTATCTCTATTATCTTACAACCTAATCCTCTGCCTGGCTGCTTTTACACTCCCTCATTGTTTACAAAATGAATAATTAATGGCTGATAACCTGCAGCCAAATACCTCCCACCCTATTTCTCCCGCTTGGTCTATGCCATTTTCTAGTTTATTCCAGCAGCTTAGTTTACAGGCCTTGATATCACTTACATGTTTGAAAGAAAGAAATGGGAGCAAATAAAAGTGTAACAAGGTGAAAGTTCACATTAACATGAGCTGTAATACTTGTCTATTTGTAGGTTGGTTTTGCAGCATGCGTTACAGAGCAAAATTAGATACTTCTAGCCTTATCTTTATAAATTAATACGAAAAAATGCAAAGAACATCTAGATCAGCAAGAAAAATCACTGCAAATGCCTTGACTGGTTTCCTATATGTTTCTCCTGTCTTCCACCACCAACCTGTCATCCCTGTCCATCAGGGCATCTTCCCAGCATCCACAAATGCTACTTGAGTTCTTCACCCCTCGTGGCTCAACAAAACATTGGTGTCCACTTACCACTCCTACTATAGTATTTTGTCAGTCAATGCACAAACATCAAGAAATTATCTCCTCCCAACCAGCAAGTGACAGCTTACAAAAGTCTATAAAGCAGAGCCATCTCATGGGCAGGCACAGCGCTCTATGCAGGGAGGACACTTCCCTGTGGTGGCCCTGACTTCTGAAGACATATTTTTAGTTTAGCTTGTCAGCTCAGCATCTAAACTAAGACCTGGCCCTCCTCTTTCTTCCATTACTTTGCATTAGCAGCAGTTATGTTTGAACTGCTTGTGGGCATTGGAGACCAGGTGCTGGCTCTCAGTGTGTCCTAGGTGTGTTCCTCAACACCTGCACGTGGAAGTTCAAGTTGTCCAAACTACAGGTGAACAATAAAAAAAAAAAAGTGTGATGCAGACTAAGTATGCCATGAAATTCAAATATTGGGCATCCATTTTTCTTTTACAAGCTGAAGTTGCATACATTTCTTTTGGCATCAAAGAGGCTCCCAAATTTTGTCTACAGCTGTAACCAGGAGCATTTGGATATTGTACTAGCAATGAGCACACATCAGCCTACTTTAAGACAACTGGCACTGGCTTTTGTGCACAGAGTAGTATTGATGAACTTCATATTGTTCATACAATATCCATTAGTTTGGGATTTTATGAACTAAAACAGTAAAGTATGTGTTCTTGGTGTTGCTGATGTTTCAAAAAGTTTAAGACAATGCACCTCTGCAGTTGTCCCACTGATGTAAATCAAGTAAACAACTACAAAGCCCATTCAAATTGTTAATCTATATATAATTAAATGCATTGCATGCTATAATCCTACTGACAAAGAGAACATAATAAAGCAAATGTAAAATGCAAAAAGTGAAGCTAAGAATTATTAAAATGCATATAAAGTTGTAAGAACTGGTAACTTTTCATGGGAAAGCCAACTTCATGCCTGCTGACAAAGAATAAAAAAAAGAAGGCTCTCTCACTTACAATTAATTTGCTGCCTGAACCTGTGTGATACTCTTAGCAGAGGGCAGAATTAGATTTCTGAGTATTCACTTTCACCACCACAATGAGCTGGTGGTAAATCCTCTGCCTTTCAAGAGAAGGAAGTTAGTCAAGCTGGCTGGAACATCACTGCTTTGAGACTTGATTTTGTTCCAGTGCCCATTCACTGGCAATTCAGAAGGAGATGTGATTTTTAACATGTCACCTCAAAGTTTCTGAAGTGAAGTCTATTTTACACGATGCCTGTGCAATGCCAGAAATGGTAGTTTCTGGCAGTAGCTGCCCTGCACAATTTCAGGCTCTGGGCAGATCACGCTAGGGCCAAAGATCACCACTGCTTCAGATCACTTTTCTTTCAGGATCATCCAAGTTAATTCAAGACCGCCAATCTGTTCCTATGGGATTTGAGGGACTTTTGCTGCCCCAGAGTAATTATGGTCCTGGCATTGGGGGCTTCCCCTGGAGCCGTACACATTGGGAGGCCTGAGTCTCTCTCCATCACAGCTAACTTCTGAAGGGCAGAAGACCTTCAAGGCTCAGTACCTTTGACAGAGCTACAGATTTCCAGCAGCCTGTAAAATCTACCTATATCACAAGAAACATCACTTAAAACTGAGATATTTTCTACGGAACAGTTTGCAAAACACAGTACAAAGGAACATTTTTTTCCACATGAAGTTATTTAATTAGAAAAATCCCAACAAATTTAATTGTTTAAAAGTTAAACAGATGAGAGAAAGATCTTGAGATCTTTCTCAAGAGATCTTTCTTCTAAACTTGAGAAGGTTACCAGGGCAAGAGGGTTGAAGAGATGAAGAGTGGCCAGTGGGACATGAACACTTGGCACTACATCTTGGATAGCACCAGCCAAAATACCACTGCTGGGAGGCAACATCTAACTTCTGATCGTTTCTGTTTTCACACACTAACATGAAGCAGTAAGGATGGTCGACTGTGAGCCAGAGGAGATGGTTCATTCCTGACTGTATCACAGGGCTTAGACGAGCAGCTTTAAATCAGGTCCTCCACATTTAAAAAGGAGATACCAATTCCAAACATTATTCAGCAGGATACTTAGGCTTACTCCATCCAAGTGCACTACAGGGCTAAGGTTTGGATTGAAAATGCTACAAAATACAAGGAAAGTTTAAAGGAACTAGAACAGGGCTCTGTGTTTGACTATGTCTGGTCCAAATCCCAGACAATAAAAAATTGAGAAGACGGAGAGAGAAATACACTGGGGAATGAGAAAGGAATAACAAAGAATAAATTAGTAAGTCATATCTTTCTTAATCTAGCAAACAGTCTAAGCACTTTTGTAGGAAAATCTTGTACTAAGAAAATACCTAGTAGTTTCATTTCAAATTAAATCTAAACCTTTATATTCTTTGCATTAAAAAATTAAATACTGGCAAAACAACTTCTGAGAAATTTAATACTCTAAGCCTCAAGAGATTTTTATGAAGATTTTGTGGTGGTTTTGTTTTGTTTTTTAAAGACTCGGGAGTTAAACAATTTCCACTAATAAGATCAGAAACATACAAAGACATTTTGAGAAGTTCTATCCACCTGTGTCACATTCAGGGTTTGGGGCTTTTTTTTTTTTTGCATTCACTCAATTGCCAAAATACCTGAGAAATAAAAGTAACCTGCTTAGAAACTAAACATTTTTTCCTCTCTTTCTGTGACACAACTTTTACACAAAGCTTCAAAAGGAAATTCTTTCGGTGTGTTTTATTTCAGCCATAAAATATGTGTTATAGTACCACTGAAATTCTACAAGACACGTTTATGCTGTACTCGCACGGCCTCTTGCCACCTGGCCGAGAGCCGTTGGTACGGCAGTCGGGCACACGCCCCGTCGTGTGTGCTCAGATTTTATTGCCCATTCAAGAAAACTAACATCATTTTGAAAAGGAACAGAACTAATGCCAAGAAAACCCCAACCTGGATAAAATTAGAGGCAGCTAAATTTGCAGCCAAAACGCAAAGAAGCCTGAGTATCAGCCTTCTACACTGTAAAAAAATATTTAGGTGACTTTTCCTTTTTCCATTGACTTTCGGCTGACTTTTCACTGGCTTTTCCATTGTCGCACTGTACTTCCCCCTTAACAAGCCAGACAAACTTTCAGCGCTATCAGTTTCAAATGATTTCAAGGGAAGCTACTACTCTTTAGTCGTCCAACTTCACCACCTTTCCTTAGGAAGGACTTCCCACCTCATTTCAGACTCGAAAAGGAGCCCGCACGCACACGTGCAGCTATTTGAATTTCCCCAACGGGCCCGGCAGCAGGCTGGGCTCTGCCTGCCCTCCCGAATCCCCATCTGCTGACTGAAGAGGTATTCAGTCGTGCAGGGGGCTTTTGAAACACCCCTTATGGCTGCGTAGCAAAGGGCAGACACCCACTATAAACATCATTGTTTTGGAGCCCTCTAGTAGAAGATTCACACAGAGTTGTAGTAGCAGCTCTTTCAATAGGCAGCTCCCGTGCCAGAAGAAATTGCTGTGCTGGCAAATTAACAGTTGTGTCTGCCACAGAAATGGGAAGGAAGTAAATTTTTAAGTGAAGAAGATGAACTTGCCTATTTTGCTTTCTTCTTTTTTTAAGCAGGGATGTGTTCCACATAACCCAGCCTACAGAAACACCCCAGAAAATACTTTTATACTTAAATAAAAGTATGAATCCAGTAAAGGATCTATTTCTTTTGTAAGGAGAGAGATGTGTTTTATGACTTAGAAGATCATCTTTTTCAGCAACCTAAATGGCAAAAGTTAACTTTTAAAAGGTTCTCCCAAAACACACCATGAGTTGGCATTTGTGTGGTGAGAGGGACCCTCAAGGCACTGATCTTTTCAGTTCTAATTGCTTTCGGATACATTTGTACATTAAGTGCATAAACAATTATGAGGCATTCGAAGCCAGGACTCCCCGTCCTTCTCTGAGTGACCACATTAGAGTCCTAAGAGAGACACCCGTATGACTGCAGCTAAAACACACATGTGTATAGTTGCACGAGGACTTCGCACACCCACGTAAAAATCACTAAAGCTGCACATATATAGCGAAACTTCAAGGACCAACATCAATGTGAAACACGCTATGATTGTTTTAGTAATGTTTTATAGCATCAACAACAAGGGGTGCTTGTTTCAATTACATTGAGTAGATTGGTTTAGTTCAGTTTATGGACACATCTTGCGCACTCTTGCGGAGTTGAGTAATCCCATTCAATTCCAAAGGCTTATTTATGAGCCTAAAGATGATTTACAGTAATAAAGAGCTACACCCTTGTCGTTCCAGTGCTCACCTGCTTACGGAGAATGTTATCTTAATACAAACAGTGAAAAAAAATAATCGATTCCGTTTTCAGCCATGCCTGAACAAAGCATAACTACGCAGAGAAGGATAAACATGGATCCTCTTGTGGCCTCCAATTCCTGCACTTTTTCAAGGTGAGAGAAGGAAATTAGAACTACAGTTCTTAGAAAGACGAAAAGTTCTTGTTTCTCTGAGGATCCAAGAAAAACACTTCTGCCATTTTTTCTTTCATAGGAATGAAACGCCTAGTTTCAAATGCTGTATTTATGGGTTTGGTGGGGGTTTTTTAAGGTTATGACCATTTATTTCTTTCTGATTTTATATAAAATTTTATATATAAATTTTATATAAAACTAAATTATTATGCAAAACAACATAATTTTATCAACATGCTGCTTTGT
This sequence comes from Gallinago jamesoni, assembly GCA_025769975.1. Lineage (NCBI taxonomy): Eukaryota > Metazoa > Chordata > Aves > Charadriiformes > Scolopacidae > Gallinago > Gallinago jamesoni. The sequence goes on from JAOQGH010000032.1 coordinate 29,247,164, forward strand.
AATATAACTGCAAATTTGAACAGAACTGGGCTTTTGTTACATTTTGGTTTACCTTTTAGACCTACTTATGTCAGAGGTTTTTACTTCAACCAACAGTAAGCTTCCATGTCTCTATCTTACTTTCTACCTGTCTCCCCACCCCCCCAAAAAAAATACCCCTCTCCTACGCAGTTTTTCATCTGTTTGCTTCTTCTCCCTCTCAGATGGGGGCCCTGCTGCAGGAGAGGATGCGTTAGCATCCCAGGGGTAGAGCCAGCTCACAAGGAAATGAATCTTTTCTAGCAAGCCACAAACTATCGGGATTCTCCCTACACAGAGGCAATTCAGGAAAAGGCTCCTGCCAATATAAATCCACTTCAATTATACTATTGGGCTGTGTAAATATAAAGGAGGACCAGAGACTATGAGCTTCAGAGAGATATTGCTTCCTTGTGATAAACCAAGCTAATAATTAAGTTTTTAAAAGACCAAGACGTCAAATGTTGAGAGCTTCAAAGAAGGATCAGGTTATGCAAAAATGGTGGGTGATATTTTGGGCAAAAGTGTTACTTTGTACCAGCAAACTGCATCCAAACTGCATTTAGGCTTCAGAGACTGATGAGAAGGAAATCCAGATAAAGAAAGAAGGGAGCAAAGTCCTTGCCTATAATCCCACAGCTTACCCCTGCCAGCAAAACATGCTACGCTGGTATGCCAGAGTCAGACAGGGAGACATTGAAAAAGTCTGTCCCCTGATTTGTGCCACCTACTAATGTCTCCATACTGATGTTAGCTTACAGCAGAGAGCTGCTCTTTCACATCAGCAAGGGGGCTGAGGCACCCAGAAGAGCAAGGAGAGATTTTCAGTGATTTCAAACACCTGAGCTGCTTCCCCCCCCCCCAGTGTGTGTGCGTGCTGAATTTTATCTTGATGCTTTGGGTCTATCAGCTCTGTACTCTGAGTAGATGATCATACCACACACAAATAATTAATTACTCCAGTTACCAGTCCTATCCAGTCCTTGTACCTCTCTCTCATCTGTATGTCAAAAGTCACCCACTCAGCAGCCCAAAGGATTTGCTTTGATGTGGTACTTTTTTTTTTTTTTTGATGAGCAATATTGCCAAATCAAATCACTAAACCATAGATGTCTCAATGGACAGCATTCCTGAAGATTCAGCAGGCAAAAGATTGATTCTTAGCACAGTTATTGTAAGAACTTTATATCTTCATATTTCATTTGGGGCGTTTGTTTTTCTTTGATGTTTTGTTTTGTATTAAAGCTCACAAATTGAAATACAAACTGGATCAATATGGTCTGTTTTTCAGTTATAGCATAATGAAAATCCCTGTGCAGAGTTTAGACAAAAGGCAGCCCGTAGACCCCAAAGAAATAACATGTGTCACCTGTGTAAAGAGCCAAGTGATACATTCCACATATTACTAGGGTCTTGCTTGGGCTATAGATGCTATATAGACTGAAAAATACACACTGCATTGAACAGGGCAGGGTGAAAAGGTTTTCAATGTGGGAAAAAAAAAATTATTATTATTTTTTAGGAGTCAGTATTAGCAGGGACTGAAGTGCGGAAACAAAACCGGAGCCAACCAGCAGGGCTAAATACATTATATATATATATATTTAAAAAATAAAGGCAAAAGACAGGGCAGCCCCGCAAGGAGTCCCCAGAGGCGGCAGCAGAGCCGGTGGCCGCCCGGTGGCTACCATGGACAGAGCCCGCCGGCCCCGGGGGGAGGCGGCGGGACCGGGACGGGGCCGCCGGGAGCCGCCCCCGGGGTGAGAAGGTACCGGCCCCGGGCAGAGCCATCCCTCCAGGGAAATATTTCTCCCGGCACAAGTTTTAGACTCGCCGCCACCAGCTCCGGTGCCGGCGGGAGAGCAGCAGCGGCGGCGGGAGCGGGCGGGGATCCCGGCGCTGCTGCGGAGGATGCGCTTTGCTGTTGGTTTTTGAGGGTTTTTTTTCATGGCGATTTCAGAATTAGGTCAGACTTCACTCTGTTGATTCAGGGCATCCTTCGGAACACCTGCCTCCGAGCAGTTACCGCCTTATTATTAGGCGAGCACAAAAGCCATGAAGTTCAGTTGCAATAAAATGCTAATAAAAAGAGTTTATTGCACGGTGTGTAAACCTAAAATTTCAAATTAATCAAGCGAGCAGCTCATAGGCAACTTCAAAGGTTATTTTGTTAAACATAACTGTGTCCTGCTATTTACAACAGAAAAGGTTTGTTAAATACATTTCGTTTGGGGCAAACTACTCTTCCTGCAGGTTGATCCTATAGAAGGGGCAACCATGACCCCTCATGGATTTGCTTTTTGTGTATACAGTATACCCGACACAGGAATTTCCTATTACCAATTTTGTACCTTATTACTTCTGAAGGATGGTTGCCATTACCAGATTATTATTTTTTTTTTACAAGATCATGTGATACTAAAGAGAAATCTGAAACTGCAAGAGAGAAGCTGAAATGGATCTGCTGACACTGCATTTCAAGTGTTTTTTTCAAAAAGGTCCAAAAGCAGAGCTAAGATCTTCAAACAGTTCAGTAGGAGTTAGATGCTGACACTGTTATTCAACCCAATATAGTGTCATCAAAATCTGAAACCGAACTCAGAGGTAGAAATGAAAAAATATAAAATTGACATGCATTGAAAAGATATAAACCTATCTGATGTTGCTTATTAGTAAAATGAGATGTTTCTTGCTCTGACTGAAAATTTTTCTGGGTGTATCAATTTGCTCTCCAAAAGATTAACACTCAAATAGCCTCACCAAGCAGCCAGTAATGTTAAAAACAAATTAACAAAAATGTATTTAATTATCAGAACCATTTTGCTTCATCTTACCATCGATATTTGCAGGAAATACAAACTGAGACTTATATTTAAGTGGACCACAATTTTTGGTGGAGCATGGTATTGCTCAGAATTGCCTCTGTAATTTTCCCTTTCAGTCAAATAGGCACCTTGATTTGACATTTTTCACTTACATTTCTCAAATTCTAGTTTATGAAAAGAGAGGAGCCATCCAAATTGATGCTTTCATGAAAAAAAAAAACCACCTGTTCTCAACTTTGACAGTCTGGTGGGTCTTCATTTGAATAAACAGGTTAGAGGTCTGCCAAAGGAAGATAGAAAGCCGTTTGTTCCAAATATTTACTGCAAACTTTGAAGAGTCTTGTTCAGTCTCCCCTGCTGATCCTCTGCATACACCCTGGTCCTGAACCACCATATACTTCAGGATTCTGAGGGTCAGGTCCCTGCATCATCTCCACCAACATGTACAAGTATAATACATGCAACTGCAGAACTCACCCAGAGATATCGCTTCAGTTGGTACAACCAAACCCCTCCAAACATCCAGCAGCTTTAGAAACCCAGAAGCCTGGCTTTAGATGTTCATCTTTCATGTTTCTTCTATTTTGGGGAATAACTTTTCTTACTCCCTGTCTTAAGAATACTTGAAATTATGACCACAAAGACTAAATGGTAAGTTTTGACCCATTATTTTCAGTTGGGCCCGGATGATGCTCTTCTTTGATTACTTGGAAAACAAAAAGAAACCAAAGATAGAAGTATTCTTTCCAGTTGTCACTTCCCCCCTGGGGTGGAAAAACTATGAGCCACTTTTTGAACTCTTGTTTAACCAGGCATACACAGAGGTTAGTGCCCCCTACACACACCTCTACAGTTGAGTAGCCAAACACACACGCACAGCCAGGGACCCTCCAGCATCAGAGATTGTCCTCTGGGGCTGCCGTCACAAGCTCCAGCTGTGGAAGTGCTGCAGGTGCAGGCCTAGGGATACCTGCCACGGGAGTGTCACCCAAGCATCACAGCAACCCCAGGCAGGTGTGTGGCAGTACTAGGAACTTTCTAGCACCCTACCTGTCCTTCACAGCTGCTGAAATCACACTGAATCTTGTCCCAGCCCCTGCGGCAGCCCAAACCTGCAGGCCAAGTTTGTGAAATCACCATTAAAAAATACAGCACAGAGTCTTCACACCCACAAATCCTAAAAGAGCTGGGCTGAGAAATGGGTTCATTGCAATGATACCTGGGAGCCTTAGCAGGACTAGATAATGAAACCAATTAAAACTGCCTTTCCTCAAAACACACGTGGTTCCTGCAACCTCAGCTTTGAACACTGTTCACTCTGGTTCCCCTGGGGGGGTGTCAGGGATGGCATCAGCAATCACAGGCAATGGCAGCAACCAAGCAAAGCAAAGCAATCTCATTACTTGCTAACTCCAAAGTCACAGCAAGCAATCCTTCCGAACTCTTGTTATCTTTCTCAACAGGCAAACCCTGGGAACCCAATAGCAATTCAGAGCCTTTCTGCCCCAATTACCACTCTCACAGCACCAGCCTTCAGTTTTTCAAGTCTTTTTAAACAAAAAACTTTGAGGATACAAGAGGAAGCCACCAAACTGTAGGGTAGGGAAGTTATTTGGATGCTTTGCTAACCAAGTAATAAAAGTAAAGTTGATTTCATCCAGAAATCTTTCCATGACCAGAGAAGACCATAACAATTTGCTCCAAGAGTATTTTTACAAGGCAATCTAGTAAGAGGTGCAACATAACAGTGTAAGTCTGGCTATATTTATCACAGTTTCACTATAAACATTGCAGCACCAGTAATTCCAGAAAAATAACAGCTACTCTTTCTACCTGAGAGGTGATCGAGGCTGACGCATGCTGCACGTTCTGCACATCCAACTATGCCGTAGCTTCTCACATGCTCTGGAAAACTACCTCAGGCCCACACACTCACCCACACCAAAAAGGAAGCTCCATCAGGAGCAATTTATGCAGCCTGGGTTTGGCTGCCTCACCTCCAGGTACTCCTCATCAAACTTAACAAGGGAGCAATCTATGCACCAAGAAAATGATTTTGCCCATAGAAGCCTGCATCTAGTTGCTAGCCTTCACAAGGTGTTGCTCAGCTTCACTCTGCAACAGAAAACCCCACCTCTTCCTCCCTCTCAACCCACCCTAATTAACAGGCTACAGCTGGGGCAAGGTATCTGCTCTGCTTCCATGGGCACTGGGAAAAGATGAGCCTACAAAGAGGCATGGTGAACCACCTCTCTGCTGGTAAAAAGCCAGCCTTGGACCCAATATCTTTTGCTTCGAACAAAGTCTTGTAGTTGGAAAGTCTTTTGAAATGACTGGAAGAAGAAAATATGTGCTACAAGAAGAAGGGGGCATGCAGCCTGCACTGCCCCAGCTCTGGCCCTAGGCTCCTGAGGTCTACAGCAAGCCACTTAACATTGCAGGGCATCAGGGCCTTCTCCAATGACAGGATGATACCTCCCCGGGACATTGAGGAGCAGCTATAGTACTGAGAACTATATAAGTAGCACCTGTATAAGCTTTATGTAAGCTTTAGTCAAGCTCTCAGCTGTACAATTTCTGTAGGGTTTAGCACATAGTCATGAAAATTATCCTACAAACCATCACAGCCTGCCAAGGGTCAGCATTTTGTGGCATCTTCATACAACACTGCCCCTTAGTTCAGCATTAGTACTTGCACGGGAAAAATAAAATAATAATAGGTTGGGTTTTTTTTTAAAAAAAGTATGTGAGTAAATACAAAACAAATACTAAAATGACATTTTTGCCCACAACAACTGAAATCCGAAGAAAACCAGCTGTACAGAAGTATTTAGCACAGTTTCCGTTGTTTTTTAAAAAAATGGAGTCCGAGAGAGCCCAGAGCCCACTCTGACAGGGGTCCCTGCTCCCCCTGTCCCCCAGCTTTGTCCTAACCCTGCGACAGACTAATTCCCCCACTCGCGGAAACCTGCAGCAAGCCTTCTCCCCGCCCCACCGCCGGCAGTAATTCACCCTGCAAAACACTGAGGCAAAAGGACTACCCTTTCTGCGTTTTAAAAAACAAATAAAGTAATATAAAAAATGCACACACAAACACCCTTCTTAAATGGGGACTTTAGAGAAAAGGAGACGTTATTGTACACGGCTCTTTCAGAAGCTGGGCTGGTGGATTTAATAAAAAAGTACACAAAAAAGCCGACCCCCCGCGGGAGGGGGAGGTGGCCGCGGGGGCCCGGTGCCCACCCGGTGCCGGGGGAGCGGCGGGAGGCCGGGGCGTAGCTGCCGGTGGCGGATGCCACCCCGGAGCCGGAGGCGAGCAGGATTCCTCCTCGGACGCGATAAAAATATTGACTGTAGATAAGCGAGGTGCAGGTGGGGACTGAAGAGAACGTCAGCGGCTCCGAGGGGGCGTTGCAGCCCCTGCCCCGCATCCCCGAGGGGTGCTTTGGGGTTTTTATGGGAAGCAGGTGATGCCGCGAAACGGTCTCGGGCTTATTTTCCATGTGCCCCGTGAGCCACAACACTTTACATCTCCGTCAGCGCCTCTCTCTGAAGAGCCCTAGAGGAAAGAAGCAGAAAAAAAAAAATTTAAAAAGTTCAGAAACCTGCAGAGTCAAACTCTTTTCCCACCCTGCGCGCCCCCGCAGCCCCGCCGGGTCCTTGTCGGGACGCGGCCGGTAGGCCCCAACACCGGGCGGGGGAGCCGGACTCGCCACTCACTGGCCTCCCCACTCTCCCCTCGGCGTGTCCCGGCAGCTGCCCCGGGGTCCTGCCCTGCCCGGGCTCCCCCCACGCGTGCCGAGGTCCCGCACAGCGAGGAGCGATGTGCCCCCGCACCTGCCGGACAAGGGCTCGGTGACTCCTCTCTTAGAAAGAGGACTTCGTAGCCCAGTTTTGCACCGCAGACCGTGCGTGCTGTGCTGCCCGCCCTGCGCCCCTCCTGCTTCTGCCTCTGGGTAAGGCTGCGTGGCAAGGAGGCGTGGGGTGGGAACGAAAAATCCCCAAACCAAACATAAAAATGTTAAACGGGGGGGTTGGAGATTAAGTGATATGCGCTGACACGGTGGGATGGAGGGAATTACAGAATCACATGGGGTTGGAAGGGACCTCTGAAGATCATCGAGTCCAACCCCCCTGCCAAAGCAGGTCCACCTGCAGCAGATTGCACAGGAACTTGTCCAGGTGGGTTTGAATGTCTCCAGAGAAGGAGACTCCACCACTTCCCTGGACAGCCTGTTCCAGTGCTCTGCCACCCTCAAAGTAAAGAAGTTCCTCCTCATGTTTAGGTGGAACTTCTTATAGTCAAGTTTGTGCCCATTTCCTCTTGTCCTGTCCCCGGGCACCACTGAAAGAAGACTGGCCCCGTCCTCTTGACACCCTCCCTTTAAGTATTTATAAGCGTTGATCAGATCCCTCCTCAGCCTTCTCTTCTCCAGACTAAAAAGACCCAAGTCCCTCAGCCTCTCCTCGTCAAGGGAGATGCTTCAGGCCCATCATCATCATCATCTTGGTAGCCCTCTGCTGCTACCCCCTCTCCAGCAGTTCCCTGTCCTGATTGTTTGTCCCAAACAAGGTCTTTTGACACCGATCTGACAGGTCGGAGAGAGGGGCTTGCCGTGGCCGGTGGGCTGCGTGTCCCGTTTCAGCAACTCACGTCGCCGGTAAAGCGGCACTTCTACCGGTTTGCGGTGAAGGCGACGAGGCGTTCAAACCGTCTCGCTGGGGAGGAGGAAAACCCGGGGCGGCAGCGCTGGGGGAAAGGGTTAACCCGCTGCCCGCCCTGCCTGTGAAACGGTGGTAAATTACCCAGCGCGTTCTCCCGGGGAAGAAATTAGACTTCAAAAAGGGGCTGGAGCCCTCCTGAATATATATCAAGCAGATGGGCTGATGCGCTGTCTCGCTGATGTACAGTTCATTAACCGCCCCATAAAAGTGCGGCAGCCCCGCTCGCCCGCCGCGGGTGCGCGCCGCCGCCCGCCCGGGCACCCCGGGGGCGCGCCTCTTGCCGGGGCTGCTGCCTCGGTATAGAGCGAGAGAGAGAGGGGAGAAGGGGGGTGTCCGCCGCGAAGGACCGGGAAACGGGGAGAAAAAAAAAAAAAGGAGCAGAGGGGAAATAAGGAGAGGGAAGAGCCGGGAGAATGAGGGGGGGGGGACGGGACGGGAAAACAAATTGGGGTGAAACGCAAAAAAGAAATCTCTTCATTAGCGGAGGGGCTTTGCTCCCCCGCTCCCGAATCCCGCTTTCCCTGGCAGCGCTACAGGGAGCCCATTCCCCGCCACGGTTCGAGCGCCCACGGCAAGTCCCGGCTGCCCGCCGCGATGGAGCGGGTCAGGACCCACGCACCGAGCATCCTCGCTTAAACACAGCCGGGGGCAAAAAGTTGCGCGGAGCGGTGAGGGAGCTGCGCTCTCCCCGCCGGCGGCTGCGGGGCCGGGGGACGTCGGAGCCATCCCTGCAGCAGCTCGGGGGGGGGGCGGGGGGGGGAGAAACGGCTTCTCCCTCCCTTCCTCCCGGCCCTATGCGGGGAGGGAGAGGAGCACACGCCAGAAAGCCACCCATTGTAGCGTTTAAACGCCTCGCCGCTCAAACCGCCTTTGACACGCCTTGGCTGGGCTCCCGAAGGCATCCGTGTGCCGCTCCATAGCGCTGCAGAAGGGGCCTCTCTGTCTCCTCCGCTCCCGCCGGGGTGGCCTGGAAATGGCCAACGGTGAAGGAGACAGGGCGTCCGCTCCGCAAGAGAAGCGCGGGCAGCGGAGCCGCGTTCTCCACCGCACTCCCTGCGGGGGTCGGCCTGAAGTCAGGCGTGTGGCTTTGCGGGGCCAGACCCCAGCTCCGGGTGCTCGCCCCGGCCCAGGCGGACACCCAGCCCCGGGCAAAGCCCCTTGCGACGTCGCAAGGACTTGGCCGGGTCAAGGCGACTTGTCCCCTTTGCCACCGGGGGGGAGGCGGGAGAGGGGGGGACTGCGCCGGCGGCTTCTCGCCCCAGCCTGGGCGCTGCGGGTCTTCCCGCGGGTGGTTCCCGCCTCACCCACGCACAAGCCGCCCCCTTGCCTCTTTCCCTTCATTTTTTCTACACGCCCCGGGCAGACGTGACGGCGGGTAGCCGGACCCACGGTTTGCTCCTGCCGGCTGCCGGGGACGGTGCCCGGGTGCGGCAGCGTCGGGGATGCACGGCAGGGTCCGAGCCGGGAGATGCCCCACGCGGGGCCGGGCTCTGTGGGGCGGAGAGGGCCGGGGAGCTTCCCCTTGCTCCCACACGGTAGGAAGCGGAGGGGGCGACCGTCCGTCTCCATCCCCCGCTGCAGCGGCTCGGACCCCTGTTAGCGCGGGCACGCGTGTGAGCGCCTCCACGCGTGTGCACGCCCGTGTGTACCGGCCTCCGCGCCGGCTCGCCCGCTCCTCTGTGGGCGCCTGCCTCTCCGTGCCGTCGGAGCAGCCACGCTGCGTATCCTTTTCTCCTCCTTTGTCTCCTTTTCTTTGGCTTTGACTCTTTCAGGTGCCCCGGCGGTGCCCTCGCGTGTTGCTGGTTGCTGGGAGGTGGCGTAGCTGCCACTGCGCTGCTGTTGTGCGGGGGGAGGGAGAGAGGGAAGGAGGGGGGGCTTGAATGCTGGCTGTTGTGCTCGGCTGGGGTTTGAGTTTGGGGGGGGGGAAGGGGGGAGGAGAGCGCCGCCGAGGAGGAGGCCGATGATGATGATGATGATGATGGAGGGGAGGGGGTGACGATGGAGCTCACCGCGGGCGCGCAGCTCCCTGGGGAGCCGCCTGAAAGGCCGCTGCGCTCACCAGCTGACAACGCGTGCTCCGCTCCAGACACGGCGCACCGCGGCCGGGAGCAGGGCCAGACCCCCCCGTCCTCCCCCCGTTCCCCCCACACACCCGTCCCCACTCTGTCCCCCAACCCCCCCATTGTCCGCCCCATCGCATTGTCCGCCCCGCTCTAATTAAGAAACACTGGCCCCACGACCAGCTTCCCCCCCTTGCCATCCCTTGCGCTTCTCTGGTCTCTGCTCGTCGGGTTTAACCCTTTCCCCCCCCCCAAAGCTGGAGCTGCGGGGGCACCAGGATTACGTCCAGGCCCTGGCCCTGCGGGACCAGCCCCCCCACTGCCTTTCGGGGGGGGAGGACGGCACCGTCCGCCTTTGGGGTGAGCCCCCCGACTCCCCCCGACCCCCCCGGGGTCTCCCCGACCCCCCCCGACCCCCAAACCCCCCCTCAAACCCCCCCGTTTTTATCCCCCCCCCCCCCCCCAGATCTGCGCAGCGGGGGGCAGGTCCAGCTCATCGAGGTCCATAAATACCAGGTGAGTATTTTGGGGGGGGGACACCCCAAAAAAACCCCCCCCGGACCCCCCCCAAACAGCCCCCACCCCCCAAAACGCCCCCCCGCCCCCCCTCAGCGTCCCCTCTCTCCGTCCCCTC
>JAOQGH010000032.1:29257525-29314292 GCA_025769975.1 Gallinago jamesoni
TCCTTCCCTCCCTCTCCCTTCCCCGAGGCCAGAGGTTGAGCAAACAGCAGCCGGGGAGCTGCAAGACAGCGATGCGCTCCGGCCGCCGGGCTGCAAGCTCGCCCCCCCACCCCACACACCCCACCACCACCACCAGCCGGCCACCGCCACCGCCTCGCCCCACTCCGGCCCCCCGAAATCCCCCCCCCCGCCGAAACGGAGCCCCGCATCGGAGCCCGGGGCTTGCGGTTTATCCGGCGACCCCGGGCTCCAAAGGCAACGGAGCCACCGTGCGCCTCGCACAAAGGCGACCACCTCCTCCAACCCTCCACCCCCCCCCCCCCCCAAGTCGTTTTGCACACCCCGGAGGATATTTAGCGTTCAGCCAAAATTTAACGCTCGGATAATGCGATTCTGACGCTCCCTTTTTAAATAAAAGCCCGTTTAAGACGATAAAACCCCACGAAGCAGCAAACCGGGCGAAACTGCTTCCAGGGGCTGGTGCCCGTCCCGGCTCTTGTTAAAAACAAAACAAAACAAAACAAAACAAAACAAAACAAAACAAAACAAAAAAAAAAAAAAACTTTGCGCTGGTCTATACAAAACAAACACTGTCGCAAGCTCAATAAAGCGATTTATCCATCTTCATTACTTAAAGAAATGTTGTCTCTTTGTTTGTTTGGGAGATATTAAGCATGCTTAGCTTGCAACACATAGTTGATTCCTTTGCTAGTATCTTGGATACTTGGATCTGACTTTGGAAGGTAGGAGCTAATTGCTAATAATGGAGAGAAAGGAACCAGCCAGCATAGCGGGAGTGGCCTGGCATATGGGGAATGAGCAGTCTGAAATACTCAATATTCAAGTTTCCAAAATATTAATGAGATTATAGCAACCTGCAGCTATACGTTACAGCTTGTTAACGGAGTGTTAAGGGGGGGGGGGGGGGGGACGAGAGTGGGGGGGGGGGGGGGGCTGCCAAGCGGTTGTTATGCAAACTCTATAGCTGAACCTTAAAATGGAAATGCGGCTGGGTATCTCTTTCAAAGAAGTGTTGTGGTTTTTTTTTTTTTAAAAAAAAAGAAGACGAAGAAGAAGAAGAAAAAGCCCCTCCGACGGTGAGTGCTGCGCTGTATCTGTGAGCACCGACTGCGCCCTGCGGTGCGCTCATCTGCCGGGGGATGGAAGGGACCCCCGGCCCAGGGAGCGAGAGCATTTTCATCCGCGCTTTTCAACCCCTTCGCCTCTCCGCGGCCGCGGAGGCCGCACAGGGGGGACAGCGGGGCCGAAGGAGGGTGCTCGCAACCCCCGGCACCGCCGGGACCCTCTCCGCAAATAAACGAAAACAAATAAAGAAAACACTACCCACCCCACCCTCCTAAATTGGTGATATTTCGCTCCCCCGCATCACTCCCGCGCTGGGATCCCACGCGTGCCCACCGAGAAGCGAGACCGGCTCCTGGAGCCCAGAAATAAATGCCGTAAACCTAAGGTGACCCACCCCGGGAAACCTGGCATTTTTTTAGGAAGGGCAATGACTCTGCCGATGAACTTTTCACCTTGCGGGACCGTATCCCGCCTCGGCAGGTGCGGGGCGGCGGCGGCGGGTGTTCGCGGCGTGGGCAGAGCAGGGCATGGGGCCGCCCGGGATTACCGGAGGGGGGGGGCAGGTACCCTGTTTCTGCCGGGAAAGCGACACTCGCGGGCCCCGCTGCCGCCGGGGGTACTCGCTCCCGGCCGTCCCTCCGAACCCCCCGGGAGTCACTGAACCCAGCGGGACCCCGGCACCGGCACGGCTCCGGTTTAGCCTGTGTCACGGGGAGGCTGGGCAAAGCCTCAGCCCCCGCACACCTCCCGGGGTTTAACCCCAGCCCGGGGGACACAGGCGCTCCTCGCTTGCCCCAAACCCCCGCCGGCTTTTCCCGCCCGCTCCCAGCCCTTTTCACTTACATATCCCACCCCTCCACACCCCCCGGAGACAGACGGGACTCTGTGGGGGGACCCGCTCGCGTCCCCGACGTGTGTGCGTGGGAGAAGGGGGCGGTATCCCCCGCCGGGACAAGCCCCTCGCCCTGCACTTGTTGCCATTGCCCCGACTCACCGAACGGCGATGGGTCCCGCTCCCGGCGGCGCAGGCGGCGGGGGGGGCAGCCCCACTCCAGACGGACCTCTCCCGCCCCCGGGGCTCTGAGCCCTCCCGTCCCGAACCTCTGCGAGGACCCCCTGCACCGCTGCCGGGGGAAGCCCCGCTCACCCGCCGGTACCGGGTTTTAACACCAGCCCCGCCCCGGGCGAGCGAGGAGAAAAGCTAAACCCGACCGCGCTTTCAGGCTGATTTGGGGGTTTTTTGGTTGCGTTTGTTTGGGTTTTTTTGTTTGTTTTTTTTTTTTCCCACGTTTATTTGATCTCAAAGTGTGTTTTTTTTAAAAAATTAAAATACATAAAACAATGGCAGCTGGCTTTGCTAAAATTAAAATAAACGATTCTCGTCGTAGAAAAGTGTTTGTTTTTTTAAAAAAAAAACAACAGAGAAGCAGAAATAGTAGCAAACACTCCATAATAAATACGTTTTCTATTACCACAAAAGCAAAATAAAACGAACATAAAAGTTTGACACAACAAAACTGTTTTCGTTTTTAAGAGAGCGTTAGGATTAAGTGGCTTAATTAAATATTGGTCTCCGATTGGCAGTTAGTTCGTAGTTTTCCTCTCGAAACCGCATCTCCAGCCGCTGATAAAGTGCTTGCGCCAAGTTTTCCCCCCAAAAAGACGCCGACGTGTTGCGCTAAGGGAAAGCAATCCACCTTTTCTCCGCTATTTACAGGACAAGACGGTGCGCTATTTAAATATCTTTTTTTTTTTTCTTTCTGTGTGTGTGTTTCCACGACCCAGGGCAGGATCGGTGTCCTGGAAGACGCGGGTGTCAGCGCGGGTGGGGAGGGCGCCGTGTCCCCCCCCTTCGTCCCCCCCCCAAGCCTGCCGGGCAGCGGCGGGACCGGGTTTTCTCCTCCTTGTCCATCACCTCCGAGCCGAGCCCCGCAATGCAAGGTGGCGTGTTGGCAGGAGGCAACGACAACGACTTCTAGGCAAAAGAAACTTTAAAAGTGGTCACTAAAAGTTAAAAAAAACCCCAACCACCACGAACCCTGACAGATAGGGCGGGTATAGTCACTCATCACTAACAGCCATCCCTCCCCCGGCCAAACGGAGGAGCTGCCCGGGGGTGGGGGGTGGTGGTGGAGGGGGCCGGATTTCGAAGCGACGGCGAGGAGCCGCTGCCGCCGGAGGCGGCCCGGCTGCGCTCCCTGCGGCGGAGTCCGTGCTCCGGGGGGCGGCCGCGGCCCCGCTGGGGGACGTGCTGGGGACGGTGCCCCCGCCCTAGCTGGCCTCGTCCGAGTCGCTGTAGTGGGAGCGGGGCGAGAACTCCCCGTCGCTCCTGTGGGACCGGGGCGACGTTTTGCTCCTTTCCTGCGGCGGCGGCGGCCCGGGCTGCGGCATGAGGAGGGCGGGGGAAGGGGCTCTCTGTCCCATCAGGGCGCCCTCCGCGAAGGAGGGGAAGTGCAGCGGGTCGAGCTGCACCGAGTAACCCCCCGCGGCCGCCGGCGGCGGGGGGAAGCGAGTCCTGCCGTGCCCGGGGGGGGTGGCTCTCGGCGGCGGCGGCGGCTGCGGCCCCGGCGGCGGCTGCGGCCCCGGCGGCGGCCCGGCCCCGGCGGCGCAGGGAGTCTCGAAGGGAGCCCCGCGGTGCTCGGCCTTGCCGGGGCCGTCGGGAGTGGCGGCGGGGCTGTGGAGCAGCTCGGCCAGGGCGCTGATGTAGATCTGCGCCATCTGCAGCGTCTCGTACTTGGAGAGCTTCTTGTCGTTGTTGAAGGAGGGGATGACGTTCCGCAGCTGGTCGAAGGCGTGGTTCAGCCCGTGCATCCGCCGCCGCTCCCGCGCGTTGGCCGCCAGCCGCCGCTGCTTCTGCACGCCGCTCACCTGCGACCGCGGCCCGGCACCCCCGGCGGCACCGCCGCCGCCCCGCGGCCGCCCGCCGCCCGCTCCCGCACCCCGCGCCCCGCTCCCCGCTCCGCCCTCCGCCGCCTCCTCCTCCTCGGCGGGCAGCAGGTAGCGGGGCGAGGCGGCGGGGAGGCGGCCGGCACAGCACACCCCGAGCCAGCCCGCGCCGAACCCGCACCCGCCGCCGGACTCCGCGCCCGCCGCCGGCTCCCGCGCGCCCTCCGCCCAGCCGGCGCGCGACAGGCTCATGGCTCTGGCGGCGGGCGCCGCGCGCCCATGGGGCGGGAGGGGGGTGGGTAAGGGCAGGGCCCGGCTCGCGGCGCGCCCGCCCGCCTCGCGCGTGGCGGCCCGACGTCTCCGGTGTCGACTGGGCGCCGCGCCCCCCTTTAAGGAGCGGCACGCGCCGGGGTCCCCCCCGGCTCCCCCCCCCCTTCCCCTCCCTCGCGCCCCACCCCTCCCACCCCCCGCCCTCCACTCGCGCCGGTCGCGTGTCGGCGCGGCCAATGGCGCGCGCGCGCAGGGGCCCGGCGCGTGCGGGGAGCCAATGGCGCGCGGGGCGCGGCCCGCCCGGCGCGCGGCGCGGGGGAGCGGCGGTTGGGGGCGGCGGGGGTGACGGGGCGGGAGTGGGGGTGGGGGGGTGAGCCGGCGGCACGCGCGGTCCCGCCCCGCCCGGGGAGGCGCGCGCCTGCCGGCCGCCCCACGCGCGGCGGTGCGGAGCAGTGCGCGGGGGGTGACGACGACGGGGGCATAGAGGAGGAGCGCCATGAGAGCGCGACGGCCCGCACCGGGCAGCGGCCCCGCCGGCAGCGGGGACCGGCACTCGGCACCCCCCGCTCCGCCACCGCCGTGCGCGCTCCGTCCCGCCCGCCCGGGGAAACATCCCCGGCCGGACCCCGCCGGGCCAGCCCCTCCGGCTCCGGTAAACGCCCGCATCGGCGGTCACGGCGACCGTCGGTCCAGCCGCGACGGCGCTGCTCGAGGCCGCGGTTGGGAGCGCTACCGGCCCCGGGATGCTGCCGCGGGGCGCCCCTGCGGAGCGGCCGTCCGTGCGGCGCTGCGCGGCGCGGGGTTCGGCTGCTGAGCTGCCCGGTAGGTGCCCGCAGCTGCAGGTCGTTACCCCGGGGACGGGCGGGGATCCGGGAGGTGCGGAGCGGCGAGGCCCACAGCCGGGACGGCCCACGTGCACCGCACCTGGGGCTGCCGCTTTTTTTTTTTTTTCTTTTTTTTTCGGCGGGGTCCCGGTTCCCGGCCAGGCAGGGAGGGCTTTTGTGGGGCCGACAACGGCCCCCCCAAAGGTAGCGGCGGCCGCGGTGACTCGGCGCAGGCAGCTCCGCTCTCCTTCCGAGCGGCCTCCCCCCCCTCCCCCAATCCCCGCCCCCCGCCGCTGCCGCCCGTCCCGGGAGGAAGAGCGGAGGTTTGCTGGTGTGAATAGGCGTGTTGAGAACAAAGTGATGGGCACAGTATGAGGTAGATATGTTTTTTCAGACGTGAATAACTCGCAAGCCGAGGAGGGAGCAAGGGAGCGCAGCAGCTCAAAGCCAAGCGGCGGTGACATGAAACGAGCAACCTTATTAGTTTATTAGGCGCCCGGGGCCCACCTTCCACAAACGACTGGGGGGGTTTCGAGCCCATGGGACGCTGGTGGTTTGCCTTTTTTGAAAAGAAACCGAGGCAACATTTGGCTGGGTTTCTTTTTTTTTCTGCTTGCAATTATGTTTCAAAGGCAAAGGTGCTGGATTATTATTTGTTTTTTCCCCACTAAACAAGTCGTCAATTTCTGATCAAAATGAAAACATCTACTTGGTAAGAAAGATAAAAAGGAGCAGAAGTTTATTCCTTGTTTCTGGATATTACCCGTGAAGTTGGCAGGCCATCTATTTGTATCTGGCAGCAACTTTTATAGGCTCCTATTGTATTACTGCACACAGAGAGATGCTTTTATCATTTAAAACAATAAAAAAATCCTCTCTCCACCGTGCTGAACTGCAGTGTTTGCCAGCTGAAAACCCAACCCTCCTGCTTTTCTCTGCCTGTTCCCTCACTGGCTGCCGGTGGTATGAGCCTGCCCTGCGAGGAACACTGCCGTACTCTCCTCCCTGGGGTTAAAGGCTGCGAGTCTCTATGCCGAGCACTGTGGCTGCGAGCTGCTCTAGGTGAAGACCACGGGCCAGGGCTGGGAGGTGACTGGGAGCTTTGCCAAGCAGGAGCTGCATTTCCAGAAGCCAAGCAAGCTCCCAGGCATGGGGAGAGCAGTGGCAGCGTGGTATTGAAGCCTGAAACACCTGGTTGCCTGCCAGTGGGTCACAGGGCTTCCCTATTGCCCCCTGACAGCAGGCCAAATCCTCCAGCCCATGGACCACCTGCTTTTCAAGGCCACCAGCCCAAGCCCCCAAGGAGCTGCATCTTATCAGCATCCTGTGAGGATATGGGGTGACTGGTGCCCAGGAGGGGCTCTGGGTACCCCATGCTCCTGGAAGGGCCAGAGTTGGGTGGCTTCCCCTGGCAGGGCCACAGCAAAGTTATGGAGTGCAGGGGAGGGCAGGCTAACGCCCTGCCACGCTCCTCAGACCCTCAGCCGGGATGAGAAACACTACCAGCAGCTTATTTTTCAAGCCTGTGTTTTGCCAGCGCGTTTTGAAACTGGAGGCATTTGAGACTCACTCAATAGTTTGCCTTTGAAAAGGCACACACAAAAAGCCGTTTTCCCCACCAATACCACCACTCAGAGGGGGGAAAAAAAATATTTCATTGAAAGCCATTGCTCTGGGTATGCCCATATCCGCTGTGCGTGCACATGCACTCAGAGTCAAAGTCAAAGGCAAAGGGTGGTTTATGTCAGCACTGGGTTTAGCTCTGCTCTCCCAGAATAAGATAAATGTAAGTGATGAAGAACTCCTGGGGCTGGCTGAACTCATTTTGTATTCAACACTGCCCGGCCCTTTTCTCTTCCCTTTCTCCCTCTCTTTGTATGTTCAAGCCTACTTGAGTTTCTTTTTTTCTTTTGTAGAAGTTGGTTCTTTTGAAGCGGTTCGAGGCACGCCCTGCCGCAAAGGGAACTTCACGGGAGTCGGAAACACAGGCACACCGGTCTGAAACACTTACTGTACAATAGCAGGAATGTAGGAAGCCTTGAAAATGAATCTGCTCTCTCTAAGAAAGTGTCAAAGCTTTCAGAGGAAAACAAACTGAACTTATCCCCGTATCTTTATGCACGTTTCCCCCTCCTGGTCCTCCATCCCCCCCCCAAGTCTGGTTAAGGGCCTAGGCAGCAACTCGGGGTCAGGCCCATATTAGTGTTACAGGAAAATGGGTTACAAAAGGCAGGGGGGGAACAGACGTGCAAAAAGCCTCCTCTGTCATTACAGCAGACACATTTTCAAAGCACACAAAGCACATGGGTTAGCCCTCAGCTTAATTGTACTCAATAGTCTAATTGCTCATTCAATACCATTTCAAGATCAGCTGGCTACTCTTCCACCCATTAGGAAGTATTCCTTCTCTTCCCTTACCCCACTTTCTCCACAAATTCTCCTGTTTCCTCCCTTCCTTTTGAGAAGCAGGAGGGAACCCTCTCTGTGATCTCCCCTGGCTTGTGATCTGCTCTTCAGGCAGTTAAACACACAGGTGGATAGAGACAAAATTGTGAGTGTCGCTTAACAAGGTCAGGTAATCCCCGCTGAATCCCACCCGCAACCTGCCCAGGCCTCCAGCGTGGGGAGGGAAGGGGGATCGCTGCCCACCTGGTGCCCACCTGTGCCCTGGAGTGGCAGACCGCATCTAGAAGCTGCTACAGCAAGCTACAACGAACACAAGAAGATGATGCATAGCTTTGATAATTTTCAATCTCATCTACAGCATCATCAGAATATTCACCCAAACAAAATGCTCATATTTGCATTATTCAGAGTGAGTGAGCAGAAGAGTGTCCAGCAACAAGTCTCTCTTAGACTTCTCCTGTGATCAGCACCCAATGCTTTACTGTCCAATGTGTTTTAAATACACATTAGAAGTGATGACTGCGAGGAACGCAAAAGCCCAGGTACCTGGGACATCACTGTGGACCCCATCGCTTGTGACACCTGCCCCTTTCCACTCGTGAATGAGTCATCAGGACCATGTTGCCGCTGAAGCAGATGTACCCTCATTTCTGCAGATTCCTGGCCAGATCATTATAATTACCTGATGTCATTTGCTTGGACTCTTTGAGGGTCTATAAAACTAATTCTCTTTTCTTGGTGACATTTACCCCTGTAAAGATCTAGTGCAGACCTGTGCTTTGTGCCCAACCCTGCAGACACTTTCTGTTGTGTACAGTTAATTCTAGCACAAGTACTCCCACTGCCTCCAAGAGAAATGCAAAGCATGGCTATAACAATACTTGCCTACCTCCTGGGGTCAGTATACGGCATAATGGATTCAGCTTTGTAATATATTTGGAAATCTTACATATAGAATTTATAGCTACATATACTTTGCCCCCTTATTAAAATGGCTGTAGCTTTTACTGAGAATTTAATTTATGCTCATATTTTAAAAATAAAAAAGTTTATATCCGAGGAAACTTCACTAATAACAACAATTTTCCTTGGGTCACTTTGTTTAAACACTTTTGTGTTTTTACAAGGAGTTTCCACTAAAATTGCTTCAGTCCCACCAAAGCCTCTGAGAGTCGAAGCACTTCTAAACTGTGGGACACTTTCAACAACAGACCTCTAGAAAAAACCAAATCAAACCAAAACCATTGAGAACCATCACGCAATGGTTTGCAGGGCTGTTTCCTGTGGTCTGATAAGTACTGCCATAACCCCAGATGATCAGAGGATCTGGTTTAGAAGGTGGCAAGCAGTTTCCTCCCGTCCTAAGTCTGACCGCAGAGCCCTGAATTTGCTTGGTTACTGCTGGCAGCTGTAACTGTTACCCAGAGAGCTGCAATAGCGCAGACAGGCAGTTCTTAGATTAGGATCTGCATTACCAAGCACATCCCAGAGATAAGCCCTCGGAAGAAGGAGAGTTAATGACTTCAAAATAATTATACCCTGCACAGAACTGGAAGCTTTTCCTTGCAGCACAAGACTGCTTTAATGCAGTGGAAACACAAGTATCAGACCCAAGGGACCTGTTTGTGTCAGAGGCTTTATACCTTCCCCATCCTTGATCTCCTCATCTCTTTCATAGCGGTGTGATTCCAGGCGTAGTTTGTTTGCCCTTTGCAGCAGGAACAATTCTGCTTGCACTGTGTGTGCTCACACTCACCACCCACAGATCCATCCCGTTAGTCACTCTTGAAATCAGCAACAACAGAATGCTAATATAATAACTGTCACCTGCTAAAGACACTGAATATTAGAAAGTGCTTTAAAAGCAAGTGTTGTCTAGCATGCTTTCATTAGGCTGTTACTTAATACTGATACAAATCATTTCACCAAGAAAATGACCAGTGCCATCAAGAGTTTTACAGCATAAGAACAACACTTTATCTGCTTCAAGGTTGGAGAATTAACATCCATCCATCCATCTACCCATCCATCCACCCATCCACTGATCCACAGAGACAATAAATTCCCTTCAAATCGCATCTGGTGACCTCCACTTGCTCTCAATGACTCTTGCACAAGAGCCCAGGGACTGTAGGTACTTCAGATTTCTAGGCATGTAGAATTGCTGGCACTAGATTTTTTTTTTTTTTTTTTAAACTGATCACTACATCATTCCCTCTTTCACTGTCACTTCAGCCATTACACAGAGTACAGTTACAAAGGTTTGCTCTGGGAAAAGGTTCTAATCATAGGCTTGAAGTATAAACTAAAAATTTAGCTTGCAGACTGTGGCACGGTAGTAACATATTTCAGTGGACAAGTGGGAAAAACAACAGTTGAAATGTAAGCATGAGGAAAAAAGGAAAAATATGACATCTTAAACAGTCTGTGTTGCCTCAACAACTAGAGGTGTTACTAGAGCAGTAACCTGGGAGCATGAGAGTTTGCTTCTATCGTACTGGGCCTTCGACACAGCGTTCTCACATCCATCACCCACAAAGCTCTTGGCAATTAGGCAGCCGTGTGCCTGAAGGAGGTTTCTTAGTAATGGAAATGCCAGCCTGGAATTCGAACCTTTGCAGGTCACCCGAGGAGAAAAGGTCTCTAAAATGCAAAGAGTAAATATTTACAACTGCAGAAGCCAAAATAATGCAGAGAACAGCGCTCCCTCCAAGAGGAGAAAAGCAAATGAATGGACCCAAGGTGGTGGGGATCAGCACCTCACAGCAATCCCCCAGAGCAGAGAGTGTTTCCTCACCAAAGAAACACTTGTCAGCCACCTTGTCTTCCATGGGAATCCTCCTGTTTAATCCCTGAGAGCAGAGAGCATGGGGGCTTCTAGGAACAATCAGTTTCAAACACAACACAGCACAGCACAGCACCGACACAGCTTTCAAGAACTACCCCTGTGAAAGGTTGCAAAAAAAAAAAAAACAAACCCTCTGAAGGCATCTTCATCTGGTCTCCTACCTCATAAATTAGGTTGTTTTAAGAATTTTTAAATACTTGTTAAAGAAGTAGAACTCTTTTT
This sequence comes from Gallinago jamesoni, assembly GCA_025769975.1. Lineage (NCBI taxonomy): Eukaryota > Metazoa > Chordata > Aves > Charadriiformes > Scolopacidae > Gallinago > Gallinago jamesoni. The sequence continues at coordinate 29,268,068 of JAOQGH010000032.1, forward strand.
TATTTTTTTCCCCACACAGGGTTAAGACACACATACATCCCTCAGCACAGGAAGATTTTAAACAAATCCTATGAATGACCAAAATTTAAACAATTTAAGAGGCTTAAGCTTTAGAGGCATCTCACAATGCCAAGCCATGCAGAAAACTCTTTCCAGACTACAGGACGACAGCTTCAGCAGAGCATTGTTTCACTGCTTGCAACGGGTGTCCTCATCAGCTGTGCCCAGAGACAGCGATGCTCATCTACGGTTCTGCTGCTCTTGGGAACTGGTTCTCCTCTGGCATCAGGCTTGTAAAATCCTGCCTGTGCCAAGATCCGTACCTCTGGCATACCTCTGATAGCTCCAGAGCTGGGGGGAGACTTGGTATAGTTTGTAAGAATTTCTATTTTAGGCAAGTAGGATCTTTTGAACACTATAGAGGTTTTAGGAATTCCCACAGGATCAAGCCTAATCTTCATCTGCAGCGTGCGAGAGCTATGCTGAGGCAGAAGGCGAGGCTAGACACAGCTGATGGCTTGCTGAGGCCAGGCACCTTGGAGCAGTCATCAGGAGCCCCCAGTTTTCACGAGCCTGGGTGTATAGCTCTCTCAGTCCACGTGATGTGCCCTGTGTGGGTGACACAAGTGTTCATTGTGAGAACACCAGTGGCTCGGCTTTGGCAGGGAGGGATGGCAGGAGTAACCACCATCCCGCTCTCCTCCTTTGTGAGCACACACACCTCTTGCTTCAGTGAGACTGTCGCATCCCAGACGCTAGATGTTATTTTTGCTGCAGTCCCGTGTCCATTTGCATCCCGGGGAGAGCACAAGGAAATAACGTCTTACCAGGAAGGAACATAAGGAACATCCAGCAAGAGTTGCTTTGCTAAACAAAAGCCTGGTTATCTTTCTCCATGGGTCCCCTTGTGCCCTGCCACAGCCTGCTGGAATGGGCATGGAGGCATTTCTTGCCTACCTCTCCCCCAAGATGGGTCTCCCCATCTCGGGGCACCTGCTCTGGCGGCACTGTTGCTCAGCTGGCGCTATTTGTCACTTGGGCTCGCAGAGCCCTGGCCACGCAAAGGAGAAGCCTCCCCCACCCCTTCCAAAGCCTCAACCCTCATGAGACGGTGGTGAAGCCCGACCGACCCGTCCCCCCGTCCTCCCTCCCGAGCCCCTCGGGTGGGGTGTGCGCCCCGGGGCTGCCCCTCTGCCGGCAACAGGTTGAATATTGTAGGTGTGGGCGATTAAAGTGTCGCCGGCACAATGGCGGTCTGTGTCCCATTCGCCACGCCCGGGCTCCTCTTTGCAAAGCGCACACAAGAGGTGACACGCCGCTGGCCCCCGCCATTATCCCGGCGGCATAGCGGCGCGGACGGCCCCGTCTCCCGGGAAATGGGGCTCCCCCGGCCGCCGCGGGACCACCGCGGCTGCGCCCGGTCCTGCGCTCCCCGCCCCGACGGCTCCTTCTCCCTCCTCAACGGCATACCCCAGCGGCTGCCCCCCCTCAACGGCACCCCCCAACGGCGGCCCCCTCTCCCCCTCGAACAGCCGCTCCCCTCAACGGTCGTCCCCCCCCGCAACGGCCACTCCCCTCAACGGTTGCTCCCCCCGCAACGTCTCTCCCCTTCAACGGCTCCCCCCTGAAGGGAAAAGACACGGACTGGGGACGACGAGCGCCTGCCGGGGCGGTGAGGGAGGGGAGCCGAAAAGCCTGCGGCGGCCCCGAAGCACTTGGCGGGGAGAAGGAGCCCCCCCGCCCCGGGCTGCCCCCGCCGCCGAAGCCCCGCGGAGCCCGCAGCGGTCCCCGATGGCCGCCGCCGCCGCGCGGGAGCCGGTGCCGCAGCGCCACCAGCCGGGCAGGGCCGGGCAGGGCAGGACGGCCGGTCCCCGCCGACAAAATCTTTCCCCTGCCTTCACCGCGGCTCGCCCGGTCCCGGTTTCCCCTCGATGAGGGTTAAAGGCCGAAGCGCCCCGGCTCCCCCACGGCGGGCAGCGCAGCTGGCCCCTTCCAGGCCCTTACCGGCAGCGAGGAGGCAGGTAAAGCCATCCGTCGGTAAACGCAACGGTTAGAGGAGCTAAACGATGTGCCCAAAATAGCCAGGTAACGGTAAATGCAAGCCAGTTGAAGAGACAAGGACAAGTTTAGCCCCTTCAGCCTGTTTGTCACTCACAGAAGCGCTGCACCAAGCACTTCAGCAAAACTTCCCATAAGGGGAGAAAAAAAAAAAAAAGTCCAGTTAGGTGTTGTACCAAGGAAACAGTTTGCTGGGTTTGGGGGCTTCCCGCGCTGGCAGGAGAGTAACCAGTGCTAACATTGGGGGTGGAGGGGTGCCATCTTTTCTCCCTTTTTTGGGCACTTGCTTCACTCAGAAAGATGAAGCGTGGGGCAACAAATGGAGGTGTATGCAAAAAGTAGACTATGCAAAAGCACTGCACCTGCCAGTTCCTTACATGGCTTCAGCCTACAAAACAGAAATTTGAGTTTGTATTTCAGGTTAACTTCTGTTTCTACTCCATGTTAACTTCAGCAAATGACTATACACCATCAATAATAACCCATCGGCTGTAAGTTTTAGAAGGAGAGCTTGGATATGTCAATATTTATGGACCAAGTGTCTAGAACTATTTATGGAAATAAGTTTTCCTCTCAAACAACTGATATAACAGGTGTAATATACATATGAATATGCCTATGTTTGTCAAATGCTACAGCAAGCCTTTAAAACTGAAGATCATGGCAGTATTTATTGAACACAATAAATATGCCTTTCAAAAGTCAGATTTCCAGATGTATCAGCTCTACTTCTACCTATATCTCCTCTTGTCGCAGGAGGAACAAAGCTCCCAGTGTCTCATATTAACTATATCTTCTATATTGTATAGATAGCCTGACAGGATATTTTTTAAAAATCATATAAAGTGTTTTAGGGAATTCTGTTTTGCTGGGGGGGTGGTGGTGGAAGAAAACTTAATCTGCAGCCTCCCAAATCTGCCAAGATACAAAACTGATCCAAGCAACAGCAGACATTATTCAGAACAGACTGCAAAAGTTAGAGCAAGACAAGCCATTCCAGTGTTGCCTGAGCACTATATCAGAAAGCAACATGCTTTTCTGTTACACTAGATCAATTTCTTGCTGTGTTCGCTGTCATGCTGCAGAGACTATTCTTTAAAAATGTGTCAGATAGTAGGAGTAGCAAGTAACCGCATTATTAGCTTTGTTCACAGTATTTGCTTTCTTCCTCCCATTCCCCCATGTGTAAGCAAAAGAATTAATTAGTAACAACATGGGTCAGCTGTGATTACTCTTACTGTGGTCCACAGTGAATATTCATATTCAGGAAATATTCAAAACCAAACAAGACCTCCCCACTGTGTGTGTGAAGAAGCATGTCCCTGGCCAGTGGGGGAGAAAGGCGAGCTTACCAGCGGTGGCAGGGCTACAATGCACTCACAGAGCTGCACACTCCCCCTGTTTTGTTTTTTTTTCCTGGCACTTGACAGGGACAGGAGCTAGACTGGCAGAGCGAGGCAAATATAACACAAACAACCCATGAGAAGGGTTGTTTTATTTTCCCAACTAGGCTTTTTAAACTTCTAGCAGTCATCTAACTTTTATCGCCTTCGTACCAGGCTCCCAGGCAAAATGCTTGCCAGCATCTTCTGGCTACCTCTGACTGTGCCGAGTGGGAAAGGAGGGTCCCAAGGGGAGTAAGCAGCACCTCTGAGCCTTTCTTTGAGAGGTGACAGACACTAGATTCGGTTGGGGAAAGTTGCTGTGTGTAGAAGGATTTTTCCATTTATCATGCTGGTTTCCCTGGATGTTTGCAGACAGGGCTTTGATCCAGCTGACAGTAAATCCAGTACTTAGTCAGGGAGCTAGCGGGAAAGCCTGTGTAGTTAGAAGGGGCTGCTTTCTACCTTGCTGGCTTGCTACATTTTTTTCCAGTGATGTCCCATCTACAATCAATCACGTGCCAGCACAGGAGACCGGGATACTGCACCCTATAGCAATGATGCTGGCACAGCCCCGCAGGGAGGGCAAAGGCAGGCAAAGCTTGGCTGTCCCGATGGGCAACCAGGTGGGAACCCTCAGATTAGGGGTGGGGGGGCACCTTTTCCCTGAAATAAACCCTCCTTTCCTTTCTCCTACTGCTCTCCGTAGCCTCTCCTGACTCCAGTGCTGGGGGTCAAATGAGGGTGGGAGGGCAACAAGCAAGTAGCTGAATCAGTTCAGGGGGCTGGGGGAAACCCAGCTGCAGAGCACTCACCTGGTGGGCTGTATCCTGGAGTTGTGGAAACAAACCTGCGTGCTGTCCCTAAGCCACCAGCTTCCTCACCCTGTGAGCCCAGAGATGGTGCTGCCAGCTGCGGGATGGGCCAGGACAGCAATTTAGGGAAGTGCCTGCAGCTGTGTGGTTACTCAAGGAGCTCAACAGCTGTGTCAAGTAGATACACATGTGACATCCCCCCACCCCCTCTTTATTAATTAATGAGTTTGCCTTAAACTCCTTATTTTGTTTTGGGGTGTGGCAATCTTATAGAATCATAGAATTGTCTAGGTGGGAAGGGGCCTTTAAGATCAGCAATTCCAACCATCAACCTAACTCTGATAAAAAAAGACATTATAATGGATTACAGCCAGATTTACAAATAAAGCCATTGATAATTTTTGGTTTGGCAGGCCACAGCAGCCCCTTATTGCACACTGTGTTGGTGTATCACCTGCTTAGAAAAAGGAACGGGACACAAGCATTTTGGGTTTTTTTTCAGAAGAGGAAAAACAATATCCTGTACTGAAAGAAAGGGTGGCCTTCCTAGCGCTGGTAGGAATAATTAGCTACCAGAGCACTGAGCTATCATGTCATGGTGGAGGGATGTCCTGTGCTTGCTGGGCTGCAGGTAGCTTTCTTTTGCCACTGTTGTGGCAATTATTGATCCCATGCATTTGTATTGGGACTTACACGGCCGCTGTGCCTGTTCACGTATGCCTTGCTTGGGCAGCATGACTGGCACCTCTGGGGAAAGCTCCAAGTTGCGGGATGCTAACCAGCTATACAAAGGCCTCCTGCCCTGATACCTGGCTCTCTCCATCTGCTGGTGGGCTCTCACACTGCTTCTGGCCTGAGCTAGGGAGAAATGGGTGACCTGCGTAGCTGTCTCTGTAGCCCTGCTTACGAGCCTCAGCTCCTGCTGTTTTTAAAGGGCCAAAGTGGCTCTGAAACGGCTGCTGGGGCAGAAGGAGCAGTGGTGAATTTGTGTTTCTGGCCTGTGTCTGGGACAGCCATTGCTTTTTCTCAGTGCCAACCCACCTGGGTGGCACAACCCTCTCCTTGGCTCCCTGCTTTCCTCCAGTCACCTCAGCTAAAAGTCCTTCTCTGAGCGTTCAGGGAGGAAAGATTTATTTTTCCCCTTACAGCAGTGAACTGTTTCTGAGATGCTGGATTCTTGCTTCTGCCTCACATTTCCTGTGTGACCTGGAGCACAGTAGTTAATAACTTGATAGTTCAGTTTTCCAGCTGTAATACTTTCTTTCCTTCTGACGAATATTACAGAAATAAATTCTGTAGTACACGCAAAGCGTCATGCTGCTCTGATGAATGGGGAAGGGGGGCAGATTTTTTAAGTCTTGACAGAGAATAAATTTATTTTTATAACTATACCTCTTGAAAGGTATTTTTTTCCCATTAAATTCATGGTTCCTGCAATTTTGGGGCATTGGTACAGTCTTTTGGTTAGGAATTCATTAGGCCATGAATCCTTTTCCCTGCACTGACCTTCCTTTGGAGGCTTCTATTTCTGACCTCAGGAACGATGCCTTGTGTGAGACATGACAAGCTGATAGGTTGTGATGATGAGTTTGCAGTTGCCCACTGGTCTTGATGTGATGTGTGGATGAGTATGTTCACATCCCAGTGTTTACCAAAACCTTTGGCTATGACACAGGAGCAGATACTTAATTTTGACATTTATTTCAAAACTGCTGCTTAGAGTGAAGAGAAAACATGGATAGTCAGACTGAGAGAAAAATAGGTAAAGCAGGGCTGTGTTTATACAATGTCTGTTGTTTTGGAGACTATTTTTTTCATTAGCTACATCCACGAGCATGCACATGGAAAGCTGGTTTTCTTTTTATGTCATCACCTTTGTGCAGATTTGAGAAATTAAACTTATCTGGGGTATTAAGCTCCGGTATGCTATATTGACCCAGCCGTAGCGAGTGTTCAAGCTCAGAATGGCAGCTTTACATTCTCATCACGTCGTAGCATCCCACACGAGTGTAGAAGAAAGAGAAAAGGATAATTCTAAAATTCTGATCTATTTAGGGAAATGATGTTAGCACTTTGTGAAGACGGGAGGGAAACCCGGGAGACTTTGGCTCTGGTCATGCTGCGGCTGAGTCAGTGACAGCTGTAATCATTCACTTGATTGACACAGCAGGACTACTTTTTATCTGCAGGTATTTCACCATTGGTCAATAGGAACCTCTCATTAAGTGATTCTTTAAAATTGGATAAATATATTCTCTTCCACTGCTAGCTTTTTGTTTGTAGCTGGTACATCAAACCGGTTCTATGACTGGAATCACTATGCAAACAACTCATCTTTATATGCAGCAGACACTTGCCAGTCTTTAACACTATTACTTCATTGGATTTTTATTTAAAGAAAGGGAGGAGAAGTTTCGCGTGCCTTAATTTAGTCTGTTATGAAGAGTACATAGGTAGTACCTGTAAAAGCACCTAGCTCTAGGGAGGTATGTTGGTGAGCATAAGTGACAGGGACAACCTGGGTGATTTATGATACCAGCAGGATGGCACTTTCCAAGAGGTCATGATTACGTTACAGATCAGGAATAGCCTAAAATGAGGACCCTGATCATGCAAGCATCTTTGTGGCTAAAAGAACCCCTACTAGACACATTGTAATGTGCATAAGGGCTTGTAGGGTCTGTGCCTCAGTTTCCCTCAGTGATAATATGTAGAGTTTGCCTCTTGGCTCATTTTTATGAATTAATAAAAGTAGCCAGATTAGAAAAGATTCTAGCATTCTGTTGCTAGGCATTTAGTGCCCACTGATGTACCGTATGCATTAGTGCATAGGTACCTTTAAATTTTAACCTAGTCACTATCAATAATCTAACTTTGTTTAGATTTTTTACTCTTATCTGGATTCACTTTGTTTTAATTTAACAATGAATTGAGGACTCCTTCCAGTGTATTTTTGACAAAATTAATTCATTACAAAAGATTTGACAAAAAGATTTCATTACAAAATGAAATCTCCTGAAAATCTAAGATTAATAGAATATTGTAAGAGGTGAAAAATATTACTCAGTGAAAGAAATACACTGAATGTAAAATGTCAGTAGGCAAAATTTGGATGCTGCATGTTAAAGCATCGTGACTGATATTCTTGCAGTACATCCTGCATGACTTACTAATGACTAGGCCATTAAGTTTAACATGTTAATGAAACTTAAGGATTGAGGCCATAATGAAATACAGGCTAAATTGTCTCACACTAAAACTTCTGTCAAACCTAAAGGCAGTGTATGTCCAGTACCAGAGCAACCTAACTTCTGCAAATAAAGATGGCAGAATGGGATTCTATAAAATGAATCTATAAAATGACCATATTCCAAGAAAATTCCTAGATGATACTAAAAATCATGGAAGTGGGATGCAGTATTTCTACAAATCGTGTGCCTTCGATGTTAGTGCCAATGAACTCTAAAATCATTCTCCAAAATTCTATCTATATGTGCGTCATGGTTTCGCTTCAAATCAGGACAATATGTTTTCTGAAATCTAAGCCTGACACTGATACACATAGTGAACCCTGGTGATTTCCATGGATGCTCTCCACTCGGCGGACTCATGGCAGCCTGGCGAACCCATCCCATCCGTGGGCTAAATCTCTTTCAGCAGCGGCATCACAAAAACATTCACAAGTGGACACTTTGCCACAGACCGAAAATCCCACAGCACTCACGCAGCAGTTAAACAAGAGGAAACACAAGTTTAGAAAACAATTTTATTAGACAAATTATTTAGACAAATTATACACAGAAAGCTCTGCCACTTGTAACTGAGGCCTTCAAAAAGTGTTTTGTGTATCTGTATAATAGGCAACACATCAAAATAGGCCTATTTTAAATATTGTACATGGTTAACAGGTTTTTTTAATAGCTAAAATCACTGCAACATCTGGTATGTCCCTACATAGCTTGTTTGAAAGAAATTTTTTTTTCTTTTTTCTTTTTTTTTATTTTACTCAAAAGTGTGGATGAGTTCATGAATGTTACAAGAAGGAAGCAAGTTGTGCATGCTTTTAGACACTTGCTACCCTGGAAACAAAATGGCCTTTTGCACGATAAGAATTTGTTCTGCCTTACACAGTAGACAATATTTGAAGATTTAGTACAAAAAACAGTGACAGTACAAGATGCTCCCCCAGAACAGAATTAGCATCAAAATAGAATAGATCTGAAGAATATACCTTTTAATTTATCCTAAAGCAAATCACATAGGCTGATTCCTATTAATCCTAGCCAAAGAATGAGTTAGGTTAAAATAAGTGTATGGTTGCATTAAAACCAAAACCAAACCAAAAAACTCACAAGATAAACTGCTTGCTTTCTACTTAACCGCATTTTTAGTTTTAAGGATTACAAATTGAAAGCTCTTCCTACGTTTCTAACAGGTAACAGTGTTACTTTAAAAAGCTGGTGCCAAGTGGGCACTGGTTTTGCTCTCACTGCTGTTCTTTCTCTTGTTCTATACAGTTGGCACTAATGTAAAAAATGCATAGCTCCTCTAAATCTAACTTAACATATAAAGGGTTAAAATGAGTGTCTGTTCATTTTTTTTTCTCCTTAGAATAACACATGATCATAATTAAGGCCACATCCGTATTTCTCGAGGGCTTTTTTATTCCTCTACTAACACCATTATCGTATTGATCAACCATACTGATTTGGAAAATAATTTATTGACCTTTGATCTATGTTTAAACTTCTCTAGAGCTATATTAGTTGTTCATGAATGTGATATACCTAAGAGAGAGTTCCATTTGTCTAATTAATTAAAAGTAAAATTATCAAGGTTAGCCTTATAGAATGCTCAATAGCCAATGCAAAACCTAACCAAAGGAGTTACATCTAGGTACAAACATTAAATTGCCCCGGATGTTCTAATAAAAAAGTATAAAATATGCTCTGTTGGCAAACGATGCGAGTCAGAATAACATTAAAGCAACCTGTCTTTTCTAAATGAAAAGACCCCCTGCACTGTACATCTTTCCTGTATACAACACATTTTTACTAAAGCTTTATTAAATGAATTGCAATAGCAACGGCTGCCATTTTATAGCTATATATACATGTATATATATATACATACGTGTGTGTATATATGTATATATATATGTATGAGATACTAATTTATTTAACACAACAGAGGCTTCTGCCATATGATACAGTTTACTGTACATAAGAAAACTTTTAACACTGTACAATCACATAAAGGTCATATGCACTGTTGCAGTGCAAAAGTAGATTTAACTGTAGTCTTTACTGGCATAGTAATGGCTTTTTGTAATCCTACAAAATTGCATTCTTGTATTACGGGGCCTGAATGATCTTTAAACTTCACTTGTTTTGCTTTCATTTTTTTTCATTTTTTCCATTTTTGCCTTTTTTTTAAAAATTTTTCAATTTTTTTAAACTGCAGGGTTTGCCTTTGGTCCACAGTTAAAAGGACACAGCAGTGGAGCACTGACTGGATGCAGCAGAATACATGAAAAGGATTTAAGTTATTGCAATTACAGTAAAAAAAGGCGGTGTGCGAGGAGGAGCAAATGCCCTTCTGTAAAGTAATCCTCAGGGTTTTTCTATGCGTGAATTGCTGCACATTTCCTATATTTAAAGTATATGAAAAGCCTCAAGTAACCAAAACCTAACATGGTGATAAACCAAGAATAAATGATTCAAGTAGTAAAGAGAATAAGGGGAGACAGAGGAGACCAGACTGAGAAAGCAGAGGAAGAGGAAGAGTTGTTACTAATAATCCTGATTCTTAAATAAAATTTAAAAAAAGGAAAAAAAATCCGAACAGAAAATAACTCCCAAACAAACTAAAACAAATCTCAAAAACAAAAGATAAGGAAAAGAGGTTACATCCATGTTAGTCCCACAATATTACAGCTGCTCCTTGCAAAGGGAGTCCTAAAAAAGAAACAGTGAAGAAACTTGGTCTGATGCTCAGATAGAGGTGCCTCGGTCTGGGTCGCTACCGATATTCAGCCCCAGAGTAGGAGTTGGTTGGTAAGGGATAGATGACATTGTTTTGATGGGGCTCCTGAAAAAGCCACCGTTGGGTGCCCTGTGCCTGAAAGGGCCAGTTCGGTGGTCAGGCACGCTGCCAAAGGAGAAACCTGAAGCGGCTTTAGCAGACAGCGTGCGGCTCAGAGTCTGGATCTGTTCTGGTATGAAGGTGGTTGTGGTGATGTGAGTGTTTCTGAAGTCACTGATTTGCTCCAGTGCCTGACGTGTGGGTAAAGTGTCAATGTCCAGCGGGGTCAAGTCAATCGAAGAGGTGGAGAACTGTTTATGGGGACTGTCATCGTCTGTGCAGAGGCTATTCACGCGCCTGTGGAGGTGCTCCAGGTCGATCTCCTTGTCATCCTGGGGAACGAGAAAAACAAGAGGCACTGCTCACCATCGCTGTTTGTGCTGTGTTGAAGCTTCACAGTGTGATCAGAACTGCTCAGGAAGCACAACACACAATTAACTACATCTGGCTGTTGGCAGATGGCATTTCTGAGTGTCACCAGCAAACATCCCCCTCTCCTGAAGCTCGGTGGGGCAAGCCAAATGGAGGCAGACCCTTACACCACAGCTACTCTCAAGCCCTGAATCCCAACAACAAATCTCCAAGTGCTACAGGTTGGTTTTTGTCAGGAAAAGCCAGGCTTGGAGCTAGGTGTGTTGGACTAGCAACAGCTGAATAGCAGTAAATTTTGTGCTATGAAAGCAAAGCATAATCTCAAATGCCTGGGATGTTGCCAGTTCTTCAACTCTGCAATGAGGACTGAGTTTGAACGTCCACACGGGAGGCTCTGAGGGATCAGGCTGCTGTCTGTCATCCTCTCAGGGCTTAAGGGAGGGCTAAAAACATCTCAGGTAGCTTTTTGCTTTTATAATATAAATTTTCGCTTTTATAATATAAATATAAATAATATAAATTTATAATATAAATATAAATTTTATAATATAAATTTATATAAATATAAATAAATAGAAAAACTGAACTTTCAGACAAAAATCCAAGCACTGGTGACTCGCTGACTTCACGCAGAAAAGAGTGCACTGGGCAATTTCAAATTACAATGCCAAAAGAGGGATTCATTCTCCCCTTACCTACAAAGAAGCAATTCCATCGATTCTGATGGAATTACATTCTTGTGGGTGAGAAGAGACAGGTGATCTGGGATATTTATTATAATACATCATCCCTCCTCTTACCTCTGTCCCTTTTCCTTCTCAAATCTTCCCTCCCAAAGAAGTCAGTTAAACAGGTTTGATTGTTATAATCAAGAATTTAAATGCATGGAAGTTAAAAAAAAAGAGGAGAAAGTCCTGCGTGACACAAGAAATCACCTGTCTTGTACATAGATATTGCTACTGAACTGCAAAGCTTAATTCAAAGCAACATTAAATGTACACGTACAGGGGTATTCCCTCAGTTTACGTAGTGCAGCTCATTCAGAACAAAAATTGATTTCAACTAACCTTAAAATTTACCTTAATCTCTGTGAAATCTACTGGCTCTTCCAGGCCACTAGAAATATCTCACACTCTAGGACCTCACAGAGGAAAATTAGGCAGCCGATAGATGTGCACTGATGACTTCCAGCCTTGATTACTGCAATTCAATGACTGGCTTGATCCAGAGCTCCCTGAATCAATGGCAAAACTCCTAGTATACCGAATGGGCTTGAGATCCCTCCTTTGTCTAGGAATGAAGTCAAGCACTCTGAAAAAGTCCACACCTAGAACAAACTGCAGGAGTTCATCTACTTAGCAAAACGGATCACCAAATATTTGCACTGGTACCACGCCAAACACAGAGCGACCCTCCAGGATTATACCCTCCGAGGGCAGGGACAGGTGGACAAACCAGGGGAAAAGGGTCGGGGAACAGGGCATCAGGGATCTCCCAGGGACTGGACGATCGCTGACCACAGGGGCTTTGGTTCGGGCTCGTCACAGGAGGGGAAAAAATGCAGTGCTCATTTCTCGGACTTAGCTTTCTGTCTATAGTTTATTCACACGTGGACATAGACATGGATGCACATAACAACCACACATGTGACACCAAAACCAAACGCATTCACCAAACGCTCTCTCCTAAAAACTTTGGAGCTGCATATGGATGCAGGAGAACTGAGGCCACATCGGAAGCTAAAGAAATATACAGAGGCTCTATTAGCGCGTGCAAGTCATGACTGTGTCTCTGAGGGACAGTCCTAAATATTTTTCCTTTTTTCTTTTTTTTTTGTTTTGGGGTTTTTGTTTGTTTGTTTTTAATTTTGAAAAAAACATACAAACACCTTGTAATTTAAAATGCCAATTGAGAAAGGATTGGAATTTCATCACTTCTGAGCCTCTATAAGTTACTCAAAATACTCCTCTTCTCTTACAGAGATGCATTTGGGGCTAGGGTCAGACCAGTGAAAATATAGAAGTGGTGATATTCTCCCATGCTTAGCCCACAACCCAATCTCCACCCAATCGATACACCAAAATGAGACCCACTCACAGTAAGATTGTGCATATCTCCATAATATGATCTTTCCTCTTCTCTCTTGTGTGATCAGTAGTGAAATATTCAGCAGTTTTCACATTTAAATTATCATCAGGCTTCAGAGTCAACATCCCATTGAGATTACTGGGGCGGTTCATACTTCTCTCAGAGCTACCGTTTAAGGTTGTCTGCAGACTCAGGCAGACATCATTGAATGGGTAACTTCTGGTTCGCGACTGAAATGTTATCTTCGCAACCATAAGACAATTTTTTTCAGTATAAATGCTTGCATTCTGGAGCACAAGATGGCAGCCACCAGGAAAAAGGGTTGGCTTGCTGACCACAAACTGGCCCAATCTGACCCCCGACTCTGGACTAGTGGCCTGGAAGAGCCAATGGATTTCATGGAAGCTAAAATGAATTTTAAGAAAGTTAGTTAAGATGTATTTCTTTGCTGAATGACCCTCACATCCAGAATAGTGGGGACATTCAACACATAACGTCCACGATAAACTCAATTTTGAGCCAAGCTTTTCGATTTAGTGTTGAGATGCAATTTTAAATGCTAAGCTAATGACCACATAACAAAGATCAAGGAGGCCAAATTATACCATTTGTGGAAAGTATATGCATTAATTTCTCTGCATTTGAAAATCAGAAATTTTGTAGTTATTTAAAAAAAATCAATGTTATTTTTTCTTTTCATTTGTTATTTATTTTTATGTTTTGCACCAGATAAATATGAAGTATGAAGTTCTCAAAGTTTGGTTAAACAATAATCAAGTAAATTTTAGTTTTTTAAAATAATTTACCCGTTGAAACTATATGGTTTCCATTCCTGAGAAACCAAATTTTAAGACTAGAGATTCTTTTTTTTCTTTTAATAATAGTCCGGTCCAGATCTTGAACAAAAAAAAAAAAGCTTGGGAATGAAAACAGGCAAGAAAAGATTAAACGTATTCTAATATCAGTGCCAATGCTGCCTAATTAGGTAGTGTAATTAATCCTGCCTGATTACACAGCATTAGATTAGCAGGAATAAACACAATAGAGAAACTGCAGAGAAGGTGAGACCACTGCACACAAATTAACAGCAATACCCCACAAGCTACACAGATGTGTCTAAGCTACACAGACAGAAAAGCTATAATTGATAGTGCTACATTAAAGCTCATATTAAGGTTCAGCTTTGGGCATCGCTGCCAAGTACATTTAAATAACTTTTTTTTTTTTTCTAATGTTTTTCTAGTATATTGTAGAACTAAAGAATTAATTGTGAAAGTAAGAAATTTGTTATAGGACCGCATACGGCTCAGATGGCTGGTAGAGGAACAGGTGGATTGCCACGGAAAGAAATGCATTATACATGCAGGTGTTTGCTTCTGAAACAAGTCTGTAGTAGATTTTGGAAATAAGTCTGGCCTGGATCTGAAAGATCTAATGTAATTCCCTGGACTGTAGATTAAACAAGAAGAACCAAAGTTCATTGATGTCTCAAGAGGTCAATGTTTCTGAAAACGGGAACAAGCTTATTTAAGAAGCTAACCGTTGATTAAAGGGTTAAAGTTTGCAAATCTATTTTGAAAGACTCAGCCACTGAGCTTAGGGGATATATTTTTTCAAGAAGAAGCCAAGAAACCTTTGAACTTACTGGTGAGAATTAACTCTTACCAGTGGGAATAATGAACTAAATATTGATGTATTAATAATGTACTATTCTACAAGTAACAGTTGTGTTTTACTCAGAATAGTTGCATATTTATACATCATCAATATACTGTTTTTTTTTCATTAAAGCTTTCCTAGAAATAATAGATAAAGAGATTTTTCGAGGAACAGCATTTACCTTAAAAAATCAGCAAGCTAAGGAAACTTTTCTGAATTTGATTCCCCACCCTCTCTAATCTTATAAAGTCAAGGCAGCAATCTTTAGGGTGCTTGAAAATTCCCCAGGAGAAATGGAGGGTCTAATACCTCTTTTGATGGAACCCGGGAGCCTTTCCTTTTATTCCACCACGTTTCCAACATTGCAATGAAACAGGATAGGACAATCCCAGCAGCGAGGATGCAGAAAACACCTGCAAAACTTTTTATGTCCAGGGCACCTCCTTTCTGTTTGGTATCCACAGATGAGTATAGATCACACTGACCATTCTTCGGCCACCACTTATGCTTCAGTATGTCCATGTCGCCATTCTGCTGCAGCTCCAAAATCCTTGAGAAGAAAGAAGAGAGTCAGGGGTTACAGTGGGGCAGCGGAGGTGGCACCTGAGAGCCTGAGGCTGTCATCTGACTGTTTGCAGCCTTCCCATGTGTCTCGGAAAGCCAAGCAGCTGATGAGTGCAGATGGACTGGTTTAGCTAGAAAAGAGAAAGCCAGAATAGGGGGTTGCCTGTAAGACTGAGCATATCCTCAGTCTGTGCTCCACTCGAGATACAGGAAAGCACATACAAGTCTCTCTTTCCTTAAGGCCCTTAATGAAAATGCATTACTTTCACATACTTTCTTAAAGGTGTATTAGGTATACAGTAAATATGGTATTTTCTTAACTGCTTTCACTACAGGCTATGTCAATTGACTTTTGTAGTTTATTAGGTATTTGACAATATATATTTTGCATTTTAATTAAAAAAAAAAAGGAAAGAAAATACAGCTCAGATGTACCACAGGATACACATTACCTTATTGTAAACTGATCTTTATCAGTTTACCTAGTTGCTGCTTTGGAGAGAGAGCAGAACTGTGCTAGTTACAGTCAGTGAAGTCTTAAACTAATCTTGCTCAATAGGAGTGCGTGACCTGCTAGTAAACATTTTCTGTAGGAAGGTTCTTTGCTGCAGAATTCACTTGTCCATGAATTTACGTACCTAGACCACTGCTAAGGATTTACCGGGCAGCTCGCAAGGCCAGCATATTTAGCTAGACTTCCTATGGGGTAAACATTTTGAGAAATGAGAAGTTTGTTTGGAAGAAGATTTTCATATATAGTTAATTTATTTCTGAGGAGAGTGGGGCTTTTGTTTTTTGTTTTTCTTTTTTTTTTTTTTGGTGTGTTTTTTTTTGTTGTTGTTTTCTTTTTTTTTTTAAACATCTAGAAGTGACTAGAGTAACAGCTGGGTGCATCTGGTTACCCAAAATAAAAAATTCAATGATTACACTTAAAAAAGAATAAATGTTTTCCTCCATGTAATAAATTTGTTTTTCATTTCAGTGCTGGAAGGCAAACAATTACTTGTGCAATCATTTGACACAGCATGCAAAAAAATCCAAGTGCTCACAAAGCAGTAGAGGTCTGGGATGTTGCTATCAGAGACTGTACTGCATTGAAGGGGGAAGAAAAGCTGTCCCACTGACTCAGGGCTACTATAACAACTACATGCAGTGGTCTACCGCATCCTCGGGGAAAATACAGCATTAAGAAAGGGAGTTCAAATGTACCACAGAAGCACAGGGCAACTGCTCTGTACAGCTGAGGGAGCTGGGATTGTTTAGCCTGGAGGAAAGGAGGATGAGGGGAGACCTTATCGCTCTCTGCAACTACCTGAAAGGAGGTTGTAGTGAGGTGGGGGTCAGTCTCTTCTTCCCAGTCACAAGCGATAGGGCAAGAGAAAATGGCCTCAAATTGCACCAGGGGAAATTTAGATTGGATATTAGGAAAAATTTCTTCACCAAAAGGATTATCGAACAGGCTGCCCAAGGAAGTGGTGGAATCACCATCCCCAGAGGTATTTAAAAGATGGCTAGATGTGGTGCTTATGGACATGGTTTAGTGGTGGTTTTGACAGTTAGGTTTACAGTTGGATTCAATCTTGAAGGTCCCTTCCAACAATTCTGTGATCTCTAATGCCACTTGAACACATAGTCATGTCAATGAAGCTACTAAATTTTCTATGGCACATCCTAATGACCCTATACTTGCGGTTCTACCAGGAACAGGAGACTTCATGCAGCCATCAGTGGCTTAAATGCCGGCACAGCTCTGGTG
This sequence comes from Gallinago jamesoni, assembly GCA_025769975.1. Taxonomy (NCBI): domain Eukaryota; kingdom Metazoa; phylum Chordata; class Aves; order Charadriiformes; family Scolopacidae; genus Gallinago; species Gallinago jamesoni. The sequence goes on from JAOQGH010000032.1 coordinate 29,284,846, forward strand.
TGAGTTTCTGCTTCCAACCTGGTAGTACATCCCGTGGCTGAGATCCTGACCTGTTTAGAAGGTAACTGCTTGTCCACCTCTGTGCTGTACCAAAGGAACAGCACCCTTGAGGAACAGACTGCAGGTGATATGTGTACATTTGGAGATCCCAGAATCACCTTGTTTACATAGCTTTGTGTTTATAAGAAGTGGGACAAATTCTGCGCAATGCCTGCTGACAGCACATCACTGAAGGTCTAGCCCTGCAGAATGGTGAACAAGGTCAGAGTTGCCTGGGCCACATTTTGAATTTTCCCAAACCACATGCCACTTTAGAGAAGTCCCATCCCAAAGCTTCCTGAGGAGGCAAGGGATAAGTCAAGTAAGGGAGCAGTCTCTGTTCTGTTGCAAGAGACAGAATAGCTGTTATGAGATATCCAAGTTCAGAGGAGCTTTGGAGGCACAAGGATCACATGCACAATTGGTGTCATTGCCGCCTACAGCTGCCTATTGGGAGCACATAGAGAAGCTGGAGCCAGACCCAGGGACAGGAAGAGATGCAACTAGGACAAACTGGAAGATGAGCAATTCTGACTAGATAAAAGGAAAATGGGGGTGGTCAAACACTAGAACAAAGAATTTGCATCATCTCTATCCCTGGCAATACTCAAAGGCCCACTGGGCGAGGGCCAGAGCAACCTGACCTAACTGAACCTGCTTTGAGCAGAGGGCTGGGCTGGAGACCTCTAGAGGTCCTTTCCCACCATAATTACAGCTTTGATACTGCAAACACAGTCCACATGCTGCTCTCTATCATGGCATGCAGTGCTTACAGATAGAACTCACCCCAATTCTGGTTCTTGCTGGCCTAGGATCCCGCATTAGAACTCATGTGAGGCTTTTGGCCCAAATGTTCCAGTCTGTCAGGTTAGCAGGAGCAGCAGATAGTCAGCCTAAACAGAACCCTTTTGTACAGGTTCTCGTGGAGTAATAGAAGATTAATTTTCAATGCCCCACACAAACATTTGGCATATGTGTTTTTATATTTAGGAATTACTGTACTATCTACCCAAGGCAGTAACAGAACAGCACTGCAGGGCTTATTCTAGCAGCAGCTCTAATCCCTGAGTAGGGCTATTTTCTCTCTTTTATTCAGTCAGTAATAGAATGAACCATCCAAATGATTGCTCTATCCTCATTAATTAAATGATTCTTCACTTGTCAGTATAATTCCTGATTACACAAGACATCTTTTCAACAATAGTCATTTGCATAAAGACACTGAACTTTAGCTTGTTCCTTAACAGAGATTTATTCCTAATTGTACTACTGCTAATTATTGGCAAATTTTCTTTATGGATGTAACATATAAGTTCAATTATTTAAAGGAAAACATAAGAAAGAAGTAGAAACCCGGGATAGTAATGGCATCATTACATGAAAAAGCTTGAGAAATGGAAAGCTTATAACGAAGCCTTGTAAAACTGCTGCTGAAAACAGATGTTGAGAGATAAAATACATATCAAGAGAAATTCTAAGAGCATGAATATCTGTCTATATTAACTTTATACAAAGAAAAAGGGAGATCCCGCTTCTATTAGACTTAATAAATGCTTAGTTTCTGAATTCACCCGTTTGTGGAACCAAAGTAGTAGTTAGCATATGGAGAAGATTAAATGCTACCAACCTGTTCCTAGTTATGAAAATTCCTATTTTTGTAGCACATTTTCAGAAATGAAAATCGTACTTTTATTGAAATTCCATGAAAAACATCATGAGGAAGGGAGGTTTCCCACAAGCGTGCGCAGTAGGCACTGCTATATACTTGTGTGCCGCGGGAGATTCCCACACGATGGCACTCTTTCCATAAAAATACGTGCTTTTGCTGCAGTTCCTACTGCCCTTACCCAATCTAATCATACCTGTTGGGTGGCAGATACTACAATCAGTTTGATATTTGATTTTCAAATTTAATAAATTACTGAAGTAAAAATGCATTAACTAAATGCTCTGAATGATAATGATGCACTAGCTGCTATAATTCCAGCAAGTGCCTTTTCTCACAAGTCCCAGATTTTTGCAACTGAACTTTTTCCTCAAGTCTGGGCTCCTTTGAGTCTGCTGTATTGGCACGGAGCAGTATCGCAACATTTAAGCCAGTAGTAAGAGTGGTGGCAAGTAGGGTGCATGAGCTCCTGCTGTTTTGAAATACCATAGCCTTCAAAAGCTTAGAAAATATTGAAACACATATTGAACTAATCTGATTTGTTTGAAAAACAGGACCTTTAAAACTTGCTTATGGCTAGAGTGTGGGTTTTAATAAATTCTTCTCTAGCAGGCAAACTGTTACAGTACCATTTTTCAAGGCAATGACCTGAAGTTAAAGCTGCATAAAAGCAGATGTCTGCATGTACTTTAACTAATTTGGCCCTGAGTTCACAGTGGATAAAACCACAGAAAACTAAACTGCCTGTGGTTTCCAAATCTGACAGTGATGTGAACAAATCCTGCTGGATCAATAGGAATAGGGCTGGATTCAACTCGGGAACTACATACTTTGCTGCTGGCTGTGAAATATAATTACTCCTGCAAAAGACCCACAGATAAAACACCCCAACTTATTATGATAGCAAGGTATCACAAATGTTACAAAACTGAGACATCTGTGACAACACTGCTTTTGTGGTATCAGTAGCAAGCAAAAGACACGACAGGGAGCTTACGATGAGACCAGGAATGCCAATGCATGGTCCGAGATGTCAAAGGTTACTGACTGTCAGCTTCCCGCACCAGGAATGTGTTATCCAGGGGGATAATTTCCCCATTGGCACTGACAAGGAAGGGGAGGTGAGGTGCTAATCTGACTCTAAGTCTCCAGGGTCAGGCTGCTGCAGAGAGGAGGTGCTCACAGCCGTGCAACGAGCATCCACTGTCAAAAGCGGGAAAAAAAGTAATTTTTTTTTTTTTTTTAAAAAGGCTATTTGTGTATCTCAGTGGGCTGTGCCTTGGGGGTCTTGAACCAAGGTCCCAGCCCTTGCACTGGCTCCTGGAGAGCTCCTGGGGAGCTCTCACAGGTTGTGTTTGGGAGCGCTCGGTGCCTGCAGACAGGGCCTGGTGGTTAAAAGAGCTCAAGAAGCTTCTCCAGGGTCTAACCAACTCCTTGGGCAAAAGCTCCATGCTGGAGCTTTTCTAACAAAAATCTGGTGCCAAGTCTTCACAGAACGCGGTCCCCCTCTTGTAAAACAAGGTGTAAGACTAAGCTGAATTGTGACCATCCTTCAGTTATCAAAACAAATAGGTAGGAAGGAACCTACAGAAGCTTTTTATGTTTCAGTGGAATGACTGCCTAAATCTTTCTTATTCATGGGAATAACTGGAGTGATGCCAACTCCTGTGGCCTCTCCCTGAGGGGGCTTTAGGTTTTGGCAAAGCAGTCCACCTCTCAGCAGCAGAGCAGCTTTCACAGGTGCCACCTGTAAGGCTGACTCTGGGCTTTGGTCCCAAAGAGGGACGGCCACTGCCTGGCCTGGCTTGTTGCCTCCTGCCTGGGGAAGGGACAGGCCCACTCATGGGGAGGGAAACAAGGAATAAGGATGGAGACAGGTAAGTAGGAAGTTCTTCGGAGTCCTTTTCACCTCCTCCCCTGCCAGCAGTACCTCATTGTGCGCTGAGACTTGGTGAATTTTCATTATTTTGACCTTATCCTTGGGGCCTTGAGGTAGACACACATCGATGCTCAAAGCCTTGACTTTGATGCTATTCCCAGTGCCAAGAAATATTGTTATTCCCCAGCTGCCCAACAAATAGCATTTGCATCATACTACAGCCATGGACCATTACAAAGCGGCTGATGAGAGCGACAGATTTATCTGTATTCACCTACAGGAGGGAAATATCTTGCCCAAATGCACAGAATATAGAGACAAGGACTGGTCAGGAATAAAACTTGGAAGCGTTTATAGAGCTGGTGGGAAGGAGTTCATCCAGAAACGACTGCTTTCCTGGCACCAGCTCCACTACCCAGTTAGCCATCCCTAGACCTAAGCCTAGAATTCAAAGGGGCACCAGATCATTCAAAACTACAGCCCGGAGATGGAGGAGGCATGGGAAGGTGTAGGGCAGAAGTATCTGTCCCGACAAGAGTGAGCGAGGGGAGCAGTGCCAGTGCCTGCCTGCGAGAGGACAGAGGCCGTGCTAGGAGAGCTTGCAAGGTGAGCAAAGCACCTGGAAGCAGAAAGATCATTGCTATTCCAGTCCTTCCTTCGGCTACAGGGCTTGGTATCTGTAAATAAAAATGCTGCTTTTGAAGAGACTATTTTCTGTTTTTCTGTGTCTGTGGTTTCTGGTTGGCTTTTTTTTTCCTTAAGCCAGCATTTTAATGAGCTGCCAATCACAGGCTCCACAAGAGGAAGTTTTTCACACCAGCCAAATGCAGCTTGAGCTGCCAGATTAGGTGAAGCTGCGCTCCCTCTCCACCCGTTCCTACCACTTAACGCAGTACAAGAGCGCCCTTGGGTCCAGCTGAGAAGCCTGTTTTCTGGCAGGGACTCCAAGCAGATTTCAACCCAACTAACTTGTGCCCCACGAGAGTGGGCAGGCAGTCGCCTACTGATCTGCCCTTCAGCAGCGCTCGGCATCACGCTGCTGCCGCTAGGAAGTCACCGCGTGGAAACAAGGATAAGCGTCTCACTTCCTAGATAGGATAGAAGTGGCAACAGCAAACCGGACCTGCTGTTCAGCATTAAGGATCTGCATATCCAACAATATTAAAAAAGAGAAAACAGCTGACCACCTGTTTTGCACAGCAATAAACCATTCGTTTTAGAAGACTCATGACTTGGAACCCATAAATTAGTGTCACTTTGTTCAAATTAGTGAACTTTTTACTTAAATCCATTAAACTTAAATGGACACTCTCAAATACTGAAGGCTAAACTTAAATGAAACAGCATCTGCAGTAATAAGAAGTGAGATATTAATTATATTTATTATACAGCTGTGGTGGAATTTTATAAGAATGGCACTATAATAGTTTTATTCCAGCTGCAGAGATTTGCTGAATAGTGACAATTCAGAAACCTACATAAAGACAAAAATAATTATTCAAGATCTTCTGCTCACTTTTAATATAGAAAAAAGTCGAAGTAAGCTTAACTGGCCTCTTATCATACAGATCTGTCCTGCTCAGCAGAAAGCAGCAATAAAATTTATAAATCCAAAATGGCAAGAGAACATCTACAGAGAGGTGCAAAAGTATCATGGACACTTATTTGGGTCAATTACTATTTAAGCCAGGTTCAGCCTCAGATTTTTTTTTTTTTAAGAAAGTGACAAATTAAACAACAAAAGTTTTCATTAAGAATACACCAAAATGAAATAATAAAATGTTTGTCCTTTAAGAAAAACATTTTTTCTAAAAAAAAATAATAAATCATAAGGATTAACTGTAACTAATCTGTTTAGACCATCTGCTGGTGTTCTATGAGAAGGAAAAATAAACAAACAAGGAATTCACTGAACCTGACCCAGCAGTGAATGAATATGCAAGCTTCATCTTCAGCTAAGAAGTAATTACATGAGATATCAAATTACAAACATGATTAATCTTAAGAGTTGTGATGACTAGCGAACTTTAATTTTTATATATTGTATATGTTTATGCTACCTTTAAAAGTCAAGCACTCATTACAGCTATGGCAAAATGGTTTTTGCTGATATCAAATTTGGGGTCCAACAAATTGATAACAGGCAGAACAGAAAGGAAGCTGAAAAGATGCAAGATAGCTGAAAAGGAAGAGACAGTAAGTCCCACAGAGACCCAGAGCATATCTGCAATCAGAAAGGGAACACCTTGGGTGGCCTTTGAAAATGTCAGCATCGTCCTTAAGCACACTGTGATATTTGGGTTACTGGGTGAAGGAAAAGATCTTTCATTTCCAGTGTAGGAATTTGGAAATGATCATCTTTGCTTGCAGTCATGCTTCAGGCAGTGCAAAGACTCATTCTTATACAAACTACCTACATCCACGTGTTGAAAAACAGAGGACAAATCAGTTGCATTAAGTCCTGTTAACTGACAGCCTAGAACAGCTCATTTTTATAGTAAGAGATCTAGGTTGCATTTGCATATTTGACATTTATTTGCTTTTTACAGAAGCAAAGATGATAAAATACATAGCTGATGATTATTTGTTTGTTTTTTTTTTAACCTGTTTGTTCAGTGCTTTTTTTAAGCCCTTAAAATTGAAAATCAAAGACTTAAACATTTTCTTTTAGATGGTATTTAAATGAATGATTTATATAGTTTGATTTAAATATTATAATTTGGAATGTAAAGAACCCAAAATAATAGTTTTAAACTATCTCCAAGGTGAGCAGAGTTGTTGATAGAATAGGAAAAGCTAGACAGATAAATACGTAGTCTGAAGATCATATCACAGTAATATGCTTTGTGTCTGAAATTTGACATTTAAAAATATCTCAAAGGTTTTTATCTCCTAGGTACTTGGTTACAGTAGTAAAAGCTTCCCAGATCCATTCCTATCCAAGATTTTAAACATATTGGGGGGTTTGAAACTGGTACTTCTGAACATGAGCACTGCACTAACCAACGTTATAGGTTAATGTTATGCTGAGTAGAGCCCTCTCCAAACAATCCTTTGGGTATTGAAAGTGAAAAAGTTTAAGTTATTCCACATGATAAATTAGTGCTTCAAAATTTAATTCATTACTTTGATTTGTTCTCCCAGGCAAAAGGGTTTCATAGAAGAACCATTTCTAGAGACACCTCCAAAATGCTTTCTTTCTTTAAAGCCTCTCTCAAATCATATTAATGAATACTCTTCAAATAGCCGCTATACTGCTGTGTGTGTATCTGGGGAAGCCTAAGGAACTGACACAATTCTGCCTAGGAAATTACAAGAGTCCCTGCCAAATTTACAGGAGGCACTGAAAAGCGAACGCAACCACCCTTAAATATATTAAAAAATTAAAATTTCTTAAACTAAATTTTGCAGTTTGAGAAATGCTACTCCTGCTTTTCAGGCTAAACATATGCCAAATCACACTTTTGACACAAGCTTGGCCCAAGTTACAAACAGATCTGCCCGAGATGGGTGCCCCTGGAAATACTGCCTGGGGCACCTCAGTTGGTCTGGGGCCAGCTCTGCTTACTTTCCCTCCCAAGGTACATCAGGTAAGCCTCCCTCAAAGACACACGAGATCATAAATTTCTCTACCTTTATAAGCATTCAGATCTTTTGACCTCCCCCGGGTGTAGAAGGAAATGATGAAAGATAAAGCAGTACAACTTTGCAAGGAAAACATCTGCCTGGCTGCTGTGCTACCCTCAATCTGTGCACAGCCCAAAACAATGCGTTACTGTTGCCTTCAGAACTGCGTTGCTCTTATGTATGGGGAGATAAGCTAGGAATTGCTCTAGTCCCTCTTCTTCACCAGACCTAGCAATTACTTTTAATAACACACCGGTGTGCCAGAATGCCAACCCCATCTCCATAGGTTTCTGGCAACCAGGGAGCTTACTGGCAGATTTTGAAGACAGACCATCTTTCAGTGCCCTCACAGGACTACCAGCGATACAAAGAGCTGAAGAAACCTGGCACAGAAACCCTGGTAGCTACTGGAGGTTATGAAAGTTAATAATTGATGTTTTATTGCCCTCCTTCCACTGCATGTGTGTCCTGAGGGGCTGCAGCTACTTTGCATGATAGGAATCAGGGCTTTAAGCAGCACGGTGTTTACTCAAGGGGGTCACGCTATGGGAGATTTCCATATTATGGAGAAGTGCCTTGATAAGAACTGAGCGCCATTCAATCTGGAAAACAATCTGTGGGAGGACTGAGTGTTTATTCTGTAATAAAGGCATCTCTCTGGTAATGCTGCAGTTTTTCAAGAGCCACAGCCAGCTATCTTACCTGTATTCTTGTCTCCCAAGCTTTGCCTAATCAGGTCCTCTGCTCCCTTCTGCATTGCAATAAGTAAGTGCTGAACCTGTTCGCATGTGTGATGGTTGCTGGGGTTTTTTTGGCCTCTGGGTTTTAGTGCTTTGGAACAAGGCAGCACAATCCAGACCTGCCATTGCTCTCAGGGCTGGAGGAAGCAGAGCAGAAGGATCTGAAGCTTTGCATTCCACCTGATACCCTTTCCCCCCGCCTCAAATCTAGGCCCATATTATTCACACAAACTTGAGGGATGTCTGGTTTGTGCAAAACATAAATGCTCAAAGTCATTACTATACCTAAGTCTTCTGTCAGGCATTTCCACCCAGGCAGAAGCAGGAGGAAATAACTGCTTTTCCTTGCAAATCACCCATCCAGGTGAGAACTGAGACTTTTCCATAGAGTAAGAAGAGTAAATTAGAGAGTAAGAGTAAGATCTTGCCACCTATATATCTAATATTTCATATTCGAGTGTCCACAGGGTACATTCAACAGCAAACATGCAGAAGTGCAAGTTAGAAACAATGTAAACAGAAAAGTCTCGAGGAGTAATCTCAAGATTAATTTTTAAATTGAATATTTAAAAACCCCATAATATTAACTTCCTGACGGAGCAACAGTACAATCTGAATTTTTTTTTTTAAACTCCAGAATGATTTCAAAGCGTTTGAAGTTGTGACAAAATTTAGCAATTTTCATGAGGAATTCTGCATATCTTGATTGCCAACATCCACATGGTTAAATCCAGTAATTATCTTACATCCTGTTCTTAAAAGTAAGCAATGGAATTCTGGTATTTAGTTTTTCAGCCTTAGAACCCTTACTTGTTTCTCACTGTTTGGGGGTTTCCCCACCACCCTCACCAATCTATTGGTAACTGACCTGAAGATTGTATTCCATTCATCTCAGGGGAAGAGGACACATATGAAGCATTAGCTTGCATAGCAACGACAGCACACATCATTAGTATCCTAGAAGTGTTTTCCAGTTTGACCAACCAAATCCGCAATTACAGGAGGTGCCTTGAAGCAAAAATCTTTCATAGTTGGCCAGACTGGATAATAGGCACACTTACCCTCCATTATTGTACCTGCAGACTTCTTTTGTAAAATGATTAATCCCGCTTGCAATTATACAATTTCTGCTATTCAAATCTCAGAGGAGGTTGGGAGCAAATAAGCAAGTCTTACCCACCCTCCCTCCCTTTCCTCCCTCTCCAGTAGAGAAGGCCCATGGAGCAGCTTCCCACAGGAGCTGCTGGGCTGGGCTTACTCGCACTGTCATGACGTGGTGCCGCAGCAGAGCTGGTGTTGTTCGCTGCTACCGACAGAATGCAATGCCAAGGTTTGCCATCTAACATTATAAAATGTATCCCATCATTTTCCCGTGCTTTGTGCCTGATAAACTATGGCCGAAAGAAATAACCCCAGAAATAAAATACAAGGTGCTCCCAGGTGCTATTCTATCAACTCCCCTCTGCAGAATGCCAATGGCTTTGTAGGGAATTTAACAATTTCATAGTGTAGGTCAAAATCAAGTGACTTGGCGCTGAGATTCAATTTGGATAAGCCAGCGAGCCTGCTCAAATGGTCTGTGCATATCTTCTTCAAGATCAAGGGCGTGTGGTCAAATTCCGCAGCTTCTTTTTGCTAGCATAGAGAAGCCAGCTCCTATCTGCCAGCAGAGGTAGATCTGAGAAGCGGGCAAGGGCTCCTGTTGCTGTCCCACTGCATGTTGCTCAGCTCAGAGCACGGGGCAGGTTTGGTGACAACCAGGTTCCATCAGAGTGTCTCTCTAGCAAGATTCGCTGCAGTCAAAAGTAGAGTTTTTGGAGGAAAAGTATAAGAGAAAGTGAGCAATATAAAAAAAAAAAAGTTTCCCAAGTTTAGAGGATGAATCAGGATTACCACGACTTCTCTTGAAAAGTTATCTGGCAGGAGAAGAGATGGGAGTGTGAATGGTAGGATATTCCCAACCCTAATTTCCCAGTTTCAGAAAGTAAAAGTGCATTTGTGGGAAGGCAAAGGAGGATATTAACAGGTTCTTATATTAACCCAGCCAGTTCACCTTTCTTGACCTCCGTGTCAGGCTGAAAATTAGGATTCCACCAAACATCCCTGTTGCCATGCTGCAAATTCACAGCTGCAGAAGATGATGCACAATAAATCACTGTCCTCTCACTGAGAGCTGCCGTAAATAATGCCACAGGAGTTCTCCCCCTGCAACTGGCAGCTGCCTGCAGCTGCTGGGAACAGAGCTGTAATGCAGTCCCCAGGTAAGGAATGGAGAAAAGGTAAAACAGAACAGTCTGAAAAATAAGATCCTGGCATTTATCATCCCATTAACTTGTAAGCCTTTCAAAATATTTGTCTCTTCTCTCCCACAGGAGATTTTCTATAAGCAAGTTGTCATAACTTCAGACAAATTTCAGGAACATGTTATGTTAATTTTCTGAAAGTACCTAATCTTAAAAGTGTTTTCATTAACAGCAAGTATTATCACTCTACTTTTACAGAGGAGAAAGCTGAGGTAAAGACTGTGAAGTAGGTGTGACAAGATCAGGCCTCAGGTGAGCAGTGGAAACAGTGGCTGAACCTGGTCCCTACTCTCCGTTCCCTCTTGCACTGGGTATATTTATTTGTTTTCCTAAGAAAAAAAAAAAAAAGAGAAGGCAAGGAAAAAGAGCAGTTTGGCAGGCTACATAACAGGTGGAAAAGGCCAAGGACACGAAAGTGTATTAGCCACGACTTCCTGAGCGAGCAGTTGGCTTGGCTCTGTTGCTCAGTCTCTGCATCAATGACAGCTTTTGAAGGCTTGTGCTGCAGCACGGCCTCTCTCTTGTTGGTCAAGATGCTAGGCACTTCCCGGGCTTGGGCACGGCCCTGGGGTTACCAGAAGGGCTGAGGTCCAGGCAGGCTCAGCCCAGAGGGGGACTCCCAAGGCGATGGGCTGTAGTGGGGCTGGAAGGAGGACAGCCCCCAGGCAGCACCGCAGCCTCTCTCCAGCTCTAGAGAGATTAGAGTGACATTGGTGGCCACAGACAGAAAGAGGTGAAGGAAGATCCTTTTTGACATTCCCAGTCCTTCCTAGCCCCACTGAGCACTAACCCTCCCCTGAAACTCTGCACCACTCAGGCCGTGCATAATGTACTATCCTTAACTACAATTTTTTTCACCTAATTTGAGCCAAGCCTCAAAAATACCTGCAGACAAGCTCCAGAGGATACTTCTCTCCCAGGGAGTGCTTGACTGAAGGGAGAGACCAAGACTACGTATTGCTGTACATCTCATGGGCACTGCCAGCAGCTGGGGGTAAAGAGCAAAAAGCCAAAGGTAATTTCAGATTCTTTCCTCTCATGCTTGGCAAAAAGTTGGAGCAGAGGCTTTTTGCAGTGCACTTGTGCTGCTCTAAAATTTATATAACTAGGATCAACTATATAAAAAAGTTTTAATTAGGATTTTGCTAATCACCAAGTTAGCTAAAGCTTCCCTTGAATGTTTTTCTAGCCAGCATGGAGGGAAAGTGGATTTATAGAATCCTAGGATAGTTTGGATGTGCCAGAGTTCTGTAAATATCTTTTTAAAATAAAGACGAACCCAATTGCTGAGAATTGGTCAAAAATAAACAAACAAAAAGATAGACACCAGGACCATTCAGATATTGCTGTGGTTGACTGGAGATAGCGATGCTAGAGGGAGCTTTCCATGGAGACTCCTGTATAGATATTTAGAGCTGAGTAAATTCCAATGAGGGGTGGGGTTTTTGTTTGTTTAGGCTAGTTTCTAATTCTGATTTCAATTGTAAACAAAGAAATTTTTTTTTTTTTTCCCTTCCAATCCTCCCTCTTTGGTTGGGCTCCAGGTCAAATGGGATATTCTGGCTAAATTTCTCAGAACGGAAGGTATATGCATAGAATTCAGACAAACTGGGTTCATACCCTGTTTGCCCAGTTCAAAGCAAGAACTGCAAACTAGATGTTCTTTATAACAGAGATTATCTGGTAGGGAAGTCACACCAGAGACAGTGGTAAGAGATTTGCCTCTGTAAGTAAATCTCTAGTTTAGGAGGCTACTGCAGGGTGCAGGAAAATCAGACATAAGAACCTACCAACATTAAGGAGAGCTGTAAACCTCTAGAAAAAAAAAGATACCAAAGCCCAGTTTTCTTCTTATTCCCCCCTGCGTCGAAGCAGAACTTTGTTTTCTAGCCAGCTCTTCCAAAAACTGGAATTAAACAGCTAGCACAGCAATTCTCTGTTGGAAAGGGCTGCCCTCAGCTGTATTGCTGTTGGACCAGAGCCTGCACTAGCCACTCATCACCCTCTGGCACAGGGAGGTCATGGATGCAAAAAGGCAAAGCTCACCCACACTGCCTGCTCAAGAAAAGCTCTTTATACCGCTTAGAAAGATTACTGAAGGCTGGCAGCAGCACTGACTACTTTTCAGAAGTCAGAGCAAACTCTCTGCCTCCTGACACCTACCTTCTCTCCATTCCCATCTCGTTGGATAAGCAGAGCTCAGCAGCCAGAGAGATCCCAACCGGCCACACGTTAAGCACAGGACCATGCCTGCACTGGGGGAATGAACCAGCACCCGTTACCCAAGGAGCCTATAATCATCATCTGTGTCTTTTTATTGCGTAATTGCAATTACAGGTGAATGGGATCAAAGAAAATGGAACCAGTTGTAGAACAGTGCAGCAGAGATTGTCCTCTGACTGGAAACAGAAGTCAGCACAGCAAGGCAGCAACGAGAATAACAGGGGTGGGAGACATATTTTGTTTTAATGTCACTGTTGTTAGAGAGGAAAGCCAGACCAGGCAGCCCAGCACAGAAAACTTTTGCAGGCAAAAAGGTACTTATACGATCTAATTCTCTTCTTACAGCCATTTTACTTTAGAGCAGTAATACTGACAAAACAGTTGGCTCTTGTTCACATCTACAGAAGTCAGGTTTTAACTTCTTTTCCTGATAGATAAGCTCCTTGAGACTATGCACATATTTGCAAATTAAATTAGTATTTGACATAATAGATTAACATAACAGATATAGACTATAGAGTTTTTAAACTTATTTTTACTGCAAGCTTTGAGTTTAACCAGGTTTCAGGTGAAACTCTTTAAGAGTTAAGAATGAAGTTGAGAGTTACTGCTTGCTTTTTGTTTCTTTTTCTTAAATAAATAAAGCAAAGAATAAATTCCGCATGAAACACCAGCTGATGGAGGGTTTCAGTAGCAAAAGAGACTCACATTTCATTTTAAAATAACTTTTGGAATGCACTGTATTTTTAAGTTTCTCTTTTTTGTTCAGAGGACATGAACCAGTTTTGCATTTGGCACTATTACAGAACCACAGAGGGTAATGATTGGAGGGGATCTCCGGAGATCACCTAGTCCAACCCCTCTGCCAAAGCAGGTTCACCTAGAGCAGGCTGATTGGGAATGCATCCAGGCAGGTTTTGAATGTGTTCAGAGGAGAAGACTCCACAACACCTCTGGGCAGCCTGTTCCAGTGCTCTGACACCTCAAAGTAAAGAAGTTTTTCCTGACTTCATGTGAGGAAATTCAGATTCAATTTCCTGTGTTCTTGTTTGTGCCCATTGTTCCTTGTCCTGTCACAGGGCACCACTGGAAAAAGTCTGGCCTCACCCTCTTGACACCTGCCTTTTAGGTACTGATAGGCACTGATGAGATCCCTTCTCAGTCTTCTCTTCTCCAGGCTAAACAGACCCAGGCTTCTCAGTCTCTCCTCGTAAGAGAGATGCTCCAGTCCCTCAATGATCTTCACAGCCCTCTGCTGGACTCTCCAGTAGTTCCTTGTCTTTCTTGAACTGGGGGCCCTGGAACTGGACACAGTACTGAAGATTACCTGTATTCTCAGTCCTGTGCATGACCATGGGGCTAGGAAGAGATTATACTGGATAAGTGGCCACATTATAGTGGTTTCTGGGATGCTTTGGCCCTGTTTACCTGCTTAGATTTTGAAGCTTGGTGAAAGAAGTCTCTGCTTGCAAGGGACAGATTTAAGTTCACAGGGTTTCTTGAAATCTCACGTCCAGAAAATCTCCATGGTCCTTGCACATGCTGATCCTTTGCATTGGCAGCATTTCCAGCTCTTGTAATTGAGCCTTTTCCCTAAAGCACATACCTAGAAAGGCCAGTGAAAATTTCAAGTTTGCGTTTTGTTAGCTGTTCGTTGCTTGCAATCTGCCTCACTATGGGGGAGAACTGCCACACTGTCACTCTAAGATGCTTAAAAAAAACAGAGAGGAAAGTGGAAGGCGTATTTCCTTTCCTTTAAATGTATCCCTTTTGAAAAGCTAATGTCTGGTTTTGGGGGCTCTGATTCACAACTTGGGAGCGTGCAGCGCTTTAGACCTTGACTATTTCTCTTCGGCCTGCAAACAAGGCCATACGCTCCCATTTACCTCGTAATTTTACTTGACTTCTGCTTTATAGATCACAGAGCTAAAAGGAGGCAAAATAAGTCACATGCAAAGCCAAGAAAGATTACAAGGTTATGAGCCACAGCTGAGACAAGCAATTTGGGGAAGAGAGGTGGATATGGGAGGTGAAGGGAGGCTGTAAATACCTGAGAGGTAGCAGCGCAGCCAACGGGAGATGATTAGGCTGGTAAAAATAATTGGGTGGCTAAAACTGAGACAGGACATTTAACCGAAGCCACCTGCAACAGGGGAAGGAAATCCCGGTGGGGGACAGGGACCTGCAGCACTAACCCCAGCAAAGTCACCCTCAGCTGCAGGGGCATGTCCCCAAGCTGGGAGGGACGGCGCATTAAGGAGACATGGTGCTGGCACAGTCAATGGAAAATCTCTCCCTAACGAAGGCCCGAAGTCCCCTCGGCAATTAGTGCCTAATTCTCTGCCAAGGAGATTTTTGACCTTCCATGCCTTGTTGGAGCTGCTGTCTGTAACTGAAGGCTTAGTGGAGGGGATGGGGTCATCAAGCTGATTGACCTCATTCGTCTGGAGAGGGGCCAGTGACAACATGGGTAAGTAGCCAAGGAAAGCAAACTAGCTGATTTTATAGTGTCCTTGCCTTTTATCTCAGTAAATCACATATGAGGGCTTTTACGACAGTCTGATAAAAACCAGTTACCTGGTAAGTGGCACTGGAGAGACAGATGCTTGTGTGCTCCACAGAGACATGTAAAAACGGCACAAAGCTTATTAGTCATGGGGCCTTAAAATGTAATCAATTTAATTTCTTTTCATACTGACACATAGTTTATAACATCAGTATTATAATGTTATCTCCCAAGCTGAGAATTTCAGGCAACATTTTCCAAAGCAGTTAAATAATATCAACATCTCAGGGTTTTGCAAAAATAGACCATATGTTTGGGCAATATTATCTTTCTTGCCACATTTTAAACCGTGGTGGTAAAGGTCCACCCAGTCCATCTCTAGTCACCAGAACAAGCCCTGTCCATCACTGAATCCCTATTGAATTTTCCCTTATATGACTGCATCTTAGACACCACTATCTTCATGACATATCTGACTCTTATCTCGTATGTCACTACATTGCAGCAATATCCCTATGGAGTGCCAGCAGGTTTGGGGAATGCTGGCACCTCAAAATGGGTACAGATAGATCACAAGGAGCACATGAGGCAACATTTGCTCATGTGCAGATGCTGTTCAGAGAGATGAACATTTCTCTCACTAGTGCTTTTTGCTTTGGTATGATACGAAATCTCAGTGCAGGCATTAAGACCACCGGGCACGCGCATGTGACAGTATTAGAGCACGGTAGCAAGCAAGTTCCATCATCTTTATGGAGCACGCAATACTGCACATGGCAGTCAAGCAGCAAAGCTATTTTTTCTCTTGTAATTACTTACAACAGCATTTCTTAATCTGTACAGCACTGCCCTCCTCCCCATCCCGCCCTGTTGAAATGCTACAGGCAGCAAATGAGGTGTGAAGCCCCCACCTCACCTCAGGAACCATCAAGTATGATGAGGTACGAAGAGCTCTTAATTAGGCTACCATGGTTTAGAGGAGCAATTTATAGGAAGCACTCACCAAGCTTTTGAGAGGCGCTGAGAGAGGCCCCTGTCCCCTAGTGCTCGTACAACATGAGCTCCAGGTCATTACTGACCTTGACAGAAAATACATGACGACTCCCCAGCTCCCTCTGGGTTACAAGGGGCAGGTGGGAAGAGCAGCCATATGAAGCTGTACTTACAGTGTCAGATTTTCCTCCAACATACCGTACCCGCTGTACAGAGATGAAAGGGATGCAGCCATAGCTACGTCGCTTAGCTCGATGCTTTTATGGTTTGCTTCTGATAAGACGTTGTTTCAAAAAAGGTCTCCAGCACTGCCACTTCATTAAGAATGGAGACCACAGCCTTTAAAATGTGGAGTCTTTCTTATTCATTAGATTATTATCTGTACCCACTGGGCTAAGTTAAGAAAAACACCTCTCGGTTGACTCATTTTGGCAGCCAGCAGTTGCTCAGGTTTTTTCATTAGCACCTTATAAAAGATTTCTCAACATATTTAATTTCAAAAACTTAATAGTTGAAAAGAAAAAAAAAAAAACTAGATAGGAAAATAAGATAAAAGACAACTGTAGAAAAAAATCATTATCTTAATTACAGAGCAGCTTTGTCCTCTAATGGGAACGTAATTCTTTCACAAGACAGCATTGCTCTAATGGAGGATCCACTTTAAATTGCACCGCAGTTTGCACACTGCATTGAACTTGTATTTACTTGTATTTACTGCATTTCAGAATTGTATTAGTGGATGAAAACCACCCATTTTTTCCCGAAGGATTGCAGATTCATTTTGTAGAGCTCCCTTGCTATGGAACTAAATATCCCAGGATATTCAAAAAAGTAAATCAATAGCAATGGGCATTTTGCAATGGGGTTTTTGATTGGTTGGGTGGGTTTTTTTTGCCACAGCAGGCATCGCTCTCTCTTCACTGCAAATACAACTAACAAACTTGCAGAGGTGGAAAACACGTTCCTCTGTCTTCTGCCCCCCACATGGCTATCAGTCTGCTGCTAAGTGATTCTAGAAAACTGTAGCTGAGCCAAAAATTAGTTGTTCAGTCCTATGGAAGTATTAGTTGCACCCCCTCATCCTTCTGAGATTTGGTGTCTCAGCTGCAAGCTGAGTGCATGCCCTGGAGCCCAAACTCCTTCTTCGCACTTGAAAGTGGGGTCATTGCTCTGCCCTGCAGTGGCAGGATCTGCATTACTGGCTGCTTTTGTCCCTGCTCCTGTCCCCTATAGTCCTATTAATTTGTCTCACCAAATGTGGTGGATGCCTACTCCCCAAGAGACTGCTGAAAAGGAGTTGTTGGCAAATAACCTTTTTGTTCTGTGACTGCTATTCTGTCTTGCCTCCAGCAAAACAGAAAAAACAAGAAGAAAGTAAAACCCCAAAACACCACTTGATGTAGGTAGTACTGGGTATTGCACTGAACTATCCAGAGTCTGAAATTCACAGCAGCTGAAATAACATAACTTAGAACAAAGTTGTCCCTTTGCAAGTTTGGAAATTAATTAAGGGCCTCCTAATATGCTGGATATTCAAGTGGCTCTGGCCAAGGAGATCTGTAGCAGATTCTGAAGATACAGCACTATTTTACACACCTCATATCCTAATTGAAACATCATTAAAAGCATTTCTCTACTACATTTTCCCCTGCAATGTTGTAAATAGTTAAATTCTCTAACAAGGTTATCCTTTTAGAGGGGACTATAGAACCTGTCCTTTTCAGATTTTGCACGACAGCATGCTTCTCCTGGGTGGGAGTAAAGGTTTGGAGAGCATCAGGTTAACTGAGACTTAAGGCCATATGTCCGGCGTGAGATCTCATGAAACTTACAGAGGACATACAGAGTAGAAGATTCATGCAAGCCTTAAGCTGAAGTCTTTACATGGGAAGTCCTTCTGATGGACATTTGCTCCTGAAAAGGAGAATTTGTAAGAGGTAAATTCTTTTATAAAGACTGAAATGTACAACCATAGCTTTGGGGAGCTCATTGTCAGTGGAGTAAGAAAACTCATATTCACAATTACAACAAGATGTGACAGCTATGAGGACTCCTGAGGAACACTGAAGTGACTTAAAAATGGGAAGCTACTTGAAGATTCATAGCACTTCATATCTTGCAAAAGATGTTGTTTTCTCACTAGCTTAATCTGATAATCAACATCACCACAGAGTTGTTTCAGAAGTCCTTTAGCTGGCAGAAAACACATTCTGTCTGCTTGCTTGGATGTAGGTGGGACAGAAGAGAACACCAGTGCTAAAGGGCAGAGCCACAGCTTCCCAGTAGTACCTGTAACCCCTGTAATATCCCAAACAGGAAGTTGGAGGTGTCGTATGACGTGACTCTTCCTTGCAGCTGGAAATTATTTCTTATTTGCCCCAATAGCTCCTGAAAAACGTCTGTCAAAGTGAAGACAGGGCTGAAGCACAGATCTGATCTTCTAGGGGTATAGAAGTTGGGAGGATGCTGGATGGATGGTCCCAACACTGATGCCAGAAGTGTTCTTGAGGCTTTCAAAAGTGTTGTTGTAGAGTTCCACAGGAACAACTGAAGCTCACATGATGTGTTACGACAAAGGTATTTCCTTTTCTGTCAAGAATGTGTCACCCACCATGGACCCATTCTTGATATGGAAAAACCATAATGAGATTTATTTCTGATTCTAAACACTGCTTGGGAAAGTAGTTGCAATTATCTTAATTTATCTATGTAAAAAACCCCAAATTCATTTACCTGCTCAACATCTATTCAACATCCTTTTTGGTAAAAGCTATACATAGTGCAACATAAATAGGAAATCTTAATATTCTGTGCAAATGTCAAGACACACTCTAAATATTATGGTCCTACACAATGCACAGTGTCAAATGTGACAATGAAGGCAGGATTTACTGTTCACAGTCCAAACACATAAGCCACTATTAATTCAAGTGCTGCCAGTAGCTGATCTACTCTGTGTAGAAAAAATTACACTCAAATGTGAATCAAAATTTGAGCTATGTAAGCTAAGCTTTCAAAAAAATACTTGAAAATATAGTGCTGCAATGGTAAAACAAAACCTACAAATTGTATTTTCAGCATCCACATTGGCATATATAATTACTCATTTCCGAGAAGGCAGTTTGGCTCAATTTTTGATAATTTTAACTCAATATTTTATTCATCATGGTGGCTTGCGGAACATGAGTTAAAATGGGAACGCTCATGCTTGCAATTCCTCTTTTTGTTCAAATAGAACTGCTTGTACTTGCGATTCCTGTTTTTGTTCATGCACTTGCAGTCATGGCTTTCTCGCAACATTTTTTCCTAGGGATAGGTATAATATTTCTGAACATTATCACCTGTAGGAGAAGAGCTGGCTCTCTGTTAAAGGTTCAGAAGTAATAGCCAAGCAATACAGATCCAGTTCTTTACCAGGGAAGAGCCACCCTGTGCTCTCATATAGGGAAGTCTGATTTGCAACTTCTTTGAAGAGGAGGCAAAATAATGTACAAGTACAAATCGATCTTTTATTCTGAGCTGCCAGGGAAAAATACATTTCCTCTACAAAAATGTAATTCCTTTCAGAGTTTCTACATCCTCATTCAAATACAATGAATAACCAATAGGCTATATCTACTCTCCTGTCTTGATCCATAAATATCATTATGGAAAGTGTTTCTGCAAAAGAACTTAGTCCAAGGGATGCTGAAAAGCTTGACTAAATTCTAGAAGTCTGGGTTCAAACCTTGGAAATTAAAATCAGGTCTGTATAATGTAGACATAAATCGCGTCCTTTCTGTACTAGAATATCTTAAAAACATGTACCTCCCAAATTGAGAAGACAATCTCTTAAATCATGAATCAAGTCTGGACGTTCTTCCTTTAGGCAAAAATTTAAGTTTTGACAATAAGTAATGCTGATTTTAGAAAGTAAAATATGCCATCAAACTTTAAGCCTGCAGAAGAGAGAGAGACAATTCCGCCCACAGCTCCCACCGCAAGCCCAGCTGGTGCTACAGAGAAGACACATCTTTCTGAAAGATAATATTTAAAATCCCTAACTAATAGAAAATATCTCATGCCTCCCTTCCCTGCCCTTGGAATTGTTCCAAAATTTAATTAGCATTGTACAAAAGAAAAACACAAACCAAAAAACACCAAACCCCAAGCTTTAACTCATGACTGAGTTCAATTTCCAACCTTTAGACTTCACTTACTATGCCTTTCTCTTCTACAGTAGAGCACTCTGATATCAAAATTTTCTTCCCACGTAATCACACTACAATCACACCACAACTGATCACCCTTTCTCTCTCTCATTTTGATAAGCTGGATAGCTTGAGCTTCTAAAATCTTTCATAAGTCATGTTTCTCAGATTCCAGACTGCTTTTATAGTTCTGAATTTTTATGATATATCTGTATCAGAAATGAACTTAGTATTAATGACCAATAAAAATCTCACCAATGTTGCACACAGAAACAAGAAGTCCTTTTTGCCTGCTCTGTAGTGTACACCTTCTGCATTCAGTTCCCATTATTTCTCCTTAGGATTCTCCCAATAACTAATTTTAGGGGCTGCTTATAATAGAAAAAGATAATTTCATTTCTAGCAAGGTATTTCATCTGGCCTAGGGTAAAATGCTTTGTTTCGGACTTAAGTGTCAAAGAACTTTCATTTCTTAAAGTGAAATGAAAGACAACTAGATATAAAATTAATTTTTAATAGAAAAAATTTATTACCATTGTTATTCCAATATTTAACATTCATTTTTGGGCCCAGTTTCTGAAAGAGAAAGAAATTTATGTCACCATTCTCTCCTCTTGCATTCTTTTTCCTCCTGAAATCATATCAACAATTTCTGTGAGGGCTAATTTGGGTTAAAGCAGACTGCAAAACCGAGACACAGTGACTACAAAGGTCTCATTCCCATGTGGTTTATTCCACTTCAGAGTGAACCAAGTTAAGTAAGAACACAGTACTCATCTTTCTGAGAAATAATCTTTATGTGCAGTTATTTAGAGTGAAGGTGGATTGTAAGAACCTGAATGCAGGGCCCCAGTACTTGTCAAAAGAAAAGGAGAGTGCACTGAGTCACCCGATGCAAAATGCAGAGCTTGGAGAAAGTTTATTAACTGTAATGCTAAGTTAGCGCTGAGCTGGCGCAGCTGGCAGCTAGGGAAGCAAAGAAATATTCCTGCTTGAAACGTGAATACCACTGATTTGAAAATTTTTGAAACTATAAACACTAGACCCAGCGATGTCATTTTAAAGTCAATTTTCAGAGAGCTAATACGAGAGCAGTCAATGCTGGAAGAAACAGCACACCTTGCTGAACTGTTTATTGTCAGGACAACAGCTATGACACACACCGCCACTGTTCTGGAAAACACCCTTAGTATTACTTTTTAAAAAGGAAACGAATGCAATAAAAGGTTCTCAGCCACTGCAAGAGAAATAACAATATTAATGTCATTTGAAAAGTCGGTCAAAGCACTTTGCTAATGCTCGTGAATTATCAGCTTTTTTTTGCAATGTAACTGCTGTGTTTGGAAATTGCACTTCCCCACTCATTCATATTATTCTAACCATTCTTGCAGGATGCCTGGTTTTTAAAAAGAGTCACCACATGCCCAAGAAAAAGTAAACATGAGCCTTTGATGTGCTTTTTTCCTGCTTTCATTACAGAAAGGGAAAATATGGTTGCAAGTGCACCCTCCGAGCAAGAAGAGCTGTCCTTCCCAACCAGCAGCTCTGCAATGTGACCACGGGCTGCTGATAGAGTTGCTATGGTTATAAAGAGGTCCTCTGTGGGAGACATCTTCACTTGTGATTAGGTTTTGACAGAGGGATGCTTGTTGTGGAAAGGAGAGAAGGATGAAAAGAGCTTCAGCCATTTTATCCACGCGAAAGTGGAGTTACGCTACATATGAAGTGGGTTTGGAGCAAGCCCTGTTTCTGCAGGACCAATGCACCAGGACGAACCTAGTTTCTGACATACAGGGGATTTCTGTACAGGTCCAAAGTGATGACCGTATACAGAAATAAAACAGGAGGGCTGGCCTTGAATTTAGGATTTTCCTGCAATCTCATGCAAGAGGTCATTACGCTTTCCAAAGGGCAATGAGAATAGAGAAAAATAATACATGAATGAAGACCTGGATGTGGCAGGTACTAAGTGAGGTTTTGTGCCCCTGCACCAGAAGCAGTAAAGAAAAACAGCATTTGGGCTTTTCATCCTAGCTGCTTCTACTTTTTTTCCCGAAACCGTGCCTCCTCATTGACAAGAGGGGAAAAGCTGAGAGGAGCCGGGGAAGATAGAGATGACCTGACCCAACTGGGGCAGAATTTGAAGGAATAAAACATTGAGCATGGGACTGCAGCACTTAGAGACTGCTGAGGAGGTTGGTTGAATCATCAAACAATAAAAAATGCCCTCTGCCTTTATCTGCCTCTGCCTTTTCTCTGTTTTCAGGATTTAGCCTCTTGCACAACTGTCCTCCTCTCTTCCTGCACATTTCCTTCCATCCATCCTGCCAGCCCCAGTTGAGAGGGATGACCACCTGAGATACAGCTGGACAGGAAGCTATGCTCCACTTTATTGTTTATTAAACTATTTGCTTCATCATATAAAATACATGAGTTTTGTTCCCTCTCCCACATCCATACCTTAGATCCTCAGAGAAGTCTTTTCCATAGGAGGATGGAGTGGGAGAGCTACATCTGCTCTAAGAGAGATCTACCCTCATAAAAGGGAAAATGAACTGAAATCTTTATTTCAAAATACCAGGAGAGCTCAAATACAAGCAAAAACCCTTCCAAATGAAGTTTTAGTGAAATAAAGAAGGCTGCCAGAATGTTTGAGAGCGTGAAAAACTGTGAATAATAAACAATATAAGTTCTGTTTTACTAGGAAATCTCATCACATAAAAAAAAAATCAGTCCTGTGAATCATCCTTGATGCTGGCTAGCAGACTCTGAGTTCAGAGCACAATGTCTGCACTGTCTATAAATATTACTACGGCCAGTAAACTCAAGGCAATGGCAAGGGGGCTGTAAAACTATTGAGGGTACTGTACACTGCAGTGGCTATAAAAAATGCCATAAAAGAAAAATGATCTTTTATTAGATCTTTTGTTTGGGAGGACCTTTGCATTTTAACAGGGCATTTAGCAACCAGGATAGCTCTTCAAAAGCAGCAGTCTCACTGCCCACAGATCGGATTTGGAGCCCCGTGAAGTTCTAAAACTACTTCAGCCAAGAGATGAGGGCCCATCCCCATCTGAAGAAGTAGGATGTTCAGTTCAGCTCAGCTTGCCATCCCCTCTTCTCTGGTCCTTTACAGCTTTTATCACACTTGATGCAAGAGGGATGGTGCCTAAAGCAGCCTTTTCTGTTACAGTTTTGCTTTCAGCAAATGGAAACCCCAGTTTGCAAACTTGCTCTCTACCCAGCTGATGCTCAAAGCCAGCGTGAAGCTTCACTGCGGGCTCAGAAGCAGGATCTGTCCCCATGGCATGGAGCACAGTGTAAAAAGCCACCTTGCTTGTCAAGGAGCTACTTCTGAGCTGCTGCTGCCTTTCAAGACACATTTGACATCTGGGGCCTGTGGATGGCTGATGGGTAACATCTATATGCTGATACGCATCCATTCATGGTTAGTATGGCAAGGCAGTGTACACATTTCACTTGCCATGAATTCAAGGGAGAGTGTTTACTGCTAAGCCTGCCTGTAGTTTTGTATGTTCTCAGCTGAGACCAAACCTCTGTCACCTTGCCCAAATATTCTGAATTTAAACATGCAGAAGTTCAGGAGAAAAATATATTTTCTTCTAAATGCTCCATACACAACTGCAGAAGCTCATCATGGAACTGCAAAGACTGGTACCTAAATAGCTACACACAAGCAAGCTAGAACTAAACCCCATCCATTCTATTTATCCCACATAGCTAAAGACAGTGACAGCATAAGAAAGTTTTGTGGGGCCTGACAGGCCAACTGTTGTGCTGTGGCTTAGTACCACAGCTGATAACCAGGCTTTTATTATTCCTGCAATGGGATATGTCTGAAAGCACTCTGGGGTATCCATAAAAATCAGAATAGTGGGGGTTTCTGAAGGGCATCTGTCTTATGAGATGAGAGAAAAAGTTGTTCTTGACCTCAAGACTATTTCCTCTAGACTGTTAAGACAAATACTAAAGGATCTTCAATGCCCTGGCTAGGGTGGAGACAGGTCACATGAAGACAAAAATATTATAAAACTCAGTCGAGCTGCCTTCAATTCAGGTGTCAGCACTGACAGGATTATGACCGAATGGAGGGAACTTTAATATTAGAAAGCCAGACGCAGCATACTCTCAGACTAGATAGGCAGATGTTGATTATTTCAATGGAATCAAAATTAATATATTGCTTACAAAGTAAACTAATATTTTAGAGGTTTGATAGCTTTTGTCAACATGTGCAATCATAACAAAATATGATGCACTCTAAAGATTAAGTATGACTCTTGTGTGATGCCAAATGAGTACTTTGGGAGTTGTTTTTACATATCAGAGATTTAGAACTTGGCCCTAAGAGCATTAATATTTCCTTTAGGAATAGCACATTAACAGCAAATCCAGCAAAACCCTTTATAGTACACTATAAAATATGTCTAAAACAAACTCTGCCTCACCCACAGAGAGGTTCAGTCTTTGGATAATTCAACAATTCTCATCCTTATTTAAAAAAACCCTTCAGATTGACACAAATTCGATCTGTATCAACTTTTCTATTACAACACAGTCTCTCTATACACAAATGTTTACTTAAACTAGTCAAGCTCTGCGTATTCTTTACTAAAGGCAGCATATCATATCAACTTAACCCTTCTGCTTTTCCGTCTGTGTTGCTTGGATTGCCTGGATTGCCTCTGACTGAGTACTAAACCTGCTACAATGGAATTTAAGTGAAGAGCTCGTGAGGGGAAACTTGCACTCTGTTTACCTTAGCCTTTTGTTGCATCAGCTAGTAATATTTTCAATATGGCCTGTATTCCACCCAAATGCATCCCACAAATACTTCTGCAACTGCACTGAGGGGGAAGAGGGCAGCACTGCTTCCATCCAAACAAGATTTGCAGAATTACACTATGGGATATAAGAGCAGTATTTGCTCCTGCAGGCACAGTAACTGAATTTCCAGGCTAAAATTGGATGATGTAGTTTGCAGCATCTCCAGAACCCCTTGATGGAATTACATCTGCCTGATAAATTATATAGTTTTCAGAACTGTATTTCACACAATGTGTGGAGCCCTGTGTCCTAAAGTCTCGATTGGTACCATCTACTTCTGCTCCTGAACTACCAAGAGAGACTTAAAGACATGAGGCAGAAAGGGAATGCCCAAGAGCTAATGGGAGCCTGCTCCTTGCCTAAAGGACCTTTCCCTCCATCAGGTGCTGTTGGTTTTCCCTCCAACATGAATGAAGGAGACAGGAGGCAGTGGGGAAATAGAACGTCTGCTGCTATCTACAATGTCTTTTCTTCCCACAGAAAAGCAGTACAAACCCACAGAGTATCAGGCACCAGGTTTTCATACCCATGGTAATCTGCAAGCACGACCAGCACTGGGGACAGACTGCTAGATTTGGTTTGACCCAATACATCTTATTGTAAAGAATCCCAGCATTCCTTTATAGCTGAAATTTTAATAGGCTGAAACAAAGTGGAAATGAAGCAGGATTAAATTTTGGGTTCCTCTGCTGCCTTTAAGTAGAGGACATTATACGTCAAGGGGCTGGATTTCAATCTGAGAATGTAGGAGGAATTGAAAAATAGCTCGTATATAACTGTAGCAGTTCTAATGGCAGCCTCAGCCCCTGAGAACCGATGAAAGCAGCAGGTCTGCCTTCCTCTATCTAGCCCCTGATTAAAAGAGAATATGCAATGAGGTTGGACAGAGAATAAATGAATGGGAAAATAGTCTTTTTAATACAGTTATTTAATTAGTTCATTCTGCTTCTCATGGTAATGTGGCAGAATACGAGATTGAACAGAACATGGTACCTGCCTATGGCATAATTAGGCCTTTTAAGGATGGGGAGAAAGGCATCAGCCTGCACAGGCTGGCAGAAAGGGAACTCCAGTGAACACCCAATTTCCATAGCTGGAACACACAGCTTCTTTAATTAATGCAGCTGATAATGCATTTAGTAATCTTTTTTAAAAAATATTTTTAAAAAATAAAATATAATTATTGTTTGTCACTTGAAAAGCACTTAGTGCGTGTTCTCTACATTAGATGATAATGGAGTCCCCAGGCAAAAAAACACTCCCTGCCCTGCATATGTAAAAACTACCTTAAGTTTTAACACCTGCAAGCTTTTTAAATGAGAGTGTGTGGGAACTGGGCACAAGGAATGGAGGTGACCAGCAGGGAGGTCCCTCCCAAACCTCCCCTCCTCTTCCTCCTCTTTAGAGACAAAATGAATCAGTCTGGATGCTGATTGAGTGCCCTAGAGATGGGTGCACTCACTTTTCTAACATACACAGCACGGGGCATTATAGCACACAGCCACAGGCACCCACTGCCACCCCTCGCCCTGAGGGAAAGCTGGGGAGAATGGACACTTCATACAATCATAGAATCGTCTAGGTTGGAAGGGACCTGTAAGATCATCAAGTCAAACCATTAACCTAACACTGCCAAAACCACCACTAAACCATGTTCCTCAGCACTACATTTACCCATCTCTTAAATACCTCCAGGGATGGTGATTCCATCCCTGGGCAGACTGTTCCAATGTTTTGATAACTCTTTTGGTCAAGAAAGTTTTTCTAATGTCCATTCTAAGCTTCTCCTGGTGCAATTTGAGGCCATTTGAAAGGCTATTCAGCCCGCTCAAGACACTACTGGAAACACTCAGACAATTTGGTTACTAGCAGCTTGTAAAACAAAAGTAGAGTAGGATAAAAAGCTGACCTTTAAAAGAGCTCTAATAGATCTGCACAACATGTTTGACACATACATCCAGGAGCAAAGATGCTGTCAAAAATTCTAATTACAATAAAGAAGTAGCCTTAACTTAAAGTACCATTTCGGGGAAAACATCATCATTTTCATTGGGCCCAAATGAATATACATATGTACATGTATATACTCATCCCGAAGTGAAGTGTGCCTTATCATAACCCTACATCTGTAATATTAAAATCCAGAGACTCACATAAATTGATTTTTAATGAATGTTTGATCTCTTCAAAGAGTCCTGCCCCAAATGTCTCTCTCAGTTGAGACTTCTAATGTGACAAACCTCCAAACAGCTTCAGTGTCCATCTGCAACACACATTGCAGCTTGGCAGAACCCGTTCCCTTAAACTAATCAAAGTTTTGCTCTGACTCTCCTGAGGCGTAGAACAAACATTATCTTAAGTGCATCTCTTCTCATTTAACAGCCTAATTTAAGATACAATAAGTACACACGAGCACTGATCAGGATCATGTCTGGTAAGAAGCTGCTCTGACTGAAATGGAGAAATGCCTAACCACTGATTTTAGTTGGAACTGGATTGAACTACGCAGTAGGTCAGCAAAATTAATATCTCTCTGAAAATTACTATAACTATTCCAACTTGTCTCACAGAATTACATAAAAATAACACACAGGATCAAATGAGCAATTCATGCCAGGATACTGAAAACAGCCTAGAAAGTAGCACTAAAAAAACGTGGCCTGATATTGATGACAATAGTCTATTTATTCCTATTCTGAGGACATTAATTTTTATGTCTTTCTTGGTATTGATAAGCTTGCATTTCCCTGCAACACCCACAGAGACGCTTTACAGATCCTTCAGACTTATTTATCAGGTAGATAAGCATTTCATCTTTTTTTTTTTTTTTTTTGCTTAGCCATGCTTTGCACAGCACTGGACTTTTATCTCTTGCAACAGTCTAATTACACAATTAGAAGATTTTTTTTCCACTTTTAAAATTCAACTCAGCCTGGTATTTCAGCACATTATCTTTATCTGGGGAGATGAGCAACACCTTTACTTAACTTTTATGGTTAAATTTTCAAAGTCTAGTGCTGTTGAGGCTATTCCTGGCACGTGTTTGGCACCAGCTTGCTCCTGTAGAGCAGGCACCTGGGTTTATCAGCCTGCAGGATTGCAGCCAGCCTTCCCAGCTGCTCCTGAAGCACTGTATCGGGTACCTCCACACTTCTCTGCTCTTTTTTTCCTGCCACCCAGCACTTGGACCTGACATTTTCAGCCCCGTCGGTACAGAGGTGCAAACTGCAGTCCTTCACTGCAGTCACAACAGGGGTCGGTTAGACACCTGGGGGTCTGACCGCACCCCAAAAATAAGTTTCTCTGGGCATCATGATGATGCCCCACCATGTCTGCACAGGAGCGAAGAGGCAGAATGGCACTGGTGGTAGTTTTTGGTTTGGAAAGCACAAGGGAAAAAGGGGTCAGCCTGCAGCAGGCAGCTGCCCTCACACAGGGGCAGCAGCGCTTGTGGCAACAGACCATTTCCAAGAACTCACCTTCGTTTTTCTCTTAGAGGGAAAGAAAAAAATCAGCAAACAAGCTGATAGGCGATGGGGGACTAAGCCAGTGTCTGCCAAATTCCTGTGAGGGAGTAATTGACTTTGGCACATTTTGGATCTCTCCCTCATTTTGCAGGATTATTATTTTATCTCACGTATGCATTGCTTTATATAAGCTTTGGTGCCACTTCTGCAAATACCCTGCTGCACTTGATTTTGAAAAACCAGAGCAAAGTATAATATCTTTGAAGAAGAGAGAGAGAGTTGATAACAAGACTACAAAACAGACTGTATATCTTGTAAAAAAATACTAGTATCTGAAGTCACTGCCACTCCTTTAATCATACTGGTTAAGCTGGAATAGAGATTTTGCAATTTTCTGAGCAAGATTTGCTCACTGCTAGGAGCAAAGAGTGAGCACAGTTAACATTAGACTGGGCAGTGCACCTTCTGGTCATGCTTGTAAGCTTCTTACTGGAAGAAAATAGTCACAGGCTTTTCCAATCATGCTCCTTGGACAAGGAACAGCTCTTTCCCCTTTCAGATGGGTTTTACTTACAACAACATATTTATTGTTATATGTACCAAAGGGAACAAAATAATAAGTAGTGTTTTTGTTTGTTTGTTTTTTCTTTTCTTATCAGGCCCAAAGTATCAATTTAAAATTGCTGCACCTAGTATCACTTTAAAAAACAGAATAGGTGAACATAGCATTATTGTTTCCAGACCCATATGCATTTATCTTGGAAAACAGAATATTGTTGGCTTTTTTTATAAGCAGAACGTTAGCATGTCACTGTTCTATTAAAACTGGGATTCGCTAGATGAATTAATCATAGAATCACAGAATGGTTAGAGTTGGAAGGGACCTTAGAGATCATCGAGTTCCAACCCCCCTGCCGTGGGCAGGGACACCTCCCACCAGAGCAGGTTGCTCAAAGCCCCATCCAG
>JAOQGH010000032.1:29316218-29365029 GCA_025769975.1 Gallinago jamesoni
ACACACCCGCCCCCCCCCCCCCCAGCAACATGTGTCAACAAATGCATGGTCCCAAAGGTATTTTTTTATGAATTTACTTTCACAATAGTTGTTTGATAGCTGAGATGGGACAGTTACCAAACTGTCTGGGTGGTTATTGGTGAAGTACTCAATAGAAGGGATTAAGACATGTTCTAGCAGCTCTGTGATATACAGCAGTATTCCCAGGAACTACCACCTCTTAGAAGTTTGATACCACCTTGTTCACATTTAACTGTCAACTCCTGGAGCAAGCCTGAACCAGAGACATTTGCAATGTACTGGGGCCAGTTGTGCTTAATCTCTTTATCAGTGATCTGGATGATGGATCTGAGAGCGCACCCTCAGTCAGTTTGCAGACAACATGAAGTTGGGTGGGAGTGTTGTTCTGCTTGAGGGTAGGAAGGCTCTACAGAGGGATCTGGACAGGCTGGATCAATGAGCCGACACCAACGGGATGAGGTTCAACAAGGCCAAGTGCTGGGTCCTGCACTTGGATCACAACAACCCCAGGCAGCTCTACAGGCTGGGGGCAGAGCGGCTGGAGAGCTGCCCAGCAGAAAAGAACCTGGTGGTGTTGGTCAACTGTTGGATGAACATGAACCAACAGTGTGCCCAGGTGGCCCAACAGTGTCCTGGCCTGTAAAAGGAATAGTGTGGCCAGCAGGAGTAGGGAAACAATCTTCCTCCTGTACTCGGCATTGGTGAGGCCCCACCTCGAACACTGTGTTCAATTTTTCGGAGAAAAAAATTGGGATCTTCTTAAGGGTTCATAAGAGCAATGGTAGTTGTAAACCACCCGGCATACCTTTATGGCCTTGGGTGGGGATAACGTTGTCAGTAAAAGTGCACAGGTATCTCTAATAAGCTAGCAATTTTCTCTTGAGGCCTCCCATCCCATATTGGCAGCGTGTCACCTCCACAGCTTCTGGTTTTGGGCATCAGGGAGGGTGGACATGGTCTGGAAAGGAGAGATAGTGCAGGGCTGGGGAGAGGCCACAAAGAAACAAGTCTGGGAGGACAGTTAACACTGAGGCTTTCTTCTTCTCTCCTTTTAAAAAACTGTAAACAAAGCTGTAATTGCAAGGAAAGGCCCTTGACTTTCTAGAGTACGAAGTCTGGTCAAGGCCGGGAGAAATTGCTTGTGATTTCTGACAATTGGCTTTTCACTCTGTCGGAGAAGATGCCTCAAACTGATCACAGCAGCAAGAACAGCTCAAATGTCACTTCTGCTGATTTTCCCCTCCTCATGAAAATGAACAAAAGCTGATGTTGACGAGTCACCTGACATTGCTGAGGTGCTGCTGCTGCATCCAGCACCAGCTTCTTGTGTGCTTTATAATATTTATTAAGGGACAGAGGAAGTTAAAAGTGCTTTAATATTTTAAACAATGAACAAGCCAACAACTCTCTGTTGCAAAACATAGAGATCCAGTGAAAACAAAAAGATAAAAAATTTAAAAAAACTCAAAATCATTATTTTAAAAAGGATGTTTAAACATGTTGCTAAGGAATCTCTTGATTCCCAGGGCAACTCCGCATGCTCTCATGGAGGATGCCGTCAGCTCTAGCACCCGAGTACCTTGCTGCCTAGAGACTGTTGCTATGAGGAACATACTTAAATGCTCTCCATGTTTATTTTGGTGTGTGTAAGTATGTTAACCGTGGCTTCCCTTTCGGTGGCGCAATGCCCTGCTTATTTGCTCTGTGCTCCTCAGCAGCTGGAGCCGAGTGATGGCCACAAAAAGCCATGTGAAGGGCAGTGCTGGTGAGGAGATTGCCTCAAGCCCTACATTTCTTGCAAAACTCTTCCCAAGCACATCCCGGCATGGCTGTGGCTCTACCCATGCTTGGGTCCCGAGCCTGATGTAAATGAAATCCTTGGAGAAGGACCACCATGGTTTAAACTGCGAGCACTTCTAATACCCTAGTGCAGGATAAAAGGCTCCTTTAGTAACTCCACTGGAGTTAAAGGATGATTCACATCAGCAAAGCATGAGCACATGTTTCAGGACAAAGCTGAAAAGGATTAGATAAATACTTCGATACAAAACCCTTCCCACTTGTGTTTTTTAAGTTGCTATTGTCTATTATAGCACTTCTGCGCATTTTTAATCAAGCAATTTTTCAGTAGGGAAACAGGATATATAAATAGTATATATTACATAAATATTATATTTTATATTAAAAATTATGAAAAAGACAGCTCTGATGCACCTAATGCAATAGACAGTCTTCTCTGTTCCCAAGAGGCAAGGCAGGAGGTTTCTCCTGGAAACTCCTGGTCAGAAGGCAGTCACATTTGCAGAGAAACAAACAGAAAAGCACTCTTCTCCTCTCACCTGACATTTTCTGCCTACTTTCTTCTGGCTGCTTTAGAAGAGCTACTTTCTCTCTCACATAGAAAAGAGACAATACCTCTTATCAAAAACAGCTCCCATTTTAATCACATTAACATTAATTAGCAGAAAAAATTTGATATTCTAATGACAATACTAATTACTTGCAGAGATTTCAATACCTTCAAAGCATTGCATGAGAATGAGTAGAGTAATGCATAGCTGTGCATGCCTTCTATCAACACCAATATTATTTGATGCTCATTAAATATTTCTGGAATTAAAACACATGGTACTTTATAACTCAAGGCCTAATTGTTTAAAAGAAGAATAAATGCCATAGAAGCAGTTTTCTCTGGAGGAAGAAAGTTTAATTTTCTCATCATCAGAAGAAAACGTTTTCAGCTTAGCATGTTTACTGTTTATCCTATTATTCCAGGGAGCACTGTACATTGTAGTTTTGTGTCTGTTTTTCAGAGGGGCTGTGGATAAGTACAGTTTATTAAACCCTGCTGAGACAATCTGTTGTGTCTGTCTGCTTTAATGTTGTTATAAGTCAGTTAAGCATGTACCATACTTGTTAGCCGCATATATACTAATTTAATGTATTGATGGGCTGTCAGTACTAATACCTAATGAATATTAAAATACAAACTCAGATACAGAAATGCAAAGCAGAGCCAGCATGTGGTCAACATTTTGAGGGACAGGCAGAGGAAGGAAAAGACCAGAGTTCAGAGTAAATGGCAGTAAACACTCATGAAATGAACCTGAAAACAAATCACTAGCAGCTTCCCAGGAATGATGGAAGAAAATAATAATTAACGGTCTCAAAAACATGGGCTCTAAATATATACTGTGAACTTTGTCTTCTGCCAGCTGATTTCAATATAAATGAAACAAAGGACGGTTAGAAGACCAGTATGCTGGTAAGACAAAGAGAACTAGAGAAAACAGAATAAAGACACTGTACCAGGGGAGAGAAGGGAGGAGAGAAGGAGAAATCTCCCACTGTCTCTTCCGCGATGCTAATTTTCTGTTTAACAATGGCTCTAAAAATGGATAACAGTCGATACTTTGCATGCGCCGCATAATACAGTCTTTCAGCAAAAGCATGTACGTACAAATCTCTCCTGCTTCAAGTGAATGTGGCAGGAGTTTGTTGGGCATGTTTCTCCCTATTAGATCATATTCAGAGCTGCAGCCAGCTGCTTGTTAGAGTTTCAAAGCCTTGTGCACCATTCAGTCCGAGCTCAGAGGCATGCTGTCTCTCCACGAATTTTGAAGTGAAAAGCGAATTACAAAGAGAAAGCCCCTGGGCCAGAGGAGAAAATATCAAACCACTGCGAGCGGGGAGGCAGCGGGATAGAGACATGTGAGCAGCCGCAGGTCTAATGAAACCAGGAGAATCAGCCCAAGTCGTGTGGGATCTGCCTGGAGTTCATTTGCTGTTTCCTTCTCCCTTTCCCATCTCTCTGAAATCATAATAGTGTCTCGAGGGCGATGGGGAACTGGTGCATCTACCAGTTGCAGAAAAGGGAAAAAGAAAAGAGCAGTTAAATAGCAGGAAACTTCATGGTGGGCTCCCAACTAGAAACACCCTGCCAGCTCAGACAGGACCCCAAAAAGGGCCCAGTCCTAAAAGCTACCCCCAGAGCAGGTGGCTCCTTCATGTGTGGAAAGCGTGCATGGACCTCAGGCTCCCACCCTGCAGGGTGGTGACCCACCACTGCCCATCCAGCAGGGAATGCAGGGATGTGCAGTGTCCCAGGGATGAAGGGACTGCAATGCAGATGCTGTGTGCTCATCAGCATGTGAGAACACATGGAGGTGTTGGGAAATTTCTGCCCCTGCAGGCAACAAGGGAGATGCAAAGCTGAAGCGGGCTCCATCTGCAGTTGTTGGGGAGAGTGGTCAGTTTTGATTTAGAGATGAGTGATGTTTCTCAGCGGAAACCTTCATGCAGGAGATAACGGGGGAAAAACCTGCAGATTTTTCTATGGCAAAGCCTTCCTAGTTTGCAGCCAACAGCTGTGTTTGTTGATGGGGAAGAGAATAAGTCTTCATGGATCAAATGCACAAGGGCTTGTCAAAATTTCAAGCATTACACAAACACCCAGTGGAGAGACAGAACAGCAAGCCTTTGTAATGAAAGGGAAAATCAGTGAAATTTTAAAATTATGTTAAGAATCAGAATCCCACATTACATTAAATATAAGTTTCCCTGGCTGCATCCATCACAAAAAGGATTTAAAAATAATATTCTGATTCAAATACAACCCAATATGATAAAATACCTCACCTTATTGTTTGAGCTAGAAGAGAAGGGTAAACACTCAGTTTTCTTAACATCTCTCTGCCCTTTTTGCTGCTCCTCTTCCCCAATTCTTCTTCAAATGACTTCAAATGGCCTCCTATAAAGCTGTGAGGTGTGAAAAGCTCTCTGCTTCCCCGGTCATTTGTGCTCTTGCTGTTCCTTCTCAGCCTGGAAGAGTAGCCACAGTGGTGGCCACCAGAAACCTGCTTGAGGAACTGCAGCTGGGTGGCAGGCTGGGATAGTAAAGCAAGGAGCAAAGTCTAATCATAGTTTGGTACAAGGTATTTCATCACCTTGACTTTACAGGTAAGCAATCTCCCCAGGTGAAGCAGTATGGGCAGGGACGTTCCTGGTAGAAGAGAAGAAGAACCTGCTGGGAAATTTCAGGAAGAAAGGACTTTTTGGTCCCCTGACAGAAACTGAGCAGATAATGGAAAACACAGCTACTGAGACCTGATGAGGAGAAAGATTTTGAATCCAATGGGACCCACAGTTTTGGGATAGTGAAGAGCTGAAGTTTGCAGCCATCAAAGCTTTCTTATCCAAACCAAAATGTGTGCTGCAGAGAGCTCAGTGCAAAGCTACCACCAGACTTTTAGCAAAGCAAAGCGGGATCTGGACAAGAACTACCGCCTAGGACCAACCAATTTCTAAGTCAGTGCTGCTTCTCCTAATTTCCCGTTTTTTTTTTTATTTGCCTTCTGCCATCAGAATAAGGCCTGGTACACAAAGGTAGATGTCAAGCAAACATTCAGTTCAGTTTAATATGATAGAGTGTAAATAACACAGACTCTACATTTGACGCTCACTAAATAAGACTGCATTATTCCTGTCTCTTGTGGCTTTTTTCATTGTTTCTGGCAGGAAAACATAGAAAGGCAGGAAATCACACACTCTGAGGTAGAGGCTTTGCTTCTGTAATAACTCACTAAAGGCCTAACCCTGTTGGGTTTGAAAACCTTCAGTGGGACACAGGATGCTTAATTTAATCAAGTATTAAGGTCATGTGCAAAACCGAGGAAAATAAAGATGAAATAAAACAGAACCCTTCCACCAAGAGGCTGAAGGCAAGAAAAGAAATAGTTTAACCGATGGCTTCATGGATGAACAGCTAGAAATATTTACTATGCCCAGGAAATAACCGAAACATCCGAAATCACCTTTTAAAACTGCAAAGGGCTCCCATTGCTGACAACGGGCAGGCCCGTAAAATGCTTCACTGCGCGGCGGCGGCAGCGCTGGACTAAGCAGTGGCACAACTGTGAAAACAAGGCTCCAGACACTAATTTCCCCAAAACTAGGGAGGAGAGGAGGAAGGCAGGCTCAGTGCCACGTACCTTCACGCGGGGAGGGGTGGTGGCTGTGGGCAGCTAGCCCGGCTCTCAGAGAGTGGGGCAAGAGGGAGGGGAGGACAGGGCACCGCAGGGACGTGCTGAACGAGGCAGAATAAATCCCCACTCAGCTGAAGCCGACCTGGCAAGCACGGGGAGGTGTAAGTGTGCCCACTGGGGTGAAGCATTTCCAAATTCAAGCAACCATCCACGCATCCATCATCCAGGCAGCGGGGCAAGCAAAGCAACCTTGTAATGACTCATCCATTTCCCTTGCTCTTAACAGCAGCAACAACAGAAGACACCACCTTGAAAGCCTGGCTTAGCTAATATATGCAACCTCAGGCTCCCATCAGTGTCGCTCCTGCCCGCTGCCTTCTTCAGCCTGGACATGTTCCAGGCCTACGTGTCCTGCCTTGCTGTTACCTGGCTGCTTGGTGTGCGGGTTAGCTGCTGCACAATCCTGCTGCTTCAGCTGCGGACTTGAGCATCCTCTGCTGAGAGTGTTCAAAATACCTCTTTTTGCGTTGTTCTGGTCTCACTATTTCTTTGTTGTTAAAGGTCCAGAAAATAAACCGGCCTCTGGCATCGTCTTTGGAGGCGTTCAAGGAAATGGAAACGTTATCGCAACTAGATTTCACAGTCGAAGCTATGTAAAGTTAGTTCCAATCAAGCCATCACTTGTCAAAAATTAAGAGAAGGCCATCATTAGGCCTCGTTTCAGCTGGTTCGAAATCAGTAATTAACTTCTCAGAGAAAACAGATATTTTGTAGGGAATCAGAGATGACATTTTTGTGTGTGATGTACTTTCTGAGCCAAAGGAGGCTGCACATTGACAGCAAACATTATGCCAACAAACCTCAGGAGGTTGGAAGAGTCGTCTTCTCCCCTAACTGGGCACAGCTTTCAACAGTGGGGAGACTAAAACTGAAGGAAGGCACCACATTTAAACTGCAGTAAGCAAAGTGTTAGCAGTGCGAGGTGGTCCTGCTAACTGCTGGCAGAACCAGCAGAGGAATAAACGCAGCAGCGACTGGCTGTGTCCTGCTCTGCTGCCAGCTGAGGAGCCCCAATCTGGGAAGAAGAAAGCTGGGAGGGAGGCAAGGTGACATTAGATCATCACGTACCCTAAACTATGGGTCCTCCAGGGTAGGAACACAGCTGCTTTGCTCTTGCTGGGACCTCACGCTCACCAGACCAAGGAGGAGATACAGGCTACAAAATTGCTGGTGGACCTTGCTGGGTGAGTCGCACCAGTCACAGACAGGGACAGGCTGGGTTTGCCTGTCACCACAGTGCCCAGTTGCTTTTCCATCAGTTGGTTAGTTGTTCCTCATTGGCTTTTAAAAAAAAAAAAAAAAAAGCTGGGAATTTGGGAAATGATAAAAAGGCTTGTCTTATGTCACACCAGAAAATGCTGATACAGACTAAAACCAGCAATCTCTGTAAAATGCTGCAACTCATTTAAACAAACACATGCACACACACAAGCAGCAGTGTTAAGCATACAGCTGACAATCACAAATCGTGCCAACTCTCTGTGCATACAGAAAGAGAAAAGAAAGCTGTCGCTTTGGTGCTCAGACACCACGGTGATGGGCACCATACAAACAGATAGTCCTCATCTAATATAAATTAGATAGTGGCTGTCTAAAAGACTACCATTAAGGAGTACAAAGCACTGAAACTCAGGTACACCAATAATATAATATTTCCTGTAGCAAGAAAGCCAGGAGTGCCACAGGAGAGTGAGCTTTTTCTTATTAAAGACTAGATAAAATACTTGATTCATTCCACTGAAAAAAACCCAAGACAGCAGAAGCCCAGGGAAATGCAGAGGATGGATGAAGCAATGGGAAAGGCAGAGGACAGATCTGCTTTGTCAGGGAAATGAACTGAGCGATCTAACAAGACTTTTCCATCTCCAGCTCCTGTGTTAAGGGCATGGTTTTCTCCAATTTGCAAAACGTTTTCTGCCTCAGTCAGGGCAGCGTGGGAGCAAGCATGCAAAGGGAAATTTCCCGGGCTCTTTCTTGTAAGGGTGAAAGCAGGCAAACCTGCTCACCCACACCCTCACCTCCTCTCAGAGGGTCTCAGCTGCTGCAGCTCTAAGCCAAGCACCAGGGCAGCTTTTGCTGCTCCCGCTAAGAATCAAACCAGTAGCTTTTATGTTGTAAAATAAATTTAATACAACCAGGAAAATCAATTTTATTTTGTTTTGTTCTGAACTGGGATCCGCTCACTGACATGGATCATTAAGTAAAGTAGAATGAAAAGGACTGGGAACGAATGAAAGGCTATTTAGCGGAGCAGGAGCAGTACTACCTGTAAAGAATAACAACCAAACCACAGCACAGAGAATTTAAGGTGGTGGATGACATTTCATGTTCATCATGCCAGCGTAGTCCATCTACTCTGAAATTTGTTTATGGAAATCAAAAAGACAGACGCAACATATTGGAGCAATATGATGAAAGAAAATTAAATTCTGTACAACAGCAACACCCGGCACTGGTAGGGATTTCGACCCTTGAAACATTTTTATTACAATCTCTGTTATGCAAGGCTTTGAAATATGGCCATAAAAAATTTGCTTCGTAATAAGACTTGGCACACAGCACAAGAAGATCTTAGTCCAGAAAAGAGTTGTTGATTTCCTTTCTTCTCTCTGCACAGACCAAATCCTAAATACATTTTCATTAGGGATGAATTAAGCATGACAGTTTTGCCTGTCTTGCACTTTTCAAACATAAAAGAGAGAAAAGAAGATTGTTCCTCATTTGGAAATACACTGCCTTCAAGGGCCCTGATGGCAGCTGGGACCTAAACAACGAAACCGGGCAACTCTGTATCGTGATATAAATGCCTATAGTATTTCAGCAAGTTCCATAGCAAACAAGATAGCTATCATTAAAAAAAAAGAGTTTACTTTCCTAAAGCTCCCTATTATGCTTCATCTAAATACCTTCTCAGAACTGGCCTAAAGCTATTAAAGCCCATTAAAGCCATGAGTTTTGTATTTCCACTGTAGTCAACTCAGCCCAAACAGACCTTGCAAAACCAGGGTGACAGAAGGAAGCTCCAAGATGTTTCCAAGATAGAAGAGATTCACAGATGCCTTGAGGTAGTACAGCCCTTGTTTGGTCTCCAATAATTTCCCAACAGGGACTTCTTGCAGAATCTGACTCTCTTCCCACCCCATAGAGGATGCTCGGTATGCAGAGCTGTGCCTAATGCCAAGAAATCTTGAAGGAATGAACAAACCAGGGAAGACTGTTTTTTTTTTTTTTTTCAAACACACTCTGTGCAGGCTGACATACACAAAAGTTCTTCTAGTTTTAAGATGACCAAACCCTGCACACCACTAACCAAAAGGAAAATTTGAACATATTTATACTCACTAAGGAAGCAGTTATCAAAGGTGAGCATCAACTTCAGCAAATACTTAGTTGCTTCAGAAACAAAATGCACAAACAAAAGCCCTCAAAGTTTGCTGCAATGAGCTGATCCTCAGAGATCTAGTCAATGACTAAGAATAGGTGAGAAAATTATCTGAACTATCCCTGCCTTTATCCAGTCAGTCTGGAAGGTAATGCTTTAATGAATTATTTTTTAAAAAGGGACAGAAATTAAAGCTGATTTTGCAGGACATACAGAAAACTGAATTATGAAAAATTAAAATACAGCTCTAACTTTTACAAATGTGACAATGCACAAAGTTAAATTATTTCCATAATTAATCATGCATGATTACAAAAGATTTAAATAGCAACTTTATGAGTTTTAATTAAGGCAGAAGGCATCCAACCTGTGACACTTCTGTGTTACCAATATTGGCAGGGACTGTTCAGAAGCAAGCATCTTCTAGAAGCACTGGATTGCTCAGTATACGTAGCTTAGATTTTTGAAAAATAAAACACCTCCCCGCCCTCCTTCCTTTTGGTGAATTTGATTCCTAGCTATTATCTCCCAACTTTGCCAATGGCTATTATATACTGGTATCCTTTATGTAAGAGATCCCTCTATTACATTTTATTTCCTTGGCTCCCACCAACAGTTTCTAGAATGAATACGTTGTTATTCACTTAAATTGGACAATTCAACAATAGTGGAGGGAATAATGGAGAGGAACCACAATCCCTCAAAGTGATAATAACCTGCAGAGATATTTTACTGCTCATTTTTTAACCAAAACCTGACATTTCTCATTATTTCAGAGTGCAGACTGCCTAATCCAGAAGTATATCTATCACAAATAATTCAGGTACAGAACTGACATTGCAATTACTTTTACTAGTACTAGACAAAAATGAACTATGTCTCAATGACCACAGATCAAATCTCTCCTACAGATATGCAGTATACCTGCACTGAAAGCTTCCAATTATTGGAACGAAAACATGCGGTTGTTGATCCAAAGAAAACGTTTAGGGAAGGAAGTGCCTCTGTTTGATTCCATTTATTACTCTCCAATAGGCCATCTCTGTCAAATAGCAACAGTATTTTATATATTATTTAACATGTAAAAATTGGTCAGAAAGCATAAGGAATTCATCTCTCAAGCAGAGATAACAGTAGTTCTAGTGCAAAATGTTCACAATAGAATTTCAATCCACAGGAAATGCACTGGAGTCTGGCTTTTGCTGGGGACTCAAAAGCAAGCCTGGTTCTGCTAAAAGGTTCAGGACCCAGGTGAAGACCACGGAGGTAATTTATATTTTTCATCTTACAGCTCTTATATGAAACCAGGCTCTTGGTGGCAATCACAAATACTACCTCTGCCTATAAGAAAAAGAGAAAAATAGACTTTGTTCTACTTTCACCAAGGCTGTTTTTTGCAGTGAAGTATAGTAAATCTCAATGGCACCATAGAAAAATTCAAGATTCCTGTAATTGTCCTACTACAATGAATAATCACAGACCAAACATTGTGTTATTATCATCAGATACATCTCTGATGCAATCTGCATTTATTATTCTCCAGGTTTGCAAAGAATAAAGACTTGCTTGGAAGAACTGCAAGCTTTAGTTTACAACAATGGTATTTTCTTCTCTGCTACCATTTCTTTATCATGAAGGAGTGTGGATGTCAGAAAAGTGAATGGAATTGAGCTCTCTCTCAAAATTTGAATAACCAAATAAACTTTTTTTTTTTGTGAACTACAGTAGCACGTTCACATCAGGCCCCTTCCTACACAAATGAACAAACTGGTATTACTATATTGCTACTAAATGACATCATTTTTTTACCAAAGGCCATTTCCAGTTTGAGAGTAAAATAAAACAATAAAAAAAGTCTGTCATCCACCCTCACAAAACAAAAGAAAAACAAGAAAGTCAACCCAAATGTGGCCTGGCCTGGCCACAGTAATTACTTCTATGAATTTTACAGATACTGAAGTCCCTTTACCATGGA
Organism: Gallinago jamesoni; assembly: GCA_025769975.1. Taxonomy (NCBI): domain Eukaryota; kingdom Metazoa; phylum Chordata; class Aves; order Charadriiformes; family Scolopacidae; genus Gallinago; species Gallinago jamesoni. Next base: position 29,327,641 of record JAOQGH010000032.1, read on the forward strand.
GTGATGCCTCCACCTGAAAATTAATTTTGAATGTTATCATTCAAACTTAAAACTTGACAAGAGTTTGAAATACAACTTTCTTTGAAATACAACTTATAAACATGTAAATAAAAATAACATACATTTCTTTCCTGATTAAAGTTTTTTTTTATCTTTTGCCTTGTGTCTGCTTCCTGTATTTATCACTTTTACCGAGGTTTCAGTAAAAGTTGCTTACCATGTTGAGGGTTGGAGCGCAGAGCCGACGAAGAACAGCATACTGCACTAGCTGGGAATTCACCACTTGGACATGAATGAGGACAGCAAAGGTTGAGGTGTAATAGTGACTAACAACCACCAGCATGATGCAGTTGTGAATGAGGAGAATGCTGTACCAGAATACGGCGAGCAAGGTATTTCTGAATCAAATTGTGGAAGGTACAGGTGTGATCTCATCTGACATAGCCTGTGCAACTGCCCTTGCCCACCTTCAAGAAACCAGAACCGGTGCAAATATGAGGTAGAGGGATGAATAGGAGAACAGAGATCTTCTTTTAGGAGAATAAAAGCCCTTCTGATGTACATGAAAAAGAGGAGAACTGAGAGTGAGTGAGGGCAGAAACAGTGACAGAAAAAAAGGCAATATGAAGGAAAAGCCAATGTTAACAAAAGCAAACAGTTACACCCTGATTATGAAGAAATCCGGACCGTGAAGAGTGCCCTGGGAGCAACATGAAGGAGAAAAGCTTCCCAACAGGAACAGCACCAGAAAAACAACAGACTTCCCCGGGGAAAATACTCAAGTGAACAAAAATTCCCCAGACTGGTATTGAGGTGGCGCTTGATAAAATTATGAAAGGATGCCTATCATAGCAGGATAATGGATCCAGTGACCCAGCAGATCCCTTTGATTCCTACAATCATATAACAGCAATAAAGGAAATTGCCTGTTTGCCATTTGGGTCTTCTGTTTTATCAGAGAAAGGAAGATCTTGGACTGCAGATCTAAAACAAGCATCACAGTGCAACAGTAACGGGTTTTGGCATGTCCCATTGGTGTTCCCCCAATGGCAATGGGGACACATGGTGAATGAAGGACACCAGACCTCTCATCTCACCACTCCTCTCCTTATCTGCTCTGTCCTCCTCCTGCAAGTGCCCCTTGGTGTTCCCTTTCTGCGGGCCTGCCTGGGGTACCCTGTTTGTTCAGCTGCAAACCCCAAACCTAGCACCCTGGATAGTCAAAACATGAGAGGCATCTCTGCCCAAAGACCACATCAGAGGCAATGAAAAGAACATAAAGTAAAGTAACCTCTGTAGACGCTTGTGCAGTGCACAGCTTCCAATAGCTGGCTTTTGAAAACAGTTTAGCTTTCAATAGCCTAGAATAATTAAGTAAGACCTAAGTAAGAGGTCTTTCTAAATAAAATCGGCTATGTAATAGTAATGAACCATTAACTTTATTAATGCCAACCAAGCTTACTAAAAATATTACTATAAGTAAGCATATAAATAGCTAAGTAAATGCAAAGTTATTTCAGAGCTCTGCAGGGGATATTAATAATGATAACTTCACTCCTGTGAGATCCTGAAGACTCAAAAGCTAACAAAAGTTAAGGTTTCCTTATTAAAAATACACATAAGGCTTCCCAGTCCAGCAGAGATCTATTTACAGCACCCCACTTTGAGTACTGAGGACTTATAACACTCTTATAAAACTCTGGCTTTATTATTAGGGGGTAAAACCCATACACTAGTGAGCTGAAGGTCAAATCCAAATGTTCAACGGATGGATGGTTCATGGACCACCCCTCCTTTTTGTGAGGATTTTAGTCTTTATTCTGTGCTAACATGTGATGCTGGGGAGCACTTTCTTTCACTCATTATGTGTCCACAAAGGAATATAAGACTAACTCTCACTTCATCAGCCCTCTAAATATCTGTAATCTCAAATCACTCTCTCTAGTGCCTTCTGCTGATAATAATCCTCTATACACAATGTCAGCAGAACTATAAAATTAAAGCATTTTAAGGCAAAATGCCTTCCAACACTGTTAAAAGTTTTGGCCTCCCACATGAAATGAATCATTACAGCATTAGTTTCCTTTTGGTTTTGCTGTCAAGTTCTCTGTAGCAAAAAACTATCAAGGGTTTTATAATGTCTCCTGTCACCTTGTGTCTGACTGCCTCACAAACACATACAAGTTGACTTCAGCCATCGTTTTATCCATAATTTCATCCTAAACAACCCCAAGCCCATAAAAGCCACAGAAGAAAAATTCCCACTTTATTATCATATTGAACATGTCGTGTTCTTGATATAAACCAGAGCCATGAGGCTTTAATCCTCTTTCAACTTCCCCTAAATGCCATCAATCAGACAACTGTCAGCTCAAGTGTGACAAGAAACCTGCTTCCATTCCCCTGAGACCCTGGTGAAATAAGTATTATTAGACCATTTTTTCCTTCAAAGGGGCTCATTACAAAAGAGCGGAGCATCCAGAAATGCAGTCTTCAGCACAAGATTGATATCGATACATCCCCGTCGAGAGGTTTTAAAACCCTACCCAACGTGCGGCAAGAACCTTTGCTGTTTTCTGAGGTGTGTGGTTAAGAAAGGCGCTGGAAAACTGGCTGTGTGCCTTCATTGGGCATGTGATAGAGCCTCCCTGCAGCAAAGCTGAAACATGTATGCGACAACCTGTGTCCAAAGACTCCTCTTTTCCCTCCATTAGGAAAGCCAGACTCAGTAGAGAAGTAGATGACTCCTGCCCAGGCTTTTGCCAATCAATGAGCTAAAGATCCTTCTTCTCCTCTTTCTCTAAACATAAGCTGACCATGGAGCAGCATGGGATATTTCAAAACATCTCAGTTTGTGAGAAGTTGTTCAGAAAAATGACAACTTCATACCAAGATGTGCCAGAGACATAATTTTGTTCTAGTAGGCGTGTCTGACTTAAAGGCCTGTGAATCATTTTCTCCAAATTTTGACAGAAATGAATTTGATCCTGTCCATGTAGCTATGTAATATGTGCTTCTCCTCCTTCCCAGACTTGTTTTTGCATGGAAAGAGCTGTTTTATTTTAAGAAAAGAAAATCCTGGGACAGCATATTTGAATGGGTATATATTGTAATACGGCTTCAAGGTCCCAGTCTACAAATTTTCCCCAGCATTGTTTTAGCAAAAAGAGCATTGATAGGTTACTCTTACAAGCACCAGACATATTTACATAACTTTCTTCCTCTTGCATTTTGTCTATCAATTTACGCCTATTTATAAGGATTTCAATTTCTTCAGTCAATACAGACAAAATTCCAGTGGGGGAAGTTCAGTGGGTTGAGAGGTTTAGTAGCTGAGGGTATGAAGCCTTCTATTTTGTGCTTATCATCTGGTAAAAATAATCCACAATTCAGTTAGCGGTAATGGCATGCTATTATCACTCCAGCTTATGTGAAGTTGTCAGCCTTAGTTCTGCCTCTGCTTCACAAAAAAATAACCAACCAAACCCACCCATGTTCAAAAGCACTGAGATGGAAACACCAGCCTGTGGGCCCCCATCCACAACGTAAGACAGTCTGATGACAGGAGATGTGGTTAGCTTCCACTTCTGCAGTCTTTCTTCCCTGGAGCATCAGGAAAGCCTGGGCTAAGCATCATGGAGAGGCTAAGGGATATTAACAAGAGTCCATGTTTTTTCAGACATGTCTTGGAGTTCCTTTGTGAACTATTTTCTAGTATAGATTGCCAAATCACATGCAGGATGAGCAGGTCTATAAGTGCTATAGCAACTTGAAGAATGACCTCAGAGAGAATTACCCATTTCTTTCGTTAACCATTTCCAATGTTATCATGATTATTAAAAACGAAACCAATAATATTAATCTAGGAGCTAATGTAAAAGACACACAGCTATTGGTTGAAGTCAAACTACCTACTAACCACTACAGCTCCAAACATTTCAGTCACAAAGCCATATTTGTAACTGATATTTTATGCTTCTTTGAACTACTACTTTTTCTGACCACCAGCTTGCTTACCCTCCTCCAAGCATACAAGTTGCAAACATCTGACAGTAATTGCCATGACAACTGGTGCTGCTCCCAAGAGTACGAAAGACGGTACCGCCAGCAAAATTCAATAAGCAGTGTAATGAAGTAGAACAGATCACGGGAAGTTAGTTGTGGGTTTGTGGTATGGACAGTGAGCAATCTGGATGATCCCCGAGGTGTCCTGGGGCTATCCATGTCCCAGGATGGAGCATTCACATATGTTGCTGAGGCACCCTGAACAGGACAGAGAGATGCTGCAAAGGAGCAAACTATAACCTTGGAGGAGAAAGACCGCAGGCTGATGGCAGGGAAAGAGCAATTTGAAATGAAGTGAACAGATTTGCAGATGGTAAGGTTGAAAAGGCCATTACAACACCTAGTCCAGCATCCTGGTCCATACAGGATCTCCCAGTGATGCAGGAAAAGCTGGACGAAGATTTTCAGAGTACAAATCAGGATTAGGCAGCCCCCTCCCATGCATTTGCAACTTCCTAAACTTTCAGCTTACCGGCCCTCCCGTCTCCGCCACAAAGTAAACATCTGAAGACAAAAATCTAATGTGTTCTTACAAAACTGAAAAGAAAAGAAATAACTACACAAGTTTTTTATCTACTCAAGTTCTAATAGCTAAGGAAATGCCTTAATTATGAGCATAGGCTAACTGCTTGGCATCATTATAGGGCTGATTTGGAGTTGGCTAACTGAATTAATTGCATCCCTTGCCTTCAGGTTTCTTTGATGTGGAACCTTAATTCAGACTTTACTCATTCTATGATGACTGATCCTGGAATTATTATAAGAATTCTTTTCTATTTCTTTCTATCAAATAATGGGTTTCTACTTTCAACTTTAACAAAGATTTCAGTTTAAGAGTTTCTAATGACATGAAAGTGACATATCTAGCTAATATTAGCTAGTTTAGCTAACTCTATCATGGAGTAGACATGATAACGCAGGAGAAACGATGTGCTAAGAGCAGCAGTTCTGATTGACAAGGTCTTATAATTTTGTAATTTGTTCTCCATTTTGAGTTAAAAAATAATCCCTGAATATCATACCATTCCCTCCTTCAACCACAAATTACTCCATTTCATTAAAACCAAGGCCAAAAATGTAGTTGAAATTTCTCTGAAAGAGAGCTTTTCAGTGGCTCAAGTTCAGAGCAGGTAATAAACCTCCAGCCAGGACACAATTCTGTGGAAAAGCAAACGGTTGCCAAGAAAGCTTCCTGCAACCCTGCTGTCAAAGCACTACGCCTCAAGGCAGGCACCACTATTGCCCCAAATGGGAGTGATACAGACTGCTGAAAAGAACAGCAGACAGAAATAAGGACCCTTCTCACCCAGGTGCAATGTTTACATTAGCGCTGGCAGTATAGCAAGAGGCTCATGAAATCCAGAATCAGGCCCAGGGAGAAAAAGGCTTTGGTTTGTAGGTAGCATACCATATTGCCTGTCCAGGAAGAGTAAATAATCAGTTTTACCTGCAAGCATCACAAACTGCACTTTAAGAAGGCACCTCCAGATAGGAATAAACTATCCTGTTTATCCTGATCAATATATCAGTTGAGACCTGCAGCATTTCTCCTGCTGCATAAAGATACCATGCTATTTACACAGAGATAACCTGCACCATTACAATTAAGATTCAGCCTTGTGATAATTCCAGCTGTAAAGGATCGGCTAGATGTATATTAGTGATCTAAAGGGCTGTAACATTTAAAAATTTTAGCAAGGAGCTTATCTTTGCCTAGCCAAGATGAAGGGCCAGCAGCTCTGCTTTCTTCCTCATTTTGAAAAAAAGATACTGGTGTGTATGCGAGTGCCTGTGGGGGATGAGAAAGCTTCTCTATGAGAAAGCTTCTCTGTGAGCAAGCACATCTTCAGGATGGAACCTGAAATGCAGCACTGTGGGAATCATCTTGAATTGCAATGGGCTGAAAGAAGCACAGCATGGTCTGCTCCCAGCCCTGCCAGCCTGGGACAGAAGTCTCCTGGTGAGAGTTGGTTACCCAGGCTTTATTTCTAATACAAGGAAAAAAAAGATGACGACAGGTTGAGCCCAATGAACAGACAAACCATTCACACTTCCTAGAAACTGGGGGGAAAATAAATAAATAAATCCTCTCTCCTTCACAATAAGCAACAGTACTGATCCCAAACACCAGTTTTGTTTTTGAGGCTCCTCCCCGCAGGGCCCCACCACATACCATTGACCCTCTTGGGCAGCGCAAGGGACAGTAGGTTTCTCTACAAGACACAGAAGCAGCTAAAAGGGTCTGTGTTAACCAAAGCAGCAGTAGGAAAGAGCTTTGGGCAGAAAAAAAGGGAACGGTCAGTGGTGCCAAAAGCACCGGGTAATTTGCAATAAAGCTGGCAGGAGGGAGAGGAAGGATGCTGTGCCCGCCTGCAGCCCATGGCACCTTCCCTTCTTCTCAGCTATTGCAGCTCTTGGAGGAAGCAGAGAGGCCGTTTCTAACTTCAGTCCTCAAAAAACCCCCAATGACAAACCCAGCTGGATTTCTTCCACAAAAAAAGAGGCCTCAGAGCAAGTAAACAGTTAAACCCTGTGGCTTGTGCTAGGAATAAAGAAAGAAAAGCTGGGAAAATGGGCAGAAAAGGGGTAGTGGGAGAGGCGACGGCTTTGCTAGCTGGGCGAGTGATTTGCAGGGTTTCCTTGGATGTGTCGTTCATCCCCCCTGAGCTGAGTTTCCCACTGCAAGTTGGAGAGACAACCCCTTCATCGTCTTGTAAAGCAGCAGGAGAGGGTTTTGCGACACACTATTCCTTTGCTCTCTGCCGCTGGCCCAGCCACACACACAAATATTTCACTTTGGGGGTAAGAATAAAACACGAACACTGCTGCCACCACCGCGACCTAGTTACCTCTACAGCCACGGAGATATTTGTTCTTGGGTTGAACACTTGTAAGTGATTCTTTCTAAAATCCCTTATTTTCAGGAGGAATGATATACTTAACCTGAAGCAGGATTGCTACTCTTAAAAAAAAATTAAAAATGAGCACGGTGGGTGTTTCTAATTTAAGAGGGACATGAAGATCAACAAACTTTCACTTCCTCTGGGTTTTAACCATGTTTCATTTTCAATTGCTTTTCTTCTATGGATTTTACGATTTTCTCCAGATTTATGTAAAATAGTGGAAGAACACAGTGGGATTTGATGCTGTGGGTGAACTCCAGCGGCTGCACAAGCATGACTCTCAGAGCTGACACGTTTGTGCAGCTTTGCACAGTGCTTCACAGGCAAAAAAAGAAATGAACATAAATGTCCTTCTTCACGCGGATGTTAATCTTGAGCTTTACAGCTAAATTATGCAAAAGACATATTTATAGGATTAAATTCTCCCATCAGCTAAACCGGTATAAATCTGGCATAATTCCATGATCTGAAGATCCACTGCTAATTAACTGAAGTCCCTACCAACCCAGCGAAATTAATACAACCAAACAATATTAAAAATAGAGTATATACTTCTCAGCTAACTCAAGGCTCAGTTCTGCATGCTTCATCTCACATGCTGCTCTAGGAATACCCTAAGCAAAGCCAAAAAATTCAGTCCTTGATCTAATCCCTGCTCTCAATGCTGCAAATCCATGTGTACTACCCTGCTACTTTTCTCTCCAAATATGACTGGAATGGAAGTTGGGGTTTTTTTTAATTAAAAAAAAAAGAATTTCTAATAAAAACACCAAAATCAAACCAACAGCTTATCTATCTTATGGGCTTTCTGTAGGAATCTGATATCTTTGTAGACACCAATGATCTCTTTGATGACGTTTAGGCATCCCACCAATGGAACTTTAACATCCAGTAAAATTATTTTGCTCTTTCATTCCTATTACTAGTTGAAATCTTTCTTCTTTGGTGGGAGATGCTTTATTCTGTAGTTATCTACAAAACAATGTAATTAAGTGGGAGCTTCTCTTTACTGTTTTAGAAATTCACTTACACTGTTCTTTCAGCTGAAGACAACAGTAGCAACTATAAGGAAACAAAATGTTTTAATTACAATAAGTATAAAAGGACCATTACCTTTCCAAACAAGTGTGCTTCTCCCCAGATTCAGTCCTAATCTGGGCTTTTAGAGTGAACTTGCAAAGCCCCTGCATGCTATTAAGCACATGTGAGAGAGAGACTGGCTAATGTGCCATGATAAATTACTACCACCAGGACTCAATCAGGAGTGTAAGCACCCTCTCCAGCTAGGGCAAAGCCCCTCCTTTTATTGTGCTGTGACTATAATGGACTGATTATTAAAATCCTTCTATTGAGAGTGATCATTAGAGGAATATGATAAAGTATTTAAGAGAAAGTCCAAGTAAGACATACTTTACTGACTCACGACAAGGAAGCAGCAAAGAGCAATTTTCAATACCTCGCATATGAATTTAAAAAAATTAATTTTTCCAGATTTATTTTGTCGTGTGGGATTACAAAATCCTGCCTTGCCCTCCTCTCCTCCTTTTTTTTTTTTTTCCTGGCCATTTAAAACATCTATTTCTGTTCATTCGGTCTAATTTTATTCTGGTTTATCTATTGTTTTATTGAGCAATTTCAATATTCTGGTTCTATATAAGACTTTTCCCTTAGTCAGGAGCTGCAGTCTGTAATAACAGCAATCAAGGCAGTTCATTCTGACAAATGTATGTCAGAAAAAGACTGCTGTGACTTTGAAATATTGAAAGTGACTGATAACATAATGTGTGAAGCAGAATAAATGCATACAAATGGAAGTTTTAGCTGAGCAGTCAAAGTATGAACTAAATACAGTGTCAGGGCTCTGCAATGAAAGCTCTATGTGCAGGTGGTTACAATGGCAAATTATTATGCACTTTGCAAAATTTTTTATGAATAAAGTGCCAAGCACCGTTTTTCCTCGGCCATATCATCCTTTTTTTTCCACTTGCACTTAGTCATAAAGCAGAATGAAGCCATGTTTAAGTACAAAACCTGGGTCTGGAAAGCCACTTGGTTTTTATAAAAGGTATCAGAGCTATGACAGCTGGGATCAGGGCCCTGCTTTATTTTTGGGCTAACCTAACTCGATTAGCACTAACGCAGCAGATAAAATACATTGTGGAAATAAGGGACCCAAACATACCCAACTGATTCATGTCAGTAAATGCTTCTATCTGTTTTGACCCCTCAAAAAACTACAGACTCAAAGTGAGCTTTTTTGGGGAGCCTGTTCTGAACCAGGGCAATGCCAGGGACTAGGTCTGTGAAATATTTCAAGGGAAATTTGGATCCGCCTGGCACAGCCTAATTAAACACACTCACTGCCCCTGCCTGGGCTTTGATGTGCTGCAATTTCATGGTCCTCATCGTGTTGGTGCCAGGACAAGCTGTAGCAGTGGGACTTCTCTACCTGGCTGGGGCAGAGGCTCTGGGACTCCTGCAGCAGCAGGACAGCTGGGTGTGCACCCCAGGTGCCTACTTGCCCGCTTCCCATCACTCAGATCTTTGGTGACTCCAGGATGCAGTGTAGCCCAGCTGGACTGTGTGCTAACTGAAACATACAGCACAGAAATTTTCCAAACACACGTACTGTTTACACCACGCCAAACAAAACTCTCGACACAAGCCTCTTCTGCATCTTTCTGCCTTGGTTTCCTTGCCACCTCCAATTCTTCTTTGGGATTAGGACAGAGGTCCTTTAAAGACCTTGTGATACCTCACCCATAGAGCATTTTTTCCTTGAGGCTGCCGAGGCCCCATACATTCAGAGATTAAGGGCTTCCCCACCCCTCCTTCACCTTCTAACTAATCCAGTCCTCTCTAACCACCGCACTCAGACTTACTAGTGACCCTGCTGGAGACACTGTCCAACTCCTTCTCCCAGTTTCCACCTGATTGCTCTGGGGAGCAACCTACCTCTCTGGCTTGCTCTGAGACAAGGCAGAAAGCTTCTCTGGGTAGTTTTGTTAGATTTCTCACTTTGCTAATCTCCACCCTGCATGAAGCTGAGCAATAATGCAGGCTCCATTTATTCAACCACCATAACCATTCACAAGAACCCAGATTCTTTGTCTTCTCAGTGCCTTTCCTCTCACTCCCTGCAACCAGCTTTCTTCTTCCTCACATGTTGTTTCAGTGAAGGAAGACACCTCTGCTACAAACCCTTCCTTGGCTCTACGTTCTGGAGAATTTCCACAGACTCTTTTTTCCTATCCCTAATTCTGAACCTGACTTGACCCCAAAAAGTCATCAAGCAAGGCTAGCACCTTCTTTTGCCTACTGACAATTCAAGGATGGGTGACAAATAGCAGGTGGTTTATGGAGGGGGAAATCTCTGTGGACCAAGGCAACCGCTGGTGCAACAGTTCCACAGACAAGAACAAAATTCTTAGCTTGAGTACGGATAAATCCCCTCAGCTGTCACACCACTAAGTTCACTATTTAGCAGAGCATATTTCAGCTTTGAAAACAAGCTTCATTTTCAGGGAAAAGCCTTTCATTTTTATCTGGCAAACAGGACCAGCTGAAGACTAGCTTTATGGTCCAGCTAAAGGTTAATTACCTTTTAAGCCAACAAAATGGGTTAGGAAAGATCTATTATTCTCTACTGTTTTGCTACTCTTGCTCATTTTAACTGAAATAGGATGACCAGTGTTTTGAGTAACTCAGGTCAAGAGGCAGGAACCTTGGGCAGGTGGTGCTGGTATGGGGTAGGTGAGCTAAACCCTTATTTGTGGTTATTACAGTTCTGTTGTCAAGATAGCTGTATGGCTGGATCCTTCTTATTTGCAGGGAAAGCTTTGCACTTGCTTTCCCCTCCACTTTAAAGGGGAGGCTGCTGCCCAGCTGAGTTGCACTGAGAACTTAAACCTGCTCCTCTTGAGACTGACACACACAAACCTAAGAGAAGCTAATCAGAAAACAAAAAAAAATGTACTACAGGAAAGTGCACATTAACTGTAAACCTAATCTCTTCTTCAGGAATTCATAAAAAGGGAAGTTCTTGGAGGGAAGCCACTCACTGAGATTTCTTTTAGCTTTATTATCATCAGATTTATAACCAGGCAGTTTGAAATTCTGCAGCCATGCACTTATTCACTCTATAAAACTTTAAAACACATGAAAAACTCAGCTTACAAGAAGCATTCCTTTCACATAGTTGGACAAGCAACGCTGCTTCCACTGACTGTACTGTGTACACGTTGCTGGCTGATATCTGGTCATTTTACACGCCAAGTCTGTGGTGCCTAGGGCTACAGAAGCGGATAGGAAGAAGCAAGAAATAGCTTGCAAAGTGATATGTGCTGGCAATTTAACACATTACAATTAGACTGTTTTCTTTGGGGTGGTTCATGGGTAATGATGGGGAATTAATAGCCATAAAGAGCTTACCTGGCTTGCCTTTCTGAAACTTGGAATGCAGTGCCCTTTCTGAAAGTGAGCATTGATTAGGAAAAAGAGAAGGCACGAAATTGTCTTTTTCATGGCACTTCTTTTCCACTGTGCAGCAATTCTTTTGCCCCTGCACCGTACCTTCCCATGATGAAGCCAGCAGGCAGTTCTCTGATTCTCATAGATCTATGTTTGAAGGCAAGAAGATCTTAAGGGAATGCCATTCCCTTATGATTTTCTTTCTTGTGCTTCATCATAGTGCTGCTACTTCACAATACTTTAACTTACCCCATCAATTATTATTATGGTATCTTTTAAAAGCCCACTAATCTCCTCACTGCCTTTATATGTTTTCATTAATTAATTTTCCATTATGTGCATGTTATAAACTTCAGACCTGCTGCAGAATCTTTCAACTCACCTCATCAATTAATATTACAGCATATTAAAAAGTTGCTAAAATCTTTGTTTCTGTAGGCATCTCCATCTCTTTCAACTTCTGATCATGAGTCTATGGTGAGACCTACAGGCACCAGAGGCAGACCATCAGGAATCAATAAAACCATTTTTCCTGCTCTCACAACGTGATGGGTGGGAGCCACAGCTTCTCTGCAGTCCCACAGCCAACAGCCCCAGCTACCAAGTGAGATGCGAGGGGATAATAAAGCCAAGAAACACTTCTGATGACAGTGCAGGAATCTTCAAAACCTGCAGCTCTGCATTAGGCAGTTAGTGGAGCAGAACTGCAAAGGGACAATGTCAGATCATCTGGTCCTTGGGAAAAGCTATTAGCAACGTGCTCATACAGGATTACAGAACACTCTAAGCTTGGATCAGACAGTTGTTACCTTGGTAGAAAGAAGAAGAGAGAACAGTGGTGGGACAACAGCTCTCCGCTAGGGCTTTACAAGAAGTAATTGATGGTTTTTTTAAAGATCAGAATGAAGCTACATGCTTTCTTATAATCTATTTGAGATTACAGGTCTTCAGCCTGGATTTGGCAGTGTGGGAGTGAGCTGTGCAGGATGCGACCACCCTGCAGCTCTGTCGGAGCAGGTGGCTGGCTGAGCAGCACTTCCAACGAGGTGAGTTTCCCAGCATGAAGGCCAATTGCAGTTTATCTTGAAGGACTTGGTCAGGAAAAAGGAAGGTGGATGTATTTTAAGACCTAGGGCCTGATGCAATTCCCTGTTTCACTCCTACAAGTCTTACATCGACAGTAAAAAATAAGGATAGACTGTTGTTTTGGATGGTCAAGAAATATTACATCGGTGTGTCACTAGAGGCATTTTTTTATTTAGTATCCTTGCTATCTGAGAAATTGTCTTCTTATTATGTGCAACTCCGAAGTTAGGGCTTTTCTTAACAGTGACTATATCTGAATCAATTAAGACTGGAATCTCATGTCAGATAGCTCAGAAATCTGGAATTAATTTTTATTATTTTTTCCTCTCACTAATGTAATTTCAGTTATACGAACTTGTGACATGATCTAAGGCCAAGCTCTAAGAATTAAAGTTTCGTATTTAAATTCAGGAGTTTGCTTCAAGTCAAATAATTCTCACAATTTGCAAAGTTTTCTAATTTTCTTGTATAATAAGAAAAATGTTCCTTGTAGGGGGATTTTACTAGTTTCTCTGCTGTGTTATTCAGAATTTGATATATATAGCTCAGAACAGTATTTCAATTCTAAGCAAATAACAGAGGCAAAACAAAGCTGAGTTCTTACTAAAGCATCCACCGTTCTTCAGATGATCACTGTATTTAATCATGAAAAATCCAATTAGATCATTATGAGCATTCCTCTGCAGGGTTAGGATGTAATCCAAAACTCTTATTTTTCCCATAGGTGGTAAAAGATAAATCAGAGGCTTACAGACACTCAAGGGTTTTCATTAAAAAAAACCAACCAAACAAACAAATGGAGGGGGGAATCTCCCCAAAGAAAGGGGTACATAAGTCCCAGGGACTCAGAAAAAGAAATCAAGGTAGTTAGGAAGGAAGTAATTTTCCTTGCGCCAGAGACTTTGGACATCAGTGACCTCCACGACACAGAATGAAAATCTCAGGAGAGAGAATTAATAGCGAGGAGGCAGGAAAACATATTTATGACCCAGGGCAGGAACTTTCTAAAACTCAGGGTTTTGCTGACAAGATAAAAAGAGGACAAGAGAAAATCCATATCGTTTATCTAAAGCACAACCCTAATAATTTACTAAGGGGGAGTCTGAAATGCTACATGATGGCTCTGCTCCTTGCCTCCAAAGTTTTGGACATCTGAAAGTGCATCACTTGCTGCCAGTTAGGTGTCTTTAGGTTTGCCATGGGGAAGTCATTATAAGTCTCCATTTCTTTATTCCCCCAGGAGGGAAAGAAGTGACTGTTTTTTCTAGCTGCAACACAAACCTTGCGAGAGTTTTTGTGATTTATGCCAAATTCAGTCTGAGGTTTCCACAGAAGCCATATGGTAGTTGCCCCTTTCATACAATATGCTGTCACGTGCCCCACCTCTCAGAGATGACCACCAGCAGGTACGTGACTGCTGCTGCCTCCTTCAGCACACAGGCAACGTTAAGTGTCCATAAGCTCGTGCTTGTTTGGGGTGCGTGTTGTCTGGGGAAACACAGCTGATGAATAACAAGCAAGAGGCCCACACTAGAATTCTGAGGGAAATCTTGTCTTTTTTTCTTTCTTTCTTTTTTTTTTTTTTGGTCACTGTTTCCTTTCATTTAAAAGTGAAGTCTTCGGGACAGACTGCACATGGATGCTCTTGGGATATGAGGAACAAAAACCAACTATGGCTTGATATTTTAGTGGCACTGGGTGCTGACAGCTTCTAATTAAGTGAAAAGCTGGCCGCTAGCCTCTGATGAGTATGAAATTAATGTTTCTTCTGCCTCTTCTGCTGCTGCGTGGCCAGGACTGTAGTGCAGAAGAAAAGAGTTAGCCAGCAGAGAAATTGGGGATGTGAGCGGGATCCAAGCACTTTGCTGTCACCCCCTCCTCGACCCTCACCAGAAACCAGCCACCAGCACGGCACCTGAGCCATCACTGCTGAGCTTTAGGAGGCACATACATCCTATGAAATACTCTGGGAAGAGGTTGCAATTATATTCATACCTCCCAGGGGTGCAATGGAAGTTTTTAAAGTTTTAGGGCTGAAAAGACTCCTTAAGAGGTGTCAAATTTAGTGTCAGCATACAGTTCCTCACGAACCAAGTGACACATTCTCTTCAAACTCTCCTAGGAAATTTGGCAGTTCCCATTATTAAAGCCCCTGTCATTACCTTGAAAGAAAAATAGAGACAGAGAGAGAGAGAGAGAGAGAAAACTGACATGCTGCCTGGAGACTGCGGGTGCTCAGGTTAAGTTTTAAGAAAAGAGGCCAGTGATCTACCTGAGCACACCAATTGGCTGCCTAATGGCATGGCCAGACGAGACTGTTCAAGATTGGCAACACTCATCAGGATGCTGCAACAGGTCCATCAATTCAAGTGCTACCCAGATATTCCCTATACTATTCACGCTAAAGCCACACACCTATTTTCAGGATGGGCTTGAAGGACCTGTTCTCAGAGAGAGCACAGAGAGGTCAGAGGTGCTGCGTGGGACCTCAGCTGGCCACTTTGCCACCCCAACACAGCAAAAACCCTGTCTCATTCTGCTGTCAGCCCACTCACTGCTGCTCATGCCCTTGTTTTGGCCGAGAAAGGATTTTCTGCATGCAGGAAAGAAAGGTCGCAAAGAGCAGGTTCTTTACAGTGCTTTCACTTGGTTACCCTTCTCCTCCACTAAACTGTACCTGCACAAAATGCCTGTTGTTTGAAGGCATATTGGTATTGCACTTTAAATGCTATAACTTTTCTCATCAAAAACATTTTGTTCATCCCCAAAATGTTAGATTTTCTTGAGTCTGGAAACAATAATCCTGAAAAGGGTTTCATCTTCTGTGGCATGGCTGGAATTAATTTTTTAAAAGCCCAGCTCAGCAAACGTTCACAGAGTTTCTAAATGATGTGCATTTTGCCACATGCTCCACTGATATTTCACTATACCCAAACTTTCATTTGTAAGAATAATTCTGATTTTAAACTGCATCAGTTCAAATATGTGGGAGCACTCACTCTTCTCTCTGAAGAGTACAGGCATCATCTTACACTTGTAAATTTACAAACGCACTATGAACCAACGCAAGTGAACGTACCTCAAGGACAGCCCATTCCCATAAGATACTCGCTTAATTGCATCAGCTTAAAATCAAGTCTATATTGAGCATTTTGTGTTAATTTAACCATAGCTGTAGCCATCAGCCATGGTCCCACATCTCAAACACAGGTACACAACCACTAGGATGGTCGCCACGGCTTTGGTTCTCACAACGTTCCCAGTTGTTTCAGGCTTCCTTTTAGCACCTCACAAACTACCCAGGGTATAAAGGGGCACTCCATCATGATCACTTAAGGGAGAAAATGACATCAGGGGATTTAATTTTTACAAGGCCCCAGCTGTGTTTTGCTGGCACCTCAGCATTTCAAACTGATTGCAGGTTTCATGCCTTTCTTAAGTAGCCTGATGGGTAAACTCCCACAGAGACTGGAATACTTCGCAGAGCAGGTGAATACGGTTGCAGTCCCCAAAGGGCACAGTATTTTGCATGTGTTAATCCCTTGGAGAACAACAGACATCCCAGAGTGGTTTTGGAAATCCCAAATGCCTAAAATTTACCACAGTGTTATCTTGACTGCAATTCATACTGTGTAGCATTGGAGAGAAGGGGTGGATGTTTACACCTCTCTCTCTTTTCCTGTTTCTCTGGAAATAGCTTGAACGTTCAGAAAAGGTAATGAAAGCCTTAAACCCATACCCATGATTCCTGCACTGAGACTAAAATCTTCTGTAAGCTTGCCAGACCTTTTACAGCTGCACTCTAGGGATTTAACGCTGTGCAGCTTATGGGTTTGTATGAAATTTCATAAAAGAGAAGCTCTGTATTTTCACATAAATATATTTATTTGGGGAAAGATCAAGAAATGCCAATATATTTCAAACCAGTTCCCTACTGCATTAAAGAATGTGAAATATTCATGTGAACATTTGCTAATCCTATCCAGTGAAATCTATTTCTCTCTCTATTTAGCATGCAGGCTACAGCAGCTGAAGGTTGTTCAGCCTTTTCATTAGGAAGAAAAGTAAGGATGATTTGTGAAAACCACATGGAAGTAATCATAAAGAACAGTACTGAAGGGTTTCAGAACAAAACCTTGTAAGCTACCTTATAAGCACGCTTTCTCTTTCATGTATTTGTTTCTTATATGGTGTTTCACAGCTTCAAACTGTAAATTTGTATTTATGGACATAATCAGGAGTGCAATATAATACACTTTCATAAGGAAGAAATAAAAATTTAAGGGGCAGCACACACATTTCAGAATATACAACTCAGGTTCTCTAATTTCTCCAGTAGGTAGCATCACTCCCAGCAAATTAAAATTTCTCTGTTCAACCATTACTCTTGATAGTATAATGAGTTACTTTTTCATTAGTTCTACATATCCATCCAGACCCTCTTTTGGCCCAATATCTCACAAGTAATCCCTCTCTTCATCCACCTGAACTCCATTAACTATAGTAGGAAATGGAAAATGAGGAAATCTGAGTGGCTATGATCCCCGACTCCACCAGGGAAAAACATCTGACCTTCAGAATTCGTTTAAGTCTCCTTATGCTATGGATTCCCTAAGCATTAAATGTAAAGAGCATTTACTTTCCCCTGAAAGATACAAATATTTAAATATTACTTTGAAGATCTTCAGATAAAAAGAGCTATATGTGTGCACATTTTTATGCTTCTTTCTGCTTTCCTACACCTTAAAGATATAATAATACACTGAAATGCTGAAATTTTGTTATGAAATAAAATTGTACTTGGAAACGTCAGGCCTGCACAGACCAATGACCCAGAAGTTGCTAAAGGCAGTGTATCAGAAGAAGATGTAACCTAGCATCTCCGGGGACTGAATATTGTGACAAAGAAGATAATCGTTTACCAGAACCAGCTGCGACCATTTCCCCCATGTGCTGAGAACTATAACAAGTATATAAATAACGTCAGAAACAGTCCTTAAGGAGTGGCTTAGATACATCTACCTTGACTTGGAGAGTGGTGCCAGCAGGGATGAAGAATGCTCAGCTGTGCAGGCATGAGCTGAGCCATGCCACTTGGCAGAGTCACTGGCAATTTTACTTGGCATTTAGTAATAAAGACACAGACCATGAAGCTCCCCTATGCCTTCAAATTTTTGTACTTAAGCCTCCCTGGGTAACACTCTGAAGAGGATGACTTAGCACCTCGACTACCACCTGAGATCTCTAACACATGGAAGCATTTCTTAGAAAGATTACAGAAAGAAGTTTTACTCTTTTGTTTTGCATGGAGAGCCCAAACATTACAGAGGCAGAGATTTTTAGCAGAACCAGCCTAGGCATGACTGGAATATTAAGGTATTAAAGTATTCAGCGAATAATTGCCTATAATGCTAATTGTGATATATAAAACAAACATATGCTTCATTGAAATTAAATTTTTCATTGGTCCTGTGCACTTTTGCATTATGTTACTGCTATGTCAGCACAAATTCAGCTCCCAACATAGATTCAAAGGATTCAAGCCTCCTCTGTTCACGTAGTATGTGTGAGCAGAGAGTGATTCTTTTGAATCTGCATTTTTTTACTTACTGACTACTTTTTACCCCTACCTCATTCTATGGGCTGAAGACAAAGGCAATGGCCTGAATGAAGCATATTTCTATGACATAATTGTTCACGTTCACTAAAGCAACCACACAAAAGAAATTCCATCACAGCAATGGTAAAATTTTGTTACATGCATCTAACACAACCCATTAGAAACTGAATTGAGAGAATAGGTTCAGAATGGAAAAGGATCATGAGATTAGCCCACATCTTCTCCTAAGAGACAGACCATAGATATTACACCTTTAAATCTTTGTTTTTTACATTTCCCACACATCCTGATTTAGGAATCAGTACTAGTGACGCACAAATACTACAAAGGCACAATACAGACAATTAATTGAGTAGTTCTTATCCTAGTAGAAACACAGTACTAGAAGCATCTCTAGAGATCTCACTTTTATGACATCAATTACTGTTGGGATAAGCATCTAAACTTTTGCATACTAATAGGGGTCTTTTCACTGAAACATCAAATGTTCTTGTTCATCCCCTCCAGTTTTCCCATCAGTGTCCAAGTTTACCTTTTTCTCTTTCAGAAAAGACTCCTGTAACAGGAAGGGTTGAGTTATGCTGTCCCTCTATAACAAATGAATCAACTCTTTCCTCATTTTCCTGCTAATGATGTTCAGCCTATCTCATTAATGTTTTCCAAAAGAAACAAGAACAATTCAAATTAGAGCAACATGAAGTATTTTTAATGCAGCTTCTAGAAAAGTGAATAATCCTGTGTCTCTGAGGAAATGAATGCCTATCTAAGAAATGAAGTGGATTGCAAGCACAAGGTGTTTTTCTTTCACAGAAAATTAAATTAAAATAAGGGTCCAGAGCTGAGAGAGACACCTTCCCTTAGGACCTGTTCTGCCTTCTCCAAACACTTACCTTTGTGAGAACGCGTCTCGGTAGGGGCTGCCGTGCTGCAGTGCAATCCCGTATCCCCTGTCTGCAACAGTGTTTCCGATGGTGTAAAAAGAGCAGTCAGCGTCGTTGATGGCCACGTACTCCAGCACCGCCGCGTCCCACACAAAGGCATAGTTCCCGTGTTTCACCTGCGATAAAGACGGCAAGAGCTCAGACTACGGACTGGCAAGTCCAAAAGCAGGTCAGTGCACCTAAACGCGTGGCAGTTTCTGTGCAGTCTTCTTTAAAGGAAATAAAGGTTGAGGTCTCAGCAAAGACAGCAGCACGCCGTGGCCGGTGCCACCCGGTGCTTTGGCTGAGCACCTCAGCAGAAAGGGAAGAAACATGGTCTGAGAACAACATGCTGTCAGGGAAACAGCCCCATGCAGAGAACCTGTTCCTCTTCAGGGAACAAAGGAAACATCTGCCTCCCTCCATCAATACTAAATTCCACCCCAAATACCCCCCTTATTTTTTTCCTTTGAGCTGAAAAAAACAACCCTTTAGAGGGAAGGGTAGGAATTCACACTGGGAGAAGCATGGGAGGGTATGCATGGCTATCCAGATGGAAGACCACTGTTCAAGATGGTCCATGTTTTGGTCATGCTACAGGTTGCCATAGACGTCAAGAACACCCATTTGTCTTTTGGGCTCTGTACATGACTGTGGGCAAGATGGCACCAACTAGATTTTTTGGGATTATTTTTCTCAGCATGAAGTGTTTCCACATATCTTCAAAGACTTTTGAACAGCATGATCATATAAGCCATTTTAACGGTTTGACTAAGATAAATCCAGAACAACCCATTATCTTGAAAAGCTTTTAAAGTAACATTTTACTATCCTTTCATATCTGAAACAAATTCAGATTTTTCTTTTCATTTAAATATATAGGATGCATATACAATTTCAACATTTATTCAGAAGCAAGCTTTTAAAAACAGAAATTCAGTTAAAGAAATCTTTCCTTCTTTCAGTGAATTTCCACTTTCCAGTCAAATAATGTTTTTCTGTGAAAAAAAATAAATCTCTCACTGCTTTACAAGATCTTTTACCAGTTTTCTGTTTCGTTGGTCTCTATGTCAGACCTGAAGAATCGCATTGCTTTTTCCTGACCCTCTGCTTGGCTTCACTCAGCACTTTTCCTATGCCATATTAGCCAACTAAGCTGTAAAACGACGCTGAACCCATTGACTTTGTACATCTAATGGGAATAAATATGTGACAGCTAAGTGAAAAGTAAACAAAACACAAAAAGGCCATCTGGGGCCAGGCAATCCAGAGAGAATTCAAAACCAAGTCAGCATATCAAAATACGTGATGTCAGTACATCATTTAGATTAGGCTTTGACAATGTAGATTATGTTTTTAAAGACTGTTTACATATAAAAGTTACTGAAGCAAGCCACACCGGCTGCTTGCTCACAAGATGTAGTGCACGAGGAACATTTGCATTTGGGACACATTCTTTTTCATGCATAATCAATCTGAATTAGGCACTGCAGGTCTGCAAAGGGAATACTTCCCATTTCCATTTGTAGGCACAGTCCAGGGAGGATTTGTGCAGATTTTGGAGCCATGTTGTCCGTGGACTCAGAATGACTGGCAGGAGAAAAAAGAAAAACTATTTTCAAAATTCACACACACGCAAATGCAGGAGTGGATCAGTTTTAATCTTCAGGTTCTGAAAAGGGTCAAGAATAGAGTTTTTTGACTTCTAGTGGAGGTTTAGGTTTATCTAAATGGTCAGGGAATAAGGGCTAGAAATGACCTCACTGCTAACAAACAATACAACTTGTATGCTTGTCTTACAGGCACTGCAATTCACAAAGCTCTTCCTAGCTTGGGTTTGTACCAGGATACTTATTCTGATCTTCCTACAGGCACTGCTTGGCTAAGAGATAGATAGAATGACTGAGAAAAACGCTGCCCTTCCTAGGAGCATTTAAAAGGATAATGATTCAGCCTGAAAAAGAATCACGATGTGCAGGCAGCAAGGGTAGGAAATAGGAGACAAAAGCAGGAGATCAGAAGGGGGGAAACGAATCCTGAAAAGGATCAGATGGACTTCCCAAACAAAGGAATTAAGGAAAATTGGGGTTCAAAAAGATGAGTAATTTTACATGCAGGGAGATAACCTTTGAGGTTGGCGAGAGAAGAGGGTTCTGTTTTGACACCCTCTTTTGTCCTAACCCACCCTTTTAACATTCTAGTGCATTGAATTCACTGAAGTGCTTGTAAAGAGACGTATCAGCTGGTCAGGAAAAATTCTCTTGATTTGGCTGCCTGGCTGTAAAACAACTCGCAGTGAGAATATATAAAAGCAGTAAAAGCACTTACTGTCAATAATATCTGTGATGAAGTGGTATATATAAGATCCTTAGAGCAGACCTGATAATATCACAGTTCAGGTTCCCACAAAGATATTACTTTTCGTAGATAAGATCACAGCGAGCCTCAGTTAAAGCACATGGGGCAGGAAAGAGATTGAAGAGCCAGAAGGGATCATCCCAGCCATCTACCTTCAACACGTGATTGCTCCATGCAATAAAATACATCCTTTTTAGCACTTTTGCCCTATCCATTTGCAAATCTAGGGAATTCAAATCCATGGAGCAAACCTAAGTTGTAATTGTTATGCTTGCAATCACACTCTTCATGGAACTACTCCTCAGTCTAACAGTTTTCATTGCTATTCTATATGTTTATATTTACTACTTTTTTTTTTTTAATAACTTTCTAATGTCATTCCTAGTTATTTTTCCTTTTGCAGTTCTAAATACTCTCAACTTTGGGGCTGACAGCTTTCAACTATTGATGAACCTTTCCATTACTTAGCTGAGATAGATATAGATTCCTTTAATCTTTCCTTGCAAATCCAGCAGTTCAGTCCTCTCATTAGCAGTGACGCTACTTTTGAACTGTCTCCAATTCTTAATTTTTATATATGAGAAAAACACTTGCCTCTCTAAGAGACAATCAGTTATCTGGCAGCTCAGAAGGCATATGATTCCCTTTGTACCATAACTTTCTTCTGAGATTCTTAGTCTCAACAGTCTGCCTGTGGATCTTTCACACAGCTTAAGAATCGCTTTTGCCTAAAGATCTAAGAATAACATTTTCCTAGAGTACAGCAAATCTGGAACGTTGCTGATATTTTACAGATTTGCAGCTACAAATAAGGGGCAGCTGTAGTATGAAAAGGGGGGATGATGCTCTTCTGTGAAAGAAGGGAATTTCAGAACAAAATGTCAGTTAAAGAACCTATATCCTTCTCTTCCTCCTATTATGAGAAGCATATATTTTGTACCTTCTAGTAGCTGTGCTGAAGACTTCCACTTTGTGCCTCAAAATGAAGAGCAAAAATCCCAGCTCTGCGTTATGAGAAAAAGTTAAGGAGCTTACAGTTAGTCAATTATGAGGTCTAAATGAAAGCAAAATTTCCTTGGAAAAATGAACAGTTCTTTGTGATATGTATAAGACTCTACTCACAGAAGACCAGCATCCCTGATTCTACATTTCCACGCCATTATATTGGCATTTTGCATTGAGATAATAACATGTCGGGACGGTAGCAAATCTGAATGCTGCTCACGCATGACCACGCAGCCCAGGGAAGCGTTCATAGGAGGGCAGCCTATTCTTATTCAGCAGCAACCCCAGCGTCCCAGTCCGCCAGGGCACGCAGAACTGATGCTCCAGTCTCCTTCCCTGTGACATTCCGCCTGTCCACATGGCAGAGGGTAAAAAGTATTTTGGACCATCTGATGAGTATTGCCATAGGATGACACACACACAAAAAAAAATTACAGGCAAAATTGAATCTGTTAGTTGCTCATCAGGGTGTTTTGAACTCCTGCACTACACTGGTCGTTAAGTGGAAGTGGGAGGTACGGTACCAGACAAAAATGCTTGACTTGACTTCACGGCTTTGTGAACAATTCCAAAGGAGTTACTGTAAAAAGAGTTGTTACAGAGAACAGGAGCCATCAGCACATAGATGGTGAAACTATTTCTGTAATGCTGTTGTATTTCTATTTTCTGTCACTGCACGTTTATGAGATTTTTATTTGCTGAAGCCTTGCCTGTAGATATTAATTAAAATTTATCTTTGATGATTCCACCAAAACCCAGTTGAGTTACACAAGGAAAGCATTTAAAGCCACTACATTGTTGCATATGCACATATTTTACACCAACAATGATGTGGATAGTATCTCTTCTTACAGCTAACCTGTTCCTGCAGAGTAGGCTGAATAATGTGTTTACGTACAACTTCAGCATTCTAAAACCACATTTCTAGGTCTAAAAAATTATAAATTTCAGAAGTAAACAACAACCAACTACTGCATTTTTTCATACCTGAGTTCTTGGACAATATCGTTTCTGTATTTTAAATTCCTCTTTAAAAAAAATACAAGGAATCCTCACAAAAGAAAAAATATACACAATAAGGCAAAGATTAAGCAGAACTGGTAGCTAATTTTCCTGCAGATCTCTTTTAAATATTTCATCATACATAAAATATGTTGCCTGTTATAAAAACAACATAACTTTTAAGGCCAGGGAAATCATAAGGTAAGCTTGAACTGATTAAAATGATACTATTTTTTTCAGAAGAAAATTTGAAAATTATCCTATAATGCTGATGAAGCACACTTTCTGAATGTCCTGGTCCTACAACCTGGTGACACAGTGGTGATGCTTTCTCTAATAATTTCCCTTATGAGTCAGGCACCATCCTTCCCCTTCGACCGCTGTGCACCTTTCCCTGCCTATGAAGTTGTCAGCCGTATTTTAGCCAAGAACACATGAACAGAAGCAGACTCTTCCCCAGTGCAGCAGCAGCAGCTCCAGCTCTCACCTAGAAACAATCAAGGACACTGATCAACTCGCTTGCTCCGTAGAGTGCTATGAGTGTCATGTGTCACATTCTCCAATATGGACCATTCCACTGCACTGATTGCATAGGGAAGAAAAACTATTCGATTCTGCCAGCCCTATGCCGATCAGAGTGGACCTGAGACCAGCATATATAAATATAGAAATTAATTTTTTGACATAATCTTTGCATATTCAGCAAGCATGCAGTAGCTGCAGACTGCAGAGAGCTCTACAAAAAAGCCTCACTAAACTGCTGTTACATGAGGAATGAAGAAGAGGAAATAAAAATGAATGAACATTTGCAAATATATGAGTAAGAGCTAATATACATAATGCGGATGTTGTGCTCCAAAATGGGAAAAGGCAAAAATAAAATTTGTGGTAAAAGTTTAAAGCTAGATTTCTTGTCAGATGTTGCAAAACAACTTGATTCACAACATTGAATTGAGCAGCTTGATTCACAATGGAGTATTTTTTCAGCAGAAGAGACTGGAGACACATTGATCTCCATAATCCTCTTGCAATGAAGTTGCTGTTTATCAGAGTGATGCAGAAGTCAGGTCTTCTGGCTTCAGAAAAAATACCGTTTGCTATTTTTTTTTCCTCTAGGAACAAAGGTTTCAAACCTTGGTTTTATTTGTACAGGGCACAATTCTGGCTAACTTCTCTTTGCATCCCAGTGAAATAAAATCCCGTGTTTCAGCTTTGTCAATAAAACTAAACTCACTAATTTAGAGTTCTCTCAATACTAAACTTTCTGTAGTTCTGAAGTACAATTTTGGAGGTTCTTGCCCCACACTCTCTTGCAGGCCAGCTCCTGTGACTCATCTGCATCACTTCAGAATGAAATGCAGGCAGGCAACTGGGGAGGCAGAATACAAATGTGTCCGACAGCTCTCTGTGTTGCATGGTGGGAGTTGGATTCTCAGGTAGTATGAGAGCACAGAATAAAAATACCTATATACATAAAACTCTATTCAGTCATCAAGGCAAACAACTAATTAAATAATAATAATCAATAATAATAACGCTCTAAGATGTAATTTTTCAGGGTCTGTAGAAAGCTATTTAAATTCATGGGGCACTATTTGAGAAACACGGAAATTTATTCTTAGCACTTATTCAAGCAGAAAAGTGCGGAATAATTTCCAAAAACATTATTGAGCCAGTGCCCAGGAGCGAGCAGCAGCAGGAAATGAAACACTGGGGAGCTTAGGGGAAGAAAGAAGAGGTTAGAAATCCCAGCCTCATCTCTTCTTCGGCATGAAGCTTATCTTTCTTTACATTGTCATATCAGCTTCAATGGCATGTCTATTTGCTCCTGATAAAACTTCATCAGGAAAAGCATTAATTCCTCATATGCAACCTGTCACCAACTTCTTAGGAAAAGCCTCATTATCACCCGTTTGCTTGTTATGCTGGGCAGACCTTGAATAATTCATCTGGAATTAGAAGAATTACTCAGGTATGAGAGCTCTGTAATGAGAGGGTGCTTTTGTGTTAGAATTTTTCCAGTGTTCAGTGCATTCATTGCCAACTATAATTAAACGCATCTTGTAAGTTACAAGAAAGAAAATATCAAGCAGAGCAAAGCCGAGCAGAGGTCAAACAAAGGAACAATTTCTGGGGACAGTGGGAGAACAGAGCCAGCTGTTTCTCCAGGTAGTCACAGCAAAGCACTGAAAAGGCAGCAGATCATGCTCGTTGCTGACATGCACCTAAACCACAGGTTCGTTAAAGCTAAAAATAATTTCAAGCAGAAGAGAAAAATGAGAAAAAAAACAAGAGGAAAAAAAATTAAATTTCAGCAAAGCAGACCTTTGAGGCAAGGAACCAATTTTTTTCATGTTATCGTTTCATTCATTTTATGACAAGGTAGTGCTGCAGACACTAATGAAGACTATTTTCTGGGTATCACCAGTGAAGGTCATATACAGAAATGATATGAAAGCACTTCAGGTTCCTCAAAAACTTAGATCTGTGGTAGCTGAGTGGTAGTCTCAATAATGAGGCAAATTTAAACAAAATGTCACTAAAGTGACTCCCCCAATTCCTATATATTTGTATTTCAGTGGCAACTATTTCCCAATAAAAGAACATTTAAATGAGGAAAAGTACATAGACCAATTCTCTTAATTTGGGTGAAAAAGTAAAATTCTGTGGATTGAAGTATCATGAAGATAAGCCCAGGTGAATTTAGAGAAGCAGCATCCCTCTTTAGATTAAATCAATGCAGCATTATCTAACTAAAGGGTTCCTGTCCCCATTCTTTAGAATAGAAGCAGAGTCAATCTAACTGTAATTCTTGGGCAGCATTCCTTATTCAAAGAAACACTTATTGAATACCAACTGCAAGGACAGAAAAATCATCAAAAGTAAAAACCTACTCATCAAAACCATCCATCATCTGAAAAAGAACTTTAAACATGAGAAAATTCTTTGCAAAACTACTAATGTTACAGAAAAATCCTCCAGTAAAAGCTCATTTGAAACTATATAGTTTCATTTTAGAAATTTATTGTAAAGAAGCTGACTTAACTTTCAGCTTTTATATTCCTTATATAAGAGCTCTGACCACTTTCGTAGTGGTAATAGGATTTAAGATATCCCACTACTCATGCAAAAGAAGCTAACTATCTTTTGAATCATTTATCATTCTCTCTTTGACAGGCATCTCCTGCCCAGGTTTGGATGAAGCCACTGCAAATCCATACATACTATCTTGAAGCTCCAAAACAAGTGCCACCCAGCCCCTCTTTTTTCCCCCTCTCTGAAATTACATTGCCCAACAATTTAACATGTTTCCCCTCATTTTGGTACCCTGCAGGAGACAAGAAGCACTAACCACTGGCAACCTGCACTGCACCTGACATGCTTCAAGCAGGGGCAGGTAGGAACAACTTCGGACCATAAAGGTCAGTGCTTTCACGACAGTTTACTTTCCTGGAGACATTGGTGGTCTTGAAAGCCATTTCCTCTGGAAAACATGCATGAAACCATCAATCTTCTCTAGCAGTGAATTGTCCCCTTAAGCACAGTGGTCCATGGAATTGTCAGGGTTGGAAGGGACCTCTAGAGGTCATCTAGTCCAACTCCCCTGCTAAAGCAGGTTTGCCTAGAGCACATCACTCAGGACAGCATCCAGGCAGGTCTTGAAAATCTCCAGAGAAGGGGACTCCACGACCTCCCTGGGCAGCCTGTTCCAGGGCTCTGTCACCCTCACCATAAAGAAGTTCTTCCTCATATTTGAGTGGAACTTCCTATGTTCCAGTTTGTACCCGTTGCCCCTCGTCCTGTCATTGGGAACCACTGAAAAGAGTCTGGCTCCCTCCTCCTTCAATCCACCCTTTAGATACTTGTAACTATTAATAAGATCTCCCTTCAGCCTTCTCTTCTTCAGGCTAAAGAGTCCCAGCTCCCTCAGCCTTTCCTCATAAGGGAGATGCTTCAATCCCTCGGTCATCTTCGCTGCCCTACACCAGACTCTCTCCCTGTCCCTCTTGAACTGGGGACCCCAGAACTGGATCCAGTATTCCAGTTGTGGCCTTACCAGTGCAGAGTAGAGAGGAAAAGTTACTTCCCTTGACCTACTGGCCACACTCTTCCCTATGCAGTCCAGGATTCCACTGGCAACAAGGCCACATTGCTGGCTCATGGCTAATTTACTACCTACCAAGACCCCCAGATTCTTCTCTTCAGAACTGCTTTCCAGCAGGTCCACCCCTAACCTATATTGGTGCCCGGCATTCTTGCTCCCCAGGTGCAGGACCCTACACTTGCCCTTGTTGAACCAAATTTTACCTCTGCATAGCTTCACTACATCTTGGTATTCCTCATAAGTTCCCAACCACCTTTTCCAAAGACCATAAACTTTCTTTTAGTTCCCGAGGTCCAGCCACAGATGTCTATTCAGCCAGGCTGGTCTTCTTCCCTGTTCTTCCACACACTCCAGGAATCTCTGGGACTGTTCTCTCTTTGCTGTGTTATATTTACAGCAGACATCTGGAAAGTTGAACTCCCCCATGAGAACAAGGGTGAGTGATCACAAGACCTCTGCCAGCTGCTTATAGAATATTTCATCAGCCTCTACATCCCAGTTGGGGAGTCTATAACAAACTCCCACCATGAAGTCTGCCTTATTGGCCTTCACTTTGATTCTTACCCATGAACCCTCAACACTGTCATCCACATTGTTAAGTTCTAGGCATTCTAATCTGTCCCTAACATAGAGAGCCACCCCGCCACCTCTCCTTCCTTGCCTACCCTTTCTGAAATGTTGGTAGCCATCAATCACAGCACCCCAGTTGTGCAAGTTTTCCCATCACATTTCTGTGATGGCAACCATATAATAGTTTTCCTGCTGTACAATGGCCGCCAGCTCCTCTGGTTTGTTGCCCATGCTGCATGCATTTGTACAGATGCACTTCAGCTGGGCTAATTGCCCTGCCACTTTTTTAGGGGGACAAGTGCTAATTCCCACCTGACCATGCTCAGACACTTCTGTAGTTACCAACCTATTGCTACTCCTCATGTCTTCGCTACCACATGGATGACCATCTTACACCTCCAGTGAGACAACAGACTGGGAGACCTTGCTAGCACTTTTACCCACAAGTACTGGCATGCTGCTCCCAGACTCCACTTTAGTAATCCTGGTTTCATCCCCACCCCCCTTCAAACCTAGTTTAAAGCTTTTTCAATGAGCCTTGCTAACTCCTGTCCCAGGATCCTTCTTCCCCTTCTGGTTAGGCTTTCACCAACTGTTGCCAGCATGCCTGGTGTGCTGTAGGTCAACCCATGACCAAAGAAACCAAAGTCCTGCCGGTTGCAACAGTCTCAGAGCCCAGAGTTAATCTGCTGGCTCTTCCTGTTTGTCCCCTCATCAATCCCTGCAACCGGTGGGAAAGAGGAGAACACTGCTTGTGCTCCTGATCCCTTAACCATCCGTCCCAGGGCTCTGAAGTCTCTCTTCATTGCCTTTAGACTTTTCATGTTCATGTGGCTGCAGAAAGAAGCAGACTGAGATTTGTTCCATCCCCTTAAGGTTTCTACATTTCAGCGGTACCTGGCCACCCCCCTTCCCTGAGAGTTCAATAAAGGCTACTCTGGGGTGCCTCGAACTAACTATTTCTTTCAGACTGCAAGTTCAGGCTGCTACACAGACTGGCACCACAGGGGCCTTCCAGCAAAGCACTTCAGAAAAGTTCCACAGAGGAACTTCTGCCCTGTGGTATTTCCAGTTAAAGGTACCATTTTATGCCCCTGACCCTCTTGCAGGCAGGTCAGTCTCTCCTCATCACGCAGATGCTGCACAAATAAGCGTTCCTGTATCCCCAGGTCAGTGTGTTGTTAAGAGCCATTATTCCTCTAATGTGTGGCTTCCTAATGTCACCACCCCACCCCTCATCACCAGCTTGTCATGTCTTCAGAGAACCTGCTGCTGAATCCATTTTAATTGTCACAAGAAGGTAGTTTGAACCCACACGAAAGGAAAACTTTACAGACATGAGCTAAGAAGTTTTTCTCTTTCTTTTGCTATTTAGGACCCACGGAAAACATTGGGAGCTGCAGGAGGAGGAAGACCAGTGCAGCAGTGTTTTTTACTCAGTTCAGACTCCCTGGCTTGCTATCACCATGTAGAAAATTGAGAAAATGACACAACCTAACAAGTTGTCAAGTATTGTCCCCACAGTTGTCTTAAAAGCTAGCTCCTCTCTGCTGCTGCCTGCCCTGCAGCAAGCTGCTAGGGAGAGCAGGGCGCCACAGTAAAAAATACAGACAGCACTCCTGCAATCCAAAACACTTGGCATTTCGTGGTCACCAACTAGGAAGTCACATCCCTTGTACAAAGCAGTTAATATACAGATATACGGTTACAGTCACTTAAAACACACAACTAAGCCTCCACCAGGCAAAGCAAGTCAAGGGAAAGGAGCAGGCACCTGGGTTCTTTAGGTACAAAGGAAAAGAAAGATATAAGTGGTGTCCAGAAGGAGTTTCAAGCTTTTGCTTGATGGAAGTGGTAAATTGGGCTGGACAGAAGCTAGTTATCTTTCTACACAAGGAATTTCAAGATTTTCAATTAAAGTATTGCAAATTTTGGGACCAAAACCAATAAACCAAATCCAATCTGGAGAATATTTTATTCCAAAAAATTGACTTCAACCTGAATTATTCTCCCTGTAATGTATTAACATTTCAAAATGAAAAACCATTTTGATCAATACTTATTAGTTCAATATAGAAATATCCTACAATGACATGTTGATAGTTTTAGAACTTTTAAAGATGAGCAATGCTTTATAAAAATACCTCCTTCCTTACACAGTTTCAGTTTTAATTACTGTAATATTCCAGGGGATAAATTCCTAAAGACAACTAATTCTGTTTACTTGATCTATGTTTGTAGGCATCTTTAAAAAAATCTAAACACATATAAATAGAATCATTAAAACAATAAGCATTGTATTTCCTCTTTCATTCCAGATTTCCCGTAAGTCTAGGAAATCATAGAAGCTTCTGTCGCCTTATGTTTTGCCCTAGCTTCTCAGATTCAAACTTGAACAATATATGCTGTGAAATCTCATCATATCATAAACAAGAAGAATAGTTCTTTGATAAATATACAATACAATTAGTCATCCAGTCTTACTTATTTTCTTAATTTGAGTTTAGTATGTATATCTTGGGTCACTGGTGTTCTTTTGAAAAATAGAATACAATTTGGTTAAATTCAAGCACTTGTTCTAGTCCCACCACATTAATAAAAATGCCAAAGCATCTTTGAGATGAATAATGAGTAAAGTAATGAGTAATGATTAAAGTGGAGCTACAATATTTATGAAATGGAAAAAATGATGGTACATAGCTTTTTCAATTTTAATCATGATAATACAATACAATCCCTTCTTAAAATGGAACAGCATTTCACCTAGAATTAGGAATGTCAGTTCAGATTTTCTAAGTTGCACAGTGCACTTACAAATCACGTATTTCTGCATGCCACGTGGACAGCTAAGTGCTCAGCTAATCATGTACACTAGTAAATATCTTACTTGAAGGAATGAAATAATTTCTTTAGTTAGCACCAAACAACAGGAAAGGAAAGTGAAAAACAAAAACAGTACCATCATAAAATCATCAACATGACATTCTAGCACTTCATCCAATGTGTGGCAGGAATCACCAAGCATTTGTGGGGGGATGGCTTGAAAAATGCCACTACTTTGTTAGGAAATGTAATTCAGTGTCATCTTATTTTACTGAAAAAAAATGGACCTTGACTATAAGAAGAATGAATATCTAAACTTATGCTTAATTGTCAGTTACATTTATATCAAAGCTTACCTTAAAAATAACATATTTTACAGAACTATGCCACGAGAGGGATAGTTCACTGGACACATATATACTAAATGCACTGAAGAACTGTGGTCTCTGGCTTTGGAAGAACCAGAGAGAAGCCACAGTACTTCACTGCACCTGGAAACATATGATCTACCAGCATAGTGGTGAGGGTGGAGAAAAGGCCTTAAATGACTGCCAAAGCAAAAAAAAAAAATCAATAATTTACTTGCCCAGGTCTATTGCATTGGCATGCTCCTTGTTTCTTCAGTATGGATTCTTAAATGTGTTATGGTTTCGGCCAGACTGGCCAATGACAGATGACAGATGCTGTCCCTCACCTCTTACTCCAAGGAGAGGAGGAGGAGGGATAAAGGGATTTACAAGTTTAGAAGGAACTAAACTACTTTATGAAATATTAATAATAAAATAAAAAGGAAAGAATGAAATAGATACAGTATATACAAAACTGTATCAAGCTCCCAGGATGATGTCACCGTCAGCCACTGGGGAAGTCCCAGACTGGACTCAGTGATGGATGGGAACTGGATTCCAGTCCTGGAGTCAGGAACACATGGATCGGAATCAAAGGTAGATGGACAGACAGGGTCCTCCTTGGCCATTGAAGAAAGAGACCCTTTGATACCTCAACTTTTATACTGAGCATTGAGCAGATGGGATGAAATACCCTGCTGGTCAGTTTTGGGTCACCTGTCCTGTCTGCTCCTCCCTCTAAATGTGACCCCTCTACGCTTTTCCATTTCCAACCCTCCACTGGGGCAAATAACGAAGTTAGTTGACCTTGGTCTTTATAGCAACAAGTATAAGAGCTTCTCTGCATACCATCCCTTGCCATGAACTATAAAAATAGGTCTTATCGCACTGAGAACATTTTTCTGCACAATATGCTGCTAATTCCAGAGAGTTAGAAGATGCTTAGCTAAGAAGGAAAATTACTGAGTAGGAAGTTGGTTCTGTTTTACCTCAAATCAGGACACAATGTAAAACAATGAACACATTTTTCTTCTTCACTTGTTTAGGGAGATATTAAAGAATCCTACACAGCTTCTCACAATCGTTTGGGTGAAGAAATTTCCCTAATATCCAGTATAAACCTTCCCTGGCACAACTTGGGGCCATTTCCTCTTTTCCTATTACCTGTTATTTAAAAGACCAACCCCTACTTCACTACAATCTCCTCTCAGGTAGTTTTAGAGAGCAATAAGGTCTCCTCTCAGTCTTCTTTTCTCCAGGCTGAACAACCCCAGTTGCCTCAGCTGCTCCTCACAAGACTCGTGCTCTAGACTCTTCACCAGCTTTGTTGCCTTCCTCTGAACACACTTCAGTACCTCAATTGTCCCTTCTGTGAAGGGCCCAAAAGTACTCGAGGTGCAGCCTCACCAGTGCTGAGTACAGAGGTGCAATTTCCCTAGTCCTGCTCACTGCACTATTTCTAATACAAGCCATTTTATTGCATCTGAAGAAGATAAACCCACAATAATATTTCCCCTTGTCTCTTTCAACTTCTTTTTAGTTGTATTTATTCTTTTTGTCATATTTCAAATTATTTAGAGCCCAATGATGCAAGTTCAACAGGAATCCAAGGCCCAATACAGACAGCTACATTTGACAGCTACTGAATAAATAATAGTCAGTTCAATGGACTCTGTACCTCCACTCAGAGCAGAACCTAGGCTGAACTGGAGCTGAATGAACCAAGAGATAAAACACAGATCTGTAAGGGCATAAAATATGGCAAGAGCATAATAAAAATAGAAGAAATTACAGATTGAGTGTAATATGATAAAGATTAAATCAAAACTGCAGTCACATAAATGTACATAAAACTTGTCATAGCTTACAAATTTTATAGAATAATAATAACTAAAACATACTGAAAGCTGTATAGAATGTGTGCAATATAAATAATGAATGGATACAATACAATTTGATGCAATATCTGTCAAAAAGTGTACCATCTAAAACTCTATGGGGATTGAAGAAACTCCACCAGGCCTAGGACTACTATTAGAAAGAAGTTCACAACAAGCGTTGTGCAAGTTTCTCTGTTATTTGAATGTAATTTGTCTTCATTCAGCTGAGAATGGATCTGGATGTTATATCATGTTATGCAAAATAATTCTTACTGTTATGAGATTTTCCCTCCAAATTACTCGGTTCATGAGGTCTGGAACAGTCAAACCAGCTTCCAAATTAGTGGATGCAAACACAAACAGAGCTAAGGTCTACCACTGACTGTTTTCAATGGATGCTAAATTTAAGCTAATAATTTCTCATGTTGGATGTAGGGAGCAATTAACTCTGAAGATATGAGAAAGAGTATTAGAGGAAGACAGGGTAAACCTTTGATGGGATGTTCTAGGAAGACGGAGAAATGAATGGAGAAGCCTGTTGAAGAGAAGCTGAATTGAGCGATTCAAGATTTTGAAAAGTGGGACAATAGTTTGGGAGTGGAGAGGTACAGCAAGAAGGGTAGTAAATTTGAACAGATGCAAAGAATTTATGTGATCTTGAGTTACATGCTTGGCTGATGTTTCCACTCCTTTCCACTAAACATTTTAATTTTGCAAAACTGCTGTCATGTCTGATAATGTGGGGAGACTCTCAACAGCACAGCATGAAAGGACATATTGAGAAGTACAATGCTCTAAATCAAGATTGTTATTGGCATCCATGGAAGAAGAAAATAATACCGAGTATTTTCCACACCTGTTGTCATACCCAAATATATGTTATATGTCATTATTTTAGCCAGAATTTTGGTATGAGCTCTTTTGATTTACTTTTGGGCTTATCCACTTTGATTCTCTTACTTGATTTCATATCACAACGTGTTTTTTGTTGTTCTGCTATCTTTTGTTGTGTTCCATCTGCCACTCACTTTGTTAAATCGGAAATGACTTAATGATCAAGCTAATAAAGAATAAGATACTCTTTAAAGAAAACCATGTCCTTTACTTAGTTTTCAGCACAACTATAGCATAAGTAAAGATGTTAAATCTAATGACAGCATTATCTCAAGGACTGAAAGTGTTTTGAAAACAGTCATTAACAGTTCAAATTTTCCTTTTGCAAAAAATTGTTCCTGTCTTTGCTGTTTACACCTGCCCAATCTGCACCTAGATTATTGTATGTTTTCTCCAGATTATGCTGTAAACTGCAACATTTGGGACTCCAAAAGAGATTCATATAACAACTTGTGTGAAAAGACAAGACTTGAGCAAAATTTTAGCACTTGAGACCAAGATTTTGATTCTGAGGATGCTGCTGCTTATAAGCACCTATTTTTTTTTCATGCTGAATTCTGCTTTTCAGCAAGCAGTAGCTGTGCGACTCTCCTCTACAAGGAATGAGCAGGCTGGTGTCTTCTCTCATACCAATGCTCAGTGAAGACCCATGAATGAGGTGACAGGGTACCAGTGTCCATTGAGAGACCCACTCCATCAGTGCATACTTGAAGTGTCACATAAAACACAACCACGCTCAGAACTCCTGCTGTACATGAAACAAAATTTAGAGGTTTTCAAATTTGGATTTTCCATCTTCTTCTGACCACCTGTGGTGTAAGAAGCTACCTCACTATTTCTCCATGCTGCAGGGGACAGATTATTTTTTTCAGTGTCTCCCAGAGGTGACAAATTCAGACTCTTTTGGACCAAGGTATGTTGCAGTACCTTGGATCAATCACAAGAAAGATGTCCTGGCCATCCATCTCTTATACAAAGGAATACTCAGGAACTACAGCCAGTGCTTAGTGGAAGATTCATGAGAAATTTTGAAGATGCCTGGGAATTTGTATCCCATCTAGGGACAAGACTCACTAATGAGAAGGTGCCACATCATAGATTTGCTTACTCACAGGTTGAGAATTCTTGCTAGAAAGGTATTACAAGGAAATCCCAACCTGAGGTCAGAACAATAAAACAACCAAAGCTTCTGCTCTTTGACTGATGTTATGACCAGAACCCCTTGGTACTTACAGACTTATATAATACAGCTGCTTATCTACTGTTGTTTTTTTTCATTACAGATGCATTGCATTTTTCCACCCATCTTGATACAGTCCCTGGTATTTATATCCCTTCCTCTGCTATATTCAGCAGAGAATGGGGACTGTTTTATTTGATTAACTAGCCATTCTGCAAACAGCCACAAACACCAATCAACCCTTGCTCAATGGGAAAGCTTTAGAGTCGGGAATGGTAAACAACCCTCTCCTGCTATTGTAAGGGAGAGGGCAGCGAGGGAGTTGTGCAGTCTATCTAGATGGGGTATTATATGCAAATGTGATAGAAGAATGAAATGTGATTACAGCCTGGTTAAAACGCTTCTTAAAATACTACACGTGACACTTTAATTCTCTCCTCCCATAGACTGGCTATTAAAAAGAAACTGATTTATTAGAGTCACATTTTCAAACCGGACAACTCTGCCAACTAACTCAAATTCAAAGAGATATAAACTGTTTGCTGGCAATTTAAGTAAAGAGAATAAAATGTTGGAAAAAACACAATTATCATTACTCTTCAGCCTAAGGAAATACTCTGCTTATTTGACAGAAGAATTTTACCTTTATTCTGAGTTGACACACTTTAAGAAAGCCAGCTTACCTACCTGGCATACTTTCCTCAATGCCGTGCTGTTACTTCTAAATTTTTAACTTGATGCCTGGAAAGTTCACTCCATCTACATTTATTTCCAAGAAAAGCACTCGGAAAACATCTCAGTTGCTTGAATTAGGCCAGAAAAAGACAGTAGCAGGAGGCATTGTAATATACTGTATGAAAAAACCACATTATTTTGCTTATATTTCTAAGGATTTTGTTGCATATGAAAGCTGCCAGACTAATACCAGAGAATGAAAGGTCTTTTATCATTTTCATTTGTCGCTGCCTATGCAAGTACACCACTAACACCTTCCAGTCTTGCAGGTTTAAGTAACAGGAGAGAGAAAACTCTTTTTTTACATCCATTTGATCCTCTACTCTACTCAGCTGGGAGTGGCACATCGGTGACCTGCAGGAGCTGAAAATACTGTTTAGGTGATGTTTAGAAAAGCTCCTCTGCACACCCACAAAGAAGCTCAGGGAGACTACATCAGGAGGGAGAGCCCAAATAATGCCCTGCTGGGCTACTCCCTGGTCCATCATCCCAGTAGCTGTCCACAACACACACACATGGCCACAATGCACATGCAGAGCCCCACTTTAGTTCAAAGCACTGCTCTCCTAGGTATCAGAGCCCTGCCCTAAATTCCTAGATTTAGGAAGCAAGCTGTGTGAAACTTTGGCTGAATGGGATTTGAAACCCCCTGAAGTATTTAGTGAGAGTTAGAGAGGCATGTTTTCATTTGACGCTGCTCCAGAGGAAGCAGGTGAATAAAGCTAGAAAGCAAAGCATCCACAAGAGCTGCTGATCATGTCCTCACACCAGACCTTAGTGCAGCCTCATGGCTTCTTACTATAATTGTCCTTTAAAAAAATAACTCCCTACATCCCAGTCTCAGGATTTTGCTGTCATGAGAAAACAGATCTCACCAGATCACGGAATCATGGAATTGTCAGAGTTGGAAGGGACCTCTAGAGATCATCTAGTCCAACTGCCCTGCTAAAGCAGGATTGCCTAGAGCACATTACTCAGGACTGCATCCAGGCAGGTCTTGAAGATCTCCAGAGAAGGGGACTCCATGTCCTCCCTGGGCAGCCTGTTCCAGTGCTGCGTCACCCTCACTGTAAAGAAGTTTTTCCTCATATTCAAGAGGAACTTCCTATGGTCCAGCTTGTGCCCGTTGCCCCTTGTCCTATCACTGGAAACCACTGAAAAGAGTCTGGCTCCAACATCCTTCAACCCACCTCTTAGATACTTATAAACACAAATAAGGTCTCCCCTCAGCCTTCGCTTGTCCAGGCTAAAGAGTCCCAGCTCCTTGAGCCTTTCCTCATAAGAGAGATGCTTCAATCCCTTAATCATCTTCGTTGCCCTACGCTGGACTCTCTCCAGTAGTTCCCTGACCCTCTTGAACTGGGGGGCCCAGAACTGGATGCAGTATTCCAGTTGTGGCCTCACCAGTGTAGAGAGGGAGAATGAC
>JAOQGH010000032.1:29365129-29421886 GCA_025769975.1 Gallinago jamesoni
CATCTAACCAACCAGTTACAACATCATAGAAGGCTATCAGATTGGTCAAGCATGATTTACCCTTGGTAAATCCGTGTCGACCAACATTGATAACTTCTTGATCTTCAATGTGCTTGGAGATGATGTCCAGCATGAGCCGCTCCATTATTTTCCCCGGGACAGAGGTGAGACTAACTGCCAAATTAGACCAAAGATGTGGTGCTTCAAACTGTCGTCTTCCTCCTCTCTCACTCCTTAAACACAACATAAACCTTTCTTTTTCTCCAAACCCTTGAGGTTCAATAAATTGATATATTCCAACAAAATTCAGTTTTACTAGAATGTTTCCCTGAGGATAATCTCAAAAAGCAGCCAGCGGCAAAAGTCTGCTCACTTTCCAGTCTCCCAGATCAGACGTTTTAAGATCAAACCTTAGAGATCTCTCTGGCTCTACAACCTGTACTTGCATTTGAATGCACGTAAGTATTTAGAAGCACAGACCTGGAGTTTGGAAACATAAAGACCATTCTGGGGATGCATAGGCAAAATTTTGGGTTCCTCTTTTGTATTCGTAAAAATTAGCCTTTTCTGTGTTTTATTTCTCTCGATGACGTCTTAATTTCAATGGCCAGTCCAGCACAAAACATGATCACCACACCGGACTTTCTTCTCCCTCCTGTTTTGAGACTAGGATGACTTTAAGTGAAACCATCTGTTTTAATTAAAGATTCTGATACTTATATATTTGATACTTAGGTATTTTAGAGACTAGAAAGGTGGATTTTCCTAAGTATTCTGCCAGTACTTTTTAATTTACAATTTAATTTTCCTGCACCATCCTTATTACTTCACTATCATTTCATTGCCTACCTATATGCTTATCAATGTATTGATTACTTAAGGATTACAGTCTAAAACTTTGCTATCAGAGTATCTTGAGGTTTTGGTTTTGTTTTTTTTTCTTTCCTATTACTTACAGCTGTAAGATTATTAGAACTGAAACATTCTAAATAATTTCATGAGGAACAACTAAATGTCTTACAGTGGAGACTTGCTGCAGATCTACCCACTGCAATTGCATTTGCTGGTCTCTGGAATAGATTTTTGTTTGTTTGTTTGTTCAGTAACAAGTTATTTAATGGAGTTTATTTAAATCTGTCAAACTGTTTTATACACAATTGGTATAAAAGCTCCAAAAATACAGAACAAGATCTCTCTATTACCTCTTATACCTTTCTCACCATTTTAGACTTGCGGCCCCATAATTCAAGCCATGGTTTAGAGCTGGAATATACAGCACATTTTATACATCCCTTTCTCATTACTTCCATTCATGTCTTTTTTTCTGTCATATATATCTTTTAAACAACCTTACATTGGATCCCATTTGCATTTGTTAACGCATCACAACGTATTTGTGTACTATTAAAATATGTTAATACACAAAAATGATAGCTGGAAACATTTAAGGAAGAAAGTGAATACATTACCAAGTTCTGTGCCTCAAGCAGGAGTGTGCTCTCCTGTCTCCATCTATTGATCATTAGACAGAGCCTGCATTTCCCCTGATCCGTGTGTGATACGTCCCCAGTGCAGCCCACCACACTGAGAGGGTTTGGGCTTCAAAATGACAGCTGGAGTTTTGGAAAACTTCATCTGATTGTGAATTCAAAGTCAGAGAATTCATTGCACAGATAAACATTGGAGGTAACACAAGCAAAGAAGATAGCAAAGAGGATGCACGACCACATTGAGAGGTGAATGGTGGAAATGAGAAAGCCTCAGAAAACTGAAAAAAAAGTTCGAGTAGCTGGTATAGAAACAGAAGGGACATGGGGTTCAAAAAGCATAACAATTAAAAAGTTAGAGGGAGGGAACAAACTGAAGCAAGAATTCAGAAGGAAAATAATGAGCTGAGGTTGCTGGACCTGTGCAGGAGTCTGTAGTCCACAGACACCCTTTGTATGGTGGTGTTATTCATCTTCATGAACCTGGAAATGTTACAGAACCTCTGTAGGAAAAGCATGAAGTTAAAGGAGATAAAATGGAGAAATAAGAGCTCAGAGGACCAGAATAATAGTTGCCTAATACCTTTCATGTCCCCTGTAGCCAAATGAGAGTACTCCAAATGCCAAACTACTGTGGTCTGTCAGGCACTTTATAGAGTTTTTCTTTCTTGGGATAATGAGAATCCAAAACGAGGGATCAGAGCATGGCAGATTCCTCTGCCATGGAAAGGGACGTAAGTCACATAGAGGGTTTGACAAGGGAGCTGTGGCTTTACTATTGCTTTTGCATGAGTGAACCAAAAAAAACCAGGGAAAAGGATAGGAGGAATCAAAAAAGGAGGAGACAATCCGAATTTCTATGTCTCCCCGAGGAAGCAGTTTTTGACAGACCTTTTCCACTGATGCTTTTGAAAAAGGGATATGGAACTAGATCTGGGCATAAGAGAAAATGTATGGTTGTTAAACCGCACAAATTAAAATCTTTTTATTACCCTCCCACAGGAAAATGGCTGTAAGTAGGGACCTGAAGAAGTAACAAAAAATACTTCAAAGTATTTTACTCATCCCAAGCTTCGCTTCCCCATAGGTTGACCAGAACTGGCACACATCTGACGTGACCAGACTAGGAAAGCATATTCACAGGAGTTTGTCATTTCCACCAGGAGTGTCTCTTGTTTAATAAAGAGTAATCTCAGAGTCTTAAAGGATTACAGGACTTGTTATGTCATATTTCCTGCTAAATCAAAATAAATGACCACTTGCCAAAGTGGAATGACCTGCAAGCAGCACACCCAGTTTCTGAAGGCACTAATAGGGTAGAGCAGAGACTGCTGAGCTCAGAATTACCCTGCAGTAATAAAATCTGAGAAAACATACATGTTACTAAAAATCCAAAGAACTGTAGGTCCACTCCACAAGCTGCTGACAAACACAGGGAGGTTCACTGCTCTGCTTGCATCCCAGCACAGCCTGCTCATTCCTCTACAGTTTTTTAAAGCTGTTGCTCATACTCTTTTTATTGGAGAGACAACGTCACAGATGGAAGAGCCTAGGAAGGCAGTACATACAATTTTAGCAACTGCATTAGAAATAGATTTGTGGTTTGGAAAAAGCAGCCCCCTCAGTACCTTTCTGTCCCAACAAGTCTTCCTCTCCCAAACCCTTCCTGGCTTCTGAAGCTGATGCACAGAAAGGAGAACACAATCTTGTTTTCTTTTAATTGAGTGAGAAACATGCAGCAGAACTTCCATTCTGCTGTGAATGTTTCTGTAAAGACATCTCCTGTTTTGCAGTCTTTCCTAAAGCCTGTATTTTACTCATGAGATGGTTTTGTAACAGCACCCATGAGAGCTGTTTCTCTTTCAGACCTCTCCTGTGCTAATGCATAATAAATGTACTCATCACATAGTAAATACTTAGAAACATTTTTTATGGAATATGGCAGTAGCATTGCTATGTTAGACCAAAATACGCACAAATTAAGCTACTTGTTTTTAGGGGTGGGTTCAGCATTCTTTTCTGTTTATGCCACCCTTTCTAACATATGCCTCCCTAATACTGAGTGTGGCCAAATGAGAAAACTTCAGCAACAAATAATGCTAACAAAAAAAATTTCCCCTGAGCATTATCCTGACGTACTCATGCCCAGCTTTTACACACTTTTTCTTAAATTATTTCCTAATTGTCAGTTTTCTTACTCCCTGCTCCCTTCCAAAATTTTCCATCCCCTGATAATCCCAGCTTCAGGAGAGAGCCTGGAATTTCTACAATTAATCACGTGCCAGTGCAAATGAAAGCAGCACTCATGCTGCTAAGTTATTCAGAAATTTAAAGTCTCTCATACATAAAACTCAGTATTATGGTATTCCGATGTGATATGGCCACAGAAACAAATGAAAAAGGCACAGAAAAAGGCACAAAGAGGTGCAAGAGGGATGAACTAAGCATTGCCAGCTACAAACTCCTCATACAGGTAGCCGCGAGGAGTTATTCTGCATGTTGTGGTCTAGCTACACTCACCATCACAGCGTGGTGTTGTGGTCCTACCTCCCCCCTCTATCAGAAGTACCCAAAGTTCTACAGAAATAAATTTTAAAAAGGAAACTCCTATTTGTTATTTCTACAGGTAGAGACTGAGGGCTATCTAACACAAAATTAATTCTACTTTTTGTGTGTGCATGAGGATTGTTTTAGACCAAATACCTGGCAATGCACCATGTGCCTAAAGTGGCAGCTCCCTGATACTTCTACAGAGCTGGTTGCCTGCCGTCAGGACAGGTATGCACTCCAGATGTTTCTCTCATTATGCCATCCTAATCAGTCCACTTCTACAGAAGAGAAACCCCAAGTGAAACCTCCACCTACAAAGGAATCAGTTTTCCTTCCTCTCCGGACTGTTTTGCCATGTGAAAAGACAACTACGCTGTCAGAAACAGGCATGAAGTACTTAGCTTTGTATTTGGCCATCAGGATGGAGGGTGGAGACCTCCCTCATTCCATGTTCAGTCCTGAAAGGGCTGTCAGCCATCCTTTCTCCAGATGAAAAGCCTGAACTCAGCTGTCTGCAGGATACAATTCTACAGGATTCAAGCAAATTTAGTTTCTCTGGCTGTATTTTGCTATTTCTTATTTTTATTGTTAGTTCTTGTCACAGCATATGATCTTATTTTGATAGATACTGTACAAAATAAGCCGCCAAGAAAAATAGGTTCCCATCTCAGGCACTCCCAACCACTCTCTAGAGAAGGAAATTATCTATCTATAATAGCTCAGAAAGCAACTCAGGCACTGAAATTAGGCACCTAAAATTACCTATCATGGGACCATAGTTGTAGCAATGGCAGTTTAAGGATTTAAGTGAAGCAAGATTTTCAGAGAGAATTACTTTTAAACCAAAGAAAGGATATATCTGTAGGAGGACCCCTAAATAACAAAGCTTTCAAGCAAACAAACCTTCTCTGAAAACAAGCAGAAAAATTCAAGATTAGAAAAATATCTCTGTGATTAATGCAATTATGTTAATCAATGAGCCAATTCATGAAAAATATGTAGCTGGAGATGGAGAAAATGAGGGATAATAATGCTCAATAAAATGCTCAATAAAATGTTTTTTTTCTTCCCTGTCTTTTTATGTTGTATCAGACTTTTACAAACTGTAGCTCCCATGTTCATCTTTTGAAGTAAGCCTGTAGCTTTCCTTTGAGGATGAAGGCTGAAAGGTCAGACACAGAGAGGTTGTTTTCTGAGAAATACTCTTCCTGAACTAATGGTCACCTTCATTAACTTAGTTCATTCTGGGGCAGAGTAGTTCTTTGGTTTCACCCACATCACATCTATGACGATATTTAGATGACTATAGTGGAAGTTCCTCTCTCCCATCTTATTTGGTAGTTACAAAATAAGCCAAATGAAGGGAAAAAGCATAAAGCAACAACCAAACCGTGCTGTTCAGTTGATGGGTAGCGATAGTAGTACACCTGAGACCTAGTTGTCAAGGTTTTTGTTAGTGTAATAACAAAGGAGAGTGTTAAGGAGTTTGAAGAAAAGACAAGACTACTGTCTTCAGGGAAAACTTCATACCTTACAGAGGAGTCCTTGGAGAAAGCATAAAGATACTTGC
Organism: Gallinago jamesoni; assembly: GCA_025769975.1. NCBI lineage: Eukaryota > Metazoa > Chordata > Aves > Charadriiformes > Scolopacidae > Gallinago > Gallinago jamesoni. Next base: position 29,370,737 of record JAOQGH010000032.1, read on the forward strand.
ATGAAAAAGGAGTTGTACTGGAAGATCACATGAGTAATTTCCAATTCAAAAATGGGAAAGCTACAGGGAGTTAGAATCGACCATGAAAGGTCTCAAAATTCAAGACAATTTTTTTTTTCTTTTTTTTTTTCTTTTCCCATTTTTTCTATAGAACTAAATGCAGGGAAAAAAAAGTGCTTTGTAAAGGCCAGAGAAAATAACACTGAAATGTACTGAAGTGATGGTCTAGAAGTTGTATGGGTAAGTCATAGACAAGTTATGGAAGGTAAATTGGTAAAACTTAAATAGACACACAAGCTTAAGCAATAGAAAGCCACAGGAAAGAAAATGAAGACTATGAGGTCAGCTACTGTAGGTTTTAGGTTGAACTAAGTTAGAGTTAGACAATCATGAAAAGACTTTAGAGGAAAACACAAATTTTATTTCAGGTGAAAGGAGATCAGTTCAGTGTAAGAACTGCAAGTTGTGTCCCTGGAGCCACTGGCTGAATTTCTTTGGACTCGAGAATACTCCGGGATAAACTACCAACAGAAAAGACTTAGTTTTGGCATGTAGCATGGCTCGCAAAATTGGAAAACAGATCTGGAAAATTCTCTGAAATAATAGCGAGAAGAGAGGAAGAAAATAAAGACAGTGCTGGAAGGTAGAAATGGCATGGCACCACAGCAGGACATCGGTCAGGGACATCTGAGGCTGTTGAAGTGAGTGGCAGGCATATGCAGACTGACCTTTGAACAGAAGTCATGAGCAACTTGGATGGTGTTTCAGTGAGAGCAAAGGGAGGAAGGTACATTTTGGAGCACGTAAGATGAAACAGGAGAAGATGAACTCAGATAAAATTTTCAGGACACTTTGGAGACAAAAGGAATATGGCAGCATCTGGCTTGCTTAGTTGTCGGATTATCTGTGTAAATCCATTTCTTGATATGTAGGCTGCCTGAATAAAGCCAAACTCTGCAGAAAATAACTTTTACAGGTGTTCCACTCAAGATAAAACCTGTGAAAACTCTCTAGAAAGCCAAAGTTAGATCAAATTTTGGTATATGCTTAGGAACGTTCATGAGGGAGAGCAAGCTTTTTGTAGAGCCTACCTTGAATTCTGAGAAAATAAGGCAGCAGGAAAAGTTTTTTTTAAAGCGTTTTTTTTTTTTTTAAAGCTATGCACATAATTCTCTTCACGCTTTGTTAACTGTCACAGATCAGTTATTAGACATCCAAAACACATTGACCCCCTAAACTAATCCAGATAACTATTAGCCTTTTGGTAGTGTCTGAAAGCAACACCACACTGCATTTGTAGTGCTTTCTGGTCAGCATTCAAAATTTTTTGCAGCACTGCAAGTTTGTTTAAGCACTAGATATGGAAACAAAGACACACAGGATTATAGGGAAAAAAAATAATAAATCTTTCTCCAGGCTGATTATTCTTTTGGTTCATGCAAACTGAAGCCAATTTGTGATAACACTGTGGGAAATATGCTTTTCAATGAAATATACCCCAGTCTTTCACCTCCATAAACTGACACATTGACAAGCTGTGAGACATTAAACGTGGTAGTGTCAGTGGACCAGGCATTCCTCCTGTCATTATTAGCAGCATTATTAACTGGTAAATCTGGCTCAGGTTTTATGTTGAGGCTTGCTTTCCAGGAAAAGGACGCTATATGACAAATAAGATGGAGCCAGACCACCCCTGATAATACAAAGTGAGGAGAGCAGGTGCATTTGGTACCCTCAGGCACCTGTCAGCTCCAAGTCGTGGACTGTGCAGGAGAGGGTAATTGCAAAATAGATAAATTGCACCTTCGGCTGTGGGTCTGAACACATCAAGGTCTTAAAGGTACTCCTGAACCTTATTACTTGTAGAACAACAACAAAACATCTCATCTGCCCAAGAAGCATCACCTCCAGAGGCAGAGGGGAATCAGTGTCTGGGTTGATAATTAGTTTGCTAACTAACAGCTGCATAGCTCTACTGATCCCCTTGTAATGAATTAAGATATTCTGGGGACTGGATTACAGTCTCAACATTTTATATGCTCTTGCCTTTTTTGCTTCCTATCCCTTTCTTAGACACTGTCAAGCTGCTGAATCACAGTACAGAGCCAATATCCAAAAAGTTTGTCTTGGTTATCTCTTGTTTTCAGTGTCTTTTTGTTGGCCAAGTCCATGGTCGGAAATGTTCACAGCAAAGACATATGGACTGGCATATATTAACTAGATCTTTTTGTGGTGTGATCAGTTTACCTGCCACCAGACCAGAAATTATAATAGCAAATTTGTGAATAAATCAGGATAATTGGATAATTAGTTAATTCCCATCCATAGGAAACTTCATGCTATTGCTAATGCTGAAACTAAATTAAGAATAACCATGTCCAGTTATTAACAATTTGTTCTAGCACAGAATCACAAAACATTATTACCCCTTTTCTCCCCAGACAAACCATCTTAGCAAAGCTTTGTTATGGTCTGTTCATAGACAGATTAAACAATATTATTACTATTACATTATTCTTAAGAAGGTAAAAGTTCCATCCACAGTGTCGAGGGAAAACCAAAGGGCTCAGCAGTTGCTGGGATGTTTCCACTACTAATGCAAATAGGATCACAAGAAAATAAAAAAAAATCTCCAGATCAAATTCCTTTTGATACTGTGCGTAAGCTGAAGAGGAAATATAAGAGCCTAAGAGGAGTTTCTTTTACTGTGCCATCCAGAAGCATTATTTCACCTGACAGTCATTCACAAGTTTCCTACCGGCTAAATATTTTGCAGATAGAGTTAAATAGACAGAGGTCTCAAATGCATTCAGATTCTGCTTATGCAGCCTGGGAAAGGAATTTTCCACTTTGTACTGCTGAGAAAAACGTAGACGCTGCAGGCTATGGTATCATGTTCAGAGGAACAAGGTGGGTAGGATAGGGCATTAGGCACTATTATACTCTAGGGAAGGAAGAGCAGACAGGGGCACAATGGAAGTGCTTCATTATATTTTAAATGGGAATAGTTCCAAGGATAGGAAAGCCTGTGGTGCTTGTAAAGGATTAAGCAGGGTAATGTGCTTTTTAAGAAGACATAAAGAGGTATGTAATGTGATATGTTTAAGCCTAAATGATTTTTCTTGGAGTCCTCAATGAATGTTTAAGCAGGCATGACTTAGGCCTCTGTAAATCCTCTCCAAATAAATAGCTTTCATGAAAATAGAGATTCCTTTAGCAGATGAGATGCATATTTCATAACCTATGCAAAAAAAAAGGAAAATCAATTTGAGATACCGAAACATTTAGGAGTAATAAAGAAAAAAAGAAGATAAAACTGAATGTTCTCCAGAATAATCCAAGCATATACAGGAATACAGCTACCTTCCCATCCTTTTTAATTTGACTGAGAAGGAAGACAAACAACTGAATGCTTCCCTGCTTTCAATTCAGATCTTCAACTGTTTTTTGTTGCCTTTTGAGAAAGGAAGAGACAACATGTGGCAGAAAATATCGAAAGTGCCTGCACTTTTCAGGCTGTCTCCTGTTTGAGGTATTTAAAACTATTCTCTCTCTTCAGGGTAAATTTTCCCAGCTGCTCTCTAACCAGACCTGATGGTGTATATAGCTGTTCACTATGGATGGAATAGGAGTTCACACAGTGCCACATACGATTTATGAGAAGAACAGGTCCAATAAATATCAAAACCTGAAATCTTACAACAGCATGATCTTTCCAGCTTATTTCTCTTGCCTGCCCTGCCCTCCTGCCAGGAAAAGCAGGTCAAGGCGGCAGATTGCCTGATGCAAAATGGGACTATGGAGTCATTGTCATTTGGCTGTATTGTATTTTCACTCACACTGGTGCCATTCCCCGTGAAGTCTCTGGTACAGCAAGTGTGCAGTCCTGCTGAGCGAGCGGGATGATGCGATGAGTAAACCAATGGTTGATTCCCCTCCCCTTCCCCCTGTTTATATACAGATTAGTTTTAAACTGCTGCTTTCCTCAAAATAAAAAGAGTACCAGCTCCACTGGAATTTGCAGAATGAAAGCAAGACAAAACTAAAGGACTTCTAAGATACAACAAAAATGTTTGGCAACATCTTTTACACAATGGCTACTTGGAAACACCATTTAATCTCAGAGAGGGTACAGCAGGGAGCCTTGTTAAAGAAAAGCATGTCCATTGCTTCCCATAACATCCCTCCCTCCCCACCCCTCTCCCATGGTGGTGCCTCCTCTCACAGCCCCATCATGGCCATTAGGCAGCCTAGTGGAATCCCTTTCCCCATACCCAGTTGGAAGCACTCTTTAAGTCTCAGCCCTCACTTGGCACTCCAGGAACCTGTGCCGAGGGAATGGCCTAAGAGAGCTTAGACAAACTGCTCTTCAGTCGTCAGCTTTAGTGCCAATTAATGGTAAAACCAAAATGAAACACAGAGGGAGACATGTTGGCTTAGCTTGTCCAGGGTTATAATCTGGTTAATAGCTCTGGTGTTCAAGAACCCGAAGAACATCACATAGTACATAAATGGGCTGAAGGGAACCACGAATTCTTTACTCTTAAATGTTGTCATTTTTTTCAAATATTTTACAGAGATTATAATCTCTGTCTTTTATCAGTTACCTTTTTACATATTAATTCTTTTTTACCTGAAACCAGCTTTTAACATCACATTCTTCATCTAGCTGTTTTCCTGAGCAGGCCAAATATGATCTTCCCAAAGATTGTGTGAACAGGAACTGGCAAATAATCTTTTTCTGTGGCATTTCTTCCTGTAAAGTGAAAGGAGGGAAACTGCACACACATAGGTGGATGCATGTGAATCAGACCTGATCCCTTTGATAATTTAAAATGGGAAGGTGGTTGGCTCGCTCACACGCTGCACCTTGGTTTTTCGACACTATCATTTGCAAATGCTTGTTCCCGGGAAGCAGAGGCATGGGAAATTAAAGAACCCAGGTATTTCTGGTTTCGTACATTTTAAGATAGCAACTTCCATGTTTCCAGGAATGAGAAATCAAAGACAGTAATCTGGAATTACCTGCCAGCATGATACACGGGTTGTTTTTTTCAGCTAAACATCATTAGTCAACATAGCTGTGTTTGACGTGCTCTGGTTTTTGATTCTTCTGAAACCTTTAATGAAACTCAGGAAGGCAAACCAGGAGGGCAGCTCTTCTTTTATACAAAAGGCAAAACTCAACTTTATCAGCCCCTTACAAAGTGAACTAAAATATGTTTTCTCAAAAAAAGCAATTTCCTCTAGCCAATAAATCTTCAGACTGTCTTTTTTTCCTTGCCTTTTTCAGCTTATGACTTTTTCTAAAGGGGTTTCAAAAGTGCAGGTCCCCAAGGCCTCTCTTACCTCTTCTTTCATGCTGTTCAGTCCTTCAGAAGAGAAAATATGATCTCACTTATACAGAAATTAGTGATTTTTAAAACTCCAAAGAATCTTTGGTTTTTTGTGGTTCTTTTATTGTTAAGAGTTCACCACTGATTTCATCATTCTTTTCAGTATATTCTTTTCTCTTACATGTTTGTATCCAGTGTGAAAACACCAGGAATTGTGGGTTTTCCTGGAAAATGGATTTTGGTGGAGATAAAAGGCAGAGTTTGTCCAGGTCCTCAGAAGTCTCTACACCAAGTTTAAAACAAGTGAACACACAACTTAATGGATATTTTCTCTGATTAATATTGACATTTTGAAGTTTAAAATAAAAAGCTACAAATCAGGATGTTTCTCAGATTTAATTTAAAACTCTGAATATGAAGATACAATGGTAGGGATAAGGTATAGTCATTCATTAACCCATATTCACTCTCATACTGAATCTTTTCACGTACTACTGTTACTATAAAAGCTGTAGCTGTCAACCAAAAACATGGGAGAGAACTATTGCCTTCACAAATGTACCTACAAAAATTGATTCCTGTTCCCAAAGTATTTTCTCACTGCTAAACTCACTACAGGAGGTGGCTGAGAGATGCTCCTTTAAAGCCAAATCATCTTTTTCTGTCTGCCTCTCTCAGAACATATATGATTCAGAGTTACAGCTGAAAGCCAAGGTTTTCAGTGTCAGGAGTCTACAAAAATAAGTTAATCAATGTCTTGTATTCAAAGTGCTTTAAGCTTTGTACAGTACATTGCCATGTCTTCTAGGGTTATAAATCCAGTGATCCTATTCTCATTTTGCATCCTGACAAATGCATTCACCTCTCATATCCATAAATCCTTTTCAGAGCAAACACTCTACTCTACGTACTTACTTTTTTAAAAGTGACTGAAAACAAGCTACATAGCTGAGAAATCTTAATCCTCCATGCTGATGCAATGGACGTGCAGAAATAGGTACCAGGCGTGATCATTATCTGGGTGCAAATGCATCCCTTACAGTTAAAAGCAACAACTAAGCAAATGTGGTGTTACAGCAGAGCATTTCCAATGGGAAGTGAAAAATAAGCCATACCAGTACCTTTTGAATGCCTGCCGTCGACTCCATGACATTGTTCTCCGAGCCGTTACTTCTGTTAATCATCCGCCACATTTGGGAATACATGCTGTCCCTCTCGAAAGGATTCATCCCTTTCACTCGGACGTGCTCATAGACTGCGGAGTCCAAGACAGTGCCATAAGGAATATCCGTCTGCCTTGAGAGATCCTGGAGAGACCTTAATTGTTGGTGAAGAAAAGAGACACAGGAGACTTGAAGCCACATTTTCAAGAGGAAGGAGATACAGGCAAGCAAAGGGCAACACATTGGAAGATGGTTGTCAAGCCAGTTTCTTTTGTTGTTTTTTTTCTTTTTCTTTTTTTCTTAAAAGACAAAACGAGACTGAACATTTGTTTTTATGGTTTAAGACACAAGGAGGAATATGAAGTGAGAGGAAGGGGTAGGGAAAATGAAAATGGAAGAAAAGAGAACAACAAAAGGAGTAAGAGGATCCTGTCAAATACTGAGAGCTCTTTTGAGCAGAGGCAAGGGAGAGAAGGGAGCCCTGCAATCCCTCCAGCCCTACACAGCGAGTTCAACAGAAGTAACTGCCTACAACAGTACAGTGCCACCGCACACCATGCTGCTGGGGAGCTGGAGTGTCAGCACTGGAACTCACTGAATCTAGCCCAAAGCATCTGGGCTGAGTGCCTCTGTGCTACTGGGTCACATGGTGAAGAGCAGCTTTTCAGTGGTATTTCTGTGCTGAACTGTGCACCCGTTACACAAAGCAGGTCATATCTTACATTGTTTTCAGCAAAAGGAAGAATTCTGTTGTGGTTTCACGAACTGTGTTTTCATCACCTTTCATGTCATTTAGTCCAATAAGTTTGCTCTACCTTACATATTATCTATTCTTATCCATTCCCTATAAGAAGGAAAAACCATCCTCTTTAGAAGTTTCTAGAGCATCCCAAATATGGCTTTGTCAACTCTGCTTTGGACTTAAAAAGGTATATTAGAACCCTTCATAGTCTCCTTACCTCTTGTCCTTTATTTTCCTGTCCTACAGAATTGCTCTCCCATACCTTTGTTTCTCTAATGGCATTCATTAAAGTTTCAAAATAACCACTGCAATATGTCTAGTGCCTAAAACCCATTACAGCTTTCCTGGCACAAATTAACTCTGTATAAACTGCACAAATCTAGCGGATGACATCTAAGGACAAATCAAGGCTACGAGTGCTGTCCTAAAGTAGACAATAGCAATTTGTAAAAGCTCATTTCAGCCACAGAAAATACAAAAACAAATGTAGGAAACTCAGCAAATTCCAAGTTGTCTTTCTGAAACATGTCCAGTGAAAATGGCCCTACAGTGGAAAAAAAAAAAAAAAGAATACTTAGGTGTTCCAGGGATGGCACTGAAGAAAACAGTAATCGGATCTCAAAGGATATGTGTGCCTCTGAACACAAAGGAAAGCATGAAAGGACAAAATCAATAGAGCTCAATGGCAAGGGTTTAGAGGTTAGTTGAGTCAAAAAGAAAACCCTTTGAAATTCAGACATATAGGCTTAGAAAAACATTGAACAAGAGCTAAATTCTAAGCAGATAATATATAGCAAATATAAGGAAGGGATAAATTTAATTTTGAAGAGTAAATAACTAATGGTATTAAAACCCCCACAGTCCTCTCCTCTTTCTCCAACAAGATAGCATTCCCTTCAAGAGCATAAGCAGCAGGGAACCTGCAAAGAATCAGTACAAATATGGGATCATCAAGGGTGAGCTGCTAGATGAAGCTTTTCCTGAACCCAAATATATTGGCCTTCTATGAAAGGGCTAAGTGCCCTTTTCTAGGAAGAAAAATGTGATGCTCTAGTAGACTAAGGTATCAGGAGAATAAGTACTGCAGCTAATTAGAATTGAAAAGTAAAAAAAAAAAAAAAGGGGGTGGGAAATACGAATATAAACAACTAAGATATTACACTTAGGTTTAATAAATAAGCTGAAGTAAGAATTGATAAAATTTTAAAGATCAGTCCTGAAGATAAGACATAGCCACCAAGTGGGTTTCTCCAGGGAAAGCAATTCAATAATCTATTACACCTTGAAATTATTAAAAAACCCCAAGACTTTCAAAAGGCCTTTATCACATCAGACAATATACAGAAGGTGGAAGTATGGACAGGCTACAAAGGAGGAGTTTAGAAATATTTTCTGGTAACTCCAGATAGCATTAGGGAAGTCAACACTCCGCTAGAGTGGATGCTCTCAAGGGACCTCAAGGGTAATAAGAACAGCTTTTGCAGAACTAAAAGGCTGAACAATGAAAGAGTGGACCTGTTGAGAGGGACAGTAGACACAGCTAAACCCAAAGTGTTCTGTGCTGCCTTTGCCTCACTCTTCTCCAATAACATTTCCCAGGTCCCAGCAACTAAAGACAGGGTTCAAGGAGGTGATGAACAACCAGCAGTAGGTGTTCAGGTAAATCCCAACCAGAAAGGCAGGGATTGATTGAGAGCACTAGACCCGTATTGAGTCCATGGGACCTGGCAGGCTGCATCAAAGTGTGCTGAGAGGGCTGGCCCATGTCCTTGCAAGGCTGCTTGCTTTAATTCTTGAAAGATAGCGGAGATTAGAGGAGATCCCTGATCACTAGAAAAAGGAAATGGCTGAACTATATTCAAAAAAAGAAAAAAGGTGATTCACAGTCTAGCCATCATAGAATCATTTCGGTTGGAAAAGACCCTTGGGATCATCAAGTCCAACCATCTACCCTACTCTACAAAGTTCTCCCCTACACCATATCCCCCAACACTACATCTAAACGACTCTTAAACACGTCCAGGGATGTGACTTAACCACCTCCCTGGGCAGCCTATGCCAATAATCCAACATCATAGAATGTGTCCTCTAAGATCCAATTTCTGAGCACATGAAGGAAAAGCTGACTGGGAACAGTCAACATCGATTTACCAAAGGCAAGTCATGCCTGACCATTCTGGTTGCCTTCTACAGTAAAATGACTTGATTTGTGGATGGACCAGAGAAATGGACAGTTTACTTTTACTTTAGCAAGGCTTTCAAATCTGTCTCCCACAATGTTCTCGTATCTAAATCAGGTCTGGCTGGGTGGGAATACAGATGGATAAATTCCTGGTTGGTTAATCAGACTCAGAGGTAACTAACCTGGAGGCTGATAACAAGTACCACAGAGGAAGTAAGCAAGCACTACCTTGTCAAGTTTGCAGATGACATGACATTGGGGAACCAGCCAATTGCTCAAGGACAGACTGCATTCAAGCAGACCTAGAAAGGCTGGAGGAATGGGCCGACAGGAATGGTGTGGGATTCAGCAAGGAAAAATCCCAAGCCCTGCACCTGGGGAGGAATTGCCCCCTGCAACAACCCACTCTGGGGTGCAGCTCTGCAGAAAGCCACTCTGGTAGACACCGGTGAGCCTTAGTGAGAATTTCTCTTGCCATTAGGCAAAGCGTTGCACGGAAGTAGGTGTATTACTGTTGAATTGACAGTCCATCTATCTGTCAAAAGCATCACTGATAAAAGGCACTGGATAAATACAAGATACTATACTCATCCATTCCGTGTTACTGCCACTGCTGCTGTTGCCAATACACTTCTGCATCTCCGCTCGGAAGTGTAACAAACTGTCATAGGATGCATATTGTAGTGTCCTGTAATTGCTGTGCTATTTGTCATACCTATTGCTAGAAAAGTATACAAAAAGTATTTACTGAGTCTCCAATTTCTAGTGACAACACCTAGCAAAATTGCAATCATTACTTTACAAGACTCTATAGCCACATAATTTTTAATATAGCAAGCAACAAAGCATTTTTCTGAAATATCATTGCTAACCGGAATACAAATGGTATGTGTAGCTGCTGCTACAAAACAGCACAGTTAGAAACAGCACAAAAGAAAAACAGCTTCTCTCTATATCTTGTGGCTATAAAAGCAATCTTACTGTTTTCAGAAAGGCAAACCAAAACAAGATGTGAGCTGCTAGTCCAGAAGCTTACTACATTCAGGTATGGGAAGCGTACTACAAACAGTCTGAGAAGCAAGCAAGAGTGCCATCACACACAAAGGCATCATCAGCAGGGAAATAACAAGGTGGAGAATTATGTCGATGCCTCCAGGAAGGCATGTTGTAACTGCCAAGTCTGGCATTAACTACAGGCTGCAGTTCTCTGCTCTTTGGTGTTCTACCCTAAAACGCGGGATGCCTCTCAGCTGCCCTGCTCTGCAACTTTGCACAGTTGTAGGTGCTACTTTACGCTGTGAAAATGATGGCAAGAGGACAAGAGCAAGCCAAGTATGAGCGTAAAATCTATGGATGCGCTGAACGCTGCTGTCAGCAGCAAAGCCCCAAGCTTTGGTTTGCCTGACCCTGTGCTCAGGAGTGAGAAAGAAGTTTTGCGGCCTCTGAGGTGCCCACATGCATATGCTGCTGCCTAGGCAAGCTGCAAAAACGGGAAAGACCTATCACATCAGTGACTTCATCCCCTCACACAAACACGTCAAATGGGATCATAATATATATGACCTCCTTCAGAAACTGTTTTTTATAACAGGGAACTCTGCTGACTGCTGGCATGACATTCACAACCTAGCAGCCAAGGTACAACAAAACAAAGAGAAATGACATACCTAGTCAGAGCTAATAAAATTATTAAACCATTGAGGTTCCTTTCCAGAAGAAAGAATTTTTATAACTGCTTTGCCTCCAGCCTGGTTTGTAGGTTACATATTGTTTGATGTACTGTTATTTCTGGATTAAACAACTCATTCTCTGTCGAGACAAATACATTTACTGGAGACATAAATCCCCAGCCTCACTATGTCACCCAGTCTCACCACACAGCTGCCATACCAGACCTCAAAATAAGGAAAAAAGTATTTGTCAAACTGATTAATTCCTATGGGGCATACTCTGATGCTCGAATTCTGATACTGTTATCCACACTGGATAGGAATTTTGCAATAGTTTTACTGATCTCAGTAAAGCAAAGCACATATAGAGCATGAATAAGGGAATTACAATCTCAAATTTAAAAACATTTATCTCTCTGAATTTCTAATTTTGAAGCAATAAGGCAATGAATGCTAAAAGTTTTTAAAAATAAAAATGCATATGTAGTTGAAAAAATTGTTATAAAATAAAATACCTTTAACTGAGCTTGCATACAGAGAAATTCCACTCATAGGGAAGAAACCATGCAGTAAGGTTACAGTCCAGTTTATTTTTGGTTATCACTTATGAAGCATTGTGGGGAAAAACATTATGTGTAGTTTTTATGGGCAATTTTTTTCTCAATGCAATTACTGGGATAATACCAATATTATCCCATACAAATGAACTACAATATTCTGAGCATGAACTGTGTCATTTGAGGATGAATTATTAACAGCTACATGTATTTTTCATCACTTGTTGATTTTGTTTAGTATTCTGCAGCTTAATCAGGCAGCAGTTGTCAGGTCACTTGAATATTGTGGCTTAATACAAATTAATTACTTTGTAATTTAAAAAATTGTCTCTGATTTCAACTCAAAGAAAAAAAAAAGATTAGAATTTATATTTGGGTTTTTTTCTTCAAAGCATGCTCTCTTCTATAGCTTCAAATCCTAGACTTGTCAGTAACAATTGTAACAAGTTGTTCATATAAGTCCACCAAAAGTGTTTAAAAAGTACACAGAAAATGTAGAAAAACAAAAGGTCAACTCCATAAAGGAATAACCAAATTTCATTTTAGGTGATTGAATACCAATGGGGTCAGAGGCTTGGGCATCAAACTATCTCTGTAGCTCTGGGTTACAGATGAGTTTAGGCTAGCTGTGTTGTTAGACTTGACTGTTGAACAGAACTGTCTGCAAGCTGTAGTCACTAAATTTTAGGAGAAAATAACTGATGTCATGGCTTACACTGAAGTTTTTATTTATGACTAATTCAAATAAAGCTTTCTAGTACCCTCTTTCTTTTTTTTTTTCTTTTCTAGGACATTAAGGATTCATTCACTGGGAGGCTTAGGGAACAGGGCACGGTAAGCCAAGAGATTTGACTGTTGGCAGCTACAACTGTGTCAGAAATTAGTAATACTGCTTGCTAGCCAGTTTGAAGATCTGGGTGAAACGCGTTAAAGAAAAAGTTAAGAACATTCTGGTTTTCAGCACGAGGAAATATCTACTTCAATTACTGCATTCTCGTGTAACTCCTCTTGCAGAAAACTTTTAGGCAGTTGTGTTCACCTGTTTAAAACCTTGGGGATATCTTAGCTTTAAGTGACTCGTGGTTTAGGAAATATGTTGTGAAAAGAATGACTAGGCAAAACAAGGATGACAAAGGCATGCTTTAATGCAATGCCTCCATTATTCAGAGGCAAAGGTCTTTTACCTATCAAAGTGGACATACTACTGAGAGAGAACATAAAGTGAACTTCTTATTTTATGGAAGACTGCAAGGTGCAGACTCTTGCCCATAATGCGTACAATGTAAAGACTTAATCAAGCTGCCACACTTTTAGAAGAGAATTAGATTTAAACTTGAAACCCCTAACACTTTCCCTCTGCCCACCCCACCCCTTCAACTTTCCAGCAAAATTTCAGTGCCGGTGAGAAGGAGGTGACACCCAGGAAAACTGTTTAGTGCAGTAGTCTGAGTAAAATTAGCGTCTCTACCAATGGACTCTAATTCTGTCCTAAAGTAATCATAAAACACATTAATGGCAATACTGGCTCAGTGATGAAATTCACAGTATCAGCACCTGTGAAAAATAGCTCGAGACCTCCAAATTTATTGGGCATTTACCAAGAAAAGCCACTCTTAATTACTATTCATTCACATTGCATTTGAGACGGTGATCTGAAGATTTAAGGAACATAGAAATTATGCTTTGCTGCCACAATGTTTTGGCATTTGAAATGCTGACTGTCTTGATTTAAATGTCATCTGCAATGCGGGTCAAGTGCGAATACAAGATGCATCTAGGAACTACTTTATGACTTGCGTGCCTCTACTCCTGATACTGCCTGTTGGCAGAAGACTGAAAAGCTGAGCTCCCAAAGGTATTAAGAGTAGCTGTTTGTTTGGGAAAGGAGATTAACATCCACTCTTACTCTTGTTTCTCTACACTCATTTAAAAATTGTAACCATTTGTTCCAAATTAACCAGTAAATCAGAGAAAAAATGCCATCAATTTGAAATGAAGATAAATAGCAAAGGTACACTTTGAGACTCTCTAGGGAAAGGGAACATTGCACTAGTCCTCCCTAGTGCATTGCCTAACAAAATTTTGTATGTGTTTCTTTTCAAAACAGACTTCTGGAGACCACGAGGCACCAACTAGGAAGGGTGGCCCAATCTTCATACCAGCGGAGAAAGGGAAGTTGCTAGAGCTCTGAACACACTGCCTACACATCCAGAAGCTGAAATGCAGTAACTACCAAAATGTTTCTTGGAATGAAATGTGCCGTGGGTTCCTTGAATCATCCTATCTTTTGTAAAAAATACCATAGTACCATGCCTCCAACAACACACTGTAATATCTGATGCTAGCTGGAAATCTGAAATAAAAACCTATTAAGTACTTGTTACCTCTGTGCAAACCTGCTGACTTAAATTTATTTAATTTTTCTGACTTCTTTGAGGCTGGCTGGATAGTACTATAACCAGAATCTGGTTTATTTTCTTTAAATACTTAAATTCATTTCCATTCTGGCCTTCAAAGCTCCCCGAGGTACAATTTGATATGTTAAAAAAAAAAAAAAAAAGAGCATCAGCTTTTTTCTTTATTGCTTATTCATGTTTCCCGCTTTGCAGTAATTCAGCACGGTAAACAAACGGCCTCTCTCTTATGTGCTGGTTAAGTTCCAATTTTGGCAGTTTTGTAAACTAAAGTTTTACACTCCCACTGTAGTTAGGATAACTTCATTCCCTAATGGATACTTAACACATCTAATTACTCTATTTTTGAGCTGAAAGCGCAGTTGAAAAATGTCTCCGTTCTTTCATTCCAGGAGCTTCCAGCTGCAACGTTTTCTACTGAATAAAACATTTTCAATGACTTTGCCCATAAATAATACAGCACAAAGACCAATGTAGTCCCAACTGTACATAATAACCTCAGAATTCCACTGAGGGTTTTCTAGTGACATCATAATAAACCGCAAGAAAATGCCGAAGATGTATTGAATTATAGTTTGGGTATATTTTATTCTTTTTTACACATTATAATAAAACCCAGGTATTTGTCATAGTAATTTGAACATTTTTCTGGACTACTTCAAAACTAGAAAGGACATTAATTTCAAAGCAGGATGCAGAGTCACATTTCATGTTTGTGAGGACAAACTGAATGATTGAATATGTCATTATTATTTACTTTGCATGTACAAATTCCCATGTTGTTTCTCCACACTCCTAAGTCAAATATAAGGCATTAAAAAAAAAAAAACCAACAAAAAACTAACCTCCCTTAAAAACTCAAGATCAATGTTGACAAACATTGATGCTAAATATTAATTTACTCCCCTATCAATTGTGAAGGGATTATAATTGGGACTACTGAGTCAAACAGTTGGGTTGTGTCAAAATACCCCTGCAGCACTCCTGCAGTCTTCTCAAAGTCTGTTATTTAGATCTCAAAAAAAAAAAAGATAACTCAATTTAACTGGTAATACAACTGTGACAGAGGAATGATTTACTCAGGTGATTTTAACCTGTTTTACATGTGTCTGTCTTAGAGTGCTTAGCCCTCTAATAGATGAAAGCGTTGAGGTTGTTAGCCCAGAAAGGAAGGATAACAACACTTCATTTCAAATTGGGAACAAATATGTTAATGCCTGGGCATTTCAGGCCACAGGACATCAAGTCCTCCTCCCCTCACCCAAGGAGCAGGGAGAAAAAAGAAGGGTTTTTTAAGTGCAAGAGGATGGTCCTAAGGGAAACAGCCAGGAGATAACCATGCACTCAAAGTGAGGGGCTGCTGCTACTGTTGGGTCTGGGCTTTGGCATCCAATGGCAAATGAAACTTGGCT
This sequence comes from Gallinago jamesoni, assembly GCA_025769975.1. Lineage (NCBI taxonomy): Eukaryota > Metazoa > Chordata > Aves > Charadriiformes > Scolopacidae > Gallinago > Gallinago jamesoni. Next base: position 29,386,213 of record JAOQGH010000032.1, read on the forward strand.
GCAATTGCAGACACTGACTTGTCCATGTGGTGTTACAGCCTGCATTGATTTAGTATGTAGAAAATCCTCACCCAGAGGATACCTGCCTTAGTGAGACCACGGTGACTGCCTGGTATGCAGTGATGCTTGAACCTAAGCTGTGGATTCACAGGAGGGCAAGGCTCCCCCTGCCTAGTCTACACTAGTGGATTACTATTTGGGAAGCAGCTGAACCAGAGGCAGCAAGATCTTGGGTGATGATATGCAGAAGACAGGGACTTGAATCAACAACTTGAGTGAGAAAACAGAATTTTCCCTAAGGTCAGCATTGAATCTGACTTTAAGGTTGGGCTCTTGACTTTCTGGAGGAAGAAATACACCAGTACATGCCTCTTTTCTTTAAAGCCACTCTATCATTCTTGCAAAGAAGGATTTTTGGGAATGGCTAACTTTGTCACTCTTGCATACTTTCACGGACTTGTAGCCTCAAGATTAAAAGCCTGGTATGGAAAAATAGCTAGCTGTCCCTTGGGGTGCTTGGCTAGCTAATGCTTCACTGCATTTTCTAGTCTCTGCTTTGATCCAAGAAGAAGGATTTGAGGGGTGAGGGAGGTAACTGGAGCAGTGGGAGCAAGGATAACTCAGAATGCAGCTTCCTAAAGTAGAGGAGACTGGAGAAAAAAAAGGCAGAGTGAAAGAATAGGAGACCTAGAAAGGTTCCTGTGATAGGGAGAGATGAGATGATCTAGAAAAAAGGACTGGAAGGTGTGACATAAAAACAGTTCACCAAAAAAGGAACAGGAGGAGACAAGGACATTCACATTAGGGAGGCATGAAGCAAAAGAACCAATGGGTATTTAAAATGAGAACAATGTAATCTGTTAAAGTATTAAGAGAACACTTGGAAGCAAAAGGAGCAAAGATGAGCAGTAATTGAAATTTTATTGTTTGTTGCTATTAACATATCTTTGGCTTGGAAAGAAAAGATGAATTCAGCTTTGAGCTCCTTATACATTGGAGAACCATTGGGCTCCTCCTGATGCAAGTGTTAGAGCATAAGTACTGTGGGATCATTTGAATGTAAAGCATAACCTGAAAACACACAGCAACAATTTACACTCCCATTTTAAACACTCATACACTGGTTATCTTAGACTCAATGGCTTCTTTCAAAATATGTATGTGCGTATACATATGTATGTATAGGTGCCACAGAAGAGTATGTGCCAGAGGCCAACAATTCTGATCCTGAAGACAAAGTATCTCCAGGGAGACTGGGAGTCTATGGTATATCGTTATTTTTTTAGCTTCCAAACTACTTCTCAGGATGATAATTTACCCTTTTTCTCACATTAAGTAGAAAATTGATACCCCTCTACACATATGTATATATATGGTGACCCTCCTTTCCCTGAATTCATTCTTTATCAACTTACTGGATGGAGTTCTCAATGCGTGTGATGGTGAGGAAAGCTGCTAGGTTTGCCGTGTAGGAGGAGATGACAATCAAAGCAAAAAGCCACCAAGCCCCCATCATCAGTCGGGTTGCCAAGGTTGTGTATGGCACCTCTCCTCCTGTGGGGAAGAAGGAAAAGCAAGAATTTTCATTTGGCAGAAAGAAATACAGATCCTCTTTGCTCATACATTACTCAGCAGATTTAGTCCACAAGGTCAGCAGGGTTCTACCAAAGCAGGTTGCTTTAGCAAACTGAGCAAGACCTGGAGCCACACTTTCTATGCAATGAAAAGGAAGCCCACACTGTCAACCATCATGACTGTATTTAATCTCTTTTTCTATTGTGCCTTTAATTGCAATTCATCTGCCAGTCAGGTACAGTAATGAAAATAGACTTCAAGATCTCAGAATGAAAGGAGCAAAAGTAAGTTCTTATGATGTTCTTTTCTTAGAGATCTTATCTGCAAACCTTAATTAAGTTTTTCTTACGTTCTTGAGAACATAAAGTTAAGAAAACCTCATCAAAACATAATTATTTTTCACAGTTCTGTAGGCAGCCATGTGCTCATGAGAGCCATATGTATGTGTACAACTTACTGCAAGTGAACTTGGCTATGCAAAAAAAAATTATAAAAACAATTGAAGAGGACTGTTTTGTATTCCCATAGTTGCTTTCCTTTAAAATTCAACTGCCATGTAAACAAAACATTAGCAGCAACTAAACCTACCAGGATCTGAGCTGCACACCAGCACTTGTGTGAACAGAGCCTGGTTTAGCGAGTCATTATTATTTATTCAAATAGCTGCCCCCAAAACACACTAGTCCAGATTCTGAAAAAACCTTTCCAGTTAAAAACACATGAATTTTTAGATGAAGGAAAATTCATAGTTTTAAAAACACTCATTTTGCCTGCAGTAAAAGTTTTCTCACATCCACAAGTATCTAGGGGGAACAGGTGAATGCAGCAACCACCCACAGCCAACAGCTCAAGATGTTCACCTGTTTCCTCTCCTATGCTCAGCAATTTGAAAAGTTGTCATTATTTTTGAGGTAGCTTTCTCGGACGCAAAATCTTATGATGGTACAATAGCTGGGATTTTAAAAAGCAAAAGCAGCTTGTTACAGATTAAATCATCTCTAAGCATTTTTTGCTGGATCTTCACTTACATAAAAAAACGCGTCATGTTTCCCCAGCAAGGAGGTTTAATAGGAACACAAATTACAATTATTCCTCTTTCAAGTACAAATAATATTCAATTATGTACACAACCTAGATATTTATTCAATACTTGACTATGAAGGATCACTTTACTATGTTGTTCAAAGTTTGTCCTACCTATACAAAACATGGGGAACTCTGCATCACCATACAGTAAACAAATTGGAAGCTTTTTCATACTTCATTAGTGTGGGGTTGTACCATATGCGAAATAATAACTGACTCCATTCATTTATATTTTTGGTATATAAGTACTGAAATAAGTAACCACCTTTTAAGAATTACAGTATTGAAAGACAAAATCTATATTAGACCTATGTAGTTGGAAATAAATTTCCTTTTATTTCCAAATGCCACGTAATTATCTGAAATAAGAATCTACTGATTAGATTGGGAGATATTATTTCAATATAAGGACCTTAAAAGATGAACATTAACTTCAACATTTGAAGATCTGGTTTTCTCTCCCACAAAAATTTTAAATGATTTTTAATAGAATATTTCTACTTTACAAGTTTTTGCAATGACTTTGGAATATTTCATTTTAAAATGATTTTTGATAAAATGAAAAGAGCAGACAGCTATATCAATTTATTGGAACAGGATGTTTGTCCTTTTAACTTTCAGGTGCCAATCCCTGCAGACAACCTTTGTAATGAATTAAAATGGGTAGAGAGAGAAAAAGCCAATGGACTTGCAGACATCCTTGCATTTTCAATTTTTAGCTTAACGAGTAAAACTTTTTTATTTAAATGAAATGTCAGAAAAGAGAGGAGCACTGAAAGTCACTCACCTGCCTTCTAGTTTTCAAGAGAGGATGCTGTGAGACAAGTGACAGTGAAAGCCATCATAAACCTCTTAGCCACAGCATTCTTCTCCTGTCCATACATTGGTAAGGTTGCTCCCACTGTTCACTACTACTTTTCTTTTTTAACACCAATGTTAACAACAGACTAAAAACACTGTGTTGGTCATCCCAAGTGCTTTTAGTCCACCAGGTGTTTTTCTAATTCACACTTATACCTTATACATCAGCAGTCAATAAATGAAGCTTGAGGACAAAACTTGCATCCAAGTTCAGTTACAAGGAATGCACATCAAAATAATTCATCACTCCTGCCGCTGCTCTAAAATCTTTGCAATGATGCTTCTTAGACCATCATTTCTAAAGCAGGAGTGACACTGCAACTGCATAGGTACATGATTTTAAAGCAGTACAGGCAGGGGTACTCCACTTCTCTCAGTGAAAGAAAAGAAGAAACAAAAATCGAAGGAGATCTTCTAGTGCCATAGTATCATTTCTTTGGCATCTACTAGGAGACTTAATGTGATAGTCTTGTTCTATTGTACTGTTGGCTGAAACACCTCCTGCACCCTGACAGCTCACCTTAAGAAACTTCTTCCCTCCCTTCCCCCAATTTTATTTCTAGGGATAAAACTTCCAGCCCAAACTTAGATGTTTCCTCAGAGCAGAAGAGTACCAAATAATTCAGGAGAACAACAATCATCATTTTCTATTACCATTACCATGAAAAGAGCTACAGACCTAACAGCTGCTGTTGTGGACTGTAATTTAGTATGCAGAAGGGACATGCATGGAAACCCAGGGCTCTTTTCCCCAATATCTAGTATAAGTTTCAGGTGATCAGACGTCTTTATGGATGACAGCATATTCTAGTTATGAGGGGCTATGCACAAGACACACAGTGCAAGGGAGGAGGGAGCCAAGAAGATAAAACAAGCTTTCCCTGCTGTTGTCTTTCATATCATACCAGCACAGCTTAATAACCTCTAATGGCAAAGGGGACTACCCGGTGCCGTGTAAACAAATGTTGGTGTCCAGAGTAAAATCCATCACACCTCATTCCTGTAGCAAAATTCATCAATGGGAGTTAACATTCTGGTTGCGGTTACAACAAAAACGCTGCTGCTGAAGCATGCTAAGCAACACTTAAATATACTGAGCTCCACTCGTGAAACAAATGGAAATGAAAGCACACACAGCAGTTCTGGACCTGCTTTGCCATCTTAAGAGACAGACATCATATAAATGCAGAGGGTGCATTATTTAGACTTGGCCCTTCCAACACACTGGGCAGAAGGGTATAATACAGCACAAAATGCTCCTACCTCTAGATCACCTCTGTTGTGGCTACAGCTCCTAGTATAATTCAGCTGACACTTTTGATATATACTAAATATCATTAAAAAATTCTAATCTGCCTTTAAAAATTTCAAATTGCATGTGCAGGAAGGAAAATAAATTTTCCAGGGCAAAAAGCAATCTTATTGGGAGTTTTCCGAAAGAGCTGAATTACCGTAGAAGTGACAGTGAAAGAAATTACTTTTAGTCCTCCCACTCTCATCTAATGCAACTCTACTTCATCAATCCTAGACCAGTTTAACGATGGCCTGCTTCAGATGACAGGCTTAGACTGAAACTCATCTTATGAATTTTTGTTTATTCCCTTTTCTTTCCAAGTGCTTCAAGCTATTGGGGGGTAAGAAAAATAACACATTGTCTTGACAATGCAAACAATATAATGTATAATTATGACAGACATAAATATGAGGAAAAACCCACCTTAGAAGATAAAATGTGAACTTATATAATTCCCATACAGATTTCTAATGCCCTTTAAGTTATTCTCCCTTGTTAGCAGTAAGTTTAAAAGTTTCTTCAAGTCAAAGAGAGAGGTCTACAGGCAAAAAGGAGGAATGAAATAATGAGAAAAATGGGCAAAACAGGGAAATTAAAGATGACAGCCTAGTGAGACCTGGTATTTTATAATTCTAGACTACATTTGAATAACTCTAAATGCATAGGTTGTTTCTCCAAACATCATCTCTGAGATTTGTCAATGGCTTGCCTAAAGAAAAACCGTTCATCTGCGTAGTCTAGAACTACTAAAGTGTTTCAGATAGAAATGGAAAAAAATATCTTTTGTGGACAAAAAGAAAAGTGAAATATTTCTTGGAGAAGTATTAACCACAGCTGGCATTTCTGAGATCAAGCCTGTGGCAGCTGTCTTGCTGAAAAGTGATGCAATATTTGTTACTTGTCATCCAGGCATTAAATGCGCAAAGTAAGTTCTCTCTCTGATTTAATATCAATTTAACAACTTCACTTGGAATGCACATTTATAAATAAAATTAATTTGCTGAACAGCTCAAAAATAATTTTTTTACAATTACTAAATCAAATAGCTTGGCAGTATAGAGCCCACAATGCTGAGAAAACTCAGAATTGCTTATTGAGAACAATAACGACTTTTGAAGATCAATCATTGAAATTTACTTTATGAACTACTACACACAGAGAAAAAAAAAAAAGAAAACACCATTATTCTATGTCCTGAATTTGATAACTCTACTAAATGATATTGCTGGGGGTAGTTGAGAGCTGGACTGGAAGTCTGTTGCAGTTATTCCATATGTGAAGAGAGAGGCTTAGATGAGAAGACCCCTAGAAAGGATACTACAAGAATTGTGGCTTGCAATTTCTATTTGTGATAACTACAGCTGCCAGGGAAATCCCAAAGACTAGGTTCTTATTACAGACAAAATTCAATTTGTCACCAATACTTACCATCAAGGCTTCCCTACCATCCTTACTTTAAGAACGCATCTCTGTTGCGAATAACTTTGTCCAATTTCAATCATTTAAGCTGCAATAGTCTCTGCTAGAGGTCCGCAGTGAGCTGGATTTCTATATAGGGAGTTTTAGCCATATTTTTTTCAGATAATTTTGAGAACCATGAGAAAGATGTTAATTGTGACTGTTCTGTTTAGGAAGTCTAATAATGTCAAACTTGAAAACAGGAACCTTGATTGTGCTTTGAAAAGGAAGGTGAAGAAATAATAGGGTGGGTTATATGGGGACAGATTTTGCTTTGTTGTGTTTTTTTTTTTCCTCACAAAGATTCCGTCCACATTCAGTGAATTATTGGCCTTTGGAAAAAAACACAAAGGACTGGGAGTTGGCTGCAGTTTAGCCTTTAGCTTGTTAGAACAGTCACATCAATTATGCTGTGCATCTGCAATTTCCATTTGCACAAATAGAAAGTGTAGAGTTCTGTTGCAAACAGTTTAGATCAATGTGTGTCTTACGTTTTCTTTGTGAAAGGGACATTTAATAGAGAGTGGGTGTTAAGGGGAGTAGTTTGTATTAACAAAGGGGCAAAGGCATTTTATATTTTAGCTATTTTTGCAATGAGAAACAAAACCTTAAGTTTGACTGAGCTCTGTTATCTTTACAAAATTCTGCAAAGCAGAGCTCTTCAAAGGCAGAATCATCCAGGGCATTAGCTCTTGCTATTGTTCTGTTAAAAACTTTCTTGATAATATAAAATCTCTACCATATTCAATTGGAAATGTTCAATGCAGTACAGGACAAAATAAAATATTTTACAGTCAATGAAGCCTGTACCTATTTCTACCAGCTGTGAAATAAATGCAGCTTGGAAGTTGTTGGAAACTCTCTCATCATGAATTTTTCTTCCTTTCTTTTAATTTATCACCCATACTTTTTCATTCTTCCTTGAACTGTGCAGACTGCACTCATTTCCATAACATAAATTGGCATGTCATAACCTAAGTTTGTAGTATTACATTGTGACCTGAATTAAACACCCATTGACCACAGCAGGCACGACATGTATTCTTCAACAGGAGAATACAACCTTGAATAGGTAATGCCTTCCAAATAAGCTTGTAAATCAGTGGCTAAATTCCCTAGGCCTTGCAATTATTGGCAGATTGCAGGGGATTGAAAGTAGGGAAGGAAAGGAGCATGAAGCAGGGCTGGTAGCCAGATTCTACAAGGTCTGGACAAGTTCAAGAGCCAGCTACTGTTTTTATTCACCACACCACCTGTTTCTCCCCTAAGAATTTTGTTTTTATTAAAATGTAGTGACTTTTTTTTCTAGATTTATATACAAAAAGAGACTTTCATATACTTTTTTTCACACACAAAACATTTCTTCAGGCCTTACTTCCTAAAGAGAGAGCGTTGCATCTAGGTATTATTACTACCATTACTATTATTACTGTGGCAATATTCCAAATATATTAGGTAGTAAGTTCTAGGAATGGTCTTTTTATTCACTGGAAAAAGTCACGTCAAAAGAGATGTTTGAAACATTTAAAACTGTTAAAATATTTAGAGATGTTAATATTTTCTTCTATTTACCATAAAAATAATTTAGAGGAACCATTGTAAATTCATGGAAATGTTGGTATTCATTAATCTTAAAATTTGAAATAGTAGATAAATTTTTGATGTCTATCTTCCTAGCATACAATTGATAGAGGAGACATTTTCATGTGCCTACCCCAACAGCATTAGACCTCTTCTGAGTTAATAGCTAGCCTATTCTTTTTGCTGAACACAAGTCCTTTATATGTCAAACCTTGTGCATAAGGGACAAACCAAACATACCCCATCTGTCTATACCTAAAACCTCCTTGACTATCCTGTTACCAGCTTCCAGCAACATTCCCTCTCTTCAGATACTATTCAGTGTCTGTCTCAGTGTGGTTCCCAGCAACATATAAAGCATTTTTTCTGTATGACACTGGTGTACTTACCACGACCATGCTTTGCCTTCCTTTTTCCTCTTACTTCTTCCTCCTTTATCCATATGATTTTGAGAAGGACTGTTTCTTTATTCTTTAAAAAATACTAATATTTTATATAAATATATATCTTCAATACAAGACTTTTATGGAAATTCTGGAACTCTTAAGTGCCGGTCTATATTTGTGAAGTCTTTCAGTTTGTTACATCCATTAATTAAGATGGAAGAAACACCTGAGTTGAAGGTTCAGTTTGATATTTAGGTTTTACATTAGATTTTTTTTGACAGCTTTCTAAAACCTGCCCAACGCTCCAGGACTCAGATCAACAAATAGTGGTTCTGGAAGTTCTTTAGCTATCTCTTTTAAAATGTTTGGGCGAAATTTGCTTGGATTTGTTGATTTGGAAATGTCTGACATTGCTGGCTGCCATTTAATATCCTCTTGAATTACTCTTGAAACAGAATGTATTTAATTTGCTTTTGTACAAACACAGAAGTATTTATTGCCTCTCTGGCATGACTATTTTGAATGGTATTACCTTCATGTAGTGCACCATTATCATTAAGGTTTCTCTGGTTCCTAATAAAATTTTCACAGCCCTCCTTCCTCTTGTTCTCAACTCTGAGTCAACTCTGTGTACAATTGCTCCCCATGTCATTTTTCCTGAAGTTTTGTAACTCTAATGCTTTGGTGTAATCAGTGCTCCTTTTTCTTTCCATCTCCTCTATATATGCATTCAAAAAGTGTCAGTATGGGCAGCCTGAGACTTGAAACATATGTCATTCAGTTTGAATGCCCCTATTGTACCTCACATTACAGATATGCACTAGAGGAACAAATCATCCTCCACTCCAGCGTGGTTTGGTGGTCTACAGCAGACATTGAGTCCTGTCTCATTTTTGTGTTCCAGCCGTTAGCACATGGTCCCACAAGAAATCAAGATCTATTCTTTCCAAGTTCTCAATGCTTCTGAAATACCTTATGCCATTTTGACAGTGACACTCTTACCCTTTTGCCCACCTTGTTCACCTGTCTTTCAGTACTTTAATAGTGTCATTTGTTCCCACTAGATTGCAGTAATGCCATGAAGACCAAATCTATATTCATAAGTGAGAATTCCAACTGTTCTTTTTCTGGCACTGGTCTATAGGCAACTAAAAATGCGTTCACTTTGTCATTTGGTGCCCTGATTAATTTTTTCCCTCTTAATGCCTTATGTCTGAACTAAACAATTACTTACTTCTATTTGTTGTTAGCGTAATGATCCCCTGACTAATCTCATTACGCTTGCTCCCTGGAAGATTGTTTCCTTTCAGCTGGGTGGGAAGCACTGCCCTCATTGCCCTCCCAGAAGGGAAGCAATGATCCACAAAGGAAAGCTCTCCTCATTTATTTCTCCTGTTTATGTGACAGGGAGAATATCTGAGATGATATTTCTGCTCCTTCAGGCTTATTTCAAACCACTCCTAGTCATAGGAAATCTGTAAAGTAGTTTAAGAAGCTGCATTTTATACATGCTTATAGATTGCTATCAACAACTCTGGAAGCCAGTAAACCTGAGGGTACATGCCCAACCTTGTGCAAGTAGGAATAGGCTCTCTCCAACCTCCTGCCAAAGAGGCCAGGCATCAGTCAGCTCCAATCTGAAAGACAAATTACCACGCTACCTTGTCACTCTTGGGTACTGCCGGCCAGCAATCACCTCCAAGTTATATTTTATATTTTGCAAATTCCCTCTGAGAATCTTCCATTTGCTACTGCTGTGCATCTGTTTGGATGTGCCTTTGGCATTTTACTTGCATACTAAGGCTCATGCTCAGCTCCGTTTCCTCATTAATAGGAAGAGATTACCCATGCTGAGATTTCAAATGCTGGGCTAATCAATGACAAGTGGCACTGACACTAACCCATCATCAAGTTGTGGTCCAGTGTACCAGTCTTATAAATCTCATCCAAGAGCCTTGACACATGATGCGATGGACAAATAGAAATATCCAAAAGATGGCCCAAATGTCTACTTACAAATATTTCACTTGAAACACAGGATCCTCAGTTATGTTCTTTGAAACCCTCCTCTCTGAAGCTAGAAAATGATCTAGCACCAAGGAAAAGGCTAGTGCTACCCAGTGCAAAGCGTCTCAGCCTACTTCAGTGTTGGCTTACCACTGGGTTAGCAACCGACAGAGTGTTTATAAGTTTGAGTCTCTGCTACTTCTATTGTCAAATTATTTTTCTATCTGTCTTCAAATACCAAGCCTGCCCAGCTTGCTGTCTCCACTGCAACGGCTTCATTCTAGTGACAGAGGGCTAATCATTTGGCCACCAGACTCCCTTGTAAACCTCTGCCAAGATACAGCAGGAACTGTCATAGACATCCTTGATTAAAATTTTGTTTGAAAATTAATCTGCAAAAGTCTGTCAGACACAGCTATTCACTACACGCTTCCAATCACTTGTTTATGCAGAGCCCTCCTCTTCCTGGATCTAATTTATACACAACAGTAGTTACAGGCTCTATAAAGCTAAAAAAATAATTCATGACAATAGCACTATTAAGGACAAATCAAGGAGGGCAGGCAGATATAACATCCCTTCAGGTAAATGGGAGTTGTACAAATAAAGATCAGCTTTAACTCTTTCTTAATCTTTAAACTCAGAAAGCCTGAGTACAGGATTTCTATAATGTTCACCATTTCCATTTTGAGAATGGGTCAGAGTCTCTTAAATCACTCCAAAGCTGTGACTAGCCCACACAGGATTCAACCTCAGATGAATCTAGATAGAACTGCACTGTCTGCTGCTACTTTTAAAGCTGCTGGTTTTTTTATAGCTGTAAAACCAATCCATAAACACCTTACTCATCCTGAACATGATGATCAGGTTTGCAGGGAAGAAAGCAGAGAACGAAAACAGAGAAAATTTGTTTCATAGGAGAAGACAAAACCAAAATCTAATGGACTTTGTTTAAGGCTGTATTAAACAGAAATTCAAGCCTCTGATTAAAAATAAGAACACTACAGTGATGAACGTTTTTACTTTCCTTTTCCATGCAGGAATTTTTAGATAAAACCCAAACATTTAAATATATATTGAAAGTATAGAAAAGGATCTAATAACTGCATTCCAGAAGAGAGGTATCTAATGTGATAATGGAAACTCTAACCTCTTTTCAGCTGAGCTGAGATTCCAATTTTCTGCCTCAGTAGCAATGATAATGTTACACAAACAGTGTTCAATCATTAAATTAATTTCCATTAAATCAATGTCCTTAAAGGCCAAACAGTCTTTCAATAATTACCCGATTAAAATGATGTTAGCATAACTTATTAGTTATAGTATATTTATAATTCCTTTCCCAACAATAAATTGTTTCTTTCCACCTGGTCTTGCTGAAACAGTGACAATGAGGCAAAAGTAGGGAAAGGAAGCATGTCATATCACTGTGTAGCACAAATGGCTGTGGTATAGCTGCTTCTGGTGTCGGTGATAGTTCAACAACATATAGTAATCAGACTTGCATTTCTGTTACGTAGCATTTACAGTATGACTCTTCAAGAGTTAGAGGAATGAATTCCTGGCTCTTAAGCCTATGCTCAAAAAATAAATGTCTTACTTCAGATACTAGCAACTTTGCATTGGTCATATTCCATCTTTCTGTGGAATCAGCAAAATATGATGTTTTCAATGGAAAATCAAAATACATGACAGAAAAATGAAAGTGTTAAAAATAATAATGTGCAGTAATTTAATGCCAATACATTGTAGTGACACAAGACGGATAGACTTTACAGCGCTTCTAAAATTTCTGGAATATGTATCATGAAAGTATATTTCTTTTTTTTCTTCTGCTGTCATTACAAAAGAAGAGTGATGACTGCAGCTAAAGTATGAAAATGGAGGCATCTGCTTGTATTTGCTGAAGTTACTGGGAGCTCTTAGATGAAGCATTACTAGACTTATACTACTTGTGTCCAGGTGCTGAAACATTGTGCAAGTCTTCGTATTTAAAGTAGACTTTTTGATTGCTATAACCATGACCAGAATGGAACTGTGAGGCTAGCTGCCCACCTCTAATGAGTAAGTTTGCCAAAGTCTCTTGTATTAATACTGCTGAAATGCATTGTTTTATCAGAAGACTTAGCAGGGTTTCAAATTTGATATTGGGCCTACCAAATACATACCATTCAATTACACGATTATAAAAGAAATGTGCAATAAGACTAGCAATTTTACAAACACCTGTTTGCTCAAAAGAAGCTCTGACCAGATAATCTTTTGTTGCCATTTTTACAGCATAAGACAATAATTTTATATGCTAGAATTACAATCATACACACATGAAGAGGCAAACACAGACTAGAGCTCGACATGCAGCTGTAACAAACACAAGGAGCTTCTGGGCATCCTCTTCTGTAGTGCTGTGATATGTGCTTTTAAGATTGCACCTGGCTGCATGCACAGATAAAGGCACTATTTGCAACCACTGTGGATGCAAAATCATATATGCTTGCTATTATTTTAGAGAATATTGGCACCCGATCTTAACAAATAACCTTACACACTGGCAACCTTCTGACTAGATTTCAAGAGATGCTGAGACTCAATCTCCCTATTACTAATGGCTGGATATGAAGACTCTAAAGTCTCAAACAATCAAGTACAATTATGATCCACAGTACATATTCATAAGTGGCTAAGAAGCTAACTGTCACATAGAGTTTGCATAGTGGTGGCTGTTGACTAGTGACAATGTTACACGCAGTACCTTCCCGGATGGCAAAAAGAACTGTGCACAATGGGCTGAAAACAGGCCATCTGTATACAATTAACATTAAACTGAACAATGTCATTAATGAGGTATTAAAGTGCTGCTTTAGCTAAAAGCCTGTCAGAGACAACATTATGAACATGAAGGAGAAAGTGTCCCCTTTGGCTGAAACCAAACAACTGCGAACCAAACAAAACAAAAGACAATTCAGTGAGACCACAAGGACAAACAATAAATGCAGTAAAGCCTCTGTGTCTACTGACAGATACTTTTCCTCATCATCTGGTTGTCTAACCTCTATAATCTCTGTGACTCCAGGTGTTGGGGGTGAAGAGAATTTTAAAAAAATCATATACTGAAAGATAGGTTGTTGCTTGAACTTTCAAAGTACTATGAAATGCTTTGTTCTTGCAAGATTTCCAAGCATCCGTCATCACAGAGTGGCACCTAACTACTTCAGAGACAAGTGAGTCATGGACATCTTGGATACATTAATTCAATTTTCATGTCACTAATTCTAGTTATCCTTTAATTTTCAGAGTGCTTCCCTGCAATGAACTCCTAACCTTACAGAATTCATTGCTAACGCGGGAGTTCTAATTATGATCCTAAATAATATGTTTTAAAATTTAGACTGAAATTCACGTACATCCAGTAATGTTATTATCAGAGTGATCTATAAAACTCAGATGACCTAAAGTAGTACTATGACAGTTCATAGTGAACAGACAAAAGAAGAAACCCCTCATCTTTTCAAGTTTCATGAGAATAATGCTATAATGTCAATTACTGATGAAAATCACCAGTACAAATGCTTATGCTTGAAAGTCAAATAACTTGGTTTTTACTGCAAATCAGTTGTCACCCGGCTTATGATCACGACTCGGATTTGTTAGAAGTGAAAAGTGACTCCAGAGATGAATTTATTGGACAGTGAGGATTTTCATCTTTGAGGAGAGATTTGGAAATGAAAGAAGCTATTGTAAGAATGGAATACACATTTATACCTAAAAATGTTCTATTAGCAAGTATATCCAGGCATGAGCAAGGAATACTCCCACTCAACAGATTTATTATCACCTTTCCTCAAACAGCCTGTTTGTTTGCAGATCTTTCCCCTTCACTGTTATCTTTACTCTATCCTAGTGTGGGGGAAGCAGATTCTTCAGTCAAAACCATGTGTTCATTCATCTCAGTTTTTGTCTGGTAGATGAGGTATCACGCATATTTAACCCATGATTATCTCACTAATTTCAAAAGCACTGAAAAGGTAAAGTCTTACTTTATGATCTGTCCCTCCTCTACTGACAGAGGAATAATAAAAATTAAGCAGCAGGAGGTTTCTACACCAGGATGCTGCTGTAATGAAGGCAATCCCTTTAATTTGCATGCTGGGAAGCTGACTAAATAAAAAATACAAATGAAAAATGCAACAGCTCTCATTTTCCTGTATTTGCTGAGAGTGGACATTCATCTCAGCAATCAGAGGAAGCAACAGGTTGCTTAACTTAATCAGAAGATTCATTTCATATCATTATTTGCTTCTTTTCAATATTAATTTATGCCTCCTCCTTTTATACACTTTTTAATACTACAAGTGAAAAAAATCCTCAACAGCTGAAGAAGGGTGACCTTCCTGTCAGCAGCTTCAAAACCTCCTCACTACTCCCTCCTTCACAGTTTGCAGGCAATTTTCCTGGCACCTACCCACCAGTTGGTGTTATGAAGAAGAGCTGCATGGGTGGATACAGCTATGGCACAGCTGGTGCAGAGGAGGGACTCCCCACAGACCAGAAAAGCAATGGAAAATTACCATGGATTCCCCTCTAAGCCCATGTTCATCTGGTGCCTTGGATGTCCTCCACTGAAAAAGGCTAATCAGTTTGTAGATGAAATTGTTGTCATCCAAGTAGAGGGGGAGTATTTTTAATAAAGATAAAAAACATTTCTCACTCGCTTCCTACCTTAAACAGCCAAAATTGCCAACTTAAGTGTAAGCTACTGGGCAGGAAAATCAAATAGCAGGATAAGCAAGGCTTGCCTCTTCAGCTTCTAAACAGCTTTGCAGATAAAAACGTGGGCTACAGTCCTCCTCCATACAGCAAACATTCCATTCCTGACTAAATCGTTTTTCCCCGTTTCCTCAATTAAACATATATTATACACAGGTGAACTCTGAAGAGTCAAAACTGATTACTTAATCTGAATTTAACTTGTCCACTCTTTACCCAAACATAGTTTAAAGACATAGAAGAAATCATAACAATTAAAGAAACTGTTCTGAGTAAAATATTCACCTTAGGATGCTTTTGAAAGGACATAGAAAGATGGGCATATGCCACGGACATCCAATTCTGCTTTCCCTTTTGCCTCACTTGGTCTTGACCAGCATTTATAATACAGCCAGACACAAATTACCTTCTCACAGTCAATTAATCAGGCTCTTCCTAGGGGAATTAAGGCATTTTTTGGGCTTTCACAGTGCCATTCATTCTCTCCCTCCTCACAGAGGGTGTGTCAGACACAGCATCTCTAAATATACTGCCTCATGTACCCAGTGCTATTACTCAAGCAAGCAGGTGCACATAAGATATAGAAATCCATTATTTTAGATGCCTCTGAGAACTGCCTGAGTCTTAACTTCAATTTAGGAGAAAATCCAAGCATATCCCCTGGCAGTTTAACACTAGTGATATCATATTGCTGCAAACAAGTGCCCACACTATTGAACATTTTACTTGGAGCAAGCTATTCCTTGGAATTACATTTTCAAAAACAGACAATCAAATAAACCTCTGAAAGTGTTATGCTTATGAAAGCACATAAAGCTACATCCAATGTTTGCAAATGTGTATGTACACATGACAATAATTTTCAGTATATGTTGTCAGTTCCAGTGATCGTTTGTAGTTTCCAAACACATTTGAGACTTAGGACGTAATTGCCAAAATTTAGGGGTCTTTTGATACTGTCAAGAGGGCTGGCCAAACCACTGACATATGCAGAAAAGGAGCATGGGTACCACAGGGCTGCAGTACCTCTTTCAGAGAGATGTCTTTATGAAGGTACACACCCATGCTAATACATAAGCCTAGATTTAATATAATTAAATGAGAATTTGTGGGTTCCACGTTTAAAGGTGGAATTATAATGTCACAAATCTACATGCTGGTGTACATGCTAGAAAAGTGTGGAGGCTGGTTTGTTTCCTAATGTATTGGGTACCTGACTTTCATTTTCCCAGCTTACTGCTGTGCTTTTTAGGCTCAGGAAGCCTGTTCCCCTTGTTCCAGGAATATGTCAAGATCTGGCATTAGTTTGAAGAGCAATTAAAACTGTTAATTAATGAGACTGACATTTAACTTTTGCTTTCTATCGGAAGACATAAAGCAGGTTTTTTTGAAAGAAGATAGGTAATATTTCCATTTTACAACTGAGAACTGATATACAAGATATTAAATGAAGTTTCTATGGTCAACCAGCAGATCAGGTGCAGTCTAAATCAGGAACTAAATCTTAGTCCTAAAGACTTTATAATGGATCTTTTTTGATTTGATAAACTTAAAAACATAATTAGGTTTCACCACTAAATATCGCATGTGAAGATATAATTGATTTCTAATACATTTTTTTCCAAATGCTTTCAGAGTTTTCTCCTGAATATTAAATACATAGAGATTGGTGTACAGTTAATTAAGAGAAAATGTCACTAAGAAAATACGTTGTTACAGCATAATGGTTTCCTGCTGATAGGGGTATGCTGAGAGTGAGATAAGCAAGATGGAGTAATTTATTAAGCAACAGCACACTCCAGGCAGTGCATTTCAGGAGGATTATATCACGCCTTGGGTGGTAATACAAGGAACAAGACTGAGTGGCTTTAACTATCTGAGAAGTATTATAATGACTTAGAAGTACCATGGCTTGGAGTCTATTTTATTGCTCTTATGAAATGTAATTTTAATAAGATAAACAGTAAGATTTGCTCATTTTACTGGGCATTATGACCATAATTGGCCATTACTGACACCACTGATGACCAATCAAAACCTCCGGTTGTGACCAACATCTTAAACTAAGTAAAACATAAGGGAATAAAAAAAAATGGCCTACTAATGATGCTTTCACATCATTCATTTCACAACTTTGCTAGGTTAGGTAAGAGTAACAAGATCTCTGAAGAAAAATATACTTTTGCAGGTAATACTTTAAGAATTCATTGTCCTGTGGTCACACCCTATTTACAAAACTATAATGAATGCTTGTTTTGTTGCAGTCACTGAGAAGTGATTAGATCTTGAATGATTCAATCATTTTAAAGATATTTCCTTTTATAGCAAAGAAATGATAATAATAAATCATATGCCTGGTTCTCTAACAGTCATTTCCAAGTGAAACGGGACCTTGCTTCCTTACCTAAATCCTTTTTTATAATCTAAAATCCTGCCCTGTCCAGTTCAGAAATACCTCCTCTTACAGAAAAATCCAAAGTAAAATGAACAGCGTGGGATAAGAGAGAGACAAAATCTTTCTATTGTGTGTTTTCTATTAAATACAAAACATTGCAATTGTCTGTATAATTTCATTATTTTGTCTACATTCAGTTGAATTCTATTAAACTAAGTAAGTTTTTCATTCTATTCTAAAGCAAAATTTGAGAGGCTGCCCTCAAAATAAAAGCCTCTAGAACATTCCTCTGCAAGGTCTTGGTAAAAATGATGCAGCATTTCCCCCGTCTCAAAAATCGATCTATTATACAACAGGGGTTGGGAATA
Source organism: Gallinago jamesoni (assembly GCA_025769975.1). Classification (NCBI taxonomy): domain Eukaryota; kingdom Metazoa; phylum Chordata; class Aves; order Charadriiformes; family Scolopacidae; genus Gallinago; species Gallinago jamesoni. The sequence goes on from JAOQGH010000032.1 coordinate 29,403,991, forward strand.
ACTCTAAATCCTGAACTTCTGTTTCTTAAATCATTGGTTTTCTGCAGTAATGGTGAAAGCTGAGTGGTCTCTAGAGTATATAATAACAAGAGTCTATAAAGTGGTAGGAAGCTAATAGAAAACCTTCAGGAGATTAAAATAGGTTCTCAGCAAGTATAAATAGACATTTTGCCATTGCAGTGGTTTGATTCAGTTCATCTCCATAAAGTTTTTAGTAAAGTTTTTAGTAAACCCGATTTCCTCTCCAAGACAGTTTTTTGGTCACTGTTCATATGAAGGTTTCCAATGCTCTAATGAGGGCAAAATTTGAGGGAATAGCAACAATATCAGGGCTGAAGAGGAAGAAAGATGTAATTGTATAGAATAGCACTAAATTTGAGCAAAACCTATGTAATATAGCATTATGATATATCACTCAGACTGGTTGAGGTAGGAAGAGACCTCTGAAGGTCATCTTATTCAAACACCCCTGCCCAAGCAGGGCCTCCTAGAGCCAGCTGTCTATGACTGCATCCAGACAGCTTTTGAATATCTCCAAGGATAGAGATTCCACAACCTCCCTGGGCAACCTGTACCAGTGGTCAGTCAGCTGGGTGGCCCCCAGCGTGCACTGGTACAAGGAGCTGTTCCTCCCCATGGGCAGGACTTTGTACTTCTCTTAGCTGAGCTTTGTAGAATATCTAATAATTGAGGCCTAGGGAGGAATGAAGTCAACAGGGAAGAACAGGAGCAGCAGGACCTGTGGAGTCCCCAAAAAGAAAGCTACAGCAATGGCGACCACCAACTACAGTGTGAGATAGCCAGAAGGCAAAACCTGTGAGGAGTGGATTGAGAAGCCAAGGGGATGTATGGAGGGAGAGAGAGAGGAAACCCACTGAAAAGGAAACCTTAACAACATTTTATGTCCAACTGGAAAAAGCTAATTTTGAAAAGAAGCAAAATATAGAGCTTTTGCCACTCTGTTTTCTAAGATGAGCAATTGGAAAAGAACAAATTCAGAAGTCATGACACTAAATTTCAACATAACTGAAATTCTCCATGGTCTGAATCTACAAATCTGCTTCGTCTTTAGACATAAACAAACAACTCAGAGATAACAGATGTGTGTTACAGAATCTCATGCACGGATGAGTAGTTCAGTGTCAGAAGCATTTGTTTTTAATATAATCCATAGCACTGCATAGCCAACATCACCAAAAAGTCTCTGCCTTCTTTCTCATATTTTTTTTAAATTAAGGCCTTGAGTAAAGAATAAAGATAACACTTTTATATTAATTGAGCTTCCCTAGTCACGCTGCAGCTATACCCTCAAAATTGTCTTTTCTAATAAAAAATGTTATGTATCTTAAAATTAGAAAAATAACACATATAAACACATACACAATGATCTCTGTAAGGAATGAACATAAAATTAAAAGTGAAACAGAGAAAATATACCTCTATATTATGAAAGTCTCAAAATGGTCACTCCAACATCGGGAAAAAGAAAATGAAAGCCAAGATCTAAGTTTAAAGGATATAATAAGCAGTGACATTAAGTTTCAATCTACCTTTAAAGAAACAATTAAAAATACTTAAATTTTGCTACTGAATATGACGGTAATCATAGACCTGCCTTAAAAACTATTGGACTGGTCTGTGCTGACTGTAGTCTACAGACAATGACACAGATTCTTCTCTGATGTTTCAAAAAATGCAAAAGTTTAATACTTGTTAACAGAATTTTATAAGAACATCAGAGTCAAGGCTTATAGAAAACATGAAGTGACATAGCGGATCAAAGCTACCTAACTAAAATCTGCAGAGTTTTTAATTATTTCAGAAGAAACAAGCAAAAGAAGAACTTTTTATTTCAATCAAAATAGGTTATGAGTTTCTTTAAAAAGTGACTTGTGTTTTTGAACCAAAGGGCTCTTCTGTCTTCAGAGCCATGGTGGGTCTGGAGCCAGCCTGTGTGCTTGCAAAACCTTCCTCTAGCTAGAGAAAAGAAAGAGCGGACGATGCCGAACACACTCACTAGCCCCAAACAAAGAATCCAGCACTATCAAAGCACTAACAATGCTTGATTCATGCTGCTTTGTTTCTCTCAGTGCAAGATATAAAAGCATCTTCGGCTGTATGTTTTGATAACAGAAATTAGTACCTTGTCATGTTTTAAATCTGCAGCTGAAAGACTTCTTAAGTGAACGTGACACTATTTGAAATGTCCCATGCTGCCACACTTACGATATGTCAATCACAATTAATAGCAACACATTTGATATTCCAAAACATATAAAACCTGCAGAGTTTTTCTGCTGATTGAAGAGTTGATGAGTGAAAACAGAAGCAAATTTACCACAGTAGCCAGTTTGCCTGTCAATGCAAATTACTTTCATTTGCCTGTATTCACAAGGGTTAGTAAACAATAACACTTCAGCTAATATAATTTTTGTTATATTCAAATTGAATGTGAAATACAGGCTGACATTATAAATGGATCTCTTACTCTCTTGCACTGGCTTTCTGAGGCCTTCTGAGTCTTTATGCTTAAATTGGTCTGTAAGTTTCATATCTTTTAGTATCAACCGTATTCATTTTTCCTTTAGCAAATTAAGGACTGTCCTCTTATTGGTTGAAGGAGAGATATATCTATAGCTTCCCCTCACTCAGAAAGATCCAAGTGAACATTTTATATTATTCTAGTGGATTCTAAAGAGTTGTGCTGAAAATCCACTTGGTAAGGTGGTAAGACCTATGTAAATAAATGCCTCTTACCTTCCTAGTTCTGTGAATTTCTTTTTATAAAGACACACAACGGTTTTGGTGCTCCCAGCTGCCATGTCCCACCAGCAGGTCTTACTAATACTGTAGCACCTTATGACCCTCTTACCATGGGGAGTGGACGTAAGATCTCCTTGAGCAAATTCCTTTTCATTGCTTTTTACAGTAAATTCTGTTTGGGGTTTTTTTTGTTTTGTTTTGGTTTTTTTGGTCATCTGGTCCTATTACTTTTCATCTAATTTCTTCCTCATCTTCATGCTTAATGTCCCGGTTTGAGGTAAAACCAAATCAATTTTGTGTTCTGTAATTTTACATTTTAGTTAGGCCTCCTCTCACTCTCTGAAATTAACAGCATACTGTGGAGAAAACTGCTTGTTCTCAGAGTGATAAAGCCAATGTTTGTGATAAATGCCAAGGAATGGTGTGCAGAGAGGCCCTTGCTTATACTTATTGCTGTAACAACCAAGGTCAGCCAATTTTTGTTATTTGCCCCTTAGACAGTTGGACGGAAACGGAAGAAACGTAGAGGGGTCACACCTGTGGGGAGGAATGGACAGGACAGGTGACCCAAACCTGACCAACTGGGGTATTCCATCCCAACTGTCCCATGCTCAGTATAAAAGCTGAGGGATCAAAGGGTGAATTCTTCTTCCTGCAATGGCTGACGTCCGAAGAGGACCCTGTCTGTCCGTCTGCCTTTGATCCTGATCCATATGTTCCTGACTCCAGAGCTGGAACCCAATTCCCATCCGTTGCTGAGTCCAGTCTGGGACTTCCCCAGTGCCTGCCGGTGACGGGACTGTCATCCTGGGAGCGTGATTCAATTTTGTCTACATTGTATCTATTTCATTATTATCTTTTTTATTTTAATATTAATTCTTCATTAAAGTAGTTTAGTTCATTCTAAACTTTTGAATCTCCTTATCTCTTCCTCTCCTCTTTTTTTGGGGGAGAGGGGCATCTATCGGTCTGATTGCGGTGATTTTGGCTGAAACCACGATACTTCCTCATCTTCATGCTTCCCTCTAGAAGCATGAAGGCCTAGAGGGAAGCATGAAGAACTCATTTCTACTGACTAGTCAGAAAAACCTTTTCTTTGTAAGTTCATTGAGTGTTTATTGAAGGGTTCCCTTGTGGGCTATTACTATGGATCTATGACTTTGGAAACTTTGGGACACTGGGAAACACAGGCTTACTTGGATGGACATAAGACAAACAACGCGGATAATAATTCATGAGACTGAAGTGTGTGATAAAACTAGCTTTGCCTCCTTTAACTTTGCTGGGCAATCTCCTATAAGGCTTTTAGGGACTAATGATGTTGGGAGTACAGCAGGGATGCTGAGGCTAATACCAAGCAATAAACCTATGTAAAATTACTTGCATTCATGCAGTAAAGAAACCAATTCACAAGTTTTAACCTAACAGGCAGACAGATGTAATGAGTCTAGTTCTGTAACGGACCAACTGCTCTCTCACAGTTAGATTCCCTAAACAGTTACATTGGGAATATTTTGGACAGAAATAAAACTTTATAAACCCACCCACATACATTCAAAAAACTTTTCTAGCTCTCAGCAGGCTCTGAAGTATTTGGTTTTCTATAAAAAAAATCCACAACAAACATGAAACTATCTCTTCAGCTTTCCTCAGCTGCCCATCACTGCTCAATGCAAATGAGAATTTAAAAAGTAATGTCTCTAGGTTGGTGTGTTCAAAATCATACCTCTTGTAGAAATTCTTAACTTCTTTTTTTATTGGATGGTGGTGTTAATTTAGCTTTTTTCTCTTCTAGGAGTTTCATACTTGATTATCATGCATACCTTTAGCTTTTATGGATGTCATCTGATCGCTTGATAGGGAATAATGTAATTTCTACATTACATGTTGCCAGTGTTACATAAATATGATGCTTTTACCTGCAGTGTTCCATCCAAATTCATGTTAAAATCCAAAAACTATCTGGGACTTTTGAGGCTGAAGTGGCTGTGGCTCATAGTAGAGCAGATGCTCTGTGCAGTTACAAATAGGTGTACCTGCAGTGCCAGTAGGGACTGATGATATGGATATGCCAGAAGGTATTCTGTTTTGTTGTCAAGCGTTATTATCTAAATCTTCTTTGTTCTCATATGAAGCGTTTTCTTATTCCACTTTGCATGACAACCCTAGTTTATAGACCAGAATTTTAAGTAGTATATATACCAAGCCAAGACCTGTAGTCCCTGAGGTCTCTAGAATGTGTGGTTAAAGATATGCCAGAAGAAGTATACTGTGGAGGATTTGGGAATATAAACAAAATTGGGGAATAGCCTGGGCTACACCAGATGCTAGAGGGGATTGAGAAAGTATCTGGAAAGGTCAGAAATGGTTAAGCCTAAACATTATATAGGAAAATTGAGAAGATAAATCAGAAGAGGGAGGAAAGAATATCAGGTACAGTCAGACCATTTAGCACTGGTAACTAGTCTAAACTTAGTTCAAAAGCCAAATCCCAACATTTTCTGTCTGACTGCATACGAACATAGCACTCACATTAACTGTGAATAATTCTCCAGCACATGTTGTTGTTTTGGTTTGGTTTTTTTTCAGAGGAAAGTATTCTTTCTCTAATTAGACAACTACAAATCAAGGCAAGCTAGCATGTAGTGCTCTGAACTTCTCATGGTTTCCACACTGGGCAGCCAAATGTCTTAGAAACCTTATAGCACAGGGCTTTCCAATGCTTCCAGTCCCTTGTGGGCTGTGGGAGGGAGGCAGAGAAGAGGAAGGTCTCTACAGCAATGAGAAGGATATATAGGTTGGAGGCAGAGACTCCTTTTGTCTCTTACCTTGTTGCACAAAGGATCCATACACAAACCACATGGAGTTGTAGAGGGTTGTCGAGGTCATGGATCCCATCTGAAGGCGTGGCGGGTTGAGCCAGTTCAAGAGGTAGACCAGTAGCCCTACTAATAGCACAGTGCCAGCTATGCATGCCCACAGAGAGAGGTCAAACGGTGCCAAGCAGGCAAACATGTCCACTGTCTTCTCTGCCTTTCGAAGAAGCACGCCCACTGAGTAGTCCATGTAACGCGTTGTGAAGTCCACCACATTTTCCCTGTCAGGTGTGATGGTTAGGGCAGATATCCCTATATCAGCTCTCTGAGGAAAAAAGAGAACAGCATGCATAAGTAGGAGCTACAGAAAAGATCTTTGTACCTCTGCGATTTATAGCAGATAAGCTTATGGAGAAGCAGATGCAAGGCCAACGTCTTAAGCATCACCTATACGAACGTAGAAATGTGATTAAGGCTTGAACAGAATAGCAGTGGCATGTCTTTGTAAGCAAACCTCACTTAGTGGACTTGGACACATTAGCACTCCATGTTTTTTTTCTCCCAAGGAATCAAAATACTTTAAATACAGATAATAGCTGGAGAAAATCTACTTCTGGCCGTTTTTTTCAGCCTCACTTACTGAAGCCATCATTCTCATTGTGACAAAAGGTAGAACCTGTGTATAGTATTTCCAATCAGAGAAGAGTAGATAATCCATTCAGTTCCTTACTCTTTATTCTTCTGTATCCTTCTGTTGAGCAATTCCTCTCTATGCCAACCTGCTCTGCAGTTACCTTGGACCTGCTTTATGCCATTTACATTTTTTTGTAATTTAAGATCCTATTTCAGATGAGAAAAGGATGAATAACATTCCTTGATCTAATCATTGTATTTCACAGCACGGCTGGGTATTAGGTCTCCAGAGACACCAGGCACAACTACAGCAAGTGCTATTTTACTTTTCACAGATACAATTAGAACTGCAGTGAAAACAAGAAAGGATATTTAAAGCAGAGACATCAATACCATCTAAAAAAGCCCAAATACCGAATAAAAATACTATAAATTTTTGATATTTTAATATGGAAAAGGATACTTAAAATACTCTAAGCTGCTATTAATTTGATTTAATCCATTTCTGCTCTGCCTAAAGCACCATGTGGTCCTTTGGAAAAGGGTGAGGAGAGCACAAAGGCTTGAAAGTCTCAGTACTGTGTCAAATTTTATTAACTCTCTTGGATTTCTTTCTTTTGGCCCAAAGAAGGCAGAGATTACTAGCTCCTTAGAAATGTGATGGGAAATATTAAGTGAGAAGGTATGGCAGCTGAAACTGATTAGAATCAAATTTGCAAGTCATCTAGGCTATTTTATTACCACCTGCAAAACACCCTGCAGCCCATGGTACAAACATACTTATAATTACAGTGCACTTAAGACTGGTTTAAATGATGTTACTTTAACTTTATATTAATTGTTCACTGGCTTGAGAAAGTGGTAGAAGATAGTTGGAGGCTGATGATTTGGACAAAAAAGTGTCTGAAAATATTGATTTGCTTAAACGTCATGAATTAGAGCTTCAGCTTTAATTTGTGGGTTAGATTCTCTAGTGTCTTAAGTGAAGCTGTGTTGGTGTGCACAGCTGAAATTCACCTCATGTACCTTCTGACAATTTTTTGTGAGTGATGATTTAACTGCCCTTTGGCCATGAGCAGCAGAAGCTTAACCAGAAATCTAAGTAAAACTTTCATCAGAATTGTCCATGGAAACATTTAGATCATCCGAGTCTCTGTCCTCGGATTATTAAATTTTTGGTCAACAAGTGACTCTGCTAACAGTTAAGTCATAGCTCCACTGAGCAAGTTGCAAAGCACTCACCATTTGAACCATTTTCCACAACTGTGAATATGAACGTATTTAAAAAAAAATTTACAAATGTGAAAGACCAATGCCCTATGCCAATAGTTGTTAAACAGGAAAATATGGTTATATGTAATGAATAAGCATTTTGGTTTGGTTTATTTTTTTTTTCATGAATCAAAAAGCAAAATAGGAATTCAGAGTTAATCACATGGAAATAAGAAGTCCTAGACTTTGTTCTTGCTTTTTAACTTTAGCTGTATTCTCGATTATCAGCTTGTTAGTAAAATACTGCCCTACCACAGTAGACTATTGTGAGGTGCTAATTCAAGTTGTATTTGTCAGACTTTAAAGGTTACCCACTGAAAAGCAGTATCATAAGTAATGATACTTTTACCAAATAATAGATTACTCTAGAACTGAATCACTGTCAGAATTTTTTCTGCACCCCGGCCTCCCCCCTCCCCCTTTTTAAAGAGAAACAGATTTCTCCATTAAATGCATTGAAAGGCATTTCATGAAAAAGCATGTATTTGTGGAAATGCGGCTTCTATTTTACATCTCTCCAAATTCCCCAGCATTATGGTTCCACTCTGGTTATCAGCCATCTATGAGAGATGAACAATGTTGTCCTAATGGAAGTGTTGCATTTCTTTTGTCATACTGCACCAGCAGTTGTGATATAATTATGTCCTGTGATTAAAGAGGGGTAGTAAAATAAAAATTAGAAAGGAGACAGATAAGTCCTGACTTCCTGGTACTCTAAGTTACACTGGAATATGACAATTTATACTCTTAACTTACTAAGTGGAATCATAAATTCAAGTTTAGTAGAAAACTGTACGCTTAGCACAAAATCAAGCTTTAGCTCAACTTAATAGTTGAATTACTGACGGTGAGCATTCTTAATTACATATAGATTCTGTCAACTTGTATCAGAATTTTAAAATAAAAAAATTAAACGCTTGTCATTAACATGTCAAATTGGATCAGAGAAGACATCAGTTTGAAGAAGTCAAGGTTCACTTAGTTCTTCTGAGATAGAAAGGAAAATGCATGCAATTATGCCAATATTTAGATGGAAAGCTGGCAATCTGAATTATAAACATGTAAACCTCTTCACTCACTAAGTATTCACAGTGCTAAAATCAATCTACTATCACATCTTAGATGTCTGTTTAACACATTTCTGGTGAATGAAACTGTGACTCCTGAAACTGACTGACTAAAAAAACCAGCAGAGGGCATTATTTTTCTTTATGTGACCTGCTTAGGAATTTATCCTAATTTATCTTTAATTTATCCTAAGGTCATTGTAGAGCAACCTTACCAGAATCAGAAATTCCAAAACAAATGGCCAAATGAGTCTGATAGCTTCATTACTGGTGTCACAGAACCAGCTCATCAGCAAAGCCTAGAGACCCCTGAAATGCCCTGGTGCTATGACTTAAGAAAGCACACCTCATACACACAGAGAGCAATCTTATGATGATTCCTGTGGTTCATGATCAAGAACAGGGAAAATAAATGAATCTACTTTAAATTGCTCCCCTGCGGCCTTTCATTTTATTCCTTTTCAATGTTAAATCAAGTTTCAACAAATGCTAGAAGCAATAAATCACAATCCCACATGTTACACAGTTATTAATATGGACATGGAAAAATTAATCAGAGATATATTTTTGCTCAAGTTAACACACACACATCCAAATACTTCTCATTTTAGTCAGCTATTATTTTTAATTCTCACTTTGTCCTTCCTGTATGTTTTCTTCCTTCCTATGCTACTTGCCTTAGGAAGATGTGTTAAAAAAAAAAAAAAAAAAGCTTTGTAAGATACTTCTACTTGGCTTGCAGTTTCTCTTAGAAATGTTTAGGCATGTATTTCGTTTTCCTTTTCTGATGGACCTAAGTGAAATCAGGCAGCTTTCTCTATGCTATCTTCTTCTTATTGCTCTTAACTGGAAAAAAATCCTAGCAATCAAGATAGCATGGTAAAATGTGGAAAATAATGGTTGATGGGTTGAATATCACTGGGAAGTACAGAACCATGCTGGAAAGACTACTGACCTCTGCCAGAAGTTGCATTAGTCACTTCTCTTGCCTGTCACACAGGCTCATCTTTCTGGTGATACGGACTTTAGGGCAACTAAAGGAAGAGCTGTGAAAACACCCAGACAACTAACAGACAGAGAAAGATCTGCAGTAAAGTCTGCTCCCCTGAGTTGGTTTTAACTTCCCCATAGAAAGCTTCTCCATAGAAAGCTGCTGCTTTCTGAACTAACCTGTTTGTGAGCTGAAACTCTGTGGGATGCCCTGAAAGCCCTGGTCATTCACAGGAGCAAGAGCATCACAAGAGCACTTCTCTCAAAGAGCATTTAACCTCCCAGATCTTCTGGTTCAGAAGATACGTGGAGCAATGATGTACCTAATATAGGTCTTGATAAGCAAAGGAAGGGAGGCTTGAATCTGTTTCCAAATTCAAATTAAAGCCCAGTTGCTTTGATGTGCTGATTCCAGCTCCTATTTTAGCAATCAGCAGAGACCTTGTCTTCAAAGCTGGAACAGAGTGAACTTGGCATAGTCTCACATCTGTGAGGCCAACTGTGGACCTAGGGCATGTATTTGGCACTGCGGGGCTTCTGCCCGGCACGGCAGCTCAAGCAGGGCTGCTGCAAGCGAGAGCAGCCCATGACTGCTCTCACTGATAGCAGGACCTGCATCAGAGCCCACTGCACACTGAATCAGGTTAATGCAAACAGCGTATTTTGAATCTTGAACACAGAAATTATGTGCTTGCCACAGCAACTGCCATTTCATATAGCACATCTTCCGTAGTGGCCACAGACATCCTCTCAACAAGATGTACTCAAAAAGAGAAGGCAGCTATTTCCCGTTACCCTTGAGCGGGAATTGTCTTTTGTAGAAACACATTGTTCCCAACTAATTTCTGGCTCATGCACTAACAGGCAAAGATCACTCCCTCTGTTTCTGGATTTCCTCCACACGTTGGCCAGACTATCGTGTAAGGCTTGGTTGGGAAAACAGGGAAACATTCTGTTTTAAACAGGTTAGACCTTTAATTTAAAACTATTCCCTGCTCCTTTGCTTCCCCTGACAAAGTTGTCAAGCAGACAGATATTTGAGTTCTGGAAGCAGAACTCGGTTCACAGTAAATAAGAAAGCAGCCTTTCAAGAACAGCTTGCACTTGGTAAGGGGTAGATATACATTGGCTGCTCGCCCAGAGGTTCTCTTTTACCTTAAGAGGGAGAGGACACAGTGAACCTTTACTGTTGACTATATAAGGGGCAAGGAAGATAAAAAATTATACACTGCCATAGTATTGGGAAAATATGCTGTTTGAATTTCAAATGCAGTTCCATTAACTCTTCATACTTTCTAACTGTATAGAAATATTTCATATCCATCAATACTCATTTACAACAAAATTATAGCAGACTTGTAGATCTGTTCCACTCATGGCATCTACTTACAGAACTAGGTGGTTACCACCTTAAGGGTGTTATTAGAGTTATATATGTGTCTCTGCCTGCTAAGGGGACAAGAGTGCCATACATATTTTTCAGTGAACCATTTGATTTCAGTTGTTACGAGTTCTGCTTTAGGAATCATTCATTTCAAATAAATAAAAAATGTTCCAGACACATTTCCAACTCCAGAGCCATCTAGGACTAAGAACCCTCCATCCTGTGTTATGCAGTGGCCTGCTGAGTACTGTAGGGAGCAGGCTATATTATAAGATCAGATTTTAAAAGCAGAAAAAAATTATAAAAATAAATCAATAGGCCATTGTTGTGTTACATCTCATAATTAGACAACAGATTTTTGTTGGTAGGTTTAGAAGATGGAGGAAAATATGCTTTCCTAAGCTCCAACTTACCATCTATGATCACAGCATTCCACATTCTAGCTTCGTAAAGGCATAGGGAGATAGCAAAGAAAGTTTATTACTACAGCGTAGATGTATGAACTGTGCCATGGGTATAGTTTGCATGGTTGTTTTCCATTCCAGCAGGCTTCCAACTGATCAGAAAGGCAGAGCGGGTAAACCTATCACTAATATTTATTTTTTTTTTTTTGCCATGGGGATTGTTTTTTCATTTTTATTTTAATTTTTTGGCCCTTTACTGTAAGACTTACTTTCCAGCATTTTGCTAGATTGCTGAAGTATTAATGATTAGCTCCTGTATCTGGCTCCTTATTCTTTGCTGTGATTATCAATTAAATTCCACCTGAAGATTTGGAAAAGTACTTCCATAAACGAGTAAGTTATTTACATTAGTATCTACTGCAGTTATTTAAGGAAAAAAAATCAAACCATAAATGTAGGTCTCCATAGCTGCACAAGCCACCCCTACAGGTTGACCAAGAGCAAATAAAATATATATGTTCACAGCATAAATGAGACATCAGCGGAATAGAGTCTGCATAGCTCTGTCTTTCTCTCTTAATGGGAGAAAACGCAAAAAGACAAGATGTGAAGAGTGGAAAAAAGAAAAATATGGCACATTTATTTTGTTTAATTTATTTATGATACAATATTGAACATTTAATGTAAAATTAAGTAGACTAAATGGTTTATTAATTACAGAATAGAGAACATATACTCTTGATTCATACATCTACATAATGTGTTATCATATATCAATAAAACATTTTCTGTTGATTATATACTTCATGTATTCATCACACCAACATTTTTCTAAGTGCTATACATTATTTATGTAATGTATCACTAATTACTGCAAGACCAATTTTTCCTCTTTCGAACAGCCTCTTCAACTCATTTGTGTCAGGTCTTGCCAAACTAATTAGGATGCTGTGCATCCCATTATTTGACTGTATTCAAATTTCATACTGCTGTACTTTCGTAGGAAAAAAGAGATTGCCCTGCTTCATAAACAGCAGCAAGCACTATTTCTAGCTTTTTCTTTACTGCCCAACATGCCCAGGCGTACTATCAAATGCTGGTGACACAGGCAATGAACAAAGTGCTATTGCTGACTCAATAAAAATGGTTACTGGCTGATGCAAGCATAATATACCACATATTATTTAGCTTTATCACATGACCCTATTTAGTTAGTTATTAATAATCTTACCTTAAACACCAGTTCTCCTATCAGTCCATTCCATGACCCATCATCCTGAGGACTCCCATACTTGTGGTCCGGTGCAACATAAATTTCATATTTAAAGCCGAGGTAAGTGGCCAAGGCTTCCAACACGTCGATTGAGAAGCCCTGATACTTCTTCGGTTTTCCCAGAACATTTTCAGACACCATGACAAAGGGCTCTTCCTAAACAGAAAACAAAGGCAGCAACTGTTAATAAAAAAATTTAGATGCTGTTTGTTTTTTTTTTTTTAAGTAGAGGAGGATCTATTTAAATACTGTGTATACAAAACTTTCCTATAACACATTGTTAGCGGTGCCTCTTGCGTTCTGCAGAATGCTATTTTGTTATGTATTTACTTCAACAGAGAGATTTTCTTCACTACTGTGCATTTCAGCCGTAAATCATCTGTTGTAACATTACAACTGAAACGCTTTTCAGTAATGCATTCTGTCTGCACTTATGCTCGGCAGGGCAGACACGCACTCATATTTCTGCCCATAAATACAGAGGATTCTACAGCGCTGCCAGTTTCCACTGCCTGGGCAAAGACTGTATCTGACAAACACAAGTACTAGTTCATGCTGTAAGGAATAAAAAAGATGGCAAAATGAGCTGCACCACAGAACCACGCATTTCTTTTGTCCTTCTACTGTTATCTGAATCTGAATATAAGCTGGTTGACTTTTGATTAGTTTCAGGAGAATCAATTATAGGGCTTATGTTTGTCAATTGGTTGAATATTTATCAAAACGATGCCCATAATAAAGGATGCAAACAGATACTGAAAGTTGGAATTGATTGGTAAAATTTCCAAACAATATGTTTTTCTATCTTTTCCTTTTCTCTAAGATCTGCAATTGTTCTCTCCATTTTTTTTATTAACATTTCCAATAACATTCTCAGAAAGAAATTTTTTTTGCTAACTTTAATTTCTTTTTTCCCTTCTGTGTTATTCTTCTTGTTGAGTATTTCATTTCTAGACATTCTTCTTCATATCTTTTTTAAAATGAAACACAAAAAGAGATCATATTTCTGAGCACAAAAAAATACATTTGCTATAGATGGATCTCACTTACGCTTGTTCTTCATTTTGTCTAAGAATATCTATCTGATCTACTAAGTAGAGCAAAAGTATCAAATTTCCCCCAAAAGCATGAAGGCATTGTAACTTAGGGTTTTTTTTTAACTGCTCTACATTTCTTCCTTTTAATTCTTCACACAGTGGTGTAATTTAATATGAGTTCATCAGAAACATCTATTCTGAGGTGTAAAAAGTTAGTTCTGGCTTGTCATGATTTGGCCATAACAGGCACCTGAAATCACTTCCTAACCGCTTCCTCCTAATCTGCATAGTCCACAAGAATACAGATGAAACTAGAATTGATTTTCCATAGTATTTGTGGCCTAAACTTTAATTGTATCTCCAGAGACATTTCTGTTGGTGTTCAAATGATTTTTTAAAAATTATTATTCTACTACTCATCTCTGTCAATCATTTTGAAGCCAAATTTCACAAATATTTCACAAATACATCACTAAATATTTTTAGTTTCTTAACATGTCACTCTATATGAACAGGTATCACTGAATTGCAGGCAGGATGTTCTCAGAATAAGAAAATATCATTTTTAAATGCTTGAGTTAACTTTCATGAAGATAGCCACTTGCTGAGGATGCTGCCAAAGAAGCAAGGATGCAGCCAGAATGCACTGGAATGATGTTGTTTTCTGACTGGAAATGCAGAAGAAAAAAAAAAAACAAAAACCCCTAAACCAAACAAAACCCCAAGCAAACAAAAACATTCCAGAAAAAAAATAAAAGAAAAAAAAAAACCCAAAAAACCAGGAAGAGTTGTCAGTTTCAAGTTATTATTTCCCACTTGTCAGATAGAATTTCTTTCTTACAAATTTTCCAAGGTCAGCCAAATGGAATAAAAATGGAAGACAACAACCGCAAGTGATTTTTTAAAGTAGTACTGCAGCACTTGGGTTCCAAAAACACTGAAGGAATTAAGACTAAGTTGATGAAAGCCTCTCCTAAATGAAAACACAGAGTGAATTCAACTTTGCTGATCACTTGGATGAGAGATTACCTGCATACAGACTCCAAACTGCTGGAAAAAATGCCTTAACAAAAAAAGAAATATTGTAATGTGTCAATCGAAGAACATTATGCACAAAATTCTTAAGAATTGTATGTACAAAGGGTGTTTTAGAAGTTCCTATTTTCATATTAGAAAGGATTTATTCTTATCAATTCTAAGTCATTAAAAATAGTTGCTCATAAACTGAATTTTTATTCAGTTAGTTAAAAAGCAATTGCTAATTGTACTGATATAAAGCACTGTTTAAAATGCAGTGTGTTATCACTAATTTCAGTCTGTTTGCTGTTGAGAGATTTACAAGACCCCACAAATGTCCAGCGTGCTATACATTTAATGAAATACAAATAATCAAATAGCTTTATGCAGAGCAACTAACATTTCCCAATTTCTATTAAAGCCTGGAGCAGCAATATATTTAATCATATTCTAAACAAAACAAAATGATAGGTACGGTTTTTTGCAATTGTTTACATTTCTCAGAAGGCATTCAAAGAGGACAAGAATATTTGTCTTGATTTTTCCCCCCCCATAAATGCTGCAAGGTGAAACTATGCCAACTGTCTTTTTGTTCACTGGGAGGGTGGTATGGAAGCTCCTAATGAAGGAGATATAAATCCCTACAATATTCCTGTTAAAATTATTGTCTCCATCCTTGAGAAAGCAGATCTGATAGAAAGAAAATACACAAAACAAAAGCAGTCAATACATTTCTCACCTACTGAACGGAAAACTAATTCAAACAAATAACGAGCTCATAGAAATTCAGTGTCAGACTCACAAGCTAACTAATGAGTTTGGAGGTGACAAAATTCACCAGGATGATGAAGCTTCCATTCAACCCCAATAAATTCAAGAAAATCCTGGCACACATTCTCTCCAAAGCAAGTGGCAATTCAGACTAAATAAACAGGTCTTTCTCAGAGAAGCCATACAATTACCATCATTGGAGACACTCAGGACTGACCTGGACACAGTCCTCGACAACCTGCTCTAACATTAGCCCTGCTTCACACAGATGCCATGCAAGAGCCCCTTCAAACCTAAATTGTTCCAGGATGCAGTGAAGTGACCAAAGGAGGCCCACTGTTCCTGCTTTTCCTGTTCTTCCACTTTTGGAGGTTCTCTAGGGGACTGATAAACCTCTGTGGGGCAAGAGAAGACTTCACAGCCTGTAAAGTTGGGGAAGTCTGGAAAAGCAGTCAAAATGTGCATGACTAAGGAGGAAAAAAGAGAAAGAAGAAAAAGGAAATGAGTGGATTGCTTCCCCTTAACTTCTTGGTTTTGCAAGATGGATGATCTGCCTCACTGGGCCCCATAGCCATCAAATATATTTAGAAGATGGCTTTGCATACAACCTCAATGAAGATCCTTTAAGATAGGAGCTACTTTCTTTACTTTACCCCCAGTGTGCCTCCTTGTCAACTGAATGCAACACTACAAAGCCCATGATAAGGGCTCCTCAAAATAGGTCCACATTTATCACTGTCTGGTTTCTTCGTGGAATCCAAGCTGTGCTGCCCTGATACAGAGGAGAATGTGTTTAAGACTTGATGTGGATCAAAGGATTTTACAGCGTTATGGGTTAACCATGATCGACAGCTTAGCACCACACATCCAGTACTACCTGCAGCAAAATGAAAGTCAGCAGCAAACAGGTACAATTTATATTGGCTGAAGAAGAGCATATTGCTTTTTGTAACTGTAAGAAGGCAAAGTCTTATTCCAGAGATCATAGAATCATGGAATTATCTAGATTGGAAGGGACTTTTAAGATCATATAGTCCAACCATCAACCTAACTGATAAAAAAAAAACCACCACAAAACACAAAAACCAAAAAACCACAACAAGCCACCACCCCCACCAACCCCCCTCTCCATTACTAACCATGTCTCTAAGCACCATGTCAACCCATCTTTTGAATACCCCCAGGGATGGTGCCTCAACCACTTCCCTGGGCAGCCCAGTCCAACCCTTTCAGTGCAAATATTTTTCCTAAATATCCAACCTGAACTTCCCCTGGTGCAACTTGAGGCCATTTCCTCTTGTCCTATTGCCTGCGACTTGGGAGAAGAGACTGACCCCTGCTTTTCTAGAACCCCCTTTCAGGTAGTTGTACAGAGCAATAACGTCTCCCCTCAGCCTCCTTTTCTCTAGGCTAAACAACCCCAGCTCCCTCAGCCTCTCCTCATAAGACTTGTGCTCCAGACCCCTCATCAGCTTTATTGTGCTTCTCTGGACCTGCTCCAGCACCTCAATGTCTTTTTTTGTGGTGAGGGGCCCAAAACTGGACACAGTACTGGAGGTGAGGTCTCACCAGTGCTGAGTACAGGGGCACGATCACCTCCCAAGTCCTACTCACCACACTGTTCTTGATACAGGCCAGGATGCTGTTGGCCTTCTTGGCTCATGTTCAGCCAACAGTTGACCAATACCCCCATGTCCTTTTCTGTCAGGCAGCTCTGCAGCCATTCTTCCCCAAGCCTGTAGCGTTGTGACCCAAGTGCAGGACCCAACAGCCGATGAGGCCAAGATGATTGCCCTTGAACAAAAGAACCTGCAAAATGCTAGCAGACTAGCACTCTTTGGAAGGTTAAAGGCAGACCCAAGATTAGGCTACATGGCATAAAAAAAGGAAAGCATCGGGAAAGATGACAGACATGACAGTACAAATACATTCAAGAAGCAGCTCATAAAAATGTTTTTCATTTACTTATTATGACTAGCTTTATAAAACTTTTTAAGGAAGAAGCTACACATTAAGACCGACATAGCTTATCAACGTGCTACGTATTAGGACTCATATAATTTAAAATCTTCCTCTCACCAGCTGCCTTCTCATGGGATAGCTCTGGTATTGCTGGATTCCCTTATTTTAGAGACATTCTACTACTGAGTCATCACATATCTACTCAATTTTTGTCAGGTGAGTTCATCTGATTGCCAGGGGTCCAGACAAATGCCAGAGCTACGATAAATGATGGGATAAGACTGAACAAGCAGAAGTGAGAACGTACCAAGAATGTGTCCTTTTTCATATCAGGGGATGGTTAAGCAACTCAGACACCTTACCCAAAACTATCTTCAGTGCAACACAATAGTATTTCACTGAATTTCACTGAATTTTTTAGAGTTGGAAAGGACCATAGAGATCATCTAGTCCAACTCCCCTGCTGAAGCAGGATTGCCTAGAGGTAGAGCATGTTACTCAGGACTG
>JAOQGH010000032.1:29421986-29472275 GCA_025769975.1 Gallinago jamesoni
CCCTGCCCATGGCAGGGGGGTTGGAACTCGATGATCTCTAAGGTCCCTTCCAATCCAAACCATTCTATGATTCTATGTCCTGTTGTTATTTAAAGCTTTAAGCAGGGTTGCTAATTCTGATCCCAAACTAGGTAATAACGATACCACATAAGCCAATACCACGGTAAAGATACCATAAGAATGACAGCAACATTACCATATTAACTATAATGATACCAGCGTCCTCCAGAAAGGATGTGGGATTTAGCCCCTCTACCCTGTGATTTGCAGCCTCCCTCTGCTACAAGGCATCTCAAACCCAGAAAGAACACACCCCAGCAGGAGGAGCAGCCCTGACTGACAGAGGAAAGTACAGGTTTGCTTTCTCCATGTGCTCGAGTAGGATGAACATGGGGGACACCCTCCAGTCATAAAGCCTGTTGGATTTCATTACTGCAACCACAGACATATTTCAATGAATTTAACAGAATTTTTAGAGTTGGCAGGGACCACAGAGATCATCTAGTCCAACTCCCCTGCCAAAGCAGGATTGCCCAGAGGTAGAGCATGTTACTCAGGACTGCATCCAGGTGGGTCTTGAAAATCTCCAAAGAAGGGGACTCCACAACCTCCCTGGGCAGCCTGTTCCAGGGCTCTGTCACCTTCACTGTAAAGAAATTTTTTCTCATTTAAGCACATTTTACAAATTAGGGCTTATCTCTGAAATACTTGGTTGAGTGAAGAGAAGTTATCACCATTTTCAACCTGCAGAACTGAAATGCACAGATTACATGACTTGTACAGCTGCGAAGTGAATCCAAGTGTGCCGGGTCAGGAACAAATGCCTTAACCATAGACTGTTTTCCCTCTATCTTATTTTAATGTTTCAAAAACATTTTCACTTACATATGCACCTGTGTTCTGGGGAACCATAACTGTAAAAGCAGAAAAAACAATAGAGGAAAGCACACATTAGATGAGAACAATGGAAGGTGCAATCCAAAAATGAGATGTCTAGACTCAGAGAAAGAGTCCTCCTGAAAGGACTGCTTTCCAGGGTAAAACTGCAAGTGGACAAGAGAGATTGTAATGTACCCTAGTCCAGGGAGAAGATACAGCAGGGCAATATAGGCAACAAAAAGAAACGTCACACATCCAAAACCCAGCCCTCAACCTCTGCCCTGAATTTTAAACAGTGGGAATCAGTAGACAGAGAATTAATTTTCTTATATTTTAAAAATATCAGTGGAAATCAGAGGTTGAGCGATCTTGGAGCAGTCTAGATTCAAGCATAGTGGGAAAAAAATGCTGCACTTTATTGATACTTTCCAACAAGATAAAGGCTAAAAGGTTTGTCTATTCAGAAATTAGGTTCTGGTGCACACAAAAATGAAGTAACACAAGGTTTAAGAGTACAAAATGTATTTTTTATTTACTCTGATGAAATTCTCAGACACATGCCAATAATTTGGATGTAACAGTTGGTGGGAAGTAATCTTTTATATCCTTTATTAGACCACCTAATAAAAATTAAAAATAAGAAAGAAGAGACAAGCAGAGAAGGTCTTCACATTTGAACACAGAAGGAGAAGTACTCAAGCTAAATGGCAGAAAAGAACAATTACTCAGAGTTTAACTTAGTTATGTTAATCAATTAGACATTCAAAGAGAAGCATTGGTTTGTGCTACAGAGGCATGTGATAAAATCAAGAGATCAGTTCAAGGCTTAGAGGAGGCAGGGAGGGAGAGCAAGAGAATAATTGCTTGTGAAGAGTTCAGGAACAACTTACATGTAGAGAAAAAGTATATCCCTAAACCCAGAGTCTCTATTCAGGATGATTTTTAGCAGCCAGTAGAGAATAGTGACTTTAAATCTAAAGCTTTGATAGTCATCTTTTAGTTCTTCAATGAAAATCAGGTTTTGGAGGTTCTTGTATAGATTCTCTCTTTTTGGACAAATTATAGAAAGCTCTCTTGAAAGTAAAGAAAAAGTATCATTCAAATCTTCAACACAGCACCCTAACTAGATATGTGAGAGGAAGAAAAAGTTGCATTCAGTGGCCTGTTTTCAGCCACCATGGGTGGTTTCAGCCCGCGTCTTAATGATTTTATATGCACACTACATCATCCGGACATCACTGAATGGGCAACAAGACAGATTTTCTCTTACAAGGGTAGATTCTGTGGCTTTAAATCGAGACTTATTTCAGGATAGAAGCTGTATGGAACCATGATACATTTATGAGAGTCTTGTGCTTTCCCTAAAGATAAAAATGCTAGAAAAATGCTAGAATGGACTTTATAAATGGAAATGCAAGACAAAATGTCTGGCAGAAAAACTTCCTAGCCAAGTGGCTATACAGAAATTATTAAGTAAAGAAGAAGTTATTGGCTTGTGAGATCAGAGAAACTGATAACTGCTGGGATTTATAATACGTATCAGGGCTTGACTCTAAAACTGCAGATGGATGGACTTCTGTGCTTCTACTAGTTTTGAAATGAGGTAATTATATGTATGGTTAGAATTCACAAAGCATATGAAAATGACCTCTGTGTCTACTCATTAGAAAATTCTGAACACAATGGGATATAATACTTTAATATTGACACTCTATATTCATTAAATGGGGCACTCTATTCATTAAATCTTCCCTTCTTCTCTACTGAAAGTAGAAAGAGAGACAGAAAAAAAGAGAAGCAAGAAATGAAGCTCAGTCGCGAGCAAGGTTGTCAATCCGTACTTAGCACTGATTCTTGAAACAGTGGACAGGCACATTAAATGATTCACATAGCCCAAGCAGAACCTCAGCAACCATATGAAATAAATATTCACTGTGAAACTTTGAAGCTCCCATCACCTGCAAGTGCTAAGAAACTCCTCCCAAAACTGAAATTCACTCTCATTGCTGGATCTCCTGATTCCCTTACAATGGTTGCTGCATGACCAAGCACACGCACCGTAACCAAAAAGTCTCATAAATTGTAACCAAAACATTTTCAAGCACAGGGTGCACTGTCTTGCTGTAAAGCGTAATTACTTTTCTCTTGACTCATAAAATAATTAACCTCCCACTTTTAAATGTTAGCCATTTTGCATTTCTTTCACCAAAAGATTTCAGTGAAATATGCAGCCCCAAATACTTGATTTTCTCAAGTGCTTTATTGACCACAGTTTTGGGGATTTCATTTGGCTAGGAACAGCACAGCAGCTTGTAATTTTTAATTGAACAGCAATGTACATTACTTGATGTTAGAATCAATGACTAAAATTTAATTGAAACTTCCATTCTCTCATTACAGAAGTTCTCCCACTAGCAACAGTTACAAAAGTTGCTGCAAAACCTAACACAATCCTTACCCCTTAATAACACTAAAACAAAGATGAAGGTTTCAAACCTACGAAATATTAGATAATTAAAGTATTATACTCATTCAATATCCTATTGTGCCAACGGGCTGTGTAACAGTATTGGCATCAAAACCCACTGTTGTCATATCCTGTGCTTTTCAAATAGACTGATCAGAAAATCAGTTGTACTAACAGAAAAGTCACCTTGCTTGCAGCAAGAAGCTAGTTCATGTCCCAGAAGCTGAACACAATATTAAAGGAAGGGGATTTTACATTTGATCTTTATTTGCCACTGTCCTGATGCATGTGCTCAGTCTCTTGCTTTTTTTAATGGCAGTTTTATTGTCATCTTCAACAAGACAAGAGTTTGTGCCTTCAGTTACAGTACCTTAAAGAATACTTTTTCTCCCAAATGAAATAACAGCTTCTGGGTTTATTATGCTATTTTATTTAGTGCTACAGCAGAAAATGTGAGCCCCTCTCCCCAGTACTTCCCGTCACTCTGCAATGGGACTAATGCTTCTTTCAAAGTGATCTATGGCAATGGTCTATTAGGATGCAGCCAAGCTTTGCTTATTGATTTTAATTCACAATAGCTTAATGCATTTAATAGCTCTTTCTGAACCATTATAGTTATATGATAGGAATATGGATTGAAATTGGAATCAATTGGAGTTTTTTAGAGTATGTCTAAACAGCACAATGGTAACTTTAATGTAGCTAGCTCAGATACTGGAATTAGCAGAAGTGTAGTATGGGCATATTAACCTGCTGTGAGCTGCATTGTACTTCTTCCAGCAGCCACACAAGAGCTCCTATTCATCACGAATTCATATAATACTTCATGACATTGCGCTGTTATGCAGTTCACCTCCTTTTCTATCTTGCATAGTGTGCAAGGATTATTATAATCAGAGTAAGAACCTTTTTCTGTTTAAAAGTCAGATTTCCTGTGTGCTCTGTGAGCTATACAAATCGCTCTGGAATGCAAATATGCACACAGAGCAGATGGCTAAGGGTCAGTGAGAAGATAAGAGCTGAGGAGCCCTGAGAGGTAGCCCTTGACATACAGACAAGTTAGGTAGGTGCAATGCAAAACCTGATAGGACCAACCTTACTGTCAAACTGTGGGCCCAGCCAGCCCCAAAACATTTGAATTCCTTGATATTCACCTCATCTAGTATATAGCATCTGCTACTTTGGAAAAATGGACTGCAAATATTAATTGAAAACAAAAGCGGCTGGGGTTCCCAGCTTTAATACTTGTAAAACAAATGATCAAAGTAAGCATGTATGGTATGAATAACCGTAAGGTTTATGACCTACCTGTTTTAGTACAAACTAGGTAGCTCAAAGGGACATAAACCAGATATTAAATGCAACCTGTGCCCAGTCAGTAGCATTTTCAATTTGGCCCTTTTGCAGGGGAGAAGAGGAATGAAAAGACAGGCTCTGTCTCTAACAAGGGATCTTAGCTTCTGCTGTTATAACACTAATTTTAGTATTTTGAGGAAATCCCACCACAGTGCAGTATACTGCTTGAGAAAAAAAAAATTATTTTCCAAAAGAAAGCCACATACACGTGCAAATGTTTGCAGATGGAGGAAAATGAATGTGAAGTTTAGGGGGAGGAGACTACACCAAATCTAAATCTGGCAAAGCAAGCAATACCTATAACGGCACACTCTGTCCCAATGGGTGCTTGTGCCCCAATTACAGTGATCAGTTATCTACGCTGATCAATTGCAAGGAAACAGCTGAAATAGCTCCTTTCCTCATTTTCTGCTTATTAAAGTAACCCTAAATGGGACTGGAAACTAGTAGAAGAGAAGAAAGGCAGATAGTTGAGAGCAGGAGGCACTTTAGGAACCTTATTTTCTTCCACCTCTGTTTATGTGCCATCATTCTTAGTCCCCAGGAAGGAATTGCACAAATTCCACTCCTGTCTGCCTTGTTGCTTTTAATACTGCCACTTTCTCTGCAATGATATTAAAGATTCAATTTTTTCATCAAGCACCCAAGTGTATTAAATACACTGATGTGCACAATAGCACATGTAATGATAGCATACTGTCTGCGTACATGGAGGGGAGGAGTAGTGCAGAAACATGGCCAATATAATGGCAAGAAAAGGTTATGGAGGTCTGGAAGGGATTAGCATCTCAGCTGACTAGTGCAGTGTAGAAAGTTTGGGCTTAATTCAGTGTATGGCACTGATATGTATTCTGTACAGTAAACTAGGATGTGTACAGTCAGTGCCAGAAGGCACCAGAGCTTAAGGAGCAACTTTTATGTGCTAATACCTTCTGAAATGCTGGATGGGAGTGCATGCTAGAAAAATAGTAGGTGCTGTTTGTTATGCAGGGTAAGTAAGGCAAAGAGGTGAGGAGGGAGAAAGACATATGAAATCTTGTCTTGAATGTTCATAGTAATTATTACTGCCACGTGATGCAATTATTACCAACTTTCAGCCTTAAAATTTCTATCTGCTTGAGAACATAAGCTAAAAACCAGAGAACTTTAGGATCAAGCTGTCTCACTGGAGCTAGTATTTTCCAGCACTGTCTCCTTGTTTTCTAATTATACCTGGCACAACTGAAGTCTAGATGTCTTTCCTTATTTTCAGAAATTAAAGTGTCTACGTGAAGAGCATGAGATAACATAATCAGGCTTAGAAATGCAATAAAAGTGCATGTTTTTTACAATTAAATTGTTTCTAAACATTACCTTCATAAGATGAAATATTTACTTAAGAAGCAGTATAAAATGCATTTTAGAGAGTCTGGGGATAACAATATTATTACATTTCCTGCATACTCTATATTAAAAAATATCTAAATTTCACATAATTCTGACTAAAGTTCCTGAGCATAGTTAAGTCAATACAAACTGCTCTTGCAAATCTGTCTCCTTAGATTGTAATTCTTTATATATGTTACTATGTTGCTTTATTCCAGTAATACCAACCGATTTTGTTTTATTTGCATGGAAATGAAAGCTAGAAAGAATCTCTAAAACCTTCTTTCCTTTCTTTGACTCATGATAAAGCTTCCTAGACTAAGCAAGACGAAAAGAAACCTACTCTTCCTGGACACACCATGGGCAAATTAGAGTCCACAGCTTCCATAAAACTGAATGCCTAAGTATTCTTTGCATCAGCAAGTGTAATAGGAGTTCTGAGAGCTACTCTTACACCGCTGACAAATGGAAGAGAAATCAAGACACGGGGATTTGTTGCTGCCTAAGACATTATGCACACTTTACAACTCGTGATGGAATATTCTAGAACTTCAAGTAGTTTTGAAATACTTTAACTGATCAGACATGGCATATACTAAATACATTAATGAGTTATAGCACATAGAGACTTTTTGACAGACTCCAGATAGAATAGACTATTTCACTCACAGGTATTCTGCCATTCAAACTCAGCTGCATAAATGGCCATCAAAGAATGATTTATCTCCTACAGGTAAAAGAGTAAAACATGTTTCCGCAAAACACTTCTGCAAAATACTACAACTGATGAAGACAGTCAAGTAATGTTTCTTAACCTGGCTGCCTCCTAAGGCATTTCTGCTGCCTTAGGAAATTCACTACAGTGCCCCAATATGCCAATAATGTTGAGACACACAGCAACACAGAATTTAGTATAATACATGCCTTAATTAAAATTATTTAAAAAAAATATTGTAGGCACTGGCGCATAGAAACTGCAGCCTGACAGAATGAAGAAGGATTCATAGAAATGCACACCATTCAACTGTGAAAGTGCGGAAAGAGATCAGGACTACATGAGAAAAGTGAGCGCCAAAAAATGGGAGAAAATGGAAAAGGCATTATCTATGAGACTATTCTGATTGTACACTATTATGATATTTATTCAGTATTTCCTGAGGCATCTCACACATAATCTTTGCTGCAGTTGATCTTTATTTTACAGTCATTCACTGATGTTTTTGTCCTGCCATTTTTTTATCTTTTATCACCTTTGACTGTTTGTTCCTCTGTGTAGACTTAAACACTGTCTTATTTCATCTCTCTTATGCCTTTCCTTTTTCCTATTGCTCTGAAAGCTACTCCAGCTTCTGGCAAAGGACTTTTGTTACTTTATTTAACACAGTGTTGGAAGTCAAATCCCAAAGACAGTTTCAGCTTTTAAAACCAGGACTTAGTTTTTTTTATCTTTTCTGTGTTCAATAGAAAAAGGGACTGAAGGTGCAGACCTGCCAGCTCACGTCCCTAAAGATACTGCCTACATTCAGGTTTGTTTCTCTCCTAATCTGGGCAACAAATGCTCATGTATTTAATGCCAACCATTGAGAATCAAACTGGTCCACGTACGATAGTATTTTTCCTGGTATAAGCGATGCTATTGGTTTTTTTGGGGTTTTGGTTTTGGGGTTTTTTTTGCAA
Source organism: Gallinago jamesoni (assembly GCA_025769975.1). Lineage (NCBI taxonomy): Eukaryota > Metazoa > Chordata > Aves > Charadriiformes > Scolopacidae > Gallinago > Gallinago jamesoni. Next base: position 29,429,731 of record JAOQGH010000032.1, read on the forward strand.
GTTTTGTCTGCCCTTCTGCCAGCCTTCCGAGTACACCACAGTGCCCACCTGGAGCCGGGGGTCACCAAACTGCCTCTGGTCCACCTAGCTCTGTTCAAGCAATCTAGGTAATAACTGTCAAGAAACAGTACATAGGGATGTATAGAAAACTATAATTCAGTATTGCTTGCTTTTATTCTTCTTTCCTGCCTGCATTTTCAGAATCATTCAGGTGTGAAAATACATGTCTATCTTTGGGAGCTGTATCAAATTTTCATGTAAAGTCATAAATATATTTTGCACCATTAGGAAGTTGTACCTTATGCACTTTCAGAAAAGGCTCTGTACTTTTCAATCAAGGTGTTTATTTTTTAAAACAGGGAGTTTCAAACTTCTTCTTTTTTCAAACAGGGGCTTTCTTAGAAATGTAATTTTGCGAATATCTGCCTGCCTATTAGTTGCCAAACTGGTCAAATATCATACCATTTCTGATAGTTTAATATTCATATGAATAATTAATTGCTACTATTACTAAAATGATATTATGAGAATATCTGCTGTATTCTAGCTTCCTTTCAATAAAACTAAGCTGCTGAAAATGAAGAAGATAAACCCAAATAGCCAAAAATGGATATGTAGGATAGTTAGGTTGACCTTTGACTGAGTTACATTTCAGAACCTCAGAATACATTTCAGAAATTCACCAGCAAGTCACTTGAACTTAAAAGTAAATTGTCAAACACAAAGTTCAAGCTTCAGTTGCATGAGGAGAAGCAGACCAAGACAGAGACATATGATATTTAAGTAAGACAAAATAAACCTTTTCTAGAAGCGTAGAAAGTGTGGTATTAAACCAAGTCAGTTTAAAACATCCAATCCCACGTACACCGGCATGGCAACAGCTCCCCTCAAAATAAAGCACAAAGAATCGTTTCTTATTCCTATTTATGCAAAAGAAAGAAATCCTATTAACTTCAGATGAGCTAGGATTCACTGCCATATGAAACCAGAGATTTCCAATTTGGGGACATACTGTATTCTGCCATGTTCACGAAGAGGTTTTTGTTTGCAGATGCACAGCACACAATTATTAAATTTATCTAGGGAAAGACTGGTAGATGGATGCAGATGATGGGAATTGTTCAGCACTTGCTTTTTGAAGGATTGCTTTGGGGAAATTAGTCGCAATCACTTATCATTTTCAGACTGCAGGATGTTTGATTTTATAATAAGTGTAATGCAGTATAACCCAGGTGTTGCAATTTGATCTCCTCTCAAAATCTACTGCAATTTTTAGAACCACTCCTTTCCAACCTGAAGGCATAACAAAATAAAATTGGAAGAGGAGAAGGGTTGCTATCTAGAAAGACATAAGAGATTCAAAGTGTTAACAGAATAAATTAACAAAGTAACATTAACTTCTCAAATCTCAATGAAAAAGTAACCCATTCATATTCAAAGGTATCATTTTATTTAGAATAAGCCTTCTTGTTTCCCTGGATCAAGGCCATACTGCTAGAAACCAGGAGCATTAATAAAAATAACTAATCATTCACAGTCAATAATAGATTCTTTACTTTTTTACAGGAAGGTATTGACTTAATTGAAGAACTCTGAGAAAGATGGAAAAGGAAGTATGATACAGATCATTGCTAAAGGAAAGTTGATGGGTGAAGTCCCTCCTGCACTCACATCAAACGAGAGTTGCATATTTTCATCACATAGGTTAAATATAAATGTCTAGTTTTGTCCCATACAGCAGATATAAAACCAGCTCAACACTGCAGTTCCACATATTACTATGGTGTTGATTTACCTGAAACAGTTCTGTTGATTTGTCCAAACTATAACTTAAAATTTTTACTCTATTTCACAAAATTCATAGACTTAACAGCAAATATCCTTTCATAATAGCTGTAAAATGAAAAGCACTTAATGAAATTCTAGTCAATGTGCTTGTTGGCTAAATTTTTCTAAGAACAATTTTTTCTAATTTGAATAATAACAAATAGAGGGACTATAAGCCTAATTTTTAAATAAGAGAAAAAAAGTATTAATACTTCTTTTTATAGCTTTGCTTAATTTCCAATGTTATGGCATCTCAGTTAAGACTCCGCTGAAATTCAGGTATTATATCTATTTGTTCATTCTGTTCCAGTAAAAACAACATAATTGCACCATTGTAATAAGCTCTCTGAGTAAAGATGGGAACGAAGCTATAATTAGAAACAAGTAAAGATCCTATAAATTTATTCTACAGCAACATATATGTTTGAAGTAATTATATGTTAATGACAGCTTTATTTTTAGTCTGAGATTAAACTAAGACTTAGAAGCTGGCATATCCTTGTGAATACCCTTACTTATACATGGCAAGACCAGCAAGAGAAACTGCTAGATAGAAAGCATCCTAAATAATGCACTGTCACCCACAGGTGTGGCAGCAACAACTGTGGATAACCACAGATTAGAAGAGGTTAGAAATAATTAGCAGTTTACAACTCTGGCATCTCCACTGTCCAACTTCTCCTCAGGCTTTTGGTTAGTAGCTTGATTTTCTGTCAGTGTCTGTTTGCCTGCCTCTCTCTCCCAGCCAGTAGAGTTTGTGGATGAGGGTGAAATGGTATTTTATCTTCCTGATTTCTGGCATGTGGGGGAAAGTACCATTAGTCCAGGGTACTGCTAGTGATAAATATCTTTTCTGGCTTAAACATTTGCTTCCTCCCTTTATTCATGCAGTTTACAAAATCCTTGCCTCTCATGTTTTCCGAGTAACATGGAATGAACCTCAATTTGTAGCATGGTTCACAGTCAGTTTTATCTAGATTGGACTAACCAGCCATGCAAAGCTCTACAATTTCAAGAGAATAAAAGAAAATTTATGCTATAAAGCCAATATGAAACATTTGCATCTTCCCCGTATACTGCCTTCAATGCACATTCTATGTAAAAGGAGAGCCAGTTAATAAGTTAGCAGATTTTAACACAGCATAATTGGGACTAGCTGTGCATGGAAGTTGTCACCAGTTCTGCTTTGAAACTGTCAACAAAACCAAATGGCTTTTGTGTGCTCACGTGAGGCAGCGTGTGAGGACTGCAGTGAGGAGATTGAACAGCCATGTGTTGTGTGCTGAACTTTAAATATCTGCCTTCTGTTTTTTATCACTAATATAGAATCCTATCAGCATAACTAATGACTTATTTTTTGGTATTTTTGCAAGTTGCTAAATATTCATGCTATAATGACTTGAAACAAGAATGCTCTCTGGCAAGCTAACTAAAAGATGAAATCAGAAGAATAGAGTGGGGATAGAGGGAAGAAGAAGAAATAAGAAAAAAAGTCCAAGGCACTAATTTGAATTTATTTTGCTAGACAACATCCACAGATCATTTTTGTCAACAGAAGATTATCCTGAATCAATTAACATGATTGTCAGGCAAAACAGATCAAAGATCAGCCACTGCCATCATGATGCTATTTTGATGAACACGCTATTAAAGTGTAAAAAAGCCCACCCTACTGCTTTGTCTTTTCCTGTGCATTCATCCTTCTTATTTGGTTGGAAGTTTTTTCTTTTGTTTTGTAGATATTATCACAGGAAGTTCTCTAGTGTAATAAGAGCTGGAACAGACCAGACACCCTGACAGATCATAGCTTTTAAAGACCTGTAAAATAATTGGAGACGTACAAAACTGCTCAGTCTGTGGCACTGACATGCTTTCATGATTTCACTTTTCACCCTTGACTGAGCCTTTTCCTGCATGATGCAATGTCAGCAACGCAAACCATGGAAACCACTCTTGCCTTGTTCTTTATAAGCAAGTGGTAAGGCCCTCAAACACCAAATCGATAAAGAAAAACTTAAGTAGATAGTAGAAAGAGGGAAGTAGCTCAATATAACCTTTATAGTTCCACAGACCTGGATCAACTTTGTGTTTGGGCATCAGTCCAAAGACCTATACATCTCATATTCATTTCTCTTTCTTTCTTTCCTTCCTTCCTTCTTTCCTTCCTTCCTTTTTTCCAATCTAGAACTTCTGCTCAAGCAGCCAAAGACTATGACACGGAATACGCTGGCCTCATATCATAAAATACCTTCCTATTCTGGTAGACATTTTCTGCTCAGCTTTAAACCACTAGCTTTGCAGCAGCTGCTTAATGCAAGGTGTCCATGCAGGGAAAGAATCTGGCTGAAGAAGAGCTATGATGGGACAGTAGATGTTTTATTGAACTAACATTATGCACCCTAAGTTGATTTTGAATATTTTCTGAGTGCAGCAATTTGTGTCAGACTGCACTCAATTTGGCAAAGTAATTGGAAGGCAGCTACATCTTATGAATCATTCAGAGTTTCAACTAGATAACTTTAGCTAACAGGGCACTTGAAGTTGCCCTTTATGAGTTCGTATGTTTGTGTTATCTAATCTAGTATGTGTGCCTGTGGAAGAAAAAGGTTTTAATGTGTTTGATTCACTCTTTGAAATGAACTGTACTGATGAATAATTTTATTTTGTGGAAATTGCTTCATTGCTCTGGTCTTGACAATCTGAAATCAGACACTTGAACACCAACTAAGTTCTCAATAAAATGGTGCACTTAATAGAAAGGTGAGGCAAAAGGAAGAAAATATATCCCTCCAAGTGCAAAAGGATGAGGATGCTTACCAGCACAGTCACCACACGCAGAACCACTCCTCGCATGTTATTCTCCAGTTTTCTGTCTGTTAGTGACCCATTCAGACCAGTGATGGGATTCCAGCAGCCAAGCTGAAAGAGAAAACAGTAGTTATTTCCTCATTGCTCATTAAACTTTGCCAGTGATTCCTCTTAGGCAGCTTTAAGCAGGAACATACGAAATAAACAGAACACCTGGAATCAATGGGATGGAAAGTCAGGGTTTGCATGCAGATTCATCTTTAAATTGCAAATGAAGCAATTAGGGATATCAGGTTGTGTTTTTAAATACCAGTATGCAATGGACGACAGCATCCAGGGTATGGGGATAAATGCATTGCTTTAGAAGAGCTCAGAGAGGACTTCCATATTAATGAAAAACATTCAAAAAGTAGTATAGCTCTAGCAACACTTCTACCTTACTTTCAGTGATACACTAATTGAAGAAATAATAGGTACCATGATTCTAGTACGCTGCCTGCCTCCAGTCCGTCTTTCTTATTGGAAGTCTGATGAAAGGAATTACACTAGTTTTAATTAAAGCTTGTACTACTCATTGATAACGAAACAGCAGTGATTTTTAGCCAGGTTAAAATTCACATTCAGAGGTGATTAAGGAAAAAAACATTGGATAGGCACATCACAGTAGTAAGAAAGGACAGCAACAGATGATGCAGAAAAAGGAATTTAGCTACAAGATGCTTTGCATTGGTGCTATCAAATTTCTTGGTCTTCTAAGACAGAAGCTTTTTCTCAGGGATCTCTCTAGGACTTACTGCCTTTCAGTCTGAATTTAGTAGATGCTAGCCCATAATTTAGGTTCTCTGAAAATATATCTTTCCTACACTCTTACATGATGGTAGGTGCTTGTCTTGGGAACAACGAAACAGACCAACCAAGCACTCATTCCCTAGCACCACATACAAACATTACTGGTTTCATTTTTGGAGTTCATTGCCGCATTCACCTGGCCTGTACAATTACCACTGTTAAATCCAAAATCCAACAGAAGGACGACTGCCTTCAGAGAACTCCGAAGCAGAGTCTTACCTATGGCATGTAAACTAATTGCCAATGTAAACCTGTTACACAATCAAAAAGGTAGGCGCCTGCAAGTACCAGTTCTTTCTCCGAATTGCCTTCTCCATGGACTGTGCATGAAATCTACAGAAGGATGCTCATCTTCTGACTTGGGTAACTTAAGCCGTTAAACCTAGGTGGTTTTCATGTCCCCATTTAAAGGCACAAAAGATCTTGCTCTGACAGAAACAAGATCAACATCAGGAGGTCACCGCTGGGCCCAGTAGCCTCTACTAATACTAGTCTCTCAGAGTATCCAACCTTATAATCCGTGAGAAATATCAACTGTAAAACATCCAAAATACACTGTATTTTATTGCACAGTCACAGAAATGGTAAGGTGCCTAAACCAGCTGAAGAGGTCTGTGAAAGAAGGGGGGTACCTTCACTGACCATGATTGGACACAAATTTACAGAAAGCATTATTCTCAATCCTTCATGGGAAAAGCATTTGCATATGTGTTTCATACATCTTTCAAAGTGAGAAACAAAACAAGGAACAAACTCTGAGTCCCATTTAACAATTTGAGAAGCAGACCATTTGAAATACTGTTTTCTTATTTAGACCCACTGGGCTATTTCAGAGCAACTTCTGAATTATTTAATGACAATATATTCATATAAATTCTTTGAAGATGCCTCCTTAACAGATGGGTGCCTCAAAAAGTAAAAACCCCAAACCTTTCTGTGGTGATATAGATGTTAGGTTTGACTTGATGATCTTAAAGGTCTTTTCCAACCTAAATGATTCTATGATTCTGTTTCCCAAAAGAAGATGGTCTTAAACCAATGTCATAACTTCTGTCTGTCATTTTCAGAACTGTCTTAATTCTTCCTACTTTGAAATTAAGGTTATACTATTGTATCTCAAGTAGTAACTAAATCAAGGATCTACTGGATTCAGAACTCCAGCAGAAATAATTGGAAGTAGCAATAGGATACAAGGAGGAAGTAAAGTACGAGGCACCATACTCATCTCTTACAAATACTCATCTTTCTAATAGCTACTTCTGAATAAAAGGACTGTCCCTGCTTGGTTTCCTCACTTCATGTTCCTATCCGATCACAAAGACCAAACCACAGATTATAGTAGCCACCTCTGCTTCTTCTATACCTCCATAGCGTGTGTAGCTGTTCACAGCAGTACGGATGAACTGCTGGCACATTCCAGGTCCTCATCACTCCTCTGGCAAAGCCCTCCAACTCTTTGAGCTGAATACCCTAATGGCTGAAGTGTGTTACCTGTGATAGTGCAGTGAAATGTAGTAAATGTATTTGAAGAGTGCACACTATACACTCTATAAAACACTACCATCCTATAAAGAAAAGCATTTGATAGTCTACATTTTCTGGACTAAAAATATTGAAAATGGCACTAAGTTCAAAACAAAAGCATTAAATTAATTCAGCGATTGTCATTTTTAGCCACATAAAGAAACTAATTAGAACTTAGATCCAATTAGCATAACCAAATGTGTTGAAAGTATAATTACTGCAGAAACTCTACCACTTTTGCCAGATTTAAAACCCTAGGAAGTTACTGAAGAGCCTTTGTATCCTTTTGAGGTTAAAGTCCATTTTTAATTATGTGCATTAATGTGTACATATTTATATAATTATTTTTTTTAGCCTGACTCCTCCTACCTTTTTAAGGAAAAAAACCCCAGCATAATTTATTCCTGGGAATTTAGCATAGCACTAATTTTCCTTTAAAAAGACACATTTTATTTTCAATTATTGTTCATTTAATTTTCAATTCAATTGTTCCTTTATGCAGCACAGTCATAGTGAAGACAAATGTGCAGTGCCTTGCTAATAAAGTTGAAATTGATTTTGAGTGGGAGCTGCTTACTGTTATTAGGTGAAAATGAATCAACATTTATTGATGACAATTTGAGCTTGTCATTTCAGCAAGGAGCAAATGTAAGTATTGCTGAAACATCAAGGTGAGTGTGGTATGAAGCTACCACTTCAGCTCTACTTCTCACTTAAGTGTTTCTCCAAAATGTTCATTGCTTCTGCATTTACTTTGTTTTTCTTTTGTTCTACCTCTGATAGTTGAAACGAGAGAATAGATCAAGCAGTAACGGAATCTCACGTTAATTCTGGTTGACTTGTGTAGAACAATATGGGTGATGGTAAATCTCCATTGAGCACAATACTTGTCTACGTACCATATGAATTTTGTCACTTATAGTGCTTTGTACTTCAGGTGCAGTTTCTTTTAATTATTCTAACAACAGCATTGATTTTGCTATGATTAGTTATAAAATTATGAAGATGGAAAAGTTGTCCATGTTCCGCTTCCTTTGATATACCATTTACAATGCCTTTCTGATCAACCCACCTCCCAGCTTGCTGTCGTCTCTATCATCATTATTAGAATGGGTTTCACTCTCCCATTTTGCTGGAAGAGCCAAAGATTGACCTCAGCATTTACAAAATTTGCTAGGACACCAGTTTGTGCAAAATTATCTCTATGTTGTCCTGCTTAAATTTTGACTAGAGTATTCCTGATGCCTCTTGTTAGCTGTTGTTTAATACATCCAACAGTGACTGGGAAAGCAGATACTATATCTATAGATAAAAGACTATGTGTCACAGAAGAAACACCAGAAAAGACATGTTTCAGTTGTTATTCTGATATTGTCAGTTATGAAAAATGTAGCTGAACACTGTCACGTGCTTAAAGAGTCCTTTCAGTTCAGCTCTCTACCCAGAACCCAACAGTTAATCAACCAAATCTGCAAAAAGTCTGATTTAACCCCTCAGGGGTTAACTGAGGGCCTTTGCACACTAAGGTTTGATTAATGAAATAAGGATCAGCTTTGTTCTTCAAAGTAATTTCCTAACAGGACTGGTTAGCAGGAAAGCTTTCTGTGTTCAACTTCTCTCTCCACTGGAGCTTAGGTAATAGTCAGCAAATAATAAGTTGTTAAAATCAATAGAAAATACTGTGTTCAACAAATTGGATAACGTATAGCAGCACTTGTTTCTCCTACATTCTGTGTGGTGAAACCTATATAGTTCTGTGCATTCAGTTAATTATTTTGTACAGTATGTTTTATTACTTTAATTTGTCTCTGGACTAGAAGGAATGACCTGCTCCTGGACTCGCTCTGTTATTTTCAAACTATGTTAGGAAAATGTGAATACCCAAGTTTAGTTTTATATCCGGTGGCTTAAGGATTATAATTGCAGCAGTCAAGGAGATCTATTTGTTTTATTAACCGCTCATAGACACAAGTGCAATAGACCTACGTAAGAATTTCTTTCCTCAAAGCCAAAGTACGTGGCAGAATAATGCTGCATACAGTTAATACAATGCTTTGCTTTGAGGACTGCCCAGATTTCTTTTTCTTATTGTATTGAAATAAAGAAGCTAATGGAAAGTGTCCTGCTGGTAACCTGCTGTTTGTTTGCCTACCAGTTCTTGACTCAATATTTTCTCAAGGACTTAAGTACCCAGATTGGTGCCAGAAGTTATAATTGGATGTTTTAGACCACTGACAAATGTTGAATATACGGAGAAAAAGCAGAGACTGCATAGCTGCTCTCACATATTGCGTTCTACTTATGAAGCTCGTGCTTAGGCCAAGCTTCCAGAGGAACTCTAATGGTATGATTTTTGGAAAGTATAGTAAATTACCACATCTCAAAGAAAATGAACCATCTCCCCAAGCCTGTGCTGTCTTTCTAATGGTCACTCACTTTTTCTCCCCCTTCATCTCTAGTTTATTTCTCCATTACTACTTTCCCTTTCATTTGAAATTTGGTGGGTTTAATCTATCATTTCCCACTTCTAAGTGTCTTCTCTTTCATCTTTGGAAAACACCCCTTTTCCCTTCTCTAGTCCTATCTGTGAATTCAGTACTCCCAGTGGTTCCCTAACCTGTGGTTATCTTGCTCTTTCCTATATTGCAATGCCTCTTGTCATTTCTCTGTCTACTCTCAGCATACTTTCTTTCCTCTTTTCTTTCCCTTGATCTTCCCTGCTGTTTCCTGTGCCTTTTTCCTGTCTTTCTCATTTTGTTTTGGACTTGGGTTTGTAAAGGGACCTCACTTTTCACTTTATCCAGCTTTGACTCATCTTTCAAATCACTTTGGGTCATTTCTCCTTTCTCTTTAGATCTCCTTTTCTCTCAGGTAGTCCTCTCAGGAAACTTCATTCCCTTAAGTCCTCCCTCTCCTCTTGTGTTATGAGGGAGACGGGACTTAAAAAATACATTACTGTATGGCCCTACTTCTCTTGTTTTCATCTTTCGTATGTTTTTCACTCCTGTCCCCTGAAATACTTACACAACTCTGAGGAAAAGACCCAGGCAAGGATATTAATAAGTCAGACGGTGATCTATTTCCCGCTGCCTCCATGTTTCAGTTTAAGTCAAATGCTCAGAAAAGCCTGTTTTTTCCCCCTTTGCCATTTGGTGACTGCACTGTAGATTGCTACACAGAAAAGCTCCCATGGAAAATCTTGGTGGTGCTCAGGGATTGGTGTGGCAGCAAGCATTCACAGGGAAAGTGTCTGTCCTTCTTAATTCATCCTGTACCACAACCCAGAGCACAGAGGAAGCACATGCACACAGACTATGGCACGTTCTGGAATTTCAAAGGCCATTTTGGCATTGAAGCAAGAGGAGGCAGGTTTTATTCTCCTTTTGCTGAAAATCGAGGTAAGACCATAACAGCTGACAAGAGTATGCTGCTGATAGCTGGTGGTTTTGGTCAACAGAGAGGCCAGTAACCACCTGAGATGAGTTACTCACTTACTTTTCAGACTTTATGATTCAAATGGACTTTTTATGATTCAAATGGACTTGGCCATACATCACCTAGAATACACAGTGAACAACAGGAAGTTGTGAAGGGGAAAAAAAAGGCGTCACTGAAGCCAGATATTAGTCATTAAGTCTAACATCTACTTTTATGTGACTTTTTAAACAGCATATTTTACTGTCTAGAATCCATGATACCACCTTGTTATAGTTTAGTAGGTGACATAAATTAACTTAAAATGACTTAAATACACTCCTCCTCTTCCAAAAAAGAAAGAAATCTTTTCTCAAAACACACATGCATGTACTTTCTTTTCTCTTCAGAAGGCAAATCCACCTTTAGACTATCAAGTTCTTCATACTGCCAGAGCAAAATTCATTAATATCACTTTCATTTTACTCTGAAAGCTTGCTCACTGATGTCTCAATTATTCCAAGGAAATTGATAGTACTAAACAAGTTCAGGTTTGTGTGCAGTTTAAATACAGTCACTTTGATTTTTAATTGCAAATCCTCATCTGCTTTCTCAGTAAACATTTTAAGAGCTTAAAAGGATGTCTTATATCTAAATCATGTAAGGTCTGAAAAAAAATTAAAGAAATCAGGGTTTATATTTGAACTCGGTCCATTTTGTGTTTGGACACCACTGCATCTTTATGATATCAAAGAGAAAAAATTTCAAATTTACTACTCCAGCTCATATTAAATCACAATATAGAAGATTTTTGTATCATAGTAAAACCTTTGGTCAAGCCTGATCAGCGACAAACAATGAAAAATATTGTTTTCCACCTGGTTGTGTGAAGCTTCCTCTCTACAGGTAGTAGCAACATGTGTGCAGCACATTACAGCTTCTCATCAGCTTCCTGGGAGTATATGAACATTCTTCAATAGACTCCCAGCTTTTCCTTCAGCTCAGTAATTTGCTTTTTGGAGGTTTGATTTTTCAGAAAGGGGTTGACAAACTAGAATATCAACAGAAACCATTTGTGCTGTTGCAGGGCTCAAAAACGCTGGGGGCAGCATTCCAGAAATAAATCAAAATTGTAACAGTGCAGAACAAAACCCGGCCCTGTTTCACTTGGAGAGAAGTGGGTTCACGGAGCAGGATTCTGAACAAACCCAGTCCAATAAGCTGCATAAGTAAATCCTTCAGAGTGGACTAAATTGGCCTACGCTGAACGCCTTGCTTCTGCAGCAGAGTGTTGCCAGGGCTGAGTTGCACAGGTACCTTCACGCTGCATTGCAGTCAGCTCTGTGAGCAGGCACACTGAGAAGCACACCTTGGCTTTTTTCCTGCAATGAAAACCTCCCCCTGAATATAACCACAGAATTAGCAGGTTGGGAGTCAGTTCTGGAAGTAAATCCACACGGAAAATCGTGTATAAGCTTCATCACACTCCAAGCCTGGAGGAAAAAGGACGGCTGTTGTCTAGCTCCAGCCCAGGAGCTGCAGTAGTACAGCAGTACTACAGACCTGTGCTTGCACTAAAGAAATCGGTGCTTAAAGGCAGCTGACGAGGAATGCTGTGTTTAGGTGGACTGGGGGCCCAAAGAGGCTACAGAAAATCTGGACTAATCTCAGTGATGCCTCTTTAGCTGTATTTTTGAAGTGTAAGGAGAATTATCACATCACTGCTCACACAAAAGTACATCAATGAACTCTCCATCTGGTTATCTTTTCATATGAAGCACAATGTTATGGAATATACTTTGTTTCAGGTATAGCAGGTATAGATTTTCAGGTATATATATTTTCAGATATAGATATGGGAGTATCCCTTTTTCTTTGGCAGGCTAAAGGATTTTAAATGACACAATACTCCACCACTACTTATTCAATGGTAGATGATTTAGTCAGTTAGTTACTCAGTAGTACTGCTGCTGTGGTTTTCCTGAGCACGAAAAACAAGAGTTGCATTCCCAGGACTTAGATAAAGAGTGGAAAACGTTCCTAAGATGCACATACCATGGAAATACATCTTCTGAAAACCTTTGAAAGAGGATGCTCTCATTTTTAAATATATACTTAGAATCATAGAATCGTTTGAGTTGGAAGGGACCTTAAAGATCATCAAGTTCCAACCTTGGCATTGCTACATAATTCTTAACTTCAGCTTGAAATACAGAATAAGAAACAGACACAGAAAAACGCATCCCTGTCTTACTCAAGGGTCTGATGTACAGGCATGAAAACACTCCTTCCAAATCTCTGATACAAAGTAAAAGAGAGTGATAAGATATTATTTTTATCCCAAAGACTGTGGGTCCCTGTCTTCTCAGACATGTTCACACTCTCATCACTAACATGAGAGGCAAAGGAATTAGTATGGAGGTGGTGAGAACAGGCACCACTGCACAGTACAGATGATATACATACCTTAAAGCATCCCTGTCCCTGTCTAGAAGCTGTTCAAAACTACACCACATCAAAGTAGCTTATGCTCTCTGTTGTTCAGCACAGAAGAATTTGCCAGCTCTTTCTTAAATGCAGTATAAAGAAAGAAAGATCCCATGAGAGCATCTCCTATTCATACAGTGCAACAGTCTTCCCAGGCACAGGGACTACGAAACACCTGCTCAAAACTATCACCACCACCAAAAAAAAAAAAAACAAAAACAAAAAACCCTCAAAAAATTGCATTTTGATGGAGCTTGAGAAATTCACATGAAAGACCAATATAACACATTTCCATTTTCCACTCCTGAGAGTGCCTAAAAAATGGAGACCTTTAGTGAAAAGGGTCAAACCAAAACAAGTTGTTAATCTAATACGGCCTTCAAATTGCTCACCACAGAGAAGCTAACATGACAATGCAGCAAGTGTAGCACTAGATGATAAACAGCTTTGCGATGATTCTCTAGATTCCCGTTACGCTTAAATAGGAAATGCAGAGACTGAAACAATCTTTGATCAATGTTTCATTCCTAAATTGAGGATTTTTTTCCTCAATGTTGGCAGAAAAAAACCAGAGGCTTGCTAAGTTGGATATGTCGCAAACTTACTAGCTTGATGCTGGCTGGTAAATTAATGCAGCATTTTGTGACTGATATGTTAGAAGGTGTTATTTCAGGATAACCCATTCTCATGGGATGTATGGCTAGAGTGTCATCAGTTTTCAGTGCATTATGGACCAGATATTACAAGTGATTTACTGGATCATGTATTTTGGAGAGTTTGGTAGTAAAGCAAACAAGAGTGTGGTGGGCTTTTTTCACACCCTCAGCACAGAGCAGCAGAGCAGCTTTCTTAGGAGTCAGAACTAACAGTGAAGAAATCAAAAAACCTAGCACATGAGTGACCAAGCAGGGTACCAGCACCAAGCAACAGCTGAGAAGAAACAACAGCTTCTTCTGAAGACTGAGGCTTGGTGCAGTGGAAAACAGAAAGGTTAGAGGTGAATTTGAAAAGATGCTCATGGCCAACAATCTGGATTATGAAAGGGACCTTCTTTCCACTAAATGCAACTGCACTGAGTGCAGATGTGTTCACCCAGAGTCCTAAAGATCAGCACAGGGGCCATGAGCTCTGAGCACAGGGAAATCTTTGAGGGGTCTAGGTCATGATCTGTCTCATACCAGGGGTCTCCCCTTCCACTGGGTCCAGAAAATCCTTTCTAAGATTTTCACTTTCAGATGATCTAGCCTTAATTCCATAGTGCAGGTCTTTTCAGCATCAATAAACCGTTACTGAAATTATTTCTGTTCCAAAGGCCCTGACAGAACTGCCGATAACCAAACATTATACTGATAATGATCAAAAGCAATTTCTTCTCTAACTAGCAGGTCTGTAAACTCACTTTCAGCAGAAGCAACACATTCAACTTCTTTCCTTTCTATATACCACAGGACATCTGCTACATCATTACATAGCAGAAAGGCTGTGCCTAAGACAGACCTGTGTTCCTACAGACTTCCGATGATGCCCTCCACGACACCTCAGAGGCATCATCTGACTATCAGGAAAACTGTAATTCTGACAGCAGAGTGTTTTTTGCTGGTGGTGAAGCTGTACAGCAATCACAGTTGAGAGACAGACTGTACAGAACTGTGTAAAGTGTTTATGTTACACTTGTGCGCATTACATAACATCTACTGTTTAAGAAAAGTTTGGAGCCCACTGTATTTACTACTAAATACCTAAACCCTAACAGGGTATGTTAGCAGATAGCTTGATGGAGCCACATAAAGGAGTGGATGCTTTGGTGTTAGAGGAACAGAAGCATATGCCGAAGAAAGGATAGAGAAAAAGTTCCCTATTGAAGGGGTCAGATGAGTAGTATAATATTTCTATACGCCTATTATTTTACTGCTGAAAATATAAAAAAGCACCACAATAAAATAGCATTGCAGAGGCAGGCTTTGACTCTATCTCTAATGCATAAAAAACTACTCTGACAATTTGACATAAAATTTCTAAGTCTCTGAGAATTGTTAACAACAAAAAAACCCAACTCCTGCTTTACCACCGGTTGAATAAAACTGGAAGGTTAAAGAATTTGGGGAAGGGAAAAGCTGAGTTTTGCCTGCCAAGACAAAATATTTTTAGTAGATTGCTCTGAAGAACCTAAATGACTGACAGTATGAGTGATTTTACAAACTCATTGCTCCGTACAGTTCAAGTATTTGCTCTTATTATGGTAAATAAGCTTGTCAGAACAATCTACATATCATAAACATCTAAATGGCAAATGATACGTAGTAGAATACCTGAAGGCTTAAATAAAGGATCCTTGTGGAAAACAGTAAACCGTTAGTTTAAAAGATGAATTGACACTTCTAATAAGCCCTCTCTAGAATAGCTGAATCAGTAAAATAACTTTTTATCACAAATGAAAATCACTGCTTTAATGACAGTAGAATTTGCCACCAAAATAAATTAGCAATATATCTTAGTAATTAAAACTACAGAAACACATTATAAATCTATCTTGCAAAGGATGGGAATTATATTGCTAGTATATTGCCACAATAGACCTGTTTAGCATACACAATGCCGAAATTGTGTAAAGAAAGTGAGAACTTTGAACCACTGAGATTTTTTAAAGTTAGTTTAATATTCCAAAGCTCCTTCTAAGAACATGTAGCATATATGGCAGTGATTATTTAACCAGCTAAGTAGTTATACTGTGCTCATCACTACAGTGTTTCTAGCATTTAATTTTAAGGGATAATATAAATTTTAAAATCATCTTTATATGTGAAAAGATCCACCACTTTTAAGAAGGGAGAAATATCTACCTTAATATTATATTAACAAATTAGTAATTGGGCTCAAATTTCCTTCTCGAGCACATTACAGCTACTATACTTGCCTTTTGGGCACATTACAGCTACTATACTTGCCTTAATTGCTTGTTGCTTCCCATTTTAAACAGCACCCACTTGATGTGACTGTAAACAATCTGAGGTAGAAACTACATTACCGTATGCACCAGTAACCTGTGTAATGGAGCTTTTTACTGTAAGCATCATTATCATTAGAGATGTAGCCAAAATCAAGTATTTTGTCCTAATTTTTCCCTGAATTTCAGCTATACCTTGGTTTATGCTGCCTGCCTGATATATCCTCTGTATAACCAATTACTGAGGGGTCAGAAACATCCAAGAATTCTCTCACTGTATGACAGAGAATTTTACTGGTTTATATAAACTTAGAAAGAAGATGTTAGTACTAGAGTTTCAGGATCATGCTAGGTAACATGCTGCCAGTCCACCACTTCAGGCTGAGAAAAAAAAAAGTCAAAAGGGCCTATTACCTGCTGTGGCATCTATCCATTGTCTAAAGTAGAGATGAAGGCTATTAGCCCATCAGCATTAGTTCTGATTTAAACACTTTACTCTAGACACTTTCATTAACTGTGTTGACATACCCATATATTATTCATTTAACCTGCAGTTCATTGCACTCCTAATATGCAATCATGTTTTGCAAATGTGAATCTGAATATAATACGTTCAAAGCTAGACACTTGGTTGGTGTAAGTCAGAGTATTTTAGTGAAAATAAGCCTCATTAATCTAGCTGCGGATCCAACCCTGTATCTACACCTGCAAATGCAACTATATTTTTTTCCCAGAATAGGTCCTGAATGGGTCTCCATTTTTAGTACAACACCTAGCATTTAGGCTCAGCTCACTTTTCATTGCATGAAAACACTCATTAAAATGAGAATTTGTACTGTTATTGGAAAGGTAAAATACTTCTATGCAAGATGCACTAAAGCTAAGTGAATAATTCATCTATTTTTCAAATATAAATTTATTCATGGAATAATATCCTCTAATAGCTCCTGTTATGGAGATTACAGGCAGTTTCTCCAGAGCATTCAATAATCAGAAAGCTATGCTGGTTTATTTGGCTGGACACATTGCCCTTACAGAACATCTTTGTCTCATGATTGGACTGTCAGGTTTCTGGCATGAACAGCTGCACTTATCAATTCAACTCTTACCAGCTTTAGAACACATGAAAATACAGACCACGTAATTTCTAGAGTAATCATTAACAGTAACATAGCGTGTTACAGAGCACATGACAGTCCTACTCTCAGTAATTCTGAGATTTTAGCAAATTTAAAATCCTTGAGTAATCAAAACTAAGTCCTTAAGCAAACAAGCAGCAGTAAGTCCAAGCCCCTTGCACTCAAACATCCCCAAATCAGTCTGTCTAGTTGTTTCTTGGTTTATTTTAAAGATAGATTTAAGAACTCAGAGTACTATTAAGAGTGTATTAAACTATAATTTATTCACTAATGTCCTTCTTCCCCAGCTAATGGGATTCATAATTATCTCACTTGAGTAGCTAAGAGAATTTCCTCAATATTTCTTTGCAGTTACTTTTTATATGCTATTTCCCTGATGAAAACAAGCTTCAAGCCACTCCACCAGGCCTATTCCTACCTTTAATGCACTGGCATCTTCTCTTCCAATCTCCAGATAGCTATTAGGATCATGTCTCTTTTGAAAAAAGTTCTCTAATCAGCTCAGTCTATTTCTGTCCTAATTATTGCTATGCTCAGACTGACTATTATGAACAGATAACCTTAACATACACATATTACTTTGAATTGTGTAGGCTTCTGTCTCCCTGCTCATATAGAAGTGTCATTGTAGCTCTGCTGGTGCAATTCTATGATCAGGCTAGGCTTGTAGAGAGAAGTAATATCTTTTATTAGACCAAGAGATATAGTTGAGGAGAGAATAAGCTTTGCGCTCAGACAACTAATGAAAGTCCCCCGAGACAAAAAAGCTTTCTTGTTTTTACTCCAACTGTATTATTTGGCCTTATAAAAGATATAACCTTTTCCCCATAGGCCTGACTGTCTTTGGTTATAACAGATTACTTACAACAAAGATAGGTCAAAAAAGGAGTTGTAGAACAAAACAAAGTAAACCAAAATGCCCAAAACACAGTTAGAGAAGGTAAAATCATGGCCTAGATAAATAGCAACTCCTTACATAAAATTGCCTGCCTGACAGTCTTGAAGATGGTCTCTTCAACCTCAACACCATGATAGGATTGCTGGCCAAGACTACTACCCTCTAGACCAAAACACAATGATCCGTTTTTCAGAGAGAGCGCACAAGCAAGTTGCTAATCATCACACTGTCAGCTATCTGTAGAAAGCAGGCAGGAAATTGTATGACACTCAGGTGAAATTATGTGCATCTAAGAGATGGAAGGATATGAAGGGACTTTGCATAGCCATAGAAAAGGAAAGGCTTTGGAAAACACAGGCTTGCTGCTCAATGAGTAGGGGACCTAGAAACAGCTGAAGAACATGCTTTCTTTGCCTGAGTCTTTACTGGCAAGGTTTTTTCCTGGTCTTTCCAGCTCCTCTACCTAGTGCCAGAGTCTGAGGGAATGAAGTACTCCTCATGACACAGGGAAATCAATAAGGAGATGCTTAAACAAGTAAGTCCATGGGACTGCACAGGATATATCCGATAGAGCTGATGGAGCTGGTTGATATCGCTACAAAACTCTGATGCTTGAAAGATTGCAGTGATGGAAAAACGTCAAACATCGCACCCATTTTCAAAAAGCACAAGAAAGGGGACCCTGTGAAGCAAAGACTGTCCAACTTAACCTCAGTTCTTTGAGAGATTATGGAGCAAACCCCTTTGGGAGGCATTTCCAAAAGGCACAATGAACAGGGAGGTGCTGAAGAATGGCTGGCAGAGATTTTCCAGCCACATCATGCCTGTCTGCCGAATGCTTTCTGCGGTGAGGACTGGCTTGACGGATGAGGAGATGGCAGTTTGTTTGAATTCAGCAACGCTTTTGACATGGTCTTGTAGTCTGGGCTGCATTTGCAACAGCGTAGCCAGCAGAGAACTAGGCTTGTTCAGCCAGGACAGGAGGATGTGAAGAGGAATCGTACCGCCGCCTATAACTGGTGGAGGGGAGGGTTACAGAGAAGATGGAGCCCCACTGCTTGGTTGTGGCGGACAATGAAAGATTGAAAAGCAACAGTCACAGGCTGCAGCAAAAGCAATTTTTTGCTGTTAGAGTGACCAAACACTGGGAACACAGGACCAAAATGGTTTTGTTTAAAAGAAAGAGCTTTTGTTTCACTGCAAACTATGATTTTCCCAAGAAAGGAAAATCATTGTACATGTCATTACTCAAAAGCCACATAGTCAGCATAGCAGTCCTGGTTTCAGCTGGGAGAGAGTTAAGTTTCTTTCTAGTCACTATGATGTTTCAGATTTGCTATGAAAGAAATGTCAAAAATGCATATTGTTTTAGTTGTTGCTAGGTGATGTTTATAGTACTCAAGGACTTTTTTCAGCTTCCCATAGAAGTGGTTTAAATCCTTTCTTTTTTTTTTTTAAGCGACAGTACAGTAGGTAGTGTTTTAGCATAACTTCTATCAAGTTCCCCTCCTACTATTTTTCTACTTGTTTCACACTTTCTAGCTGGAAATGTTCCAGGTTTTGTCTTTGACTGATATTTGATTTTTTGGGTTTGTTTTTTTTTTTTTTTTTAAACTAGGCCAAAAAATTTCCAACTCTGCAAAAAGAGGATCTTGGGAAAAAAGTGTTCTCAAAATTAAAAAAAAAACCCTAAAGGTGTCATGACCTACTTTTAATGCTATTTCGGACAGGAAGCTCAATTCAGCAAGTAAACAAACACTCTGTGAAAAGTTTGCACATGCTAGCTGAAGCATTTCTGAGAGACAAAAAGTTCCATTTGCTATTTTTATTTTTAAACTGTCCTACAACTCGGGTAACTAGATCATCCTGGTAAAATCTTTATACAAATTTAAAAAAACCTGCTAATATGCCTTTGTGATGGAAGTCTCAATTCATAGCTCAGAACACTAGAATTAGAGCTTTAGACTTTAGCAGGCTTTTTAGAGAATGTTTTCAATCACACCACAAAAGGCACTTTTAACGTTATGTATTACTAGCATTGAAAACCTGAAATTTCCCGTGGACTTTCTGAAGCTGCTTCTGACAGATTAGATAATAGCTTGCTATTAATCAATCATAAAAAAAAACCCCACAACACTATTTTATGGGTTTGGTTTCTGCCCTTTCTTCTTTGATGAAACAATTCTTTGAGCATCAGGAACGGCTGTTTGTTCTATAAAGCAAAGAGCTCTTTTTCCTTTTTGTTTAGTAGAGTACAGGGTTCTCATCTAAAATACCTAAGGAAAAATGCCTCTTTAAATAGGATAAACTTGTCTGTTCTAAGGTAGGTTTTACTCAGTGATTTGTAATTTCTCAAGGTATCAGTTTGGCTATTTTATTGTTACTAAAACTCTCCCACTTTGAAATTAATCATAGGCACACACCATAGTTTGAATTAATTCCTAAAAAAAAAACACCAAACATCAAAACACAACACAACCTTCCTTAAAGGTAAAAGAACAAAAGATAAAGCAACTTCTGACACTCAAGAAATAATATCTTTTCTATTCTCTAGCTAGTCCAGAAATCATATTAAATTTTATGGTTTTATATCTTTCACTCAGGTCCTAAACCAAAGACACAAGAAATTGATGAGTGTCTACTGACTTCAAACATCTCTGGATCAGAGTGCACTATCTTGTGTGCTCAGCCTCATTTTTATTTTGCTTTTCTGAAATTCTTAAGGAATATGGCTGGAAAATTCCCTGTGAATAAATTATCTCATGGAATGAACTGCCCTAGTTCCTAATGATTTGTCCATAGCTTTTAGGTAATAACAGAATTAATGAAAAAAAAGAACATGGCAAAGCCCCAGACTGTCACTTCAGCATTTCACTTTTTTTGACTGGATGCCTGAAACTCTTTATTGGATCATTTTATAGGAAAGGGCTCTGTGGTGGACCCTTACCACAAGTATTTAGCAGAGAATTCCGAGCCAAAGAAGGAAGACGAGTTCAGATGGACGACTTCAAGCTATACCCACAAACCCCCAGCTCTAGGCTGTGCCATAGGCCTGGCAACAGCACCAGCATCTCTAACAGCCCATGTAAGCTACAAAGCTGTACAGAATTAAATTAATATCTGCAAATATTAATTTTGGTTTTAATCCCTACATCACTTAGTGCCAGCATTCCTAGACAAAACACACAAGCAAAACCTTCAGCGTACTGTTAGAATTTAGGAAATGTGTTAATAAAAGAGAGTGAAATTCCAAAAGAAATAACAGTGGGACCAGACAGAATGGGATTAGTTGGAATACAGAAAAGCTCTCTCCTGAATTTTTTTTGTTAACAATTTTGTAAAGCCTCTAATTATTACAGCACCAGACCTACAATTCTAAAATCTAGAGTTTAATATCAGGCTTCTTGGATTTGCTTTTGTTCTCATGCCAAACAGATGCATTTGCTATTCACTTTCTCTGCATCAAGGAAAAAGCACAACAAAAAAAACCAACAAACCACATCCAAAAACCCAGATGATGACAGAAAAGACACTGTGTGTCATTAGAATAGTAAAACTCATTGCAGTTGCAGAAATTCTTGTAATCTGAGTTCAACTGCAAGCGCAGAGAATATGTGGAGGAAAAAAACAACCACAACCACCAAAAAAACCTCTTTTGGCTCAGAGATAGGTTGTACAACATAAATTAGCTAGTTGTCACAGACCTATTCTTAAAACTTGCTGCTGCCTTATCAGGTACATCTTCAAGATTTATGGCTTATGGATGCAGGTTAATGCAATTTTAAGTTTTTTCTTGCCCCATTCCAATTACACAAATCCACCAAAGCCCATAAGCACAAGGAAACTGAACTTAAAAAGCATAAGTTAAAAGTGGAGTTAAGATTTTTCCTGTAATGAAGCTACTGTCATCTTCCTCAAAGACACAGCTAAGATGAAGCCCGTTCTGTAGCACAGAGGACTCTGTACTTGTAATGCCTACAATCTTATGTGTGATATGTGGGAGAAACATAGGGTGACAAAGAGCTTTCCACTGCCATTATTCAATGTCTCATCCAAATGAGCAGAATCAGACAAAAAGGTGTGTTCTTGTGAAAGAGGAAAACACACACACACACAAAAACCTCAAGAAAAGACAAAAATTAGATTAAGGTCCTGGCCAAGCATTTCTAGATCCAATTAACTCAATGAAAAATCAATATCTTTTCATAAATCATTATCTCCTTTGATCGCAGTCTGCCTTTTTTATGACCCATTCTAAACCTTAAAGGGTAGGTTATCATCAAAGTCACATTAAAGAATCACTGTTCCTTTTCCACCTCACATACCTGCTTTTGAAACTATAGGAATATCATGAACCTCTTTAAAAGTATATAGTCAAAGCTAAAATGTTGACAGCTGTGATGGGAAGAATGAATTTCCCTTTATCTAAAAGTTGTCCCTTTAAAGCCATGACTATCTAAGAGGGATTTAAGAGTTGAATTTCTTCCTTGATGCGGTGTTCCTATAAAAACAGCAATTCTAATAGCCATGGTCAATGTTGGTTCCAACAATTCTTCCAGAGGGCTCTTATCACTCCAAGTGATCTTCAAACACAATTCAGTAGGAACATGTTGGTAGTGATAAGATTCAAAAGAAAAGAAAAAGGATGGGGAAAAAAATACAACTTAAAAAAAATAAACTTCTTCTCTTAGTGCTGTCCAGCACACAAGGAACTTACTGCCAAAGATAAACTGAATGATCCCTATTGACTGTGGCCATTCTGAACTATTACATCATCTTGGTCTGTTTTCAAGTCTTATCAAGTCATTCCAACAATTTGAATGGGCATTGAACTTAGTGCCTGAATTCTCGTTCTCTAAATCAAGACAGATTAGCTAACACACCTCATTAGGATGCTGGGAGTATAGTTTCATAAATGCCTATCACCATTTAAAAGAAAGAAACAGTATTTGCTTAGAAAACTACAGGCCCAAGTTTAAACTGGAACAGTTTAGAATGAAACTCTGGTTGAAAAGAACTTTTGTACCAAAATTTTGCATCGTTTTAGAAGTTTGTGATTTTCCAACAAAATCAGCCCTGAGCTGATTACCTAGAATCTGAGTACTCCTTTGCATTGAAAACTGTAATACTGGCCTCACTACATTCCAGTACAAACTATGTCCTGTGACGCTGACTTGAGCAAACATTCACACAAATTCTATTCACATTCACTGCATACAGCACTCATGACAACACCAAACATCCTATTTTATGATATTTTGGTTTCAACCCTGTGAGTCTCGAAACTGCTGACAGGTAGTTGATGCTACGGAAAACACAAGTCAAACGCCAGATTACTTTTAAGAGAAGCTGGAAACCGGTAGATAACACAGACAGAATTCTATTAACACAAGATGCGAGCTGCCTGCAGAGTTAATGCAAGAATAGATTTCTCTTCTAAAGTTTGTAAATTCAATTCCCTCTGCTGTTAACGGGAACAGTGCATTTAATTTTCTTTGCACCATATCAACAATCTGATATCATTAATGCAACCAAGTTAAATGGTTCTTACTGTGAGTGCTGATTTATCAAATACACAAAAATATATCTGTAACACGAGACCAGTTTAAGTGCTATGTTGAATAACAGGAAAATATTTTAAAATGGTAAATCAAACAGGAATTTTAGTTCAGTGATGCAAACTGAAATATGATATAGATGTGCTTAACTTTTAAATTCCTGAGCTACAGAATCTGATATCTATTATATCTGTACTTTAAAATAGATGTCATAAATTGCTGTGGAAGCCACGGAGATTTCTGAAACTTTTCAGAGACGTTTCTAATTTTGGCAAGATACCTTTCTTTGCAAGATTATGATCCATCATCTTATATGAAATCCCAAATGGTATGCATTCTCAGTAATAATGATCCAATATTAAATATTTCATTTACATACTGAATTACCTGGGAGAATTCTATTTGACTGTCAAAGATTACTAATCATATCAAGGTGATTAATTTTAATGTGAAACCCAATAAATCTTAAGAATTTTCAACAGCACTTCTATTTTAACACAGTGATATTGACAAACTCTGTCCTCCACACTCTAAAAATGATAATATTAATGAAGAAAAACTCAGGGATCAATATGCATAAGACTGAAGATATTAATGACTCAGTGCCAAAGGAGCAGTCATGCAAGAATTCTGATACCACAAATACCAAGGAAGTGTAGAATCATAGAAGTGATACCCAAGTAAAGGAGAACATGGCTTTACTTGCCTGAAAGAAAAGGTTTGGTTTGGGGTTTTTTTTGATATGGACATGCTAAATCATTCAAGCAAGCCCTCAAACTTTACTTTGACTATATTTTTGAGATATAACTGATTTGTGTGACTAGAGTTAATAGTTTTCCTTCAAAACTTGATGCAAAAAGCAACTAGGATTCACTGGGTTTATTTCTCTCTTTTTGGAGCTTCCAAAAGTGGGTGGAGAAGAGTATTATTGGCATGTTTGTTGAGACCTTCCTCTGTTTCTCATTACGAGAGGTAATTGATAATGTTACTTTTTATGTAAATTACTACCTTTGCTATTTATTATGTAGTGGTATTATTATGATTATTACTGTTGTATTTAGATACCTAATCAGTACTAATATTATAATCATAATGGTGACTGGGAGAAGAACTAAAGCTCCCATTTGGTGAATTAAAATACAAGAAGGAGCAGCCTCTGTTCCTCAATCATTTTGAGATGTCAACGTCAATCAAGCGCTGCCTTACAGTTCAGCATCTGATGGAAATATTTTCCTTTGCTGCTCAAGCCCAGCTGCAGCTCAACTACAACATATGTGAATTTTTAGATTTTTCTCATTCTCATTCAAGAAATACTTCATTTATAAAATTAAAATTATTAAGACTCTCTCCAGTTTCATATGGGTTATTTAGGGATGATAGTCAGTCAGCAGTGGCTTGGATAGGATTTGAATTAGTGACATAAATAAGGGATATTCTGTAATCTGTTATCATTTTCTGAGCCAAGCACAATGATGTTTTACATGTTCACCTCAAGGAAAAGCACATAATTTGATCAAGCTGCAAGTGTAAACTTCTTGGCAGAGCCTGAAGGAAAGCAATGACAATAATGAAATGGATAGGCAGGTTGTCAAGAGAAGTAAGAATACTTTCAACTGCACACTTTTAAAGAAAATCCTGCAGTGGAGGGGCTGAAAATGTTATCTACAACAGTGCCCACAGCTATCCCAGAGTTGAAGGATCAGTTTATGAACTGTGGATGTACTATTATTAAATGAACTCAGATAAGTGTTAACTTCATTCATTTCCTTAACTCTGTTGTTGGCACTGGAGCAAATCCTCAGTGATGTAAATTGGAATTAGAGTTATGACAATTTCTAGCATGAGAGTGTCTGACCCTAGAAGTATCTATTTCACTTGAAAAAGTAGACAGTTTATATGTAAATGAGATGCAGCTTTCCAGTTCTGTATAATTTGTCAATATGGATGTTAATTTCACAAAGACTGAGCAATCTCTATTCTAGAATAATAATAGGATTTGATACCACCAACCCTTACTTGTAGCAGTAATCTTATTATGGTGGTGGGACTAGAGGAAAAAAATAAAGGCTACTGTCATGAACATTTTCAGGTGAATGCATCTCATATCGTATGATACTGTCTTTTATATAATTTCTTTGATGTGTTTCCTGGTCTCTTGCAAGGTAACGAGTGATGCTAAGAGCTAAATGAAATGCTAGGACATATATTAAAGAGCTTTTTGATGGATTTTCAGGGAGTAGAATTTTTTTGCAATTTGATTGGGATATAAGTAAAAATAAGGTTTTATAGAGGAAATCTGATATCAAAACTACTCAAACCTTTCTCCTCTTCATTATAAAAGGATTTATGCTGAATGCAGAAAA
Source organism: Gallinago jamesoni (assembly GCA_025769975.1). Taxonomy (NCBI): domain Eukaryota; kingdom Metazoa; phylum Chordata; class Aves; order Charadriiformes; family Scolopacidae; genus Gallinago; species Gallinago jamesoni. The sequence continues at coordinate 29,455,542 of JAOQGH010000032.1, forward strand.
TATTATGGAGCTTAATGCTGTCATATGAAGTGTTTCTTGGGAGAATTTTCCCCTCCTGGGAGTTTCAGTTAGAAATCCAGGTTCTCTGATTTATTCCCACTCTTGATGGAACTAGCCTCAATCTGAAAACTCTACTTTTAAGGATTTGAAAAGAGCCTTAAAGCATCTTTAAAGGTGAGAGTGCTAAATCCACTTCAAGGTGTGTCATAAGATCATAATACAGGCTATAGACATAACATATTTTTCGAAAAGGACATATTTAAAGTGTTTTCTCAGGCACTACACTGAATTAAACCACTTCTCCTGAGAACTACAAAGAGAGAAATACCAGGTACAGAAAATGATTAACAGAATATTTTATTCCCATTTTCATTTTACCTTCTCCTTAAAACATTTTTATTTATTTTGTTTTCATTTTCTTCTTGCCTAATTAACACTGACTTCAGGATTTTCAGTTGACTAACACACAGAACTTTCCTGATCGTAACATATATGTTGTGGGACTCTTTTGATCATGTTTTCTAATAATCTTTCTCCGAATCACTCTCTGTGTAACAATTTTTCTAATTAAACCAATGCATAATTTTGTGTGATACATGTATCCTGTGATATAAGTTTAAATTACCTAGAACTCACCACAAAATAAAGCTTAGAAGCATCTATTCTGTTTTAATAAGTATTCTAAGTCTCTGTGTTAAGGTGCACTAATTTAATTGGTGAGTTAGTTAACTTAAACACAGTCATGTTTGATTTCACTTTTTTTTTTGTTTATTCCAAACATTCCAAAACTTTATTTTGTTTATTCTTTTATAATACACCAATATTATTTCTGTACTCTTTGGGTCCATGACTATCTTTCATTCATTCTTTATAACCCTTTCTCTTTCCTTTCTTATTTCTTGCTATCTGCTAGACACAATCTCTTCATCCCTGTAGAAGGCAGGATATTATTCAGAAACATAATAAAAGCACTTGGTGAGGCTTGGCTTCTATCTACCAAAATGCCACAGATATCACTGGAATTTTAACCTGTACTTAAGAAAGTGTCAAACAATTGGAGTGCTTTTCAGACTGGGATGATTAGAAAATTATAAACTAGGAATCACAGCAGTAATATTTTTCTGGACTCAAAAATCAATTCTCATAACTAAAAATAAAGGAGTTCATTAGCTGGCACTGGATGGAGAATGGGCAACTTTTATCATACCGACAATATTTAAAACAGACAACCAGCACCTTCCAGAAAAATTTCCTTTTCCTATTTGCAACTTCACTTAAGCTGGTGTAAGGTCATTTACCAATACTAAGACAGGTCGAGTAAATAAATATATGCCCCATGTTGTTACCTGAAACATATACAAAAGCACAAAGCCAGAATCCAGGAAGACATGTCACTTTTCCTTTCTAATACTTTTTCCTACCATTGTCAGAAAAAGGCTATAGAGCTAGGTCAAGTTTTAGTCTGACTTTGTCCAGCAGTTCTTGTCCTACAAAACTGAAAGACCTACCTGCCATATCACAGAGCACTGCCAAAAGAACAACACTGATGTTCAAATCTCAACCATCGCTTATTATTATTACATGGGATAGCACATACTGCATAAGCCTGCTTATTTCTATTGGAACCTGAACACATTTTAAACAACTAAACACATGCCTCATTGCGCTATTATTATTTTTAGTAAGGATGAACTTAATCATGGCCTTAACTATTTGCCTTGTGCATATTTATTTCTAACTTCTGTTCTTTAAACTACAATCCCTATAAGCAGCCTTGTGCAACCACTTTAAAAATATAAAACACGAAGCAAATAATCAAACATCAGTTGCCTGCTTCACTGGGACAAACAATGTTAAATCATACTCAAAAGCCCAAAGGCAGTTTTAAATAAATAAATATTTTTTGAAAAGCTTTGTTTCTTTTCACTGAAAAAGGTGAGTTGTGCAGGGAAAAATCTCCTTCCCTTTTCAGCCCCCCTCTCCTATTGCCATCCCTTCACAGATAAATAAGTAGCACACCTCCTCAGCAGACTCCTTTTACATACGGAGCTGTGGAGTTGCAGAATTTGGAACAGGGACTTATGAGCCATGCTCTCTTTGGGAAAATGTAAGTACCTTTTAAAAAATTGGAGAACAAAAGTATCTTATCAAAGAGGATGTAGCTAGAACTTCCATGAGCCCTGCTTGCGCAAAAATATTATAAGGGTATAAAAACAGAATTCTAGAGATCATTAAATAAGGCTATTTTTTTCTTCTTATTGTTCATTAAGTGTATTTTTATTTCTTTAAAGACTTAATATAGTGTTATTTTAGCAAGCAACACATACCAAATTTATGGTATTTTGTGCAGACAGAGGCCATGGGCCCACACAACATATTTTGCAGTCACACTTAGAATTTTCAAGTTGTCAGATCTCTGTATCATTTATTATTCCTGCTATCATCTCAGAATATTTTTATGCCCCAAGGCACTTTTTTTTTTATCACTAGGAAAAAGAGCCAGAAAATATACCAAAAGCAACATTCAGATTTTCCAGGACACAAGTTTCCCAGAACACAGATAAAGGTGTCCTTGATGTTTCCAAAGTGCATATGTTCCCTTGATGCTCAAGGTTTAGTATCAACTGACTGGGGAAAAAAAAGTGAAAAACCTGATGCTTCTAAAAAGACTTTTTGTAAAAAAAAAATATTTGTTGGCCCAAGGTATACTTCAGAAAAAAAATAAAAATATCTTACTAAATTTTCCAGTGAATGAAAAAAAAATTATATACCTTGCCTGCCCTTGCCAGGTTATCAGGCAATTCAGTTATCCCATTCTCTGATAAGTGTAAATTACTCAGAAGGAAGAAAAATAATGAAGGAAAAAATTTCTTGGTTTATATCACACATTTCACCAACATAAAGCTATTTCATCATCATCACGTAAGGAAGTGAAGCACAAGATCATGACACACAAAAAAATGAAAACAAAAGAAATATGGGTACAATTTAATTGATGATGCTGAGGTTTATACTTCTGTTAGATACCTTTACAAGAAAGTGACTGACATCTATTTTCAGTAGCTGGGTATGGAAATGGCTAATAGGTCTAAGCATTATTACTTTTATATAGATGTCTCTCCTATTCCAAAAAACCCCATCAAGTCAAATGTTGTCCAATCTGATTGCAGATGGTGAAAGGTAGTTAGTACTATCTTTCAGTTAATTTCTGAGAGGAGCCCTAACTAGGTATCAATTACCATATGCACATAAGACTGGATGCCAGCACTGCAATCCTCTTTTTTCCCTTCTCTCAAAGTCAGTTTGCCTAAATTTCATTAAGTACAAGTTTTTACAGTTCACTCCATTTATTTTTTCTTGAGTAAACACTGACCTTTCCTTCTACTCCCATCTTTTCTCTCGAGGTGTTTTAACATAGCCCTGTCCTTGGAAAAAGTAAACCTGTTAATTTTAGCCATAACCAGACAACCTGGCATTTCCAAATTAATGATCTAATCAAACAGGCCTATAACGCTAAAACAGTGATGACAGATATCTTGGTCATTAGTTTAGATGTTTGCATTTTGCTTAAATTTCTTCTAGCAGGCATTTCAGATCAAGTTAAGAGGCATGCAGCTCTTGCAGTGTGAATAGTACCCGACTGTCCCCTACTTGGGCAGGGGATACATGAGGAAAATCTAAACTGCATCAGGAAATGGAAGGTTGGTCTTCAAATGATGTTGTTTGGAAGGAGTTAAAAATATAATTTCCAGAACTAATTTTGCAGGAACAAACTTTAAGCAGCGCTGTGCAAGAACTGTTCACTTACACTGGCTTTTACTGTGTTGCGTAACTTTTCTACTGATGTTTGCATCTTTTGAACATGTTGCTTCAGCGTTCAATGAGACTTTTTTTCTTTTTTGCAAGTGGAAGAAGTGTACACCTTTCTAACAAGATATAGAATAATGACTGAAGTACAGCAAGGGGATTAGAGATAGGAGCAAAAATCTAATCTTCCAGAACTTGGATATAGCTGGGTGCAAGCCCCTCTCAGAGTAGGTCTGTGCATCAGGCTCACTGGAACGAGGAGACACAGAAGCTGTGTCTAACACCCTTCCTGAAAATAGTTGTTCACAAAAAGATAAGGAAGAAATTTCTCATGAAAAAATATTTTTTTTCTCCCTATTTTAAGTGTGTGGAGAACATCTACCTCTTCTGCACAGGATGCTAGGAACCCATCAAATGGTTGTAAATTCTGCAGCAGGGTCTGAGCCAGGATTTAACTATAGGCTAAAAGAAAAGCTCACGGTGACATTCCAACTCTAACATAAAATCCCAATGCACAAGGAAAATGTTTACTTGTATTTCTTAGATACAAGCTGCCTCTTATTTAATCAGTGTAAAACTTCATGATGTCTCTGGCTGAAAATACTCTAAATACTGTAAAAGGACAGATTTTACATTTATAGCATCAATAAACCTAAGACAAGTTTACACAATTGCAGTTCTGTCTCACAATGAAGTGTTTTCACCCAAAACTATTTAAGGAAAATGTATACAATTCTTCATCTACAGTCAGACAAATAAAAGTGCTTTTACAGTAAGCAAGCAACATAAGATATTTAACAGCAATGCAAAAAAAGGCTATAAACCCACAACTCTCAACTTTAATGGAAAAGAAACACTGTGGTTTCATGATTAGCCATAAATGCCATGCAGTGCAGAGAGTTTCATTTATAAAAAATGATGACTTGAAACACACAGTAATTCAGACCAAAGCTAAGATGGTGGATGGAAAGATAGCATAAGAAGAAAATGAGAGAAGCATCTGATAAGCAGAAAAAAAAAAGGGGGCATTTAGAAAAAGAAATGTAGATAGCGGTTTGATCTTAAGACATAACAATGACTTTGCCTGCACAAAATCAGGATGCTTTAGGAAACTGAAGAAATAACAGCAAGTGTTGCAAGGCAAGGCAGGTTGCTCCACTCCGCCATGACAGAAGCTGATAGGAACCATACAAAATGCTGCGGAAAGGTGGGACCACCCCACTGTTTCACACTCCACAGTAACCTCAAGAGCTTTGCCTGCAGCATTATAAAGCTAGGATTGCCATGTTTCTCCCATGTTGAGGCGTAACATCCCACTTTTGCCAAGGAGGATCTTGTCTAATTCTGCTCTAGAGTAGCTGCCAGGGACATGAGTTTTTTTCAGCTAATGTATTATCTGCTTTTGGATGTCAGTTCAAGACTTATGGACAGTGGTATGGTTGCACCTATTGGATTCCTACCCCTCTTCCTCAGACTCTTAACTCGTCACTGCTACGCTGCCACCAGCAATCTTTCTTTTTTGGAGGCAGTAGCTATGAAGCGTGCATCTGGTGGAGCGCAAGAGTATTTGCCATTTAGCTAGTGCCCTCGCTTACCTTGCCCTTAATACAGCTTTGCTGTATACAAACTGTACAAATTAGCATAGTACATGGACTGTCTTCTGAATAGTTTACTAGTAAAAATAATATTACACAGTAATTATTCTTTTCACACATGGTTATCATTGCTTAGAATTAAATCCTCTTATTACTAGTGTATGGAAATGATTGCTGAACACAAACGTGCTTGTGCACATAGGTAAAAGCATTGGTGAGGAGCAATGAGGGAGAATAAGTGAAGATAAAACCATATAGTAAGAAATTAGGCCCTGTGGAACATAAAATTTTGCAACCCATCGGATACAATTGCAGAGGGATTAAGATCTTTGAAAAAGCAAAGTGATTATAGTTGATAACTATATTCCATCTTGCAGCAATATTGAGTTTTTAAGGGTGCTGTTCTGTCATTCATAAATATGGTTCTAAAAGCCTGAAGACAAATATTACATTTATTACTTATGTGAGTAGTTCACTGATTTCAACCACCGGAATAAATTAATATAAACAAAGAAGTGAGGATATGTAAAAGGGATTACACCATTACACACCTACTTCTCATCTTACTTTAGCATTTCTGATGTGCTACATTACAACTCAGTCTTAAAATAAATAATTAGGGGAAAAAAATAAATCAAACTTTCAAAGTCATTTTAAGTGAAGTTTACATGAACACACATGTCCATGCACATACACATACATTAATACACATTTGATGATCATGAGAGAGTCAAAGACCTGTGCTTACAAATATGGCCACAGATTTAGAGTGCGTACATTTCCAGATACTTAAATTTCCACAATCTAGGCCTGATTTTTATAGACGTTCTATAAAAAGACAATATCAACTGAAATCAATGCCTCATTAGATCAATCCTCACCAGGTAAAACAATTCAATCACTTTACATCCAGAGGACAAAACACACAGCTTTTTGACCTGTAAAAAAAACCCTCAAAATCCCTAGCGGTGTCCACAGACTTGTAGTTCTAATTTTATCTAAAATAAGCACGGAACAAGCAAGACACAGCGCATAGGTCAAGTGAACTTGGGAATATGGTATCCACAGAGACAAATTTCTCCTACCTTTCTTCTACCCATGTCAAATAGGCGGAACTCACATCCAGGAAATAGGGGAAAGGAAGAGGCCAGGTTGTCAGTGAACAGAAGAAAAAGAAAGAGATAGAACGATTATTCCCTGCCTAAGCACTGAGGGAGGTAAAGAAGAAATAACTGAAGAAGAAAGAGGAAGGGACCTTGCAAGGCCACCTAACTTCAGTAGTTTTTATAAAGCAAAGGTAATTGTAAGTATACAAACTTTAAAGACTGACCTTAGGCTCATATGAATGTATCATCATATTCCCATGCAACGTTTGCTCAGCAAACTGCAGTTCACCATCAGAGTACAACATGACGCACTTTAATTTTAAGTTCTGTATGACATCACTGAATGAAGAGGTTGGCTTCTGGCTATTAAAGGTAGGCATATCTGGTTTAAATACAAGCCAAGGGAATCTAGAGCATTCTGTGACTGGATGCACCGAGCAGTAAGAACAAGAATTCGTTTTTTTTTTCTACCTGGCTTCATTTTTCCAGGAACTTTTCACACTAAGCATCAGTCATCTGAAATGACTGTATTTGTTTCGTCCTATCAATTAACTCAGTAGGAATATCACAACCAAAAGCCATAGTTCATATTGGGCATAGTTTCTTCTTATATAGCACAGTATTCAAGTCAGATGAATGGAAATGTCTACATGAATCAGGCTTGCTTATTAAAATACTTCATTCAGTTAACAGGAACACAGTACTTGATTTATTATAATCCCATGGCACATCAGTAGTCCATAAGTGCCACATTACAATATTTAGCAAAAGATATACTATTAAATAAAGTATTTGTGAATAAATCAGCAGCAATTTGTCTGCAGTGTCTAAGTATGAGCAAAGTATTTGGCTGATGACTTTTTTTCCTTTTGGTACAGGATGAAACTGCAAAATACATTTTAAATTCTTCAATTATGTTGCAAGTTGCAGTGGCTGTCATTGGCATTATTAATCTGACATTTATCCTTTTGTTCAAATAGCTCTGCCTAATAAAATGTCCATATCTTTTTTTAACTACATAGCTTTCCTATACACTTGAGGCTTTAAATGCATTTTAAATATTAACAAAGCTTTCATTAAAATGCAAAAACAGGGGTGGAGGAGCTACTGGAAAAGGCTTTACTCTGTCTCCTTTAGTTTTATGTGGAAGTATTAATCAAAACCTTCATTAATACTGTATGAATTCAGGGTCTTTGCACAATTGGAATGCACATTACTTCTTATTTACATTACTCTTACTTTAGGGTACTCCATTTAGCAAAAACTTTAGGAGTCTGAGGATATTTATGCATGTATAGAAAGTGCTATATTGCAGAACTCACATTCCAAACTTATAGATTTACAAAATGGAAAATAGAAATTCAGCAGGAATCTCAAACAGCATTTCCAAAATTATGCATTTGATATGAGAAGTCCAGCTCTGGGAGAGACTGATTATTGAGTGCTCAAGATTTATGATTAAGGTTTTGTTTTTTCCTTCCAGGTCTTGGGGTGAAAAAAACATGCACTGTTCACAGACAGAAACATCCACTGCCTCTAGGAAACTGGGAGAGGGTAAACAGAATTATCAGCTGTGTGGCTAAATACAAAATTATGAGAGGAAACAACACGCCTGTTATAGATTAAAGTCACATATAGCAGAACCTGTCACAGCATGTAAAGGAAAGTTCTTCCTTAGATAAACAGTTGTAAATAACAAAAGTGATAAGAAGAAAGGAACAGTTTCATATTAGCTGGATATTACTAGTATCCTGGTATCTCTGCTGTTTGACATATTCATACATGATCTAGAGAAGTGTGATGAAGCAGAGTGATGAGCACTAGCAGAGTGATGAAGTTTGCTTAGTATGCTAAGTAATTCAAACAGTAAACATGAAAATGTATGCCAACGAATTCAGATATCTCTCATGGTACTGAGTGACTGTAATACAACAAGAGATGATATTCAACTTTGATAAATTTGAAGTACATTGGAAATAACTATTTTAACTATACAAGGACAAAGGAAGAAGGATTGGGGGGTATCCCAAGATTTTCATGAATATAAAAACCGTAGGAGAAAAATCCATTAATCCAAGATCATTAAACACAAAGGCACTATCTTAGTCTAAGAAGTCTTTAAAACTTGCACAGTTGGAAAGCATGATGGTTTACAGAGGGACTGAAACGTTTTTCTATTCTTCCTTAAGCATTCTCCATCAGTTTTCATCATACTGTATTGAACTAGAGGACCTTCCCAACCCCTTCATATATTATCTGAAATAGATTTGTTGCATCCAAAAATTAGACCTATTTTATTATTAAATACTACCATTATCTTTTTTTGATAATATTACACTGCAGAACACTGACTCAATATGAGCAAATATGCATTCTCACCTCCCCTCCCACTGATGCAACTCTTCATTTCTCTATAGTACTGCCTCCCCTTCCATGCCTACACCCACTGCAACTCATATTTCTCTATGTTACTTGCCCCCTGTTCCATGCCCACAATCCTTGAATACCCAGACAGAAGCTTCACAAATTGAATAATATTTTTATTTTGACAAAATTGGTCCTACTAGATTAGTCCAGCAAATCCCTAGTTTTGAAGAAATATAACCTGAAAAAATTGACATCTTGTGAGAATTCTGCTACAGAACTTCACTGAGGTCAAAGTTTTACTTGTGGATTTAAACAATTAGTTAAGAATTTCACTAAAAGTCTTTGGGAATCCAAAAAAGTAGAGGACTTGGGATCAGGCTTTAAAATGGAGAAAGATTGCACAATGAACAATTTCTACAAGATAAGTAGAATGCAGCAAAACTTACATGAAATTGCGTAGGTTTTTTTTTCAAATAAGAATTATTGATTTCTTCTAGCTACGACATTTTTAATTCCAAACAGCAAAAAAATATGAATAGATAAATATGAAACTCAGAACAAATCTGTGAGCTCCAGTCAATACTATGACTACTGAGTGAGCTAAATGATGTAAGTAAGCATATTAAATTCATATTCATGGTGCACTTGTACAGTTTAGACTTATTATTATTCAGTATGTGAATTGTATAAACATGTCTCCAGTTATTTGCCTCTGCTAGAAACCCACTTGAGCATTTTCATTATACGTATTACACCCAATGAAGTTAAAGGATTTTTAAAACTTATTTTAACTGTCATCATATGGGGATACAGAGCTTTTCATTTTCAGTATTTTTATTTCCTTTTGTCAATTTTCTAACTACATAAATTACAAAGCTGATCTAAATTTACTCTAGATGATATAATGTAGCTGCTTCACTCGTGCTCTGAGATTTAAAAAAAAAAATAATAAAAAAAAATTGCCTGTGTTAAGCCTTCTCCAGGACTTTTACTAAGAATCTGGTTTACTTAGTTTTTGTTTGACTGCACTAATGTAGCGCAAGGATATTTTTCAGTTCAGAATGAGTTTATTTTTGCCTACAAGACTACACTGTAAACATAATGGTAAAATTTCCCAAAAGGAAACTAACTTGATAGTGGTTCCTCTTGCAAAATTAAGACGTTGTGTGAGCGTGAATAACATGATCAAAGGAAAACGTAGAACTTAATAAAATCTTATAGATCTATATAATTTGCTTTATTTTACAAAAGAGAAACGAAAGTTTCCCATCCAAAAGAAGCACTATATTCCATAATAAAGGAAAAAAATACATTAAATCCACTTTGTAATTTCTGGATTAAAGTTGTCTTTTTCTAATGCAGTCATCCAAGGTTGTAAATTTGCAGGCAGCAACTTTAAATTTTAGTGTAGGGATATATCCAAGTACCATGCATGTTAAAAATGAAACTGAAAACATCTTATAAAGCATGTTTGACTGTGTAAAATTTGCAGAATTTGTCATTTAAGACTGGTTTTGTAATCTTCAAACCAGAGGTTAGTCTAATTCAAGATATACCCAACTGCTGATGTTAAGAGTGGAAGAGCTATATTTCAAGAAGGGACAAGACAGAAAATCAGCTTAAATTTATTCTAACAAAACTACTCACATTCTGCACATGCAAAATCAGAATGGGCTTGAGGGGTCACTTGTTTGAAGAAGCTACAAACCTTGTGAGGAGCAATTAGTGTCATGCTACAGTTAGAGCTCCTCCCTTTGCTTCATTATACCCATCTAATTAGAGTTAACTATTTAGGAACCCATTTCCTGGTGTCTTTCTAATTATACATCAGAGTCCCCACGGTTATGTGTGTACCAACTATGCATTTAAAAGAACTTCTGCATTTAGTGACAGCCTAGCAGGGAGAGAAATGAAGTAAAAAAAGAAATGTGAAACAGAGAGGTGCAATGTTAGGATTTTGGAAAGATGTATTACCATAAAATAGAGGCAATTTCCTTCTCCAGTCAGAATAAAAATACATAAAAGTATATTTACATGGTAAATAAACGTCAAATGCTATAACCACTAAGGCCAAGGAATATGAAGAGATAACCTTTTTTTGTGTGTGTGTATACACATATAAAACTGGTTGCAAATATCTACGAGGCAGCCATGATACATGTGGCTCTGGTGTACTAATGTCCAGATTGTGAATTCTGGGAAGCACTAAGTCTACATAATCTAAGGAATTTCCAAGCTTCCTTTTTTTTTTTTTTTGAATCAAAGTACATAAAGGAGTTGTCTCCATTTCACACTAGAGTACTACCTCAATCTGAGGATTGCTGAGAATGCCGCTTATACCATTTGATACCTCCTTCCCTCTAATATTACTTCGTAGGTACTAACCTCATACTGTAGATTTACAAATTTTCCAGTTCTCTCTCTCTATACAGCAGATGTCTTGCCCTGTCTTTACAACCCATGAATGGCATAGTTATACAGCTGGCTTTCTTTGCCTGTTAATCAAGATTTCACTATATGTCCCAACGGACTTAACTGGTAACAGCTAATTATCAGGCAAGATAGTTCAGGCAATCAGTGCAGTTCCTTAAAAAGAATAATAATACGAAAAAAGACAGTTTCTATCAAGGTGTTAAGCTGCACAGAAATTGTAACACAACAGAAGGACAAGAATAGGATTGATTAGAAGCTATGATATGTTCACAGATCATGCTGGGAATCTCTGGTAAGCACAATGCATCTTTAATGCAAATCAATATAGACAGTCTGACGATGGCCCTTGAGAAGGGAAGTGCAATCAAGCTGCCGCTCTGAAAAACAGAGCCAGTCCAGCAGTGAGTGCACAGGTTCTCTCTCTTCCCAGCATCAACAGGAGGCAAGAATTCATCTGCTAATTATGGCTGTTCAAATGATTTTCACTGTTAAGTAGGCTGTGAAATTCAGGAATATATTCTGGGTTTTGCCTTATAATGGCACAATTACTCATCGACAGAGCACAGTAGCACCATTGTGGGGAACCGCTAGCAAACATCAGCCTCACCAGCTGCAGATGACATATAATTTTAATAGAAGTTGTAAAGTTTTCCGCATATTGACTTGGGAGCTTCAGAAAACCATGCTCAAAACCATGAAATCTTGTAGTAGCTTTTTTAAAGAGAGAAGTTACAACCTCCCCCAAATCTTATTTTCAGATGCTCAGCTGTAATTGTGTAGGCCCTGTTCACCAAAGAACAGTAGGTGGGTAGACATTTTTACAACATTTACTCATTTATTTCAACACAGCGTCTAGAGTTATATTTCTTTCTATGAAAAATCTTCATTTCACTAAGTGTTTCCAAAACATATGGTCCTACCTCTACTGTTTTTAGTGACAAAACGGAGTAGGGGAAAGCAGTGATATTCAGAAAAGAAAAAATCCCTTATATTAAAAACTCAGTAAACTTCCAAAACATAGTTTACGTTCCTCATTAACTCAGGATCTTGAATAAAACATAGATTTTAAAAATAGGTCAAACTAATTTTCCCCTATGTCCTATTGTCCATAAGCTCACATGTAATTGAACTTGCAGGATTTTGAAAGTAAAATTGGCAGGGGAAAAAAGCATACTGCTCGCCTAACAACCACACTTCTGTCTGTAAAACTTTGATTTCTTAAAGGTATTTCACTGACATTTGAAATGCTAAAAACTATATATAGGTATACTGTTGGCAGCAAGCTCTGCTCCTGAAGACTAAAATGCATAAGGAGATGAGAGGACTTGCACCAGCTCTTGTGGGAAACAGTCACGGTGATTAACTTTTCCCATCCTTTTGTCCCCCTGCCTGAACAAGTGTGGTGGGGGACAGAGTCAGGAGGGGCACCTCTGAGATCGCTTCAGGCAGGTGCAATGTGAATGGTTTGAATGACCTGCTTGTGCCCAGGCCCTGAGATCACAAAGAGCTGTGCGAAGAGTGGCACAATCCCCAGAGGAGCTGAAATGAGCAGAAAGCTTTTGAGGACCGCACTGTGCATAGGTTCTCTGCACATCATATATTTTCACTGGAGGAAACATGCAGGGGGAGAGCAAAGTTAATTATTACCTGACAGAGTAAAATGCATTCCCTGCAATCTTTGAGACCAGAGGCTACAGTTTCCCCTTTTTTTTTTTTCTGATGTACTACACCAGCTTTCATCTGGTGAGGCATCTGAAGATCTTGGATAATGGTAAGTTAGGCACTTGAATTCATAGCAAATAGTTTTACTACCAGAAAGCACATTTGCTTTTCATGGTAAAAAATAAAACCAAAAAACCAAAACCAAACTGAAAGAGACAAGTAACCAAGAAATCACAAATTAAATATATAGTGCTTAAAATTCACATGGATAAATTATCCTTAGATCTTAATTGACCATTCAGTACTGAACGTTTTGTTGAATGGATTTTACAACTTGCAAAGTTGTAAAAATGCCTTAAATGTTACTACTTCTGCACCTAAACTTAGGAACCTAAATCTTTAGTTCGCCATATAAATTCAAGTGCTTTCATTTTCCTAGATGCTTAAGACTCTCAGCTCCCATTAACTTTGTAAATTTAGATCTCTAACCCCTACTAAGCAAAAAACAACTCTCCATGCTTCTAGTGTTTTCATCAAGTATACTTTTAGTGTGGGATGATATTTCCATCTCTGAGGATCAATTATGTAAATAAAATTAACATATGTAGTTATTTACATTACTCACACTTAAAACCAGCTAAAATAGCTTTTAACATTTTACTGTTTCATCTTACAATTGTACAGATTAATCATTAACATATAATTTTTTTAATTTTAATTACTGATGTATTAATTGTATAAATACCCTACCACAAGAAAGAATGGGAACTTTGGCTATGTGGGCTATTTTATTTACTGTATATTCCACCACACCATTTCTGAAGTACTCTAAAGAGTCATAAATGAAAATTTACACCTAATGAGAGCCTAACATATCTAAGGAGTTTCAAGCACCTTTTCTGAATTTTCTGGAGATAATTTAGTCTTGTTGGAAGAAAAAAAAAAAAGAAATCAAGCATTTCAGCAAAAAGTATATATATGTATGTATTTGTGTGTGAAGAATTCTGTCTGGTCTACAGGAAGATAAAAACAGCTTACAGTGAGGAGGATCTATCACAAAGAATAACTCAAGCCAATAGAAAAATCAATTCAATATACCACAGATAGAGCATGCAGTCTAACAAATCCACTAATGATCAAACATCAGGAAGAAAATTTGAAGAGTAAATATTAAGGAGTACCACATAGCAGAAAAAACAAATCTGAAACAAGATAGAAATGATCATAATAAGTGATATCCAATCATGACCAGAGACCACAGCATGACATAAGATAAAACCATAAAATTAAATAATCTCCTTCTTATAAATCTGTTGTCAGGACTCAAGGTAGCTCTAATGAACTGCTCCATCAAACCCTAAACCCCAAAATAAATAACAAGTGACCCTATTCTAATTCCCTATTCAAGTCACTTGGCTCATTAAACACTTACATTAGAGTGATAAAAGTCTAGTGAATCAGTCATTCGGCAGAACAAGAAGAAAATACAATTTGATAGCTTCTCTAAATTTATCATCATGTTAGGGAGGGGCAAAAAGAAGGAAAAAACTGATGACAAAAATATTAAGAGTTAAGAAGGTAAGGGCAAAAGTCCTGGAGGTTAAGCAGAAAAGAGAAACCAAAAAGTAAAATGGCTCCCTGTAAAGCTATTAATCTCAGAAGTTAAATGCCAGGCAAAATTTCCTATGACTGTCTCAGTCATATTCATTATATTCATTATTGCTGTGATGGCAAAGCTCTGAATTTACCATCAGCACTTGAGAAGAGAGGAGATGGGATAACTTTCCATTCAAAGAGGGGTCAACAGAACGAAGAGGAATAAAAGCAAAGAGAGGCCAATAATAAGCGCTACGGTCCATTAGAAACCCATGAGTCTTTTGCAGGCTTGCAGCAAGTGATCCCTTTAAGGATCTTAGGCACCCTCTGAAATAGAGATTTCCAAAAGATGCATGATCCCCAGGAAGCAAAAGCCTCAGGGCTTTAGAAAGAGACAGAAAGACCTGGAGTCAAAAGTCAATCTCAACTTTGGGTATCCAGGATTTCTAACATCCTGTATTTGAGGCTGGGGAATCTATTTTCACACAGAGAGTTCTGTGACCTAGGGCTTTATAGGTAAACTGTAGGCCACTAACTTTTGTGTACATGCACCTATATGTACATACGCTGATGTGCATACATATCGATGGGCTTCTGTATGAACTTAGAATAAAACTGAGTTCAGCCAAAAATTTGTTTCAGCTATCCCAGGTCTTCCTAGTGCTCTGTGCTTTAAGGGAGTGAGACAATTTAAAGGCATTATCACTATTTCTACATAAATAAGATACACAAATGATAAATTATTCAAGTCTTAAAAATACAAGCAGGCACTGCATTGGGAATTATTTTCATTAGTTGAATTATGGGGAGAAGTCTGAGGGCAGTGGTAAAAGGCTAAAAATAAATGTTTCTTCCTGATTAGTTTTTCAACTTATTAGGAAGTCAGTAGTAATAGCTGGAAAGTGATCTCCTAATTATAAAAGGGGAACAGAGGAGGCATCTGAATCCATCTCACACTGACCGCCTGTACTCAGAACCCTTGGAGAGCAAAGACAAAGCAAAAGAAATAACACAGAAAGGAATACACACAGAAAACACAGTATAGGAATCGGCCATATTCATTCTCTTCCCACACTTCTCCAAAAGACTGCTCTTTCTCAAAACTCTTCTGTTGCCACATTGGCAGGTGCACGGAAAAATGACCATCCTTGCTGTTGTATCACCCAATGATATCAGAAGATAAAAATAAAGGAAAAGTGATGTTTCACCATTCCACAACATTATCAAAGTGCCTCTCCCTGGCACTCACCTTCATCTCTTACATGCTTCTTCCATTCTTATGTCTCTAACTTGCACCAGTTCTCAACCTAAAATTCACATTCAAGTGGAGATCGTCCAGACTAGTCAAATCCCATACGCAGGCTATGTGGAGAAACGCACCAGTCATCCAGGTTTGTATTTCTAAGTTAAAATGATGGCCTTTCTACTAATACAGAAATAGGCAGTAGAGAATACCACCTTAGTTGTGAATCCTGTCTCCTCCTGAATTGAACTAACAACTACACAAGAAAGCAAGCAGGGAACTGCGTGGTAGCCCTGAGGCACTTTGCAACACTGTGTACCAAGATTTGCTGCATCAAATATATTGCATTTTTAAAAAGCGCCATGATTCTTCTTTTTTTTCTGTGTTGAAAGAGATATGATTATTTCCTCTTTCAGTAACGACACAGACAAAAAAAATTAATAAGCATCTCTCAACCTGGTTCTTGGATTGTTTTCTAATTTCCTACTAAAGCATGTAGTCAGTTTGCAAGGTGACATTTGCAGAAGCTCCTTACAGACTGATTGGCTAAACTGCCAAGAGAATTCTTGTAAAGAATGACCTTCATGCATTATAAAGTCAGACCTGCTGATATTGCCACATGCCAGAAGAGCCCACCCACTCCCCACTTGATGCTCAGAGAGGGCTGCAGCTGGGTGCAGACCACAAGCAGTGCAGGGAACAATAGCCTGGAGGATCTGCAGAGTTCCTGATAACCCTCTGGTTGGTGAACAATCAGGTCATGGTACTGCCTAGTGAATGGCAGATAGGAAAGGAATAGCAACTTCAGGTAGTAAACATGCAAATCCCTCCTCTTTGTGAGCATCTGCAGGCTCTCCTTGTCTTTCCATCATGATTTGTCTCCCTTTTAGCCTTCTCCTTGGAAGTCACTGCATTCTTGGTGTAG
>JAOQGH010000032.1:29472375-29484781 GCA_025769975.1 Gallinago jamesoni
GCAGCTGGGTGCAGACCACAAGCAGTGCAGGGAACAATAGCCTGGAGGATCTGCAGAGTTCCTGATAACCCTCTGGTGAACAATCAGGTCATGGTACTGCCTAGTGAATGGCAGATAGGAAAGGAAAAAAGCAAACTTGTCATGGAATACATCCTGCATAGTAACAAAGAGTTGCTTGGAGGGTAATAGCAACTTCAGGTAGTAAACATGCAAATCCCTCCTCTTTGTGAGCATCTGTAGGCTCTCCTTGTCTTTCCATCATGATTTGTCTCCCTTTTAGCCTTCTCCTTGGAAGTCACTGCATTCTTGGTGTAGGTCAAACTTTCTACCACTAACACGTCTCATCCTTTGTCCTTTTAAAGCAAGAAGCTTGGGACAGGGGCACTTGCCAAATTTGCATTTGGCAGAGAACAAGTCATTGCTCTGTAGAAAAACAACTAACACAGATTAACGATTCCACTATGCTACCAACAATGGCAAACTGTGTTTTAATATTTCTCAGTATGAAGCAGCATGCCTGTGCTTCAGCAACAGAATAGACTCTGAACTGCTCTGGGCACGTACCAAATTTCTGATTTCTTTTACTTCTTTGGCTTGAAAAAACACATTGGCAAAAGACAAGACGTGTTGGTTTATTTTCACTCATTCAATCCTTCATAAATATTGCCACAACATAAACCTGAAATATATGGCAAAACATAACTTTCATCAAAAACGTTCCCTTTGGGAGGTGCAAGCTATATATACAAAATCCATGGCATTTCTAAATTATAGTCCCTCTTGCAGTATAAATTCACAGCCCTTCTGAACCAATAGTGCTATGACTAAAGAATTTGCTTGATTACTTTGAAGTAAAACACAGAGTTGACTGAACTTTAACTACAGCCCTTGATTTAATTTAATCAGATTTAAACACGGCACAGAAATCAAAGCTCATGTTTTTGTGATGTGCTTCAACAAAACCTTTCATAATAGCATGTGTTTAGGAAATCGGTCATTGTTTAAGGCTCCATGTATAAGGGTCAATGCTCCCAAATCTCAGGCAAGAAGCATGAGTTCAGAGGTAACTCAGGGAGCTTGCAAAACTTTATCTTCTTTTCACAGAGATTTGGAGGAGGAAAGATATTTTTAGGCTTGAAACTAAGATGTGAAATTAGCTAGATAATCTCCAGACATCTTTCATAGTTTTGAGCTGCCTTCTAGGGCAGAATCTCCCTCTACATGTTTTAGAGGTAGATAACTAGTTAAAATATGCGCTTCAATTAGCTGTCTAAAATTAATAGGTTTCAATAAAATAGTGACTAGTTCATTATTCCAGCAAGCAATTAAAATGTCATTAGCTTTGACACTGCTCACAAGACACACAGACTTTCTTAGAGGTTTTAAAAAATATTTCTATGCAATTACGGAAAACTATACATTGTCATGACTTTTGTATAAGGTTGAACCACACAAATAAATAAATAATTATTTCTATACACTTAAGTCTACACATCATAGACCAAACCAGGGAGCTCACTTACAAACTTCAAGCTGAAATATCACAACTTCATGAATCCTTATTAATCTACAATATCCAACACGCTGTGATTTCCTAGAAAATAACATTTGCACCAAAGGAAAACTCTTTTTTGCTCTTGGGTTAAGGTTTGTGAATAGGACACCAGTTTTAAGTCTCACCAAGAGAGGGCAGTGAAATATCTCAAATTATTAGAAAGATCCCTCACAAGAGCCATATAACTTTATAGCAAGCATGATAGCAAATAATCTCTGCAGACATTTAATTTTAAGTTCTGTGGAGCATTCAACTGATGCTGTATTATTTTTAACTAACATCCTCCCACCCCAAGTGACTGTACTGTAGTGTTTGCAACTGGAAAAAGCAGAGATTATAGATAAAACTATGAGCCCTTATGAAATAAGATTTTGCTCTATTTCAAACAGGTTTTTCAAAGCAGAATATTAAGAAACACCTGCCTTCTATAGCCAGGCTCATAGCTGTGTATAATTTTAGCTGAAATGTCCGGAATGCAAGGATTTTACCATTTAGCTCTGTTCCATCCTTTCTCTTCTTTCAAAGTCCCAAATGGCAAGTTAGAGCACTGTTTTTGTTCCCAGCTCTTAATGATCTTGCTACAGGTAAGCAGCTGAGCTATGCTGTTCAGGGCAATTGATTTTCTTGAAGAAGGCAGTATATACATTTTTTTTTGCCTAAGTTTATCTGAAGACTTTTAGGTTGAGAAGTTTAAATTGTCCTACTCCAAGATCTTTCATTAAAATATCTGTCATAAGTCTGCCACTTGTGGTCTCCGAAGGACTGCAACATCTTTAAGTCAATGGTCTCTTGCAATTCTGAGTCTACTGCTATCGCTGCAGCTCAAAACATACAGCTGGCAAAAAGCCAGTACCTATCTCCTTTTCACACCCAGGTGAAGATTACTGTTTTGCCCAATTAAGATAATAACCAACAACTGAAGATATAACCTTTCAACAGACATAGGTAATCCACGGAAAAATATTTTGTCTTCTACAGAAAGGTTTTGGGGTTTATGTTCAACAGGATTAAAGAGATCACACTGATGCTAGAACCCTGCCAATCTGGGACATGATTATATATGATTATATTTGCACTTGCCAAGACACCTAGCAAGAAGTATGGTAAAAGTGTGTTTCCTTTTTTTTTAAAAAAAAAAAAAAAAAGAGAGAGAGAGAGAAAAAGGGAGGGAGAAAAATACACTTCTACTTCATTTTATCAATGGCCTTTGAAGCTTTCAAGCAATTTTAAGTCCTTTTTTAAAAAAGAATTTAACTAGACCAGACATTTCTATATGTTTTTTTTTCTGTTTCTAAGGCAAGTAGAATGAACGAGAAAATACAAAATAAAATAATGATGAGGGCAAACATTTTTTTTACCATGGTATCATAACATTCTGTGTTTTCTTTGTTGATGTTTCATTTTCTCTTGCAGAAATTATTTGCCTCAGTGTGCTAAAAGTGGCAGAACAAACTAGAAAGCAGCTTCTAATGAGTAATGAGACTGACTGACAATTTAGATATTACAAAGCTGTTAGAAAAGAGCCTAATAAAACTTAGAAGGAATATACAATTGGAACCAAAAAGAATTCAGAGGAATTCGTCTGTGATAAATGTGGGTATGATGTTCCATATTGAACACATTAAACAAATGGGGATGTGGTACACTAAAAAATAAGATCAGAATTTTGTATTAGTTTCCTATCATATTTGTCCTCATTCCCACCAAATTGTAAAAGCAGCATCTTTGCAATGAAATCTGTTTGATGTTAAATTCACTCCCCTTTAGACTGAACGGAAATGCTTCAGTATGTAGGAATGCTAAAAACATTTGTATTCAGTTCATCAGTGCCTGTTTAATGCAATCTGTTCATGGCCCACAGTCACAAAGCGACATAAAGATCGTATTCTTACGTGGGAAGATATCCATCATTTAGTTGGTCTTGTCATGTTTGCTTTCCTGCAGACACAATAAGTGGCAAAGCTAAAAGCAAGCAGGACATAAGGTCTTCAGCAGTAAAGTTAGTAGCGAGAGAGGACAATAACTTCCATATGCTGTTCAGCGTACAACAAGCCCCAAGGCCAAACAGAGAAATCAATTTAACTATCCAGAATCAAGTGTATCAAGAGACTCATTATAACTTTACTGTAGACAAAACTAGCTGTGAATTATTCTAGTCTTTCGAAAACATTAGAAAAGGTAATTTGGGAGCAAATAGATCACAAAATATTGGGGAAATACAATTTACCTTATTCTACACTAAGGCTGTACTTTCTGCTAGCAACCAGCCGTGTTGACTACCCAAGTACTGTAGACTAGACATCTGGATAAAATATTTCCATATATCATTACTTCTGTAGAACAGAAAGTCCACTTCATCTGTTTCTTCATCTGCAACAGACTGTTACAGAGATAACAGAAGTCCATCCATGTGGCACTTGGTTGTCCACATTGTAGCCCCATTTTAGAACAAACTCCATGGAATTATACCCATTGACTCCCATCACTACCTAAAATCCACTGTCTGGTCCAAACCGCTCTGATAGTGAACCGGACCCCCTCTTTAATTCAAAGCTTGGACTACCCTTCCCGTGACCTCTTTTGAGCAGGTTTTTCTAGTGTGTAAATGAACTTCTCATTCATTTTATGCTATTTCCTACATCCCTGCAGCAGAGGATGGAAATTCTTAGGCAATATCCTATGCTAATACCACATTACTTGAGAAGTACTTTGCAAGACAAAGCAGGCTCATGCAGTCTCCAACATCACAAGAGGGACTTGTCATCTGAGGAAAAAAGACGAATGAAGTAGCAAGAAACGTAGACCCAGCGGCAGGCCTGGATGGCTGGTCCAGGGATTGCAAAGCAAGGTAGTCGGTGCAGAGCAAAGATGAATAGGAAGATGAAGGTAACTCTTAAGGTAAACAGGAATGGATGCCAGGAACCGAGTTTATAAAACTGTTTAACTGCTGTGACATGAGCAGGACTGATACTACCTTTAAGAAGTTAATAAATATTTTAACAAAATTGCATTAATTGACACTGTTCCAGTGAGTGATAAGTGTGGTTTAATCACAGATACATGCTATTAAACTAGATCCTAACTATATTTATTTTCATACTTTGTATGTTTATGTCAAATATTTGTCTAAAGTAATATAATACACAGCTTAAAATAAACTGACTAATGAGATCTCAGACATGCACATTCAGTGGGGAAGTCACACATTTTATCAGTAGGTAATAAATTTAGAGAGCTAAGAGTACCTGAGTACTAATTCAGAATACTAATAAGTTTAAAGTGCTGCTATATTATACAGCCAAAACTGATGCAAAATGCTAGTATCATGGCTTTAAAATACAATCTATTATTTTTGAAAGCAATCAAGTTATACTGCAAAATCAGTAGAAGTGTATACAAACTGCACATTGCAAGAAAATATAAATAGAAAACATGTATGGCTCATTATTAAGGCTACGCTAGAATACATAATTTAAATCAGATTTTTTTGTACTGTAAGTACATCTTAAAACTGAATCCAGCATTTCAGACTAATAGCTTTATGACTACATAATGTACAGAAGCAGCCTGGTTTGGCATGGATCAGGAAAATGCAGCAAAGATGAGGCTAGATCTGAGCTTCGATGGACACAATGAGGAAGCAAAGACGAGATGGAAGAAATATAAAGAAGCAAAACAGCAGGTAAATTAACTGGAAGCATGCAGAAGTGCCAAAAATAAAACACATAAAGGGTAGCACAATTAGCACAAGAGAGTGGGATGTGGGAGTAATAGAGGAGAGAGAATTCTGGCAATGTCTGCAATAACACCCGTATCACTCGTGAAACAGTGAATGGCCCAGACACAGCAAAACAACCCTTATTTCTTGCTCCAGCCAAAAGTTTGGCTTCTAATCTCTGGCTTTACTTTGTCTTCTTAATCCATCTCTCCTAGACAGAACTGTTGGATAAATACATGAAAAAACAAGGGGCTTTATTTCCAGGGGTTTAAGGGAGACATCATTTCCTGTATCATGCATTTTACTCTATACATATGTTTCTGCTGTCTGCAAATATGTTAAAGTTATTATAGTAAGTTATTAGTTTAAATCCAAATGTTATCAACTTCATTTTTTTTTTTAAACAAACATATCAGTTTCAACACATTACACTACATTTTTCTAATCCAAATAATAAAATGCTTTACATATGACCAAAATGACAGTTAATTTCAGCGGAAATTTCAACAGAAAATGTTCTGCAATTTATCCTATTCTACCCTTTTCTGTTTACGCAAGAGAAATATTCTGCTATAATAGAAACAGCCATAGAAAGTTTCACAGGCTTTGAAAAATAGAAAGTGGTAGTATTGGAAGTAACTATTTTCCAACAGATACCTCCCACAAGCGCCAGACATACCTTGTCAAATTTCTTAAAGCATTACATTTCCCCCTAAAGGCTATCAAAGCTTTTTTAGTGCTTACAATTTCCTGAAAGAGCTTTATTTTTCAGAAAAAGAGGTTCTATCAAATTAAAATAATTCTGTTTACAGAGAAGAAATGTAAAGTATTTGAGACTTAATACATATCACTTTTTCCTATTACTTCTGCCGTGTATTTTAAAGCAGAAATACACCATGACGAGTATTTATTGTTAATTCTTGCTGTAACTTACCCTTTGATTAAAGCATTATATTGTAACTTTAGAATAGGCAAAAAACTGAGCACTGTAATTTTAAGGCTGAATCATCAAAATCTTTCAACACTATGAAAGAACTATAAATATTATGAAGTCATCAAAAGCTTCACCATTCTTGTATTTATCATTTGTAAGGAACTCAAAAAGTGCAAGAAGGTGGCCCTTACCAGTTACAAAGTAGTAACTTTTTATCTCTGGAAATCACTTTTAAGATTCTTTTAATTGCAGGATACAGTTATAATCTCTTTATGGGAAATATATCTCAGCATTGTCATAAATGCAATATTGAGACAAAGTGACATATCACTTCTACTTCCAAAGTTCTTTTGGCATATAAAATGTAATTGAAAACTTTTACTTTACAAATGATGATTTATGCATAGTAAATTCTGCCATATTTTGAGATACATAACCTAGTAATTTAGCTGGAAACTACAATACATTATAAACAATGATACAGCATCCAAGTAGAAATCGGATGCTTCTCTTTGCCTTCTCAAATATCGCTATTAGTTTCTTATCTGTCTTAAAACCAACTCAACAAAGATTTACTCTACTTTCAGCTGTGTTGTGCTAACAACAGGGGAAAGCAATTTCCACAGTTTAATCCATCGTTTCTCTTTGGATTTAGCTAACCATTGTACCCATATGCATTTTCTGGTCCAACCCAAACATGATACTCCCTGTTGACTCAAGCTCTTCTCCCTAGGGGGCACCACTCTCCTCTCATCATGGGACAGCTGACCCTTGACTCTTTGACACTTGTCTATAGATGCCTATGTTCTTCTGTTGAATTTGGGAGCCTTTAGCAGCTTAATATCATAGAATCATAGAACGGTTTGGATTGGAAAGGACTTTAAAGATCATCTAGTTTCACCCCCCCTGCCATGGGCAGGGACATCTCCACTAGACTGTATTGTTCAAAGCCCCATTCAGCCTGGCCTTGAACACTCCAGGGAAGGGGCATCCACAACTTCTCTGTGTCTCAGAGAACCTGTTCCAGTGTCTCACCACCTTCACAGTAAAGAATTTCTTCTTAATATCTAATCTATATCTACCTTCTTTCAGTTTAAAACCATTCCCCCTCATGCTATTGCTCCACTCCCTGATAAAGACTCCCTTCCCATCTCTCCATCTCTCCTGTAGGCCCCTTTAGGTACTGGAAGGCTGCCATAAGGTCTCCCCAGAGCCTTCTCTTCTCCAGGCTGAACAACTCTCTCAGCTGGTCTTCATAGGAGAGATGCTCCAGCCCTCTCATCACCTTCGTGGCCCTCCTCTGGACCCATTCCAACAGACCCATGTCCTTCTTATGTTGGGGGTTCCAGAGCTGGACTCATTACTCCAGGTGAGGTTTCACCAGAGCAGAGCAGAAGGGAAGAATCACAACCCTTGACCTGCCAGTCACACTTCTTTTGATGCAGTCCAGGATGCAGTTGGCTTTCTCGGCTGCAAGTGCACATTGCTGGCTCATGTTGAGCTTCTTGTCAACCAACAACCCCAAGTCCTTCTCTGCCCAGCCTGTATTTGTGCATTTGTTCATGGATGTTTTCACTTTTCTCCCCACTGTAAATCTACTCCCATGCCATGAACATGGTATAGATTACATCTCTCTCTATAGATATATATAGAGACAGATATAGAGAGGGAACTCTCAGTGGAAACCTACAGGCTCTGCGTTCTCGTCGAGTTCAATTACCAGTTTCCCCAATCAGTTTATGACTTGGTTAGCTCCTCTAGGTCCCACAGATTGTGGAGGGAGGACTGAAGGGATTAAATGTTTGGGTTTGAGTTCTCCCTGCTTTAGTAGAAAGTGATACTGAATGGCTACAGAGACAAAGGTGATTGGGCTTATCAGGGCTGCTTACCCCACTGCAGGACTATATTGCCTACTATTGTCAACAAAATACCATTCAGCATTATAGTCAACAAAATACCGTCTTAAAAAAAGCCTCAGTTAAATAAACAAAAAAAGTATCCCACAGTCCACTCCCTCCCCCCTCCCTGTAAAAACTCAACCCAAATCAACTTGCTTTCATCTCTGCTATACATAAATATTCAGTGTCTAGTAAGACACGTTTTCATATTTTCCTGCTATTAGGCTAGCTTGGAACAAAGAGATCTTACTGCAAAAGAAGACAGTTCTGCCTACTTTAAAACTGGTACCAGCAAAGTTTTGATCAATAAGAGCCTTCTATGCCTTTCAGATGTACCACAGGGGCTCATTCAACATTCATCAGCCTACAAGACAACACAACCTTCAAGGAGAAGTTCTTCACAAAATGTGCAAATTAGTAACAATCTATTGAAAGGTTGGACTGGATGATCTTTGAGGTACAACTTGGGCTGTTCTACAATTCTATGATCCATTATTGTGGGGAGACATGGTTGGCAGGACATAGCAGGCCATCTAATTGTGTCAGTTTTCACTTGTGTTTTTTTGAAGAAAAAAGCAATTTATCATATTTTGTGAAATATGTTTAGATCTACTTTCACATATTATGGACTAAGATCTGTCTTACCCTTAAATGTATCAGCCTTCCCAAGGCTGTGCATTGAGCTCATAATTCAGAGAAATGAACAATACTCTTCACCATACTCAAAAGCTAAAGCTAAATGACCCATTTTCTACTACCATCTCCTCATGCCCCCTGTTAAAAGCAGCAGCTCAATTTTTTATCATCCCTCTCTCCTGTCTACATGGTTTTCCAATTACTATTAATTTTTGACTAGGACACCCAATTTACATCCAAATTGGAGTGGAAATATTTAACTTACCGAAGATATAGTTATTATCTCCCTCTTAAGATGATAAAGTAACTACAAGATCCCCTTCTTTTGAAATAATGGAGAGTTAAATGAATTTGTTAATTCTTCCTACTATCGGACAATATATGTTTGTTCCTGTTACTAGCATTCATGAAATACAGCAATTTTCACCAGATGATAGCTTTGATCAAAAACAAACCAACTCTAAAGAGCAAAAGACAAACATTGAAAAAATTAATACTGAAAGGTACCTATAATTCATTGAGAATCCTCACCTTAAAACAAGTAATTCCAAGTTGAACTAGGTGTTTTATCCTATTAATTTCAAGGATAATGAACCACATTCTTGAAGCAGCACCCACTGTGTGCTCCCTTAAAGGTGAAGAGAAGCCCCTAATGGGATTTCCAAAATCGCATAGAAGCATTAATACCTGAGAGGTCAATGAAGCGTTAAGTCCATTCTTAAATCATACACAGTTCCTTCTGACATTATTCAAAATGTCAGTTTTGAGGCACTTCAAAGTTCCCAAGCACTTCAGATCTCTGAAGTGACTTACAAAGCTAATTTGCTCAGCTGAAGTATTTGAGGATAAAAATTCACCACAACTTGCCAGCTAGTTCTGCAGATCCATGTTCACTGGAAGGATTTCACAGCTACTCAAGCAGAAGAAAAAGCCACATAACCACAGTAAAGTTATTTCAAAAGTGTCCCAGCCAATCGTACTGAAAATTGTAAAGCATTACTAACTGCAAAAATTGAGTTTGGAAAAAGCAAAGTGATACAATCCCTTGGCCTGGTTGACCTGTAACCAATTGCAAGCAGTTCAAGAAGAAGAGAGAAACCTAAAAATGAAGGAAAAACGTCTAACACATACGAATCAAGTTTCACATGCTACATTAACCTGACCAACATTCAAATCTAAATTCCCTTTCTCACTGCAGTTATTTAAAAAATACCACCACGCTATTTCTGCTATTCAAAATTTTTCAAGACAAAAAAAAATATCTCTGCTGTGAAAAAGAAATGACTGAAGTTCTGTATCATTCTCTGCTCTTACGCCCATTTTGAAGCACAGAATAATGACGCAGGAGCCACTGCGGTTAGGCATTTGCCTAGCAGCATCAACAGAAAGAAGGAGTTACTGATACAATTCCAAGGTTGGGGTTTTTTTTATTACTTTTTGACTGATCTTTCTCAAGTTTCCATTGTCATAACAAGATATTAAAGGAAATTAAAAACACAACTTCAGAAGTGGAAAATATTTCTCCTCCTCTTTGCTGTCAAGACAACTGCATTTTCGACAGGAGATGGGTAAAATGTAACCTCTTACCCAATGAACAAAAAAACGAATAAAACCCATGAAACTATATAATTTAAAGCACATAAAAAAGATTTGTCTCTTTCTAATGAAAGCAATCAGTCAAAATAGGCAGTTCCCAATCCTCTGAAAGCAGTTTTCAATAAGAACATTCATATCCATTTTGACAAGGATGGAAATTCTGAGCACAAGAGAGATGGACTCATTCCTGCCAAAATTGCCAAGAGAAATTCTACAGAGTACCAAGGTCCCAAGGGGAATTTCTGTTTGACATCAGTCTTTTTCCCCAGAGTCCTATTGCTCTCTACCCTCCCCTACCACCCTGCATTTTCCCCACTGTTCTCAATGCAGAAGCAAAGTTACTCAGAGGCTTGAAAGATTTTTTGGGAGGTTCAAATCCCATCCCTCTAGCCCTATAAATGTCACTGCTAAAAGCCATTCACCTTCATGCTGAAAAGTGGATAAACCTGTATCTTAACTGAGTTGAATTTTAACACAGGCACTTAACCTTATTATTTTAGATTGGGAAATCTGGGCACGTGCTTGTCTTACAGCCTAAAATCACCTTTCTGTTTTACAACTGGTCCTGCCATGTTCAAATGCCTGAGGACACCAGCGGTCAGATGACACAGCTGACTCTGCTGCTTCAAAGGAGAAATAGGAGAAAAATACGTCTCTCTTGCACTATGTTTGCCTTGGCTTTGTGAGAATTAGTTTGGAGGTTGAGAGTTTGCATTCTGGATGATTTTGCACATAAATGTGACCCTGGCTCTCATGTATTTCTGTTGGATGCCCTGCTTCACAGATGAATCATTCACATGGAACAGGTTGCTCATAACACTACCTCTAGTAGCAGCTCTGCTCTGCATTTATTCATGATCGCTAGAAGGACTTGAATCTTGGTGTTGCATATTTCTGTGGCAGCATTCACCAAGCCACTGAATCCCTCTCTGGCTTCTTTACTTTGCACTTGTAATGAACATTGAAATACTCATTCATTCACTCATCTTTATCTATTCCATAGCACTAAATAAAGGAAGGAGATTGTATTCTTCAGCAGATTTAAGTGCTGTGCTGAACTGGTACGGCAGGTCCCAGTTCACCAAGGTATTTAATTACCTCTTTACCTTTAGTATTAGGTAGTATTTTTCATTTCTAGTAGGCTGTTTATGTATTTTAAGTTGCTTTAGAGGGACTATCACATTAGCGCTGTGCCAGGTCCATCTTTTCTATCAACACTAAAGGCAAAGCAGTCAGACACAGCAACATTTATTTTCAACTCTCCAGAAAACACACCATCAATGTCTCTGTAAATTGCAAGTATATCTTTCAGTCACATCATAAATTGCATGTCAGCCTTTAGACACAGCTGAAACAGATCACAGCTTAAAGTACCAGGTGCTGATATATATACATTTTTTCAATCAAATTACAGAGCTCTACCTTTGATTATGATCACAAAGGGAACAGGTGAACCCATCATTTACCTTCAGTAGCTAACCAAGAAGCCAACCAAGACGAAAAGACTTTGTTTGCTCTTGGTTATTAAACAGTGTTAGTTAATAAGTGTTAGCAGACACTTCTGTATAACTTCTCTTTTTACCTAATGAACCAAAAGGGAATAAGAGATAAAAGATGCAAAAAATAAGTTTTAAATTTATAAGATGAGACAGCAACTTCCTCAAGATCAAAATATACACTTGGAATATATGTTACTTTGTGATGCAAATGTAAGAAAAAATTATATACTAGATAACCAAGCAATGCCACCGTTGGAATCAACAACTGTTCTCAGATGAATTGGAAGTAGCAATTATTTTACTACAATGAAAACTAAAAGTGCAATACAATTTTCCCACCTCTGTACAAATAGCACATCTATAGAATGTTCCATGCAACCCTTAATACTCTGTGAAATAAAAACATCCATGCAATAACTCCACAGGGAAGGTTCTGCCGTTTACACTGGCAGAAGGGGAGGGAAGCAACAAGGAAAGGCTCAAGGAGCTGGAACTCTTTAGCCTGGACAAGCAAAGGCTGAGGGGAGACCTTATTTATAAGTATCTAAAGGGTGGGTTGAAGGATGTTGG
>JAOQGH010000032.1:29484881-29533416 GCA_025769975.1 Gallinago jamesoni
CTGCTTTAGCAGGGGAGTTGGACTAGATGATCTCTAGAGGTCCCTTCCAATTCTGACAATTCCATGATTCCATGATCTGTCAGGCATTATGGCTAAAGGCCTTCAGTCACAACCACATGAAGCACTTTGTGCTACAGATACCCCTCAGAGTAAATTAAGTAACATTTCCTCCTTAAGGTCATCAAATTAAAAACATTCAGAACAGAGCCCTAAAATCCTACTGGACAAACATGGAGGGCTTGAAACATCCTGGGTTACCCAGGTTCCCCACTCAAGGTATCCATTTTTTTTCATGCTCATGGCTCTATCCTTCCCCCAAGGCAGCCCTAGGTGTCCTGAAGGCAATGTCCTGATGTGGACAATCCTGGTTGGAGAGGAAGAGACAAGAAAGCCTAATGTGTCATCTCCTTCCCTGACAGGGAGGAAACAACAGAAACCACCTGGGAGAGGAGAGGAGAGAGGAGAGAAACACACAGGAGGTAGGTGGACGCTAACAGTGATACTGGAGGCAGAGCAAAATGCACTACGATCTCTGAATTTCCACATATGGTGAGGAAACCAGTGTGGGAACAGGAAGAAAGTCCACTAAACTTCAAAAAGGGTGGCACAGAGCCTTTGAGGACAAGCCCATTCTGAATGACAAGCAGCACTGGAAGAAACACGAAAACCACTTTATTTCTGTAGTGCTGTTTTCTACACCACTAAGATATAACAGTACTCTTCTGAGCCATCAAACCCCTTTCATTCATTTGTTTGTTGGATGGTTATTCACAGGAATGGCAGCTTTTATTTCAACAGTATAGATAAAAGTACTGCAGTGAAATTTAAATGTCAAAGAATACATACTCAAATGTCAAATACCAACAGACAAATGCCAACAGAGAAATGTCAGAAATACATCCGTGTCTCCCACTGAATATAACTATATCTGCACAAACGCAAGACACAGCATGATGTGTAAAAGCAAGAGTTTTTCTGCAGTTCCCCTGGGATGGTAACACCACTGATGTCAATAAAATCGGTACCTGGCAGCAATTGGATTGCATTACTCCAAGTACCAGGCTCTTGCAACACATATAGCCTTAACAATCCATGGTTGGCAAGGTGATGGATGGCATTTACATACAGAATGGTATGAAACTTTTATTTCCGGCAAATCCCACTCCTGAATTTGCTAACTTGTCATTCAACGAAGGACCCCAACACAATGAACTTCCACAGTTCATTGTGGAACACTCCCACTGCTTTCCAAGTATGACAGTAGCCCATGAAAGCTGCAGAAGGGGACTTGTAGACAGTCTCTGCTAGATACATGGCTTAATTTGACCAATAAAAACAACACAAACAAGAATTCTTGATGTTTCCTAAACTGTTTGCTCTTTTTGAGTCTTAGAAACATTAACCTGTCAAAGTAAGAGATCTTTTCAGAAGTAACCAAATTATGTCTGGTCCCAATAACTTCAATAGGCCTTTTGTCATGATTTCACCCTTCATTATCTCCTATAAAAGTACTTGGAAATGTGTTAATTAGGGAAGATGTATTTGTTTAGAAATTTCAGTCAGTCTGCTAATTGCAGCTGTTTCCACTACAGTTGAGAAATAAAAATGGTTAGGTAGTTTTGTAGTCAGACCACTAAATACATGAAAATTGGAAGTCCGCTTTAATTAGTGTAGTTAACAAAAATATATCTGACTCCTGTAATTATTGTGATTTGCTTCCAACACTAGGGGCTCCTACACTGTAAAATAAAATCTAGTCAAAGATAAAATACGTGAACTTTTATCCAAAGAGTAAAACCAACATATGCTATTTTCCCCTCCAAAATTTTCTTCTCTAGCTCTTATGTAAAAGGTTTTCGGTCCCCAGCTTTTTTTTTTAAACTTTTGACATTTATTATAAATACTATATTTATTTCAAATTTATTATTTTTTTTTTCAATTTAGTGAAAAAATACAATTGGAATTATTTTGAAATTTTTTTTTGAAGATGATTCCAGGAACAATTATTACATTCTCACAATATACACAGAAATTTCTTTCTAAAGAAAATTCATTTCTCTACACCAAGACTCCTTCTAAAGCTGTCTTTGGATCCCTCAATGTTGCTTAGAAAAACAATTGAAATAGATTAAACCTGTTCTGCTCTGGTCTTCTTTTTAACCAGCTGCAGCACATCACAAAATCCTAAGGGCAGACATTAATAGTGCAACCTTTAACAGGAAAATTTTCTTATAATCTACATTTAATTCTAAATACTCAGCAAACATAAGAAGTAAGATACTGAAAGTGCGTATTTTTTTAATTTTGCTTTTCTCTTGAACAGGGTCTTGTGACACTGAGTTTCATGGTCTAATTACATTCTGTGCAAAACTCTATTCTCTTTGACCAACTTCAAATCTTTTTCCTTTCAAAGACAATGTATATCTCTTTGTCCTTGAACTATGATAAAGAGTAAACAGGGAAGTACAAATAGTCTTTTTGAATCTGCCTCATTGTTTTGCACAATTTATGTGTGTGCCCACGGTCGTTAATCTCCTCTTCAAAAGTAAACCGTACCAGTTTAAATTTGCTATATAAAGCTAAATTACACCTTCAGAAAATAGTTAGGCTAGGAAGTCTCTTTGTATTTCTATATTTCCAAGACCTTTCTGTGGGTTGCTCTCTCTCTCTTCTGTCTTTTTGTGAAAGGGAATAACATAATTTAATGTTTCACTCAGATATTCACCCAAACAGGCCTGAAGACAAAAAACAGCCAAAGTCAACCAATTAAATTAAATGAAGAGATACAGATTTGCCTTTGGAAGGACTACCTGGAGTCTCTAAAGGATAAAGAGCTCCTTGATGCATAGCATGGAAAATAAGTCAAAATATGTTGAAACAGTTTGAATTTATAGGTGGGAGAATAAGGACTCATCCAACATTCTGGTCGCCTAAAGACTTTACAAAATACATCTCCAAATATCAACAACATCCAGTTCCGTTTAGTTTCTGAAGCGCATTTCAGGATCTCTGCTCAAGGTGGCATAGCTATGGGCACATGTGTACAATAAGGTATTGACAACAGCTGAAACAGCATCAACAGAATAACAATTCCAATGAATAGCAAAGGACACATTTCAGGATTTTAGAGCCACTTTTAACTTTTTATTTCTCTCTCCCTTCTTTCAGAGGACTTATCTTTTACTGCAGAAGGTATGCAGACAAATGATGTGCTTCATCATATAATGACGCTGACACATGGACCCAGTTCACATACATTAAGATAACTTTCTCCATCATTCGCTCTCAATCACGTCGGCTTTCTCTCACATAAAAAACAGTGTGATCTGATACACTAAATGAAGGGATGTTGGTATTATCTTTCAGGAGGTCTGCCTCTGAAGGAGAGTTTTTCCTGGAAAAGCCTATTAGTCTTTTATTTTCCTAAGAGGTACCACAGGATTTTTGCTACTTTTGCCATCCCAGATGGGCAGCTGTCCAAAGTGAAGGATATGCATTGCAAATAGAGACATGCTTCCACCAATCCTTACACAGGACTTTTTTTTAATTTGTTTTTGTTTAGACTAATTGAAATACTAATATAAAGTAATTTTTGCTGGACTTATACACCATTTCCTCAAACAACCTAAGTCCAATTATTTGGACTGTGCCTGGCAGCTGAATACATAACATTACACTTATTCTGTAAAAGTGAATGTCTACTAAAACATCGTGTCTTATTTCATGAAGGCAAGAGTTTACAGAATTTTTGCCCATGTCACAACAGATTTTCTCTTTCTGAAACTATGAATTTGAATCATCTAACAGTTGCAGCATTCTGCTTTGACCATAAATATATAGTGTCAATTTGGGTGCTTTAAATATAATTCAATGTAAAAATTGCTATTTTGGAAAAGGATTGTGAAGGTTACAAAACAACAGCTTTCACTGGTCTTCTGAGACAGTTAACCAGCAGCTTAACACATCCTGTATTACAAGTAAAACCTTGATCAACATGATCAACAAGGCTTCTTTGCAATAATGCAACAGATGGGTAACTAGAAGCTCAAGACTTCTCTCCCATTTCTTATCTTCTAAACAATACACAACAACAGGTTATTTGCTATTACTTTTGCTGTACTTTTCTATTACCATAGAACATAAGGAAGGTTAAAAAAAAAATCAGTAAAAACAGTATTTTGTTTAAATATATGTAGCCTCACCTTGCGGATGCCTCTGCCAAGATCTTCTCCATAATTTGTCCCCAAAATTTCAAAATGCACATTGGGATTCCCCCCATTTTCTGCAAACTCTAGTTCTCCCGTCAAGCCATTCACTCCACCCTATTGGAAAAAAAGGAAAATGGAGTGAAAACTCAAAACTAGCCAATTATAATAACCTTTTGTTTCTCCAGAGGACTTGTTCACTAAACATGCAGAATACATACACAACTGCAGAATTAGGACAGTTTTCAAGAGACCATGTTTCCCTAAAAATTCTGAAACCTGAATTGTTCCTGTGTTCTTTAAGCTCTTCGCAGAAGGTTCAATAGATTTACAGAAGATGCAAAGCAGATGACATACAAGTAATAGTCTTACTCCTAGTGTATTTGGACTCCAATTGTTTTTCTTCGACCCATCAGCATATAGGTATAGACATTTTAGTTCCATTAAAACAAACAAAAAAAAAGTTTTGCGACTAATTTTAGTGAAAGCAAAACTAAAGATAAATCTATAAAAGAAATTGCACAAAATTAGTTTTGGGTTTTGTTTTTGGGTTTTTTTTTTTTCCCAAAAAATATTTCTCACCCAAAAGAAAAATATTTCTCACTCCACATAAGGTTAGGTGGAGTTTTGGATCAATTTGGGTAGTTTTTGAGCCCAACGTAACTCATCTGCACAAATGAAGAGGGGCTTGTCTAGTCGAATCTGGCGTTTTTTCTGTCTTCCTACACAACTCTTCTCTATCACTGACAACGCATGTGATGAGGAACCATGCAGCATATTTTCAAACTTGCTTTTACTTTTCACTATATGTACCATATATTTACTATAAAGAATCAGAGTTGAAAGGGCTATATGTGCCACAGCAATATTCAAAATAGATTCAAGGGTAAATTCGACACGATGCACATTTCAACTTTGTATAGGTACTGTGATGACCTAAAATTGCAAAATCAACAGAGCCACATGAAATGCCTACAATGAAAACCTTTAGCCTTAAAAAATTTCTTAAGTTCTCAGATTGAGAGAAAATTAGATGCTTTACTCACTCCCTCAAAAACCTTGAACAATATTTTAAGTATGTGCAAGAAAAGAATCTGCCTCTGCTGTAAAATATTATCAAATGCATAGCTTTTCTTCAAAATGTAAGGCAAGAGTTTTGCAGTTGTGATAGCTCTTTTAGTCAAGAGCTTTATTATTTGAACTGAAAAAATTGAAAAATAAAGACTTGCAATATAAACTACTGAGCTAAGCACATGAGCCTTGCTGAATCATGATTTTAAAAGCTCTAATCTCACATCTTAAATTTGGAGAAAATCCAGGAAGGAGTAAAAAAAATTGTATCTCCATTACAGATTAGTGTGAACTAACAAAATACTTTCACCTTTTTATAAAACGATAGTATCATTATAATAAAAATAAGGAAGTGGACCATTAAGATAGTACTTTTAAAACTTACTAGAGATTAGTATTGTCAGAAAGTAATATATAAATATTTCAGGAAGTGCCATTTCAGTTAAAAACAAGATAATCCTTTGTGTATGTATATATTTAACTTTTTATAATATTTACTTTTTGGCTGAGACACTAGAATGAAGATGAAAATAAATAAAAGAAAAAAAAAAAGGAAAAACCAACATCCTGATTAAGGGTACATCTGCACAGTCTTTTGCTGGAAGAATCCAGGCCATTTCACCCTTGGTGAGAGGCAGCCAGGCAATTTTGATGCATGTCATTATGGTTAGCATGACACTGAGGTTACTTATTAGCTTTTACAGTACTGTAATAATCGCACCCTCATGGCTTTTAGATCGGGGTTAGCACACCTCTGGCTGGTTCATAATAAAGACAAAGTGAGCTGTGTTTACCTGCAAAATCACATGAACATATCCTCAGGTTAATAACTTAGTTGCACAAATATAAACCTATTTGGCTAACTTAAATTTGACTACCTCCTCTTCATGAACCAGAAATAAAAACCTGTTCCACATACCTTTTTTCTCATATCTGGCTTTTTGATTAATTAAGCCAGAATTTCATGGTCCTTGTGATGTAGAAATGCCTGCAAACCATCACACATTTGCAAGGTTTGATCCCTCATAGCCTCCATCTGGCTGACTTGCCCTTCCTGACAGCACACACCTGTCTCTAGTCCTGCAATGCTCCAACCCCTTACCATATAATGGTCTTATATTATACTTCATATTTCCTATATTGCATTCTAAAACTTTTGTGAATGTGAATTAAAACTGAGAGTGTGAGGTAGGTAAAGTATGAAAATTAATTAAACTATTATAGACCACCTGAGCTGCACCATGATTTCAAGTGAGCCACAAGGAAAGTCTGGAAAAAGGAAGGGACAACTCTGGGACAAAATGATAAAAGAAAAGAGACATTCAACAACTAAAAAACCAGCCTGTTAACACAGATGCTTTGTGCATTGGATAGTGTTTTCCTTTTTTCTTATTTTATGGAAAAGTAGTTTTAATTTGGAAATTTTAATATAGAAAATTTAAGTGACTTTATTTTTCAGACCAAGAGAGCTCCCTGTAATTTATGGGACATGGAATCATGTCTAAAATGTAAATGATTTTTTGAAACTTAAGAGAGCAATTTAAAATTTTAGTCAACTTTAAAATAATTTTTTTGTAACCTTTGTCCTTATTTGAGCAAATATGTTTTAAAAAAAGACAATTTGAAGAAGTATTTCACTTCAGTTACATTTGAAGTAATAATATCCACTTTTTATGAAAACACAGGATTCTTTGGAAATACATGGCCCGTAACATACAGTAGAGGCTAATAATTTGGAACTGAATCTCTATCCAAACCCATTGTGTAAGTTTATTTACCTTGAATTTTGAATTCCTGCAACTGCTGGGGCAAGATACAAGCTGTAAGTCTGTTAATTATTTTTATTTGTCTGAAATCCAGCAGTAACCATAACAACAATTTTTCTCATTCATCTATTTTGGCAATTTTATCATGCTTTGAAAATTTCTCATGTAAGAATGTCTTTAATTAGAGCTTTCTCTTCTAGACTGTGTACATCTGCAAATAGTGTAATGAGAGCTCAGGTTAGATGGGAATGCTCCTGGCTTGGAAAGGGCAGAGGCAGAAAAACCAAACAAAAAAGAACTGCCTATATAATACCAACAACAATATTAAATCTGATAGGAAACTTCTTAGAGGTTCTGGTGACTCTCCCCTACTCTTGTTGGACCTGCAGGCTGGGCAGTCCTGGTTTTGCTCTCTACTAGTCCTCATTGTCCCACACAGTCTTTTTACAAGGCTTACATGAGCCGGTTTTATTGCTCAGAGCCAGCAGAGTGGAACAGCATATTGCCAAGAAGAGTTTGAGGACACTGCTCCAATTTTTCTGCATATTCTTTCACAGTGTGGATCCCTCTAAAACAGTTACTTGATTTACAGCATGTGTTTTATCCTTCCTCTAATGCATAGTGGAAGGAGATCACAGAGGAAATAGCCGTCTCTTTGATATGTATTGATCCAATAACTTCCTGATGAGGTTTTTCCAAGTTATTTTAGCATTAGTTATCGTAATGGGTAAGAGTCATAGAAATTTTTCATTCATTTAACTTACAGAAACAATGCTATTTGTGGCGAAATGAAGACACATTTATTATCTACTCTCTCAAATTTCTCCAAGGTTGAGCTGCAGCCATACAGTTTCCTGACATGTTTAAAACTGAAGAGTGAAATGTCAGTTATTAGGACAAAAATGTTTTACTTAGGTTTCTGATCACTGCTCTGGGTTTTGCAGAGCTGTTATAAAGCTTGGCAATATAGTTAAAGCCTACTTGAGTCCCATCTAGACTGGCAAGATAAACTCCAGTTTATATTTGCTCAGGCACTACTGTACTGCAAGTCCCTGAAGAAAGCACTGTTTACCTAGCAGTCAGGACCTCACTTGGGAATGTCAGCTTGCCAAAATCACTGGTTATAAAAGATTGTACTTGCTCTCACAGTTCCTGTTCAAACTTCCTCTTTTCTTCAAAATACAGTTATGCTCAAGACACTAGCTACTTTGCAATTAAGGAAAAGGGACAGAAAGAGCAGGGAAGCCTGCCATATGAGGAAAGGCTGAGAGAATTGGGTTTGTTCAGCCTTGAGAAAAGGAGGCTTAGGGGAGACCTTATCACCGTGTTCCAGTATCTAAAGAGTGGCTACAAAGAAGATGGAGACTCCCTTTTTACAAGAAGACACATGGAAAAGACAAGGGGTAATTGGTACAAGTTACTTCTGGGGAGATTCCAGTTGGACACAAGAGGCAAATTTTTCACAATGAGAATAATCAGTTATTGGAAAAATCTCCCCAGGGTAGTGGTGGATTCTCCATCGTTGGCCACTTTTAATATTTAGGTGGACACGGTACTGGGCCATCTTGTCTAGGCCATGCTTTTGCCAAGAAAACTTGGACCAGATGATCCTTGAGGTCCCTTCCAACCTGTTTTTCTATGATTAAAAGATTCTAAGATTCTATGACTAAAAGTCTATGGTTACAGACAGAAAACAATTCTATAAGCATTAAATGAGTTTCACATTTTATTCTTAAAAAAGATCTGATATTGAAACATTGTAGAGTTTTCAACTCAACACGCTATTTTTAGCTACTAGAGGAGGCAGTCCCATCTACTACTTGAAAAACAATTTGGCATCTTTTTCACACGTCACCGCTGAACACCACTGATGTTTCTAAGACGGGAACTAGTTGACAATTCCGCCAATGATTCATGAAACAGCACGAGGTACAGCTCATTTTCCACCAAGGAATAGGCTCTATGCTGCTGCTAGCACTAAAAATTTGCTGTTTGTGAGTGAGCTAAACAAATGTGACTTGGAAGAGATTAGGTAAGCGTGAGAGAAGATATATGCAGGAACTTGATGTCATTTTTCTGAGTTGATCCTCCATATAATCCTACTTATATTTATTCTCAGGCTACTTGGGAAGATTAGTTTTTCCAACAGTAGAATTATTTTCTAGTAACACTTATTTCTCTCACTGTGAAATAGCTTTACTGAGAAATAAACAAGTGAGCATGTGTTTGGGGGTAGTTTCTATTACAGAAGGGAATTTAGAACTAATTGTTGAGCTTGCCAAATTCATTAGAAGGATTGTGCTTCCTGATGAATTTATCTATTTACTCAGTTCCAGAATGAGTAGAAACAGATATTAGATTTTAATAATTTTTGTGGCCTTAAACTAGTTTTTTAGGCTTTGTCCAATCAGCTGAATTCACACAGAAAAATCAGCTTTTGGAGTTTGTAGAAATAGCGATGCAGGAATCAAATGGTAAACAGTGAAAAGTAACAAATGACAATAAGTCATGATTCAGAGAGCTGCTTTGCCATTCCAAGAAATGTTTGAAACTCTAATTCCCCCTCATTCCCTACTCTTCCTTATTAGCTCATTAATCTCAAAGAAATTAGTTTGTTTACCACAAAAGTTCTCCTATCTTTAACAGGTGCTGCTGCAGGCAGAACATCAGCAGCATCCCTTTCTCTTACCTTCTTCAGTTTGTAGCTTATAGAGATTTCCCCTCTCTTTTCTTTTCCCCTCCAGAAATCAAAATTCCCTCTGCAGCTAAAACACCACCAGATAATTCCCGTTTCTGGATCTCTGATTCTAGAATATGGAGTTTCTTCTAGAGAAGCTTCCTCTAGAATTATGTTTTCCTGCTCTTTCAGCAACAAGAGCTCAGTTGTGCACAGTATTAGACAGCAACATGGCCTCCACTTTGCTGCTGCCAGGACAACAGCTACTTCAGTTGCTAGTCCTTTTCTGAGGCATGCAGGCTGGAATTAGGCATCTCCTCCTTAATCCTTTCTCCACCACCACCATACTTGTCTAGAATGTGACACCCACTGAAACTACATTGACATGAGCGACAATCTGGGCCAAGACAGTGACTCCAGCTCTGCGATAGAGGTCATTATGAAGGTAGAGTTAAAGTTGTGCAGAGGATGGAAGTTTTTTTTTTTTTCCAGAGGCATTTAACAAATCTCAGAATGTATCTTCACCCTGAACTATAACAATACCTTCTTATGATATTCCATTATACACTACATCTTTGAAACAGTGGTGATTTCAAAATGAAAAAAGCAGAACCTTTTGTTCAGAAACTATTTAAATACCACATGGTAACTTTTTCCTGATTCCTTTCTAAATTAAGGAAAACTGATGTGTTTTTGAGATAAACTTTTTATTTCAGTTGGTTTTAGAGGATGTTCCAAGGTGACAGAAAAGATGTTTAAAGAAAAAAAAAAAACCCAAGATGGATAATGGAAGAATTCTCAAGAAGACAAAGTGGTTTTTATTTTTCCTTTCATTACTTTTTAATTTTATGTTTTTTTTCTGATACCTCATCAGATGTACCTCAATGTCAATTTTTTAATTTCAGAAGTACACAGCTGCCATCCTGAAGCTCTTCTACATTAGTGCTTTACAGGAAACAAAAGGGAGACCACAAAACTAAAGCAGAATTCCTCATGGACAATTCCAGCTCTCAGCTGCAATCTTTAGCTTTCCTTCTGGCCTGGGGACTGAAATGGTATGGACATAGACACACAGAGGAAATTTCAGTATTACATTTTTGATTTAATATTGTTACTTCTAGAAATCAGTCTGTCAGCACAATGCAGTAGAAGCAGTGTTTGGTTTATTCAATTTACACCAATAAAATGGCTTCTTATCAAAGTCATCTTATTCAAATAGCAGAGAAACCCAAAAGAAACAGGACTCCTGCCTGGTTAGCTGCACATGTGAGAAATTTCCTTGGCATTTGATTCATTTTTTAGCAAGCCAACCACATAAGCAAGCTACTTAAATTGATCTTAAACACAGTGCAGCTCTTCTGTGAAGGGTCACAGAAGGAGTTTGTTTTATTAGTGACACCAACTGGATGATGATAAACTAGATAGTTAGAAAGATGCGGCAAAGAAAGGAATAAACTGTATTTGAGATCCAAAGAGATGAGATGGTAGGGTAAGAAACAGTACAAAGGATGTTTATGGAGGAGAAGAGGATGAGTCTGACAACCATAAACAACACAAGCAAGCAAGTAATCATAATGCAAAACAGTTAGCAGCCCCTTCCATGGTGGAGTACTTCTAAAGATAGAGATGCTGGCAGGGCTAGTAGACTTTGCCTGAAACTCCAGTTCAGTAATTTCTAAAGTGCAAGTGGGTATTTTGACTTTTCTAGCTCAGGCATCCTGTTTGGATTTGAGAAAGTAGAAATAGCTTTTAGTTTATTAATGAAAAAGTGTGCAATAGTATTTAGAAAATGCAAGTTTAGATGAAAAAACGTCAGAAGCAGCCTTGCCTGAAACATAGGTTAAAATACATGGGACTGCCGAATGTGAATTTGAAATTGCTGTAACAGGTTAACAGCAATATGGTTTAGAGTCCGTTAAAGCCATATCTTGCCCCTAAAATAAGAAACGTGTCCTGGATTATTCTTGCAGTCTCATGACTTCAAACTATTAGAACGGAAACTGGGGGCAGCCACCAAAGAAATCCTCGAACTGTTATTTTGGAGTTAATGCATATTGACCCAGGACTGAGGGAAAAAATAAGTAGTGTTCAAAGGAGTCTTATATTTTGCTGCATCACCATAATTTCTAGTGTAGTTAAGACCTATTGCAGAATAGTTACTTCTTGAAAAATGTTACATTTTTTTATGCCCTCTTAATAAAA
This sequence comes from Gallinago jamesoni, assembly GCA_025769975.1. Taxonomy (NCBI): domain Eukaryota; kingdom Metazoa; phylum Chordata; class Aves; order Charadriiformes; family Scolopacidae; genus Gallinago; species Gallinago jamesoni. Next base: position 29,496,803 of record JAOQGH010000032.1, read on the forward strand.
GTAATAAACAAAGCACCTTTTATTTTTTTTTTATTTTTTTAACTATTTGGGGTTTTTTGTATTTACAACGTAGGCACTGCCAGCACTTTAAATGTTAATTACACATTACCAGGAAGTACATGCAGACAAACAAGAAGACAGTTTTATGAGCAACATCAGTAACGCAAGGAGACTAAACTCAATAACTTACAGGGAAGGGTAAACTACCAACCTATGCATATTTTGACTAAACACTGACCAGGAAGGCTGTGATAATTGTCTCTAAGTATGTAGAGGCTGTAAATCCCATATGGTATGAAATAATAATCACAGGGAAGTAGAGAGAAATTAAAATTGGCTAAAGCACTGTAAATACTGTTATAGGGAACAGTTTTGCAATGGCAGAATATAGATTAGATGAGCTAGGGTTTTCTTCATTCTCATTTTTATTATTGCATTATATTCATGTCAATAGCAATGCAACAGAACATCACCCAAGTGTAATTCTGCAGTCACTTTTTTCTTTTACAAGTAAAAAAGTAAATTTACACACTTTACCTCCTAACCTATGGTACTTTTTCAATAGAATATTATTTGTACTTGAAAAGCCTACTAGTTGGTAGTTTTGTTAAATTCATTGACTTAATTCCAAATATGCTCCCTATAACATGTAAAAAAACCAAAACCAATTAAAGACTATTTTCATTCAGAAACTGTAAATATATAAAAACTATTGCTTTGCAAAGACACTGCTAGCGCAGGCAAAAATAGTACACATCTCAGGAGGAAGTATTGCCTAATGCAAGTATTTTAGGAATCAAAGGCAAGGAAATAGAGAGCAAAGGTACCTTCTTAATGGTTTCCAACATGGATCTTCCTCCTTGCCAGGGTTTAGAGTTCTTCCTGATGCAGGTAAGGCTGGCCATGCTGTGCCACTTCCTATCCTCCAGCTTCTTATGAAAGGCATTTGCCAACAGAAGGACAGTGTCATATATATACAGGTTTGAAATCTGCAAAGACATTAAAAGGGGAGTATTAGCATTATTAATTGTGATCTCCTGCCAGCAGCCAGATTTTATAATTTCTTTGCCTCATCCATAATCCTCTGGTAATTAAAAAATTTATTTGGTATTAAGAAGACACTGTAAGAGTCAAAAAGTTGTACCTTTGGCTCTGGCAAAATCTGCAGATAGGGCCTGTCATGTTACAAGTGATTTGCAGCAACAAACTACACACATGTGAAGTACAGGCAGCCCCATCACTGGCACAGCTCCACTTGCAGGATTTAAAGCCCCACTCATAATTGTAAGCCGGTTTTCTTTTATTCTTAACCAGTTGCCTGCAACTGTCTATTTTTCAGTCACCAGATATTTGGACACCATCAAATTCTCTTCAAGATTGTTTTGTTGTTTTGAGAAACAGAAACTCTGAAAATTTAATCATTTGTGTTCCTGATTTTTGCAGTCAGTTGACTGAGGCAATTTCTGGAATGAAATCCCAATAAAATCTTTCTCAGTGTGCAATTGCGTGTTGCAATTGCCATTGCAATTCTGCAATTTATAGTGTTTCCTGCTGGAGTATTTGGCAATGGCTGTTAATTTGATGGACAAAACTTTTACTGAGGAAATGCTTCACTGCGAGCATAGCTACACACATACAGTCCAAGGAAATTCCAGTTTGGCATCAAAGAGAGAACAGCTGAACTCAAGAAAAAAAATTATTTGTGTGCCAATTTTATGTACCCATGTACTTTTTCTATATATGTACTTTTAAATACATACAGAACAAAGTCAGTTGTGAAAGATGCAATTCAATGTAAAAGAATTCATGAATACTTCTGAAACAAGTAATTTACAACATAGATTTATTTCAGCCACATCTGTCCGCAAATGCCAGGAACATTTAAGTTGCTAACAGTATCATAAAGAGAAATCTCAGCTCTCCTGAACAGAGGTTCTTGGGAAGAAAAATGATTTTCAGAAATGAGAAGGACCTTTGGGAATATTTTTAGATAACCTATTGGTTATTTGAAGCTGTGGGTCCTGAAGTTTTTGAGGGAAACTCAGTTACCTCAGCTGCACTATGAAGTGAGGCTCCAGAGTATTCCTAGTGCATGAAAACAAATTAGCCAGCAGCAATTTGCTAAGTGAGGGAAGGTTGCTCGTTTTTTGTCTCTATCGGTCACAGACAAACCAAAAGACATTTTCCAGATTTGTGGAAGATGTTGACTGCTCTGTGTAAGAGTTTCTTCATACAGATGGTCTGCTCCTTAGAAGAAGAAGGAAGCTTACAATAGGAAAGTATGCCAACTTTGTGAAGAATGTCCCTATTCTGCCTCTTGAAAATACCCAAAGACTGGGAAAGTCCTGCAGCTACCGGGAGGTTGTATATTTGAAGGAACAGCAATAATGCTGATAATCTGAGACACTGATTGGCAAATCCACACATCACCTTAAAAAAAAAAAATAAAAAAAAAAGGAAACGAAGGAGAAAAGAAAAAGGAAAAAAGGAAAAAAGAGGAAAAAAAGGAAAAAAGAAACAAAACAAAATCCCACAAAAAAAGAATAGTGTTTCTTTCTGCCTAATTACTCCTTTCGATATAATTTATTTTTATGTTTTTATTTTCTTATGTAAATTCTATCTTTGTGCTGGCTTTGCCTGTGTCATCTGCAATCTACTCTGTACAGTTGTCACAAGAAGGTTTTATAAGCAGACTCCTTCCCTGCCTAGCATCCAGGAAAGAGGTTGTCTTTCTCCTTACCTTGCCAGAATTTCCTGGGGCATTTTGCCTTCCACATTTTATTGAAGGAGATCTAATGGTCTGCTGCTTTCCCTCTTGATAAACTCCTGGGATCCTCCATTGCCTTTACAACCCTACATTGTTAGTACCACCAACGCACACAAATTTTGATCTTTATCTCTCTTTTTCTTTAAATGACAAAGATCCTTCACTCCCTCTTTCTGGAAGACATTTCTTTATTCTTACTCGGCCTTCTCCCAGGACTCCAGTACCTGTGAATATTTGTCTTTCAGTATTCACCCAGGAACTCATTTACCTTCCACAGACAAACAGGCCAGGCATCACTGTGCATGACGGGATTAAAAGCATGGATTGAGGATCTGGGTTCAGAGTAATAAAGCATTTTTAAAATAACTTGGATGATTTGTCTGTACATTGTAAACCTACAAAGAATTCAAAGAATTTCAGCTAAAATTGTATTTCCCCAAAGAAGTCGGCACCACAGGGACATTTGTTTGGGGAGTAGAGAGGGAATAATTGCTATGCTGTGAAGCACATTTATTTTACATAAGTCTTCTCAAAGGAAAAGAAAACACACAAACCTCTAGAGAGCAGAGACAATAAGGTCAGTAATAAGACTAACTTGGTACATGAACAGCTACAGATGCCAAGTCATCATTTCCCAACAAAATAACATTGCTTTCAAGGTAGCTTCTGTAACCTAACATCATCATGGGAATAGAAGACTATTGTCACAGTTCATGAGGAAGGATGCACTCACTAATCTAAGAGTAATATAGTGGGCCTTCATCAAGTATTAACAGGGCTCAGGAGCAAAGAGTCCAGCAATTATTAAGCATTGTTATTCCTTCACTAATAGTTCAGCTTAACATTTACAGTAATCAATCACTGATAATGCAATGATAAAGACACAATTTCTGCTTCTCAAAATTACTCTTCCTCTGTCACTAGCAGAAGTATGCTTCATTAATAACTGTCCCAATGCACAAAGTGGGGATGCAATTTAAATTCACTTTACACTTCTATTAATTTCACATGTAAATTTACTGGGACGTTCAACATGTTGCTTGGAATCCATTACTGATCCTTTATTTATTCCAAGTCTCTTAGACTAATGGCTGGACACTTGCATTAGCAAGCAGTATCTAATTGCATAACCTCCTGTTGATCCAATTCAAAATTAAGATCTGATTTTTTGTTTCCAAATGTCAAAGAGAGGTATTCAGAAATCAGGTCAGGTATGAGTGATTAATCTGGATTAACGGTCTTTATTTTACATATACCTAGACTATTGCACATAGTTTTTAGACAAATGGGCCATGATACTAAGAACTTCTGGTTTTAGTATGCCTCCAAAATGATACAAATTTATAGATGTGGTTGTCTCAACTACAGTGAGAGATCTCACTGTCTCTCAGACAGTGAGAGATCTTCACCAAAATATTTTTAAGTGTTTTAATAAAGATTATGAAAAATAATATTAATTACACACACAGACTTTAGGAGGAGTGATTCAGAAAAAATAAATCAAGAAATCCACCCCTATATGCCCTATATGTGAATAATCAAAAATATTATCTGGAAATTAAAGGAAAGCATTAGAAAATTGAATATATAAACTGTTCCAACTCTCCACTGGAATAGAAGTTAATTTATAATATTGTTGGGGAGAACAAAGGACAAGTAAATTAACCCTACGGTGACTCAAAGGTCTGTGCATCATAAGAAGACAGGGGGAACTGTGTCAGAGTTTTTCTTCATTTCACTTTTTAGTGTTGTCTCACTCAGCTACTAATGAAATGCATTTTCCCCCACCTTGGGGAAAGCAAGAAAAAAGCAACTCAACTGTGCAGAACATTTAAACCAGTCAAGCTTTGATCATTTCTTTGAACCAAAATCTCATGAAAGCTTTTAATAGGAATATCATAGCTCTCCAAGCTGTAAGTTGATCAAGAAGCACAGGTTAAGGTATAAGTTCCAATCTAACACATTAAATGGAATTTCCCAATTTGTACAGAATAAACTTTGATTTCTCGAACTTTTCTTTCCCAGAGTCAGTTCACTGGTGAAACGAAAATTAAATGAAAGAGAAGTTGAAGAGAAAAATAAATAAAAAAAAATCAAAAAAATGTGAAGCCTCCCATTGATACATGATTCTTGTTTTCTACCTTGCTGTAGTTAATAACTTTGCCCATGAAAACTGCTCTTTGCAATCTCCAGTGGCTGCATGTAATCACACCCTCAGTTTTCACACATTTTCCATAGACTACCAAAGTTCCCCTTAGGACCATGCTGCCAAAGGAGAACAGCACAACCCAAAGAATTTTCACAGTTCCTAAGTAGCCTCTAGAGATATCCTATGCAACTACTGACCTACACAGCCCTGTTTGTTTTAAGAACTCTAAGAGGTTCACCGTACAGTGTGCTACAGCCAAAGTTTTTCATGTCATCAATAGTTGCTTACTGGCTGCTTCGTGAACAATTAGTGAGGCAAAGGCTCTTACAGCTAAGTCAGATATTCTGTACAACTGCCAATGCAGTCATCCTTCTGTAGCTTCATAAATGACTATGTAAAAACCCTCAAAAGTAAAATTGTCATCTTAAGCCAACTTCACGCTCTTGATTTGACATGGTTTTGTCATGACAAAGCCTAACCAGAGGTATGAGAAAGACAGAGTACTTGCTCTTGGAAAAACTCTGTGAAGTCAGGAGGACAGTGACCACGATCCTGGAGCTAATTTTATGTAGTAGGAAGGCTCTTATATTTAATTGTGGTTTGTAGTTAACAACTCTGAAAATAAGGCTTCTTTGGAACTTAGGTATAGATTTAGGTGTGTACACCAAGACACTTGAAACAAATGACGCGGATGGTTCTCAGGAAGGCTTTCCTATTGACAACACATTTGAGGCTTAGAGAAGCATGGCAAGTCAGGAGACATAGGCTATGGGGAAGATGACAAAAAAATAAAATTTCGCCGGGCAACAAAACAACTACCCCACCACCTGAAGATCAGATGGGGTTTTTTTGACTTTTTTCTCAATTGCTGTGGAGTGGGTGCATTGTTCCTATTCATCAGTCACACTCCCCACCCCACCCAAGTGTTTTCTTGTCATACCATGAGCCATTAACTACATGTCAGAGAGGACATGAAAAAACCACCATTAAATTACACAAAGTCCATGGGGAAAAACCTTGAACTTATCTAAAAAGGCAGTTCCCAGGTGGGAATAGACTAGCATATGAGCTACCTCCATGCTTTGGGAGAAAGGGTCCTTCGGATCGCACAGTGATGAAGATATTCTGTGGTTGCCACGGAAACAGCGCTGACTTATGTTTTGGGGAACTGGAAATGTCTGTCGAATAATTGTTAACCTTCCAATTGACCTTCTCACCAACTCCTGCACATCCACATCATTTATTTCCTGGAAGATAAGGCAAAGGAGAGAATACGCATAGAAGTTAAAATACAGAAAAGTTACCACCATCTTATAAACAAAAAAGTAAACTTAGAGGACTGAGAAATGTGTGATTGCTACACAGCTATTTTCAAACTCTGCCATAGACTCAAAAAGAATGTATGCACACTCATTAAAACAACCGACATACCAACCTTACAATAATTGTAAAAATTTAAGGGGTACTGTACCCAAACCTCACTGAATCTTTGTAGATATAACTGGGCTTAGTTGTTGAATTTTTGGTTTCCTCCCTCTCCCCTTTTACCTTTGATCTTTTACTTAAAAGTGCTTCACAGCATCCTTGGCAGATAATGTGTAAATCAGTAGGAAGTCATACCATGATGTATTTCTAAGCACAGCATTACTTAGCAGCTGTGAAGGTACAATTATTCAGGGCCTAAGTGTTCATTTCCTGGAAACAGAATATCAAGAACCTATAAACACTGTGCAAGTTCGCAAACATCTTTTAACCAAAAGGGCAAAGAAAATGCATTACAGCATTCTAGGTGTGTATGTGCTAGTTTATAGCAAGACTCAATTTAAAACCAACTTTTTACTCCATGGGTTTCCTACTACTGAACACTCAGCTCTACGGACACAGACCTTAAAGAGAAAAATAACTAAGTAAATACATCAGTATATAAAATATTAAGCTCAAAATATTAACTTTAAGACAGGTAAGGGGAACCAGAAAAAAAGGTCTGTACATAGTATAAATTCCTGCAGTTTGGAAGCATGGTGTTTTACACCATTGAATGATGAGGCTCTTGGGGAACATGGAGCAAGAAGAACATGAGCTCACAAACAACAGCAACTGACTCCAACCTTCACATAAGAACCTGAACTTTAGTTTTTGGTGATTCAAATAGGGTCATCTGGTAGCTTTCAAGGCAATTCTGTGTCTATGTTTTTCTGTAAAGCAGGAGAAATAATCTACAAAATTGCTCAATCTTTTTAATTAGTGTCTATTTTTCCATCACACTGAATTGTTTGTCCATAATCTGTCTTAATTACAGAGGCTGATGCCCCCAAATTTTCAGGCATTTAAATTTGTGGATAACTCCCTTACTGGGGTGGATGCTTGAGGAAATCCTATTAGATGCTTGCATTTGACATACACTTGCATACAGGCACAATTTATAGAAAATTTTTGATTCTCATCTGTGTATTTCTAGTTTTCATTTTTTAAAGAATATGGCACATCTACACTGTTATACCTGCAACTAAACACCATCATCTTTTTGTTTTGCCTCTAGCATCCTGATCTATACCAATAATCAAGAACTGAAGAGACACCAGGAGATAGACTTGGACTCAGATTACACAATCTTTCTTATGAAAAGGAAGCAAAGCTTTGTCAAAAAGCAGCTCTTAAAACATGAAGACAACTATCCTGGTAATTTGGGAGGAGGTTTTTTTGGAGCTTCAGTTAACATTCTTTAAATCAATTATTTTGAAGCAACTTCTTTGGATATACGGGCATTTGCTTATTTCTATTAAACCTTGGAAGAAAAATACATGACAAGGAAATTTTAACTTCTACTGTCTTGACTAAAGTAAAAGTATTTTATTCTTCTTCAGAGATTCTCATAGTTTTTGAATTCAGTTGCTATTAATGTTCTTTATGAAATATAGATTTTTCTGCAAACAAAAATAACACATGGCATCAGCTGCGTCCAGTATAATATCTTGCATTTCTGGTCGATTAATCCTTAATGTACCATAGATAATGGTTTCTCTCAGCTTAAGATGCCGTCTTTTCATTTACTCTGTATCATTTCACTAGCTGCAAGGTAAAAAAAAAATAATAAAAACCCAAAAATTGCTGGTTTAGCAAAATGGATGTAATTTTTTTATAATACTTTCAATGAAATCTGAAAGGAGAGCTCAACAAACTTCTTGATTTTAAACTGTATTCTTTCTCCGAGGATTTTAAAAAAGGTTGCCTGGTTTCATTATACACTGGGCCCAAATGGTAACAGCAAGACTATTAGACTCGTTCTAATAATGTAAAAATGGATATGTACATGGCCATGTTATATTGCTAAATAATACTTCAAAAGAGATTTTGACTTTCAGCTGCTCAAACACTTATCTTGTATTTATTTTTTCTGTATTCAGCATTTTTTGGTGCATTTTAATTAGAGTGTTCTCATTTGAACCCTTCGGTTACTACCTTATATTTTTATACATCATCTGGGAACTAATAACAGAAGCCAAACACCAAAAGAGATTTTTGTATGATTGCCAAGGAGGTACATACATCAAGAGATTAATGACAGCTATTATTTTAAATGTTGTGAATTCAATCAATTATATAATAAATTCAGATTTTAAGTTAACAACAAAGCAAATCCAAATTCAACTTTAGTCATTTGCTTTGTCATTTTTTTTTTAATACTTGGCATTGACTGAGTGACGAGCCTTTTGTATAATGACTCTTCAATATCATCTCTCATTCTTGAATTTTGGATCTGACTTAAGAAAACTATATAAAGCAACTATTGTGTGAGAGGAAACAATTTTCATTTGCACTTCAAAGGAGGATACAGTATAATGACATAAGGATGGCAGATGATCTGTTATACAAGAACCAAATCTCTAAAAAAATTACGAAGTTGGCCAAGTGGAACTGAGTTGGCACCTGTATAAATTTAGGCTAGGTTATGTGTGGGTTTTTTTTTAAAAAAAAAAAATAATCAGAACTTTAATCTATAGTTCCAAACCTTTCTGGTTTTGTGCTGAACTTGGAATAAAGGAGAGGCTGTCCAATTTCAAATGAAACAAGGATAAGACTAGATGTACATTTCAGCTGAATAGGCAAATCAATAAGGAAAAAAAATGCTGTTTCAAATTAATAGATCTTCGCAGATGAATTAGAAAAAGGAAACTGAAGGGGATCATCTCAACATACCATGCGGACAACTCCAGTGGGAAGCAAGACTATATACTGGACACCTAGTACACATTGCCATCTCATCATTTTAAGATAAGCAACCCAGGCAGAGACTTACCTTTCACCACAGAACAACTGTACCAGTAGTGAGAGACAGAGAGGGAAAGAATTTATTCATACACACCTTAAAAAAAAAATCAAAGGCAGCAATACCTTTTCTTATGGAAACATCTTAACTTTGGGCCAAGAAGATGATTCCATATATATATGGACATGCCCTATTTTCCAGTGCATGCCATGTCTTTATCACTTCCTTCATAGCACTCAGAGAGGCGAGTGTTTCTTCCTCCTTCAAAAGCCAGCAGCACTGAGCAGGGGGCAGAGAGGGAAAGGGTGGCCACTGCACAACCCCTTGAAGCCTCTGGGCTGCCACTGCCTGTGCCACAGCATACTTGGGCTATGCCCTTCCTGAACGTCTGAGTGCTTTCCAAAGAGGAGTAGCTGAGGGAAAGGCATAACTAGTTGAAGCTCCAAGACAAGTAAAGGGAGATCTTGAACTGCATAATCATTTGCTCCATTATATCTCCCTTAGGTTTCTTAGGTTCCGGGGAGGATGATGAAGAAGAGAAAAATGATAAAAAGGAAGAAAAAAGATAGGACAAGGAGAAATCAATTTCTAGCTTTCACAGAGGAAAAAATCCAAGAGTTTGGAGAAAGCAGGGCTGAGTCAGTCTGTCCATTGGCTCTCACCTATCTGAAAAACAGAGCTGGCAGCTTGGCTGCCAGCCTGCACCGAAGAGGGCGGCATTTCACACCTGACCTGCTCTCCCCACTGGAAATATAAGGGATCAAATGAACCTCTAATGCTACTATTCATCAACTGTGCATATTAAAATGTAGAATTATGTGAGCTCCTGGGACTGAACTGTGATTTTATGACCTGCTCTAGCTACTCGAGTTTAAAACAAAGTCATGCTCCATGCTTTCTTCGCAGTGGAGCACTTTGGGCTGAAATACAACGAAAGAAGCTGAATGCATCAGCCAAGGACCAGCCCTCTCCTAGGAAAAACATATGTTCATCTGAAAGTAGCCTTTGAGTACAACCTTGTGGGGCCCCCTGTCCTCTCTTGCGCTACAATAGGCAAACCTGATGGATCTTTTTTTCCATAAACTGTTCTTTTAAGGAGTTTAGGGCTTTTTTACCTTCTTTTCTCAAAGAAGGAGCTTTTCCGGATTCTGATGTCTCTGGTAATTGAAACCTTCTACTAACTCTTGCCCTCAATTTATTCATGGGCAATTTGAACTCATTTATTCTTGTGCCAACCTTGTCCTCTAGCCCTTGACAACGATGCATTTATTCACACTCTGTATGTGTTTATAAACAGAGAGCATATCCTCTTTCAGTCTTTGTTTTCATAGGGTAATCAAGCCAACCTTTTCAGTCTCTTCTCACACAAATCAGCTTTTCTGTGCACCCTTTCCATTCTAATTTTGCCAGAGCTGGTCATAATTGTGTACATTATTGCAGATGATATCCAACCAATCCTCTGTACAGTAACATTAATATTTTCACCTCCCGTATGGTAACTGTAGGCAGTAGAAAGTGTTTTGTGCTGTCCTTGAGTAAACAATAGTAATAGAGAACTGATGGCAGCCTTGGGCATAGTAAGATGACCCTGAATGTTTTAACCAAGGAAAGTGCTTGAGAAAGATATGGATTTAAAATAGGAAAAGGATATTTCTTTCATTTAAAAAGGACAAAAGAAACAAAAGTGATGAAAATCATACAAATGCCCTTTCTTCAGTTCCACTAAATAAAATCTAAGCTTACTGTGATTTAAGAGCTGTAAAATAAACATAATTTTTGAGGTTATATTTACTATTGACAGAGGGGGAGAGAGAAATCCACTCTCACATTTTGTAAAGGCATATTTTATCATGACTAAATTCAAATCTATGACTCCTGCAAATTTTAAATAAAGAATTGCACCATCTGCTTTAAGGCCCTGAAGAAATAGGAACATTTATTTGGGGAATGTTTCCTCAGCTGACTGCACTGATCAGAAGAGATTTGTATTATTTGCAAAGGACTAATACAATGTATTATGCTTTAGCAAGTTATGATTCCTTTCATTTTATGGGAACAACCCCCCTCCTCCTACACTTGCATTTCCATTATGATACACAGTCTTCAAGCAAATTTGCTGTATTACAGAAAATAGCAACTAATGGGACAATAAAAATTAAGGAACTCTTTCCAGGCATTATAGCATTTAAAGCAAGCAATTAAAGTAACAGATGTTACCTCACAAAGCCTAAGCAGATTCCTGATCACAAAATCGAAGGTGGTATTTCCTTTTGTATTACTATAGTGGGTAAATGTCTTGTTCCCCTTGGCACAGTGATGGAAAAGGAAAGACAATTGCAGCTTATTTTAGTACCTCCATGCAAGGAATTATTTGAATCATAGGTGGATTTTGAAAAAACAATGCATTTTCACTGTAATAGATCATCTTAGAATTTCAAATTAGGAGGCCAGAGAAGCAGTGTTAAGTTACTTAGTTGACAGTCTGATTTAGCCAATACAGGCACACAAACACAGATGTCTAAGTTGTCTAAGATGTCACAAAAGATTTATGTAAGCAACAAAATCGGCAGAGCTCTCAGATCATTTCAGAGTCATATGGGAGTACTGTGGTCATCAACAGCTAATGGACAGCCATATCAAATGGACTCGGATGTGACGATTGGTATTTTACATACCACACAGTGAGAAGCCCATAAATCACTGCATTTCCAAATCTTGCACTGCCAAAGTGGAGACATTGCGATCTTATTACTGAACTGGTAAAGGGTTGCAAAAAGCATGTAATGTCATGCAACATTCATCATTCAGGAAATATTTACATTTCTGTTGTAATTTTAACATGGTGATAAAGAAAAACAGGGGAAACCATGATTCTTTCGTTACCATTATCTACAAATCTTATTTATTGCTAATTTCATTTTTGTGTTCTCAAAATATTGAGATTATTAGCATTTTGCAACACACTGAGCTTGAAAGTTCCTTAAGTGGGAGTATGGATTTAGGTCTAGAAGCAGATTTAGCTGAGATGGCATTAAAAATGTTCACCTTCTTTAAAACTGACAGCAGTAATGACTGAATGAGACACAGAGATTTTAATGGCTATGTTTTTACAGGACAGTTTGTCAGAATGAACTTAATCATGGCTTTCACCCATTTCACAATCAAGACTGTAAAACTAAGATGGGACAACATACCTTTCTCTGCATATATAATTCAGCTCTCCTAGCTACTGGGACCCCATCCCAGAGGAAGACTTTTGGAGTAGAAAAGGTGGTTTAGAGTGGTAACTACTTTAATTACTCTGACATTTAATCTGCTGCATTGTTCAAATAACAATGCTCAAAAAGCAGATTTTTTTTCCCACAGAGACACTAATTTCTGAATAAAAAGAGAAAGCATGTACAGTAGGTATGGAACCTAGGTTTTATTTCTTTTTTTAAGGGTGAAGGAGCTGACACAACTACAAGCAAACACCTTCTTTTGAACTTTTCGATTCAAATAACATTTCAAATGACACACCAGTGACAGTGTCTTTAATTTGAACAGCAAGCCAATATCTGGACTCTGCCTAAGAAATTATTGTCTAGTCTATTGATAGGGAGGTTAACGGTGGAGTGCTTTAGATTTAGCTAATGCTCTTTTTAAAATAGTCAACTCTAAAAAGTAGAATTGAACTCTCTACTCCATTGAACTCAAGATTCCATTCATTACAAGTGAATTCTCGTTTAATCTGACAAAAAAAAACCCATGTATGTTGTTCACATGACTGTCTGTAACTTAAAGCTGAGTTCTCAACATTCAGTGCTGAAAAACACACACATTACTGGTCAGGAGCAATGCAGGGCCCAGACCAATAATTTGGACTTGGGACATCTTCACAGCACTTTCTGAAGCATAATTTTATCCAAGGAAAACTGGCTAAAATCCACTGGTTTAAAGGAGTAGATCAAATTCCAATCCCACTGCAACATTGCATCTTATAACCTTGAAAAAAATGCTTTGGATTAAATTACCTTACTATTAGCACACCGTAATAAGGAAAATCTAGTAAAATTAAGTATGAAAACAGAAGTGCACAGTAAATCCCAAAGAGTAGACCTGGAATTTCCAGGCAATACTGAAAGCAATCTTTTATCCTGAGAACACACAGGAGTTTCAAGATCTATGTGTTAGGGGGGAGTTCTCTCCCCAGGGAATCCAGTCATTCTGGACGTAAATTGCTTTTCATTAAAGAAAAGAAAAATCTAAACGTCATCAACTCTAAGAACTGCATTGTACAATGTTTTATACACAAAGCTACTTCACATATTGACCTGTCATATTTTAGCTGACAAGCATTCATGGAAGAACCTATTTCACAGTTTAAAAATAGGATCTCAATTTAACTTTCTTTTTTCTCTTCATGAACTTTCATGTATGGCCTGATCCAGAAGTCCACCAAAAAGCCTCCCACTAATACCCAGAGGTTTGGGTATCAACCATGACTGAATTCTAGAGGAATTCTTAAAGGAAAGGGGAAAATGGCATTTTAATATTATTAAGAAAAAACTTTAAAATATAAATGAAACACAAGCACACCATGACAAAAGATTATGTGTGAAAAAAGACCTCAGAAATATCCTCTAAAACCAGTCAGCTCAAGTCAAATGCGAAATCTCAAGATATTCAGAAGGAGAGGGCTTTTTTCATTTTATTCTCCATTTACTCATTCAAGGACTTCTGTTTAAAATAGGCAAGACAAAATAGCAAAGTCCAAGAACGTGTCATTCTATTTTCATTAGGCAACTTCCATTCCCCCAGCATGCCTGAACAGGAAGCAGTATCTACTGGTTCCTCCTGGCAAAGTGAAGATCAGCATGAATATTGTCAGTAAGCCTGAAAACAGGGTTTGTTGTTCACAACAACATTCACTTGACAGTTACCTCATTTATAATGATCCAGTGACAGTCAAAAGCAACCAAATTAGTCTCCACGACCTGAAATAGAGAACAAACCAGCTATCAGTCAGCTTCCTTGTGAAAGCTAGAATAAAAAATATTTTAATGTATGCTCTCTGCAAAGTACAAAACCAAAGCACAAAACCAAAGCACATGCTCTCAAAGACCTTTATTATTCAACTGAGGATAGAGAACCTTTAGCAAAATTCTGCAGAAGCATTTGTGTTATTGTTTGACTTGCTAATTAAGCTTGGAAAATATATTTCATTGCCGGCATCACAGGAAAGAATATGTTTCAGTTGACTGAGGAGAAAAGGAAATCGTTTTTGCCATAATATTGTGTTTTGAGAGGATGCAACAGAGCGGAAGCCAGAAAATGAATATCAAGTAACTCTTGTCAGACTTCTGTAGCTCCTGCCTCTAAGGCCTTTTCAGCGTACCCCTACCCTGAAAGCCTACGAATAAAAAAATAGAACGAAACAAACCAAAACCAGAAAACCCACACCACAAATACCGGGGTTCATAGAAATGCAAAGACTGGGGAGGAAAGAGCTCTCTTGAGAAAGAGGGCTGTCACATGGATGATAAATGATGGTCTGTCCCAGCTCCATGCACAGTGGACCTCTAATCCTTCTCCCACGCATCTTCTCCTTTCCTTTGCTGAAAGTTATTCCAAGAGCTGCCTCTGTGTTAGACTTAAAGTGTACATCCTAACTCATCTTTCACTCAGCCCTATTTTTCCCTCTTTCAATCCACTACACTTCTGTGGTGAGTCATGTTTGACTCACCTTTGCACTGGAAACAAAGAAATGACAAAAAATACATTTGATCTGCTTTCATGAGCTAGGAAAGCAATCATCAACAGGAGGGAGGCCAGAAACAAATGATAGAAAAGGCCAGACACCTTTACCTTTTTTTTTTTCTAAATGAAATTGAAGTAGCTAATTGAAATAAATAAATAAATAAATAGTTTTAAAACTGAATTAATCCCATTTTATTTTTATAATTCACCGTTCTCATCTTGATTCACGATTCAACACTACTGGATAATTAAAACTGCAATGAATCCCAGAAAAAAAAAAAAAAAAAAAAGTTGGAATTTACAATGTTTTAACATTCATGTAGGTGACTAGTGCTAGGCAGTTATTGCTTGGACTATTGCACAGCAGTCATGGTTGGCTTTTAATGGTGACCAACACAAATAGCGTTTGCCAAGGATGATTATAATTAATACTGTGAAATGTCCAAAGGAGAACAATTTAACTGGCCACTAATCTTAAAAGAAGCAAAAGACCCCATACCAATGACCTTCATTATTAATTAAAAGGCCATTAGAATTGGGGTCACTGCTTATTTACTAGAATGATAGGCAAGATTGGAAATTATGATCTGGAGGGATCGGAAAAAAACCCAAATCAAGTGCAGCAGTATATAAACTGATTTTTTATTTGAAAGTCCCACAGCACCAGTAAGAAATGAGGGGAAATGAAAGCCATAGCAGCTCATGTGGTCCTGGAAAATTTTAGTATTATCAGCAGTAGGAATCAGGGCCCTCACTTTACATGTAATTTAGACTTACTACTCTTTCTCTGTGGTGACAACAGTATATTTTGTTGTGTTGCTTTGACATTTTCTTGCATTCTTCACAGTAAGTGTCCACACAGCACATACAAAGGAACAGGATAGGAATTGAATAACTAAGTGATAGGAGGCATCACAACAGGCCCAGCCAGGGCGCTTGAACTGGAACATGACTTCTAATCAGATCTCTCATATCAAACCAGTTGGAAAACAAACATGTCAAGGAACAGACAAAGGTTAAGAATGGACAGAATAGTAACATAGTTCTCAAGGGAGCATTTAAGCCCTTAAAGTTCCCAAGCATAGAAAGTTTATGCCATTTACAACATAAGCAATGCCGTTTAACTTTTCCGTAAAACAAAACTAATCAACACCTTACTGAAGCAGAAGCAATTCTACTACTCAAACTACACACATTTCTGCTGATAACAAGCAGAATTTAAAACAAAATGAAACAAAAACCAGCACATCTGACATTTTCTGGTTTCTTGTCAGGCTCCTGGCAACCTTGTCCTTCCTAACTTCTGTCTCCAGGATGACCTGGGAATGTCTGCCCTGCCCTAACTACTCTGCTCAAGATGAGGTCTCCTGAGGTTCCTGCAGCTCCAAGGTAGCCTGCCAGAGTGACTCTGGAATCAAGGCTCCCAGTGGTGTTAGGGGAATAACAATGATAATTACATTCCACAAAGGGCTCCTAAGCTCTTTCTGTGCTTCAAAATTGCAGTCAACTGAAACTTCAGAATGAAGGAATCCACAAAATGAAAATCCACATTTTCTTTTCAGTTTTTAACAACACAGTAAAAACAGGGTTGATCACTTTGTGCCTGAAGTTTTGGCTGATCAACTTTTAATGCACTTTATCTTCCATTATAACTTTGGTTTCAGGTCATTTAGTTTCTTTATAAATACTTGGTTCCGTGTATCTACTTTTCGCAAGCTCTCAAATTTCAATTAGACAAGGCCTTTTCAACAGAGTATGGTTCTAAGTGTCAGTGTTTTTATTATTTACAGCTCACAGACCACTTAAGCCAGACTCTGGAAGAGGCTTACTGGTCTCACAAGTCACTCTTATTATTTCAAACAGCTCAGGCTGCTTCTGACAGATTTATTCACAACTTGCAAATAATAAGATGAAATGCATCCATTTTTTAGTTATAGTTGAAATTCCTTGGAGAAAGATCATGTTTTATCCATTAAAGCTTATGTATTCATGAATCTACTTAATGTTAAAGCCATTTTCAAAAAGCTTATGTCAAATTGAAATGAACTTGTAATGTACCGAGAGACACTCAAACTAATATATTCTAAGTTTAGGTGGGCTATGAATAGCCCTTCATTTAAGAATTCACTTTCTTTTTCAGTCTGTTAGAGGCTGCTTTTTGGCATTTTCCTTAGCCCATGCACCCAAAGCTTGTTCTGGTATTGACAGTGGTTTCTGAAAAAGATGAATGATGATGTTTCAAGAAAGTTGCCAGATTATTTTTTTTTTAACATTTTATGTTATTTGATGAAATATAGGTTTACATCAAAACAGGGACTCAGTGTTAGACTGGGATTTCAAGACCATCTTCATTCTTCTGTCTTTTAGTCTTACTTGATTAAATCCACTGATACCACTCACAAAAGAGCGGTCCATTTCAGTAGGATGTGGATACTGTATCTCAGTCCCTCATCTTGAACATCTCTTCTCCCAATATGGCCTATATTGTCCATTTATTTGACTCTAAAAGTTGGACAGTACACATTCTGACTATGATTGAATTGCAGGGCACTATACTATTGTGATCATTAATAATCTTCCGATATTTTCCAATTACGTGCTTCTTACATTTTTCAGTGTAGAAGAATTCACAGGCACATCCACTCTATCACAGAAAATAAATAAATAAAATATTGTGCAAAACTTCAGTTTTGAAGCTTGAAGTAAAAGGTTTTTCAACCCTAAAGTTTTCTTCAAACACTAACAAATAATCATATGCGCAATCTGACAGTCAGAAGATTCTCTCGATCAGCAGTTATTAAGCACAAGTTTACAAGTTCAAGATTATGTTAAATCGGTGCAAAAAAGTACATAAATAAAAATATCTAAAGCCAGAAGCAACACAACCTAGATCCAATTATCCATCAGTAAAACAGTCATTACTTAGACACAGCAAGCCTTTACAGTCATGACACAGTGTTCCACAATGTCCTTGTCTATCTACTGACTTTGCTGGTTTGTTTGCTTGAAAAAGCCACTACATATTTCTTATCATCCCTTCCAGTGAGGGATGATAAGATTAAAGTAAAAAAAAACCCAAAACACAAAAGAGGATGTTTGGTTCTGTTTAACATTGATCATAAGCTAAAGGTATATATAACACAGCTTCAATAGAAGTATATCATGCAGTTGTGTAGACAGTTTCTATGACTAATATGTTCAGAAATTTAAAACATGTATTCTTTTATCTGAGTGATGATCTTTTTCTGCTTGAAAATCACATCTGCATGCGTATCAAGTGAGCTGGCATGAACTTGTGCAAATAGTGAATGTACAAAATAATTCTTGCAAAGGCATAAGGGCAAAACCAAAAAAAAGAGTCTAGTATCCTTTATATTAGAAGGAATAAAACAATTTTTGGGGGTCATGTAGGAGGTAGGTGCTTCAAGACCCGAAGCATTTGAATACAATGCAAGTTTCAGATTCTGCAGCTGGTGCTGCTGGCTCTGTGGCAGGGAGCAGTGCTGTGTGCTCCTGAACGGCAAGGGACAGATTGGAAATTTCCATACAAGTTCAAAGGCAGGTGAACGTATTGTTTATGCAGTTCATCTCTTAAGCTAAAACTGAGAAAAACTGGAGTGTGCATTCATAATGAGGACTGAACACCAAAATCCTACTCAGGTATTAAATGGAGGAGAGTTGACCCTTTCCAAAATAAAGAAAACTATGCACAGATTTGACAAACTCTCTTCTCACACCTCCTCTGGGGGAAATCACACAAGAATTCAGCTGTGAGTTACTAAACACACAAAGCAGAAGGCTCTCTAAAGCTAGACATAGATGCCTATTCTTCTTACTGCTCCCTCAGGCATCCACTTATGGCCACCTTTGGAGATCAGACATTGAAACAATCTTTGGTCTAACCCAAGATGGCTGCTTTTGTGCTTCCAAATATATTTTGCTTTCTTAACTGTGATGAATCTAGCAGTAGGTAAAAGAAACATATTAATTCTGTATCAGCTGTTATGCCGTTCAGATTTTTTTATTTACTGAAACAATAAATACTTGAAACAGTACTAAACAAACATTTTGTGGTGCTGAGACGGCATTTCTGCTGTGCCATTGAGTGCTTCCACTGTGCAGGAACATGCATGAACAGATGAATTCCAGTATGAACTGGGGAGCTGCGTCCTTGCAGTCTAATGCCCATTGGAACTCTCACGTTTCTGTCTTACCCAACTAAATCAGAGTTAGAAAACAAGCAGAGAACAGCCAATAAAGCCAACTTCAAAGAACTATTTTTCTGAACTCAGCATTTTTTCACCTATAGGCAGTTAGTATTGAGTTATTTTTAATGCCATATCACATAATTCTCCAGTACTAATAATCAAAGCAGCAAGTTGGGAGATTGGGTCTGAAATAGACTTAATGAAATTGGGGAAAAACTGAAAAAGAAATTCACTCTCTACCCACTCCACTGCTGCTCAGAGTGAGAGTTCACACCAGAGTATTTGAAAACACTGTTTCATTAGTTGCATAAATCCTGCAGAAAAGGATACAGCCTGTTGAGTACGCAGTGCAATTCATACAGAGACATAGAAACCCAGAGCAATAGATATAAAAGATCATCCTTAACATCTTTGTAACTTTAGAAGTCTGTTCATGTCAAACTCCAGCAGTTCTCCTAACAACCTATTAAAATAAATCAAACTTCTGCTTCACGAGGAAGGTGTTCCACTTAGTCAAACTCGGATGCTACTGAACCGATGACCAAGAACATGGATAAAGCAAAAAATAATTTTCTTTTTCTAAAGAATTCAACTACACACCAAGGGAGATTTTGCAGAGAGCAGAAAAGTGCTGTCAAGAAGACAAGTGATGAGCAAGGACAAACCATCTGTCATTGGCAGTTATTCCGGCACTTCTGAATCTTTTGAAAAGCCTGACAATTTATCACAACTATTTCTATTGTTCAGAATCAAACCTTCAAATCCGCTAAATGCAAGACAATCTAAAGCAAATAAAGTAGTAGTACTGCCAGCATGCAAGCTTTTCACATGTGCAATAAGAAGTAAGAGAACAAAATAGCATCCCAACAGAAAGGGCACATAATTTAATGGAAAATGACATAAAAAGTTCTCTACATCTCTTCTTCCTTATAAATATGGGCCCAGAGGTGTGGGCCATAACTACAAGATACAGTTGAGCACCCTTACAAAGGAAACCCAGGAAAACTGTTCTGGATCTTCAAAATTTACCTCCACACATATGCAATAAGTAGGACAAATTTTGCAAACATCTAATGAGCAGTAAGGTTGTATGTGTGAAAAGATTCATACAGAATATAGCCACCTCAAGCATCTCCTGTTTGAAATATAGGGGAGAACTCCTGGACTCCAGTTTTACCTATGTTACAGTTGGGACTGGTCTACAACAAGCCACCCACATGCCATGATTAATTTCTCAAAATGTTGAAGAGCGTCTCCAACTAGAGTTGGCCTTCCTGGTAATTTTCTGCTCCACCAGGAGCTGTCGTAGTGCCTGTGAATCTGTTTCTACTGAACCACTACTGAGCAAACCACATTTTCCATTTGATTTTTCACAAAAGACAACAGATGGCATTGCATAATCCCTTGTTTTGGAACTGGCTGGTATTGAAATAAATTAGGAAGTGATTTAGAAAGTTAGTTTTCCCGAGAGTTGAGCTAGGACACAAACTCCCTGCTAATCTCTTCCAAACATCCTCTGTCTACAATATGTCCCATTTATGTGGTCTTGTAATCTGAACTGCACTCTTCCAGCTGGAAGACTGGTAAATTGCTGTTGTCCAATACCATTAGATTTGTTGCATGTGTCTTTTCATAGACCAACCTCTTGAAGTCACCACTGCTGGTTTATAGGTGAATATATGCCTTGATCTAATTTTCTCTCCCAGGGACAAAATGATTTTCCTGTCACGAGGATATGATAAAAACCAGGCTTTCTGTACACATGAGAGACAAAAAGACACTCCCCCCTAAAAAAAAACCCAAAACCCAACCACAGAAACAACCACCAAACAAATAGAAGAAGTCAAAGGCCACTTCTTAACTCTTTCTTTAACTGAAGATATGTGATTTGGCTAGTTTAGGCACCTAGAGCAACCTCCCTGTAGTATAGATGGCTTCTCAAGAAGTGGTATGCAACAAAATATGAAAGTTAAAGACTATTAAATAGCTAATGTACAGGTAGTACTAAGAAACCTCCCCATAACTGATCTGAAGTCTGGAACAGAAAATGCATGGAGTTGTACTATTTAGTATATTATACTATGTTAAACGATGGAGGAAATCCTGTGCGTGGAAATCCTGAGCTTGTCTCCAAATTTGCTTCCCCCATACCCTGCCTCTTTTTTTAATTCTGGCTGCTAGTTCATTAAACTACCACCATTTTATCAGGCTATCTGTACCATTTCTTCCTGCTGGTGCAACAGCAAGACCTTTTCTGCATGTCTGCTCTTAGCCTTTGAGCTTCTCAGTAGGGAAATCAGTTGCTGATTTATAAAGCTTGTTCTTGCACACCAGAAACCAAAGCTCATAAAAATCTCTCTTCACCAAAGGCAATATTTTTGGAATCTAATTTTAATCTCTACCCATTTCCAGTCTTGAGAGGGAAAAACCCACACATGGCAATACGTCTTTTTGTTCTTATGAAGCATTCTCTCTTTCTGGGATTCGTTTCCCTCAAGTTCCTTGTAAGCAAAAAAATCCCAAAAAATCCATGGTCTCATGAGAGCATGTTTCTTTGAAAAAGAAAGAAGTGCTTGATCAGTTTTCCCTTTTTTAAGATTAATTTCAAAAATGATAGTTTTAAACTAAAAAAATTTGGTTATTCCTCTAAACAGTTTTATATTGACTTGGCTTGCCATCCTAATTATATTTGAAACAAGTCAAGCTCCAGGGAAGATTTCATCTCCCTTGCCCTATGACTTAAAGAGATGGAGGCAATTCAAGTAGAGAAATCAGCCCCATGCTAAGGAAAACAAGTCAACAGTTAAATGTCCTATAAAAGTAAATAAACACAGCATTAATACTTCAGTGAATATGACCATAGGCTTGCATTGAAAATAAAAAATAAAAAAAAATTCCATCTGGTAGAAATGGCCATTTTAAATTTTTCATTTCTTTCATCATTGAGAAAAGCTGATAAATTATTTGTTTTATAGGAACCTAAATCCATGCATGCTGCTCTGAGGTCAGCCTGTAGACTATAGGTTTAAAAGAATATTTATAACTAATTTAAGCATCTTTCATTTTAAGAATTATTTTAGTCTTACAGTCCATTATGCTATTTCCAAATTTATTTTTTTTTCATATTCTGATTATCCTTGTGAAAAGTGCTTATAATATCCACCCTGGGAAAAAAATAATAATAAAACCCCCAACCAACCAAAACCAATAAACACACCACAGTTCTGTTTTGAAACTACTTGGCTTTATCCCCGAACCACGAGCACATTATGCTACCTTCACTGGAAGGCAGTTGCTAGAAAAAAGAATAGTATTCTCAATTAACAATAATGTACCTCCCACCTAGAGACTGCTTATTTCAAAGTACCAAAGTGATTCAAACCCTCATGTAAATTCAGAAATTCAGATTCATTACTGTTGTACAATTGTCTGTACTTTTCTTTCTTGTTAAGAATTTCTTATAATCACTTTTAGACATAACTATATTTTGTTCTTGGTGATAGTACTAAATTGATGCCTGAAGATTCCTTGTTCTTTATCTGTTCCTTTTTTTTTTTTTTTTTGTAAGCTGAATTCCATTTGGAAATCTGAAATCTAGGCAGATAACTTGAGTATTTGGGTTGAACACAGGCTTTGAATCAAAGTGGTTATCATCACCCTTGTAAGTGAAGAATCAAACATAAGAAGCCTATATCTATGCTAAAGTTTCAAAATTTCCTCCTTTATATGAATTAAACACTGGATTCAGGGACTTCTCCTATGTTTTAAACACCTCACCATCTCCCACACTCGAACACATTCAGGAGATATCCTTTGAGTGAAACTGCTCTAGATTGAAGTCTGTTGAAAAGTCCTTCAATAGAGTGAAAATAATTGCCTTGCTGAATTTGACATCTTTGTAATTGAATTCACCAAGGCCAGAATTTCTCAACAACAGGAGAAGGTGGGGATTAATGAAGCTTTTTCATAGATTTATATTTATTCTATCCACACACTTATTTTTCTAAGCAAAATGAAAAGTTCAATTCCTACTTTTAACCCTTTGCAGACTTCATAGGCAGTGGCAGGTTCATGTCAAATATTCCTGATACGAAGAAACCTTTCAACCTGTTAATGTGACATGAAAATCTCAGACAAACAGCCACTAAACTCTAGGCTTTAACTTGTAGAGGAAAAAAGAATGTCAGTTCGACAATGGATCATTCTCAATGTATGCTTCAGGTAATTAGGCTGCTAGTAAAAAGAGTTTTGGAAGCTGCATGGAAAAAATGCAGATGATGGTACCCGTCATAATTTCAACATATGCTCTTTTGTTAGCTCATAAAAATAGGCAATTGCATATTTACTATCTCTTTAAACCTGTTGCCAATACGGAAACACATATACATAATGTTTGTAATTGGAAATTATGATTAACCAGGTAAAGTTACCATTTTAGGAACACAGTGAAGTTAAGACTGAAGAAAAATACAATTGGGAGGCACAAGATTCCTTCCTAGTGTGTATTAGCATGTGTTGACTGCACTCAGCAAAAAGACATTGATTCAAATAAAACTTGTAAAGGAATCATGTAAGGGTAGTATTTTTAAATAACCTTGCTGTTCTCATGCTTATCTGATTTTATACCTGAGTAATTCTACAGATTGTAATGCAGTTACTCTTGCTTTACACAAAAGAGAAAATGAGAAAAAGAATACTTAATTAGGATGGAAACCACTGTCAGAAAGAGGGGGAAAAACATGGGGTCTGAGGAAGAACTTGAAGAAGGAAGTGAAGAACAGCAGAAGAGCAGTACAAGAACAGGTTCACTGGCTCAGAAAGCTATTTGGTAGTGTGAACAAATACTTTTAGACTGCCACTGTTTAAAACAGCCAAAGAAAAAACCCAAAGACAAGACAACAATTTTCTTAACAGCAGCTAATTTCCATAAGAAACTTCCAGTCCACCCCAGGTACCAACAAACCAAATTAAAAAAAAAAAACAATTAAAATGCCAATTAAATTTAAAATAGTCAATTTGGCTGATTTTGGTTTATTGCTTTCTGATACTAGGTGTGGGTGCTCTTGTTTTCAAGGTTTGATAGAATTTACATAGGAGAACTATTAAATATATCAATTGAATTTGTATCTTCAAACTGAAAAGGCAAGGCTTAGTTAATCTTTCTTTTCCAAGAGTATCAAGGGAATATTTTAGTGCCAGACCTTCTGAGTTACTCAGAATCCTTAAGTTAGCTAGATTTTCCTCAACAGGGGCTGCAGGATGCTGAATGCTTTTGAAAACTTGCCCATTCCATTTAGGGTTTTACATGTAAGTTGAGTCTCTTGAAAATCCAGACCTGATTATGCTGGCAGCATGTTATGTATTTTCTTAGTGATACGAAAATTTGGTTTAAACTCCTTTTGCATCTGTTAGCAAACTCAAGATCTAGTCTCACTTTGTAGTAGGGAAAACGTTAAGCATCATACACTGCAGAACATAATGGTGCAGCTCTTTTTTCTTCTTCACTGTCCACCTTAAAAGCATTTGTTGCCAGGCATCAGATGGACATTACTGAAACAGAAAGTATTTCATTTTCCTATCAGAAGTGTTATTAACAAAGGTCACCATTCAAGTGACAAAATACCAGCGAAGCCATCAGCTCTTTTTGCCTTTCAGCTTTATGGCGGTGCCTCTCCTGTCATTTCACATATCTGTAGAGAGCAACAGTGGCAGAAGTTCAAGCGAGATAACCCGCATTTCTGACTTGCACATAAACTTAGCATTCAACTCCTCTCCAAGTATGCAGGCTGAAAGTATTTTATCTGGTAAGGGGAGTTCAACAATCAAGAGTAGTTAAATAGAGTTCTAACTAGCTGCAGGCTTGAAGCTCCCTATGAAAAAAAAATCCTCTCAAAAGCACGTGTACCAAGACAAAATCTATTCTACACATATTGACAATATTCTGACCACCAAACTGCAATATCAAATGTGAGACTGACCAGCCATTTTGATTTCTGTGCTTCACAACAGATAAATAAAATGTATCACTCTTACTAAAGGTCCAAAGGCATTACAAGCCCAGAAGATCTGCACAAAGACTCACTGAGTCTTAGAGAAGGCATGGATCAAAACATCAGCCTTTTTTCAAAACGGTTCTAAATTTTCCTAATAAAGTACCTACACATTTTAGGAAATTGTGCTATTATCCTATTTTCATCCAGTCAACTACATAAACTTTAGCCATAATTTAAAGATTTTTTTAATATTACCATAATATATTTATGATAAGCAAACTGCTGGCAAGAAATCTGTTTGCATACCTTAGATCTGACACCCTTGATATATATCATTGAAAATTATTACCAAAATAAGGTTCAAGGTGAATACAAAGTATTCTCTGTATTGCCGTGTTCCTATAGCTGCTAATGGTTAAGCTAAGAGAAGTACAACTCAGCAGAAATGGATATAGGTTAAATTACATTCCATCCCTAAAAAGAAAGAAAATAGATACAATTTTTTTTCACTGTTATTTGATGTTGATTTAAAAGTTAGTTCCACAGGTGTCCAAGTAGCACCTACTCTTTTGAAGGGCAGACATTGGGGTTACAAACATGTCAGAACTGCAGGTTCAGGCACACCTGAAATACAGCTGCAGCCAGGACATCAACTTAGCTCTAATATGGGACAGATACTAACAGATTGGAAAGTACTTTATCAGTGAAAGAACAGCACAAATGGCCAGCACAGACGCAGCAGATGAAACTTTCTACCCATCACGTATGGACAGATATTCTAAGAAACTTCTTGTTTAGGGTATTAAAAACAAAATGCAGATGTATTATAGGACAGGAAATGTTGCAATCTTAAATAAAACAGAAAACTATCAACATTTAACATACACAGTGTAATTTGAGCCATTCCATACAGTTCTTTAATAATTTACAGGTATTAAGTTGCTAAGAATTGTTTCTTGAATTTTCATTGTGGATCAGTTGACCGTTTCTTTTGGCTTACTGAACAAAGAGGCTTAAATTAGATCCTTGCCATTATCTTTTAAAAATAAATTGGAAAGCTTTGATGGAGAAAAGTGAAAAGAGTGGAAGAACTTTAAGAGGATTTGAGCATTCCAGAAAAGGAAAAACAGCATGCATTTTGTTAAAAATACAATTAGTTCTGCATTTTAAGTCTGTGAAAGCTACAATAGCCTTAGAAAAATGAATTACAAAGAAAAATGAAGACCTTTTCAACTTTTACAAAAAGAAGTACTGAAGACCATTCTAGCCTAAGCAACTGTATTTGGAAGTTAAACCATGATTTTTAATTGCCTTTTTTTTTTTTTAGTTTGAATCAATAAACATCAGTAACTTGACTCATACTTATGGTAAAAGTCCCTCTGAAGTTGGTGTAATTACTCAGTTGATGAAATTACTCATGTGAGGAAAATAATTCATATGTATAAGATATTACTGGCATAGGTACCTTGATGTAAATTATGGGAGGCACATTACAGAATGTCATAATTTTTTTAGAATCACTTTTCTTTTTCCCACAGGTACCGTCAAATATCTTTTTACCTTTAAACACTGCATTTTCATAGTGTTCTTTCAATCATCTTTTTTGACTAACCTGAACCAGAACAGTAATATATCTCTCCTGTTCCAACTATTAATATTATGGGCATATGGTCTTTGCTTTTGGACGGTGATAGAAGCAAACTGACAGATCCAATAGCCAGACAATCCTTGAAGTGATACATGAGCTTTACACAAGAATGATCAACAAGATAGAGCACTATTCTCTCCAGACTGATTGATAGGAAAAACAAGTTAGCTATAAGGCTGTATTTTCAGCTGGGAGCAAGTACATCAAAAGTCCTCTGTGGACCTCAATGTATACAGAGTGCAAAGCTCAGCCAGTCAGAAGAATGAAAATAAAGAAAAATGAAGACAGAAAAAAACAAAACAAAACAAAACACAATGATCTAGGAAAGTCATTATTTGGTCTATTATGCAGGAGGTAAGAGAAATACACATCTATCATGAAGAATTAAATTCAAGTTAAGTTTGCTGTTCATCTAAGCAAAATTAAGAATGTGTGAGCATAATTATGGCCCATCTCAAGTCCAATTAAATCCCAACTTACCCAAGGCAGACAGGTTGGCACAGTCCATTAGAGCTGTGTCAAGTGTCAGGCAACTGCCTGAGCCATTTCCCAAAGCTAAGTCAGGGACAGGATGGGGGAAAACCCTTCCCATTTCCCCCATTCCTTCCCTGTCCAGGAACCTCACCTGTGAGCAAGAAGGCACTGTGATCACTGCACACTGCTGTGCAATTAAGCATATCTGCTCAGACACTGCTAGCTAATTGCAACTGAACACATTTCTATAGCTGCTTTTAGGGGCCCACCATATTTCCCTCTGTCCTTCATATATGGCACTGCCTACACTGACAGTGGGCAGTGATGTCCTCGTCAGCCCCAGACACCCTGGAGTCACCATGCTTTCTCATCTGCCAATGCCACATTTTATTTCCGTCACTGGAGCACCATCAGGATGAGAAGAAAGACTTTGGAGGCAGAAGAAAACTGTACCAGTAGAGCCTTTGCTGGCTAATTTATAGCTTTTTCTGGGTCCTCCCCTCTGTTTTTTCAGTCTTTTTGGCTGCTGACCCCTACTGAGCAAGATGCCTTCTCCCTGACCATCACAGCAAGAGCAGCCAGGGAAGCTGTCGCTCATTTGTTCCCACTTCTTGCCACTCCAATAAGCAGTGCCTTCGTACCGCATCTTTTTATGGTACTTTTTCTTACGTGTGCACTAAGCATTTTTTCAGAGGAGTCAAGAGAATTATTAAAAACATAAAAAAAAAGAGAAAAATTAAAAGTAAAATCTTTTCTGCAATCAACTAGAAACTTGGAGAAGGGAAGAGGGAGACTTTCTATAGATATATATTAAGGTTCCTGAGAGATAAATATGGATTAAAACTCAGTCAGAAAGAAAAACGCTCTAAGGAATCATGAGAAATTCAAGTTCAGACCATTTCCTGCACTGGGATTCTGGAAACATATTAAAAACCTTCATTACGGCAGTGTCTGATGCTTGCAACATAGGAAACAAAATATAGCTATCTAAAACCAGAACTTTGTGCTGACTGAACAAAAGAAACTTTCCTCTTGTCTTAAAACACATAATTCATGTATGTATATATGCACGCATGACACATTTATTCCTATTTGTTTCATCTACCACATCTTGTCCTATATCTTGTCAGCTTTTCTGAGAGCAGAAATGTCTCCTTGTACAGGTGAAAATGTCCTTTACATAAGTTATGATCCAGCCCCTAAATTTATTACCTAAACACAGAAAATTTTCCTCATAAATGTCATAGAAAATTTCTTTGACTGAAAAGATTCAAACTTTGATCCGTGACCCCCTGCACACCATAACGTGTCTCCAAAATGGAAAAAGACATCAAAATTGCTTATTGTGTATCTATTTCACTCTCCCTTGGGCAAAAGATAAAAGCAGAGCAGTACCATACTTCTGTCAAAATACGAATCTTCCTGAATGTATGTTTCAACAGCCAATGGACAACTTTATATATATATATATATATATTTATGGCAAAAGAAGATATTTTTATCACTATTGTTCTGCACTTACATGATATTTAACAATGGCATCCTGGCACGTGACTGAGCAATAACTGAAACAAATGAGATATCTTCTCTAGCAAGAAGTTATCACTGTTCTTATGATTATACTTTGACATTTTAAGGAAAGGACTATAATTTTTACCTTTACTTTGAGAACAAATGCAACAAAAAGCTTGGAATTAAATACACATTACTGTAGCTCCCAACCCCAAAATTATACTTGATCTGCGAGTAGCTAGGATTAGAGGGATCATGACAAGAATTCCTGCTTTCATTCCGCATTAGGAGGGATAAATGAAAAGAAATGAAATGTCATACTCCTTCACCTCATACAACTAAAATAAGGGTTGACGTCTTGGAATATTTCATGCTGTAAGCACAAAACCTCTTTCTGCAGGCAGCAGGTTTTTCATTACCTTCCAAGACCCACTCAATTTGGAGTATACTCTTATACATGCACCAAGGCTCCCCACAGCCATCCACAGCTGCATTTCAATTATTTAAAGGACAAACGTACTTAGCACCACCTAAAAAGTGCATGGATTGCCTCCTTTGGAAGCCTCTGAGGCTTTGTCCAGCATGTGGATGTATGCTTCTGGAAACCCTATGGTGTTTTTTTTGCATATGCATACATATTCAGGGGGATGGAGGCACTAAATATATTATGCTAGGTTGAAGTCCCCACAAGTAAAAATATTGCAACTACATTTTTTTTTCTGCTGTTCCTCTGGTCCTAGGAACAACTGGAAAACACAGGAAGGTGTCACACCATGCTCTCACACGCTGAACAAGCCTATAGTTCACGTGCAACAAGTTCCCATCTGTTGCCCTTGAGACAGGGCAGTGCTTTGCAGACATTCAGGCATGGTCAACACGCACCACATCCCTGCATGTTATCTGTGGGTGCTCTTTCGCACTGGGGCATGGACCTAAGCCTTACACCACTCACAACTGTCACAATTAATTACTGAGACACTCCAAAAGGCTTGAAGAAGGGGGGTTAGTTCCCGTCTGCAAGCTTCAGATTCTCTCACGTTATCCCCCGATCAGGGCACTTACAAAGAGGAGGCTGGAACCTTCCTTTCCAGGGACAGATAATACTGAAAGGAACAACTGTGAAATGTGCTACAACTGTTACATAGAAGATAAAGTAACAGGGAATGGGTTTTATTAATTAATTTTTAATACAATTTTGTCCTCAATGAGATTCTGGTCCTAGACCCAACTGGAAAACATGTTACTACAAATAAATGATAATAATGGTGATGTGGAAAACAAACAAAAAAAGGGACTGAATTTTCTGAACCCAGTCTCCTGCTTTTAAAAGCAAGACAGAAGATATTGCCTACCAGCTACACAAGCAAAGCAGGAGCATTCTCAGCTATATTCACACTAGCAAAAGTAGTATCCAGTTTCCCAGCACTGTTGCAGCTGAGTTGATGGATGCTAGTGAGCAATTAAAGAACATTCAAGCCTTATTAAAGCTGATTGAACGCTGCCTGAGACCCATCTACGTTAGAGTGCATGTCAGTGCCAGTATGAATGCACCTAAAAAAGTACTAAATTAGACAATAAAGTGACCAACATTGACACAACTGTAACCAATTTTTCTCTATTTTAGTCTGCAAAGCTTTCTTTATAATCTTAAACACATTAATTAACTGGTATTTTACCATATCTGCTGTGTAAGCATGGAGGAAACCTGAAGGGAGCCATAAGAAAAAGACAAGAAAGAAAAAAACAGTCATCACACTGCCTTTGGATTCAATGTACACGCTAATAAACCCCCAATACCTCTTCTGTATAAACACTTTTGAAATATTATTACTCAGTAGCTACAGTAAGTGCCACAAACTACAGGTATGAAAGAATAAATCTAAAAAAGCCTATCTGTTTTTAAAAATATGACCTATAAAATAAAGCAAACATGACTCTCTCCTAAAGGGAAGGGAACGAGGGAAATTCTGTGGATATTGACAGAGCACTGAGTCTCAGACCACAAATAACCTCAGATAGAGAAGAACCATTTGCAGTTTCCACCTACATGTCTCGCTTTACATTGTGTTTCAGTCTTAAGAAGGGAACACAAATCTTAAAGTCTGTACCGTCTTTTTCAACTGTCTACCTTCCTCTTTGCTCAAAATTATGACATAAAAACAACAGAAAAGGGATAACTAGCCATATTAAATTTGGTCCCATTTATATTTATATTCCTTATAAAGATAATTTAAAGAAGCTTTTATTCACACTAAAACAAATTATATTGTTTCCCTGACAGCACAGAAAAACCTAGTAAAAAGAGCTTACAGTATGTTATGTGACTTATTTTTGACAGTGTCCAAAACTTAGACGTGAAGAATTTATGTTGGCTAGTAAGACGATGAAGCCAATATTGATTCAGCCTTTGTCCTTACATAACCTGGAAAACTGTTGCATAATGTTCATTTAAACAAGTGAGTTCTTTTCTCCACAGTTCTCTGCTGTAAAATAAATCCAGTAAGCTAATGTTTTACTGTTTTACCATTTTACCATGAGCTCCTAGTTCCCAAAAAGAGAGCTAAATCAGAAGACCTCTGCTAATTTATACTTGCTGATCTTAGACACCTAGATTTTAATACGCATAGTAAAAATGAAATAAGATTTTTTTAAAAAATACATATATATTTACATTTTACGTTGTGGAAACTAGGTGCAAGGACATGCTTCCCTAAAGGTCTATTTGCTGCTTCAATCTTACATATAGATTTGGTCCTACAGCCTCAGGACTTCTGACCCTTCTTCATGCAGTAGAAGCTGACTGTCTTCAGCCAATTGCTGCTATTTGCCAGTGCTATCACTTCATTCCTGGAATAATGGGATGATATTAGGGATTTATTAGGGCCAAAGCACAACTTGCCCATGGGAATGAAAAGAAAGTGTCTCTGAAAAATAATCATATAGAGATACTTAGACTTTTACAAATACTTTTGAAAAAAAATAGAGCTTCCACGTGAAGTGCTCTGATCTGCCCTTTCTTTTGTAACAGTGGTATTTTCCCACACTGAGGTACAGAAAACTCACCTTCCTTGTGTTGACTGTGTCTTTTATTCATAGATGAATACCAATGCAAATGACTAAGGACAGACGGGACTACAATGAATTAATTTCTTAAAGTGACTCTAACTGTAATTAAGGCAGGTAAAACATGTAGCAAATACTGACAGAAAAAGTTAGCCCCTAATTAATAGCCTCTTGTTTTAAATTAATAAATAAGAATCAGTACAAGGCATGCACAAACCCATGTGGCCACGTCTCATTATTAGGTTTGTGTTTTTTCATGATTTGTCCAGTTTCATATTGAAAGCATCAAATTCCTGCAGTGCAATGCGTTGAGACAGACGGTGGTACATCTCCCCTCCCCCCGCCCCTGCAAGCCATAAATCATGGACAGATTATCATATTTAAACCAGATCACCTATAAGTGCTACAGTGAAAAAAAGCAGCATTCCTACTGTGACTTTTAGCCTGCAGTTAAGACCCCATTGGTATTCCCTGTGAACTATTTCTTCATGAGATTTGAAGCTGGACGTGAACTTTGAATTCAATAAGCAAACTCTTTAGCTCATGGATTGCGGGAAGCTGCACATCAGAGCCTAGAACAGTATCAATATCCCCATTTATATCTCACAAAATAAATCAAGAGTACACCTTCTCCTTCTGAGGACATTAGTTACTGATGTACCATGGCAATGCTTGAGAGATACAGGGAAAACAGAGGTTTGGGGGTTTGGGCACATGTTGTTTAAGACCTGTTGATTTACTTGCAGTTATTTAATCCTTCCTTTTCAATCAGCTACAGTGCTAAACAAAATCCTTGGGGTGAAGCATTTACAGTTAATTACAGAACTGGTATAATCTGTCTTGCTTTCAAATTAACAATTTATCATAGCAACAAATTAATTCTCTCTTTTTTTTTTTAACAGCATATTAGCACATCAAACATACTGGCTAGCCTCATTTCACTCCCATTATTAAGACAGTTTTTCCTTTTAATTTAGAAAAAGTATGAAATTTTACTGCTAGATCTACAACTCAGCTATGAATAACTTATTGAGAAAGTTTCCATTTTAAATACAAAATAAGTTACAAACACAAATTTAACCAAGATTGAGCCACTATACATGGTCCTAGTACTGAAACCATTAACTTTTTGGATAATAGGGAGCTTTTTTATTTACTTTGTGCTTAAGTTGCTACTTTCACACAGCACTGTAGTGATTCCAATAAACAGACAATTAACAGTTCTCCTAATAAAATGTTTCAGTATGGTTCTTTTCACAAATTCATTGCTCTCAAAATCTGTAGTGCTCACTATTTATAAAAGGAAAAGAAATAAGTAATTACAGCAAGCAAGATGCTTTCATGTAACAAATTGGCAGTCTGATTGAATCAAAGAGTGAATAGAACTAAATTCAAATTATTCCACAAAGTTTTGAGAAGAATTTTCTTCAACAGTAGTTGATTTTCTATTCCCAGGATTTGACTGAAGTTAGTTTTTAAAACATACCTTGAGAAAACAGCTATTCTTGCAGTATTCTTGTGAAAACCTATTACAACAGTTATTGAAAACAGGTTCTTAGGTGTTTTCCAGACTAAAGACTGCTTAGTTAGCTGGACACACGCTGATGCTTATTTTCACCAAATTTAGGGACTGTTTTTGGTTTACCCATTCACATCCTGAAAAACACTGAATAATCAGAGAAAACAGAGCTTTATGTCCAGGTTTTCCTTTCACCATGATAATTGCTTCTCAGAGTACTGCAGGTGAATCAAGAGGGGCTGAACACAATACAATGGCTTCAAGATTGGAAGCTCTGAGCACTTATGAGGACCAATGCATAGTTGGCACTGCAAAAAAAAAAAATCAGGCTGTAGAGAATTACCTACGTTATCCCAACTAAATGCAAATATATTAATGTTAATTATGCTTGCTAACACAGGCATGTGAATATTTTGTCAGTTACTGATTCTTTAGCTCCTAGGCATTATGTACACACGTACTGCAAAACTATGTTTGAAGAAGTGTTTTGATATACAAACTGAAGTATTGTGATTTTAGGCAATATTTAGAAGCTCAGCTTTTTCCAGGATAAACTATAAGTATTTTATCTTGATTTTCTAGCTATAAAATAGCTGTATAATTTTGAAGAAAACCTTTCAGCTACAGGGCAAAAGTAGCTCTGCATGTATGTGTACATAATTGCATTTTATGCTAAGCAATCTATTTTCTGTAGTATACTTGTAGCAGAAATAGAGAAGTCAGAAAGAAAGTATAAAAAAGAAAGTAATTGAGTGAAGAACAAAACTAAAAAATCTCACATGCATCTATACATCCTTCTAGATTCAAGAGTCAATGGCCTTGAGCCAAAATGAGTTATACCCAGAGTCCTATACATATTCTATAGCCTCACTGAATTCTCATGGCAGTTGGTTAATCCGCATATAAGAATGCTTAGGGAGTTTATTTTAGCCTTTCTGACAACGGAAAACAAAAAGAGAAGAAAACAGACACTTCTCTTGGCTCAAAGCCTGAAACAAATCCCTATTAATTATGCATAATGACTTTTGCCTTGGCCCATTTGCTCTTTTATAATCACAGGGCTACCTGTTGCTAAGCCCCTCTTTTATTTGCTCCAACCAGCACACTGCACTTTCATGTCAAATTATATATATACAAAATGAAAGTTCCGTAACACCTACGGAAATTATTTCCCACAGCTGGAATCGAGGATAGCAACGCTGAGATCTGCACATATAAGCTTTCAAAGGGCATTTTATATAAAGCTACTTTCAAAATAAGAAACGAACTAGTATGAAATATATACTTAGGTAGGTCCACGACCACATGCAAGAATGCATGCACTTGCCTTTTCATGCATACAAAACATCTAAACCTTCAATAATAAGCAACTGGAAAACGTTGGATGCATGGCCAGTACACCCTCAAAATGGCCAAGCCTCCCACCCTCTCAGCTAGCCTAAACAAAATCAAATACAAAAACATAGGAAAGAGCAAAGGAAGCAATGGCTGATAAGAAAGCAAGATATGGGGCATCTGTGACACTGACCAACTAAAAGGGAGGACTGGCTCCCCCTTATATTATCTCCTCACACAAAATAATTCCCACGGGTTTGTTATTAAAACAAATGCTGTTAGATAATCCACAGTGACATATGAAAACACAAATTTCTGTATTTATGGTAATGCTTACTAACTGCTAGATGACTTTACCACTGCAGTGATGCTCTTCCCCTCCGAGCTGATGTTGTCAGAGGCAATGAGGGAAAGCTCAACAGAGGACATGACCATAATTGTGTGGCACCTCAAAGCTCCCCCTTGTACCTTCCAACCTTTGCTCTTTTCCTTCCCATTTTCTATTAGTTTCCCTTGCTGTTCTTTTTCTGAACTCCAGTTCACCATAAAATCCCATTACCAAAATGTCAAGGCAATAACCATATCTTTATCTCTTTCCTGCCTTCGTACCCCTGCAAAATAGATACACACTGAAGGTGTTATTATAGCTTTATTATTTTAGGTAATTAATGGTTCCAGTTCAGGCTACAATCCATTATTCTCCATATTCTGTAGTGCATTCTGGAGAGCTCACAGTCTATATTAATATACAGTGTGCATTACCAATTATATGTAAAACGTATAGTTGGTATTCAGTGGAGAAAATATGGAAGTAACAGTGGGTAACTGTGAGGTTACTTAAGAATCCTAAATCTTATATAAATATAATAGCAGGTACAACTCAAACACTTAAGGATCTGTAAGTTTATTTATAGAATAGACAGAGTTATGAAAACTGATTTCTTGTTCTCTGCCTTCGACACTCAACTCGACAAAATTCTGTAACAAGTTTTTTCTGCTGGACAAGGGACACTTCTGACGGTCAGTGGAAAGTGCTTGGTAAGTCCTTACACACACACATATCCTGCTAACTGCAATTCAGTATGCCTCCAAATAAATCCCTGATCTTTCTGTAAAACCACTAATTGGCCATTATGGAATAGGGGGGGACGCCCAACTGGCTGCTCTTTTACAGCAAAGACACTTGCCCATGGACCTACCCTGTTAACCTGTGAGAAAGCCCACTTCTGAAGTGCCTCTTCTCTTGTCCTGCTTTTTTCGGTGAAGAGGCAGAAGAGCTGATCCAGGTTTAAAAATATCACAGAACTCTTTGTGTGTAGTTTCTAAGCAGTCATTCCTAGTTGTTGCTTGGCACAACAGGTGCTTGTGGGTCAGCAGGCAGAGACTGCATTGGTCAGGAGTACACGGAAGAGCAGACAAGAACAAGACAGTATATATAAATCTATATATAAAGTCCCACTAACTTCTATTGTATCATGAATGCATAGCACCATGAGAAGCGGAGTATATCAAAAGAAGGAACCCAACAATAGATACGACTGTCCATCAGGAATAAGTGAGAGCTTCTTCAAGAATTTCTCTATACTGCAGCTTTCAGAGCTGAAATAAGAGACAGAATACAGCCAGTTTTCTTGGTCATTAGTCAGATGTCTGGACATCAGTAATGAAAACATTTCAGGTATAAGTTTTTTTTTCCTCTGTTGCTTTTTATTAAGTAATGGATATGACCTTGAACCCCCACAACACAGATTGCCTCACTCACTGCAAGGAACCAGTATACAATTCTACTGGAAAAGACAAAGATGCACCGTTGTCAGTGAAGCATCCCTGCTGCCTTATAGGAACAAAAAGACAAAACACATCGTACTGGGTCTGGTGGAGAAAGGGTTAATTTCTTCCCAGGACCTAGCAGGGACACAGGTATTCCATCCCATGTGGGC
>JAOQGH010000032.1:29533516-29544494 GCA_025769975.1 Gallinago jamesoni
CGGCGGTTAGCGCCCTGCTGAGTGCGCGTGGCTGCCACGTGGTCCTTTGTTGCCGTCTGAGGCTAAACCACGACACACATAAAACAGCAGAAACAGACAAACTGTTAATGAGGAGCAGCGATAGTATTTTTCTGGCTTGCTTTACAAATTATAGATAGAGGGCAAGTCCATTCACTCTTTGAAAATGACAGCATAAGTGGTACCTGGCAGAGCAGGGCAAAGAGCCAGAGTACCAGAGCTGTCATTCCTTCTTAATAAACTAAAAAAGTCAGGATTAAACTCATACCTGAAGAATTTTAGGTTTTATTTTAAGACAAGCTTGTGGTGTTGAGATGGAAACACTGTTCTGTGCCAGGCTACCTACTTGCAATTACTGTAAACGGTGTGACTTGACACCACCCCTCTCCCCAAATATCAATGCCAAGAAACACTGCTCTTGAAGGTCTAGCCAGCCAGCACCGCAATGTGGAAAAAGAACAAATTGCACTGGTGATTCACCTCTCCCTTCAAACCCATGTGTTTTTTCGCTCTGCCTGCAAAAAAAAAAAAAAAAGGAACCATTGCTATTCCTACAATGGAAAATCCTCCATGTGTGGCTTTGTCCCTCTGTGAGCTACAGGGTCCCACTGTCCCCGTGACACACACTTGGCAACGCGTCCCTGCCTTGGGAGGGTGAGGGGGAGCAAGGGTTTCCAGGGCGGTGAGAGGCTGCAGACTCAACTGCCTTCTCTGGGCCCTGTTGGTATCTTCCAAGAATCGAATGCTGTGTCAAATTTGTTGTGCAAAATGACAGCTGAGTGGCTCCTTTCCCTTCACTGAGTTAATAGCATCAGACACACATGCCACTGCAGAGTGTGGCCTGCTTGCTGACTGATTTAAGTCTCTTGCTTTACACATTACCTGGATTTTTAAGGTTAAAAGGCTGTCACAGTGCACGGACTATGTCATTCTTTGCATCTTTTATAGAAGCTAAAGTTGGCAGTAAATTAAGCACAAGACAAGGACAGGGCCAGGATGTTGACAACTACCTGTTAAAAACTTCACCATAATAGCAACCTTTCCTGCTAGAAAACACCCTGCATATTTGTTTTAACACACTTCTTTCCATTTCCTATTATGGCCTTTCGAGACCATATACATCTTGGAGCCTCATTCTCTCAGCTAGCACGTTCCTAATAAGACTGGTGATGCAATCCATATTTAATCTAAATTGTTTTAAGATACCAGGAAAACAAACAGAACTGCAAGCTGGGGATAAAAATAGGCCATGCAACTTCAAGGGACCAGAAAAATTTCTGCCTCTAATGTATGTTTATGAAAATTCACCTCAATTCCCATTTTCTCCCACCTCTTTCTTAGTATACTGTTTGAATCATAAATGCAGCCGAGAAACAAAATTACTATCCTGAGAAATAAGAAGGAATCCTCTGTAGCAACAGTGACTTCTTTCACTTCCTTGACTCATTAATTAGCAAATATTTTCTTCTGAATGCCCGCAGACTATGTCCAGGAGAGTGTCTAAGAGGAGAGAATGTAAAATACGCAATGGCAGAGCTGCTGTGACACCAGCTAATGAGGTGCTGTGAAGCCTACGTGCAAACAATTCCCACTGTCTGCAGCTTGAATTTACAATTATTTGTAGCATCAGACCTTCTATTATTAGAAACCATAAGCTATTACCATTTTGAAGAAAGTAATAGCAAACAAAAACTTTTGAAGGGTTTATTCTCTGAAGTTTTTTAAAATTCATTTTAAGGTTGGGCATCTCAGAAGCCCCATTGCCTGGCCAATTTAAAGCAATTGTGAAAGTCTGTTCCCCTATTCCCAATAACTTAAGCTCACTAATTCCTAGGTGTTGCAGTAAAAGCAAGCTGGGAAGCACTTTTCTAAAACGCTTAGAAAGCTGAGTGGAAAGAACTACAGGATTTCCAAAAGGAGGCCAATATTGGCCTCTAAAATGCTCCATTTGAGTATCAGAACGAAAGAAGCAGTTTAACAGCACAAGTATTTGCTAGTAAAGCTATAAATGATAAAAAGAGAAAGACAGATATTTAGGAAACTGTTATTAGGGAAATTATAGGAAAAGTTTGGAACTGACATCAAATTTTCATATGGGATGAGATCACTTCATGTGCACTTACACTGATCAAGTTGTCTCGTATACAGGCAATAGTCTCTCTTATACTCTAAGACTCAAATTATGTTTCTACAGCCAAAGTCCTAAACTGACCCAAATTTAAAGTTCCTTTCACTTTAAGATAACTTGTCCCAGCTTGATGGAACGAAATAGAGAGCCATGAACAAAAGTAAGGTCCAGGAAAAAAAAAAGTCAAATTCAACTAATATAGGTTCAATGTTTTTTTTAAAAACAAAACAGATATTGTGCCTCAGCATGGCTCTAAGAGTTAAGTCCAAGATATGCATGTCTTCATCTTTGGTTTCATCAGAAACCTTTGCTTTCACAGAGAACTAATTTTTAACAGAGTAAAATATTCTATTCCAAGTGGAAAAGTGGATTGTAGAGAAATCAGTTCTCAAATAGCTTTTCTGGAACCACTGTATAGATTGAAAAATCTACTCCTATCTCATACAAACTACTTCACTACCTTCCCTTCTTACATTTTCAGCCACAACTGTGGAAAAAAAAAAAAGGAATATGAAAGTAAAACTAAGAAAAGTGGCTTCAGATGTAAATGAGATGAGGTAAAAATACAGAGCTTGCCTCCTAAAAGTCTCTCAGCTTTAACTATAGCTATACAATTAGACAAGAAAGATGGGGGAAACAAGAAGATGAGCAAGAGGTGTAATTTCTGTAGGTTCTTGACAAATCCTAGCAATTCCTTTGTTAATCAGGCAGAAACGCAGAACAGTGAAAAGGGCACTTCAGCTAACAAGAGAAGGCTCTTGCATTCATGGGGTTTGGGGAAGAGACGTGCTAACAGAATATCCCAGGACATTATCACAGTATCAGGCACAATATCATATTATAGCTCATAGACACTTGACTACCTCTGCGGTAGATCTCTCACGTGTGCACTTTTTTTCAAAGCTGTATCCTGGATTTTTCTTTAAAAAAAAAATCAATTAACCAATCAAACAACAACAACAAAACAAAAACACCCCCCCCCCAAAACACCAACAACAAAACCAACAAAACCCCACCACCCTGTTGTTTCCATTCTGATTGTAATATAGAATTTATGATGGGACAGTAAGAAATAAACCATGTATGACTAGGATGGTAGCATGAGGATGATGATAAAGTCAGAACACTCATTTTCTAAAAGTAACCATCATTTACATCAGTATTTATGAGGGTGACCACATTTTCTAATTAGGTTGTAAATGTTTTGCATACAACTATTTCAAATGGTTTCATGCAGCTCATTCTGTAGTCTAGGTAATTCTCAACCAAATATTTTTCAAATGCTATTTTAAAACATTGGGCTTCCAGATAGAGTATTTTTTCTGTTTGGCGAATGTAGCAAGCTGTTTGTGTCACCTGAATTGCCCCTTCCTGAAATACAGAAACGTCATGAGAACACATCACTTAATTCCTGAAATCCCTGGATTTATACCACAATAACATAATCATTCCCAGCTTACCAACAGTTTGAAAAGACAATTATATGGACCTGATGTTCTGATCTGAATAAAAATCCATTATGTTCAAATCTATGCAAAATATTATTTTCCCCTTGATATGTGGAACAATTCTGCAGATTTTTTTTTTAATGCCTAAGGGTGGGATTAATTCAAAGAACAATAGAAATCCCAATTTTTTGATCACCATTTGCATCTGCATTGCTATCTTTACATCTTAGTCTCCGAAATTATTTGAGTGGAATATGAGAAAATAGGAGTTAGCATCAGTCTCCTCAGGGGACCCGACTGCTGATTCAGTTCTTCCTTCTGCACTGCCTACTGCCCCGCCAATAATACACTGAGCTTAAATTGTAAATCATAATAAAGCCAAGCTGAAAACCTTTCCTGGGGCAGAACACGTTGCTTTTGGTTTCTGGAGGGTTTTTTTTTCTGATTTATTTCAGTATAAATACAGTGTTTTCAGTAATTGCAACATATGGCTTACTGGTATTCTTCAGAGACCATTTCAGTGTCAGCAAAAAGCTTGCTAGTTACATGTCCGACTTCTCCTAGGTTCATCTGATGTGTTTTTGAGGAAAACCAGCTATATATACATCAATATTCCATGCAAAGCAAATGCTTGGGTTGGCAATATTTTAAAATTTTAATAATATAGGTTGTCTACTGTATAGTATCTTTTTTAGAATGCTTACTATAGGATGATTTTTGGGGTAAGATATAATTTATACTATAAAAATATAGGGGGAGTTTTGTTTTTAAAAATGCCTATTAATAATAATATCTCTGTAGTTTTCAGTTTGCAAAAGGTTCTTACGTGACTACTGATAAGGGGATTCATTTCTTGCTTTGGATATGCATGTTTCTGCTCTGTTTTCTCCAAGGAACCATTAGTGAAAGCTTCTTTAAATTAAACTCATTGCAAGTTTAGAGGATTTATTCAGGGTATTTAACGTGTATATAATATCAGTATTGGTCAAAATTTAGATTATATGCAGAAAAGAAAATGCATAACTACTCAGCATTTTACTCTTGCATAACTACATTTGCTAAAAGGAATTGAAAACAACAGGTAACGACTGCTCAAATTACTAAGAAAAATATTTTTTATTACCTAACATGAACAGCCAGATTAGACAATCCATTGATGCAGAGGATGGAAAATGGAAGACAGAAGCAAAGGGCTCATTCTGAAGGGACTGTTTCACTTCATAGTCCTCCGTCGCTTGAACACAACCCAAATAAGATAAAAGAAGAAAGGACCTCTGCACTGCTCCTTTCTTCTCTACCTTTAGTGGACACAGGTGCAAAGGCATGACCTTTTCTTTGACAGTACAAAAGGCAGGAAGAAATTCTAATAGCTTATACACAGTACTTGACATTAGTAAGAAAGAAGTTGTGTTTTCATTTCTACTCCTACCTCTCCCCCTCCCCAAAACAATCCACAACACAACAAATAACAAAGAAAATTCTTTGAGGGTGATTATAACTCACTAGGAGTGTCTTAACGTATCGTTTAGGACAGCAGGGACTCCTCTACCCATCACAGGATCATACTTCTGTTTCATCTCTCACAGTGTCTGAGCATGTCATGACCATTCTTGTAGTTCACTACGATAGCTACAATCAGGTTAAAAGAGAGGGAAGACCCAGAAGACCACCTTCCTCCTTTTGCTTAGCTCTTCTCTCCACTTTAAGCAGCCACCTTTCAGATAAAGACACAGCAGGGCTTTCCTTCACCTGGACCTTTCCACTATTGCAGCTCAGCATTTTCTAAAGATGGAAAGAGCATTATACGGAAGAACACTTAAAATACTAGAACTGTCTCTTCCAGGCACTCAGATTTCAAGTCCAAATATGCATTTCCTCTAAAATACCAAGTCTCTACCAAAAAGGCAGTTATCAATCTTCTGCTTCCTACCATTTCTGAGAGTACAATTCCTTACAGGAGCATGAGCCCTGTGTACCTCTACTAAACCAGAAATACAACAGAAATGCCAGAACAGTGCCCAAGAACCCCTTCTTTTTTCCACCTTTTTTGCCTGCACCATAATGTATAACCCATGCTACTGAAAAGGAAAATAAGGGAAAGAAATGGAAGGGATCTTTCTGTGGAAGGTGCTGGACTTCATTCTTCATTCCGTAGCCACTGAAAACACATTAGAGACTAGCAAAACACTTTCCTTTTCTGCAGCATTCTAGCCTGAATCACCAAGTAAATATTTCAATTGCTTTTTACACTTTAGAAAATTACACTTTTCAGACACCAAGCTAATGAGACATTCCTCCGGGAGTTTGTTAAGATGCTAGAAAAGTTCCTGAATTACAGTGTTGACTTAAGCTTGTTAAAGCATCTATTTAGTAACTTTCGAAATAACAAATGACTGTGCTGTCTTCTAGAAGCAGCGTTTACTGATATATTTGGGCTACACATACAGTTCTAACTATAAAGTTTAAACAGTTTTCTTCCTGACTGTTCCAAATACTGCTTAGGAATCTGAAATGATAAAGATGATATATCACTGAATTGCCTCATTTTAAGTGCAAATCTTGAAAACTACATGAGAAAAAGGTGTCAGATAAGTTATCACGCAACAAATTGTATTTCACATGTTTGCATTATTCAGTCACCTGAAAGTGTAAGACAAGGACAATTTGCTAGAATGTAAAACAGTTTTTGCATCAATTTTGGTCTAGACTTTTCTGCATGACAAAAAATTGGGACTGAGGTCTGGTCTTTGATGGGGTTGGAATCAGTCCAATCTGAAATTACTTAAGCAAATGTCATTTAAGATCGATCTACTTTCCACACCTTCAATTACCCTTGAAAACACATGCTCCTGCATTTCACAGCACTGAACAGCTTTGTTATCAGGTCATTTTACCTGAAATAAACTAAGCCAAGTGGTTAAAATCCATAACAAAAGGATCCTTTCCCATGTACTTGAATTTCAAAAAGATGAAGGTGTGGTAACCAGCAAGAAGTGGAGGGACTTGTCTACCTTTTACAGAGCAAGTACTTACCAGGCATAGAAATTTAGATTACCAACCCCTACAATTAATGCAAGAGGTCATTTTATATCTCCAAGGTTTCTTTTCTCTATTTTATTATAAAAACCCCCACTTCCATGATGACAGAAGTTTTCAGTTTTCCTTGGAAATAAATTTTAACTTCTGGTTTTACATAACTCTGAAAGCCAGGACTTGTAAATAGAAACATCAGTAGACCCTGAAATGCAGCAAAGCTATAATGCTTCTCTAATGACTTCATCTTTGCTAATGCAAGGTATTGCCAGTCAACAGAGGGTAAAATTTCATTTTATTAGTTATGCAATATGGATAAAAAAAAAATTAGTTTTTTGCTCAATGGCATAAAATGAAAGTGCTGAATTTTTAAGTCAGCAAATCTCATGCTGATTCCACCTCAATTCAGACATTATACCGGTGTTTGGAAATACAAGCCTTTCTGTAAAATTACCATAAAAATCCAATTTACCTACTTTATAGTTTTAAAGGCTTAAACTATAGTGCATGGTTTACATTCTCTGTAGCCTTGAAACTGATTTGGTGTTTTCCTAAGCTTTGTTGAATAGTTTGTGACTTTCCTTCTCTCCTCCAAATGTGTCTTTTTAAATATTAATACTCAGAAGTCAAGGAAAAAACCGTGCATGTATGTTTGACAAAGAGATGAGG
Source organism: Gallinago jamesoni (assembly GCA_025769975.1). NCBI lineage: Eukaryota > Metazoa > Chordata > Aves > Charadriiformes > Scolopacidae > Gallinago > Gallinago jamesoni. The sequence continues at coordinate 29,540,813 of JAOQGH010000032.1, forward strand.
ACAGTAGACCATGGCTTCTAAGGTGAGAAAAGAAGGCTCCTGGGAACAGCTATAAAACATATTTAAAAGTAAAAAAGCTACCCAATGAGGAAATGTACTCAAAAAAGGGCTTCTCCTATTCTGTACATTATGTAATTACCCAGTTTGACTTGCAGTATCACTTCACGATAAAGAAGTGATCTGGGGAGCGGGGGTGAATAATGATACTTATTACGTAGTAGAAAATACATTAAATTAAATTGTGGTACACTCCATTAAGTGGAAAACCTTCCAATTACGCAATTGGATTTCCAAGCACTTTTTTCTATTATACCATTCCTTCCCAAGAGTATAACCATTTCTGTAAATACAGATGAATATGTATTACAAGAATCAAGACTTGTAAAGTGGTCTGTTCCTGAAAAATACCACTGAAATTTCCATTATAAATACACTATTTGTACCCAAGAAGAGAGATTTAAAAACCTGAAGCAATTGTGATCGAGTTTTAGCTTTAAAATAATAAGACTACTCAAAGATTCATGTATTCTGATCATAACCTCAGTAACCCAAAGCCATATGTACTCTAACAGTATTTCCAAATGGTATGTTGATTAATTTCAGGTTTTGCATCTGCACAATATATTATGAACAAATATGAGCTTGTTCCACTTACACTCTGACCTGAATGAAAGTCAGAAGCACACAGTCCGTATTACTATAACCTTCCTGTCAGCAGAGATAATTAAGTGATGTTCAACATTACACCATCTGAACTTGTTTAGCTTCCTACCTACAGACAAAGTTCATGTCTGCCTAAAATGTATTCCATAGGCACAATCCATCGGAAAAATTCATGTTACCAACTTCCTGTCCCAAACACAAAGGCAATTACCTGCATTATAAGCCTCCTATGTGTGTGTGAACTCACAGGTTTATAAGAACATGCTAGTTGTAACATGTTCTCTCTAGTGAAATATCAGAACAATTTAATTTGACTTTCTTTTTTCATCCACATCCAAACATTTTGATATTGTTGCTACTGATTTATCCTGGGATTCCAAGAGGTCAAATTTCTACTGAGGAAAACTGTGGGTAAAAATCAAAGGGAGTTTTAAATATGTAACCGCCCTACATGTCAGCAATTGATTTTCAGGCATCAATACAGATTTAATAGTAATATTTAAAATGCTTAATATATTGAAGAATTTAAACTGAATGTTGGCATGAATCTCAAGTAATTTTGCCTTCAGATTCTGAAATTGGATGATTCAGTTTGACTTATATGGAGTATTTGATGGAGGTATTGCCATTTCATAACATCTAAATCTAGATTCAGAGCTTACTTCTTTGCCTGCCTTTAGTAACAGTTACCTTAAGGACCGACAGCACTGATACTGGAACCCTCAGTTCTCTCCGAGGTAAATGAAGGAATGTATCTTGCCCATTTTTGGGTCTGAAATTAAAAGCATGACTTGTCTTGATTTTCCTATTCCAATGTGAAAGCTTGTTGAATTAGTTATTTCTGACATTTTTAAAAAGTCTTTGCTTACAACCCTAAATCTTTTCTAAACTAATTTCAAATAATGTACATAAAATCATAGGAATGAGACGTGACAGAGGCCCTGATCATTTCTGACTTACGAAGGACAGATTCTTCTGGAACCCCAAGTGCTGACTGTTAAACTCCCAGTTTTAACGGTAACTTGATGCCCAATTCTCCTATGTTCTTTAAATTTCATGTCAAATTTCAATTTGAGTCATCGTATTTTCCCTCTACAACCTGAACTAATCAGAATGCTTCTGATGTTCTGCTACATGATACTACTGAAAACAGTAGATCCCATCTCAGGGGTACACATTTCTTGAAGGATCATATTTGACACAGTAATTTTAATTATTGTTGCTCTTCAACTATATGAAGGGCAAAACACAATTATTAGAATTATAATGAAGTAAGTTAAGGACAATACTAAACTACGCTAATCAAAACAAAGACCATTTTATATTTCTCACTATTTAGATTGTATATGTTCCTATGTTAAGTCTAGGCATAAAAATAACACAAAAGCTTCAGCAACTTAGTGTCAAGAAATGCATTTTAGCAAAGAAAACTGCAGAAAAGTATATATGAAATATCACATACGGTCTGAAAGATACCATAAGAGTAACTGTCTCCGTGACTATTTCAGGCTTATGAACAAATTTCTCATTGATATTATTCCATACTCATAAAAGAAATCTGAAAAATTGAAATGAATATTTCATTTAATAGTTCTCCGAATTCACTCTGTGTTCTCCAAAAGAATTTGAAAGAATAGGCTTCAGCTGAGAGATTATATACATCTAATAGTAGATGATGGGCACAATTTACTGTTGTAATCATGAGATCTTTTACTGGTTCAAAGATTGAGACAGGGCAATTCAATGCAATACTGAGCTACCCTATTTGAAACAATAGGATTCTCATGCTTGCTGCTGTTATAATGAACTTCACATTTTCTAAGTATCTTTGTCATTTGTTCTTGCCCTCTTTATCCTGTTTTCCTAACACCTTCAAAACCAGTTTCTACTATACAGCAAGAAAGCTGCTACAACAGCAGTGCAAAACACTGGATTTCTTAGTTAAATCATTAATGCTTGTGAAGTACTTAAAAATTTATGAAGCCATGGATATGGAAAGTAATTTTACTAAAAGTTATTAAAGGGCAATGGATATTGGCACTCCTATTAAAATAGAATATTTTCTTATTGTACACCTACTTGTTTCAAAAAAGAAAGAAGGACATCTTGAAATCACAATGTAAAATGAGTACCTTTGTCAAGAATGTGCTTAGAGCCGCACGGGTAAGAAAACCACTTTCAGTGTCACAGGACACAATAAACTAAATTGTCTCTCTCCAAGAGATGGAGATTGTCTGAATAACCTCCTTAGCACAAGGGCTCCCTGTGTCAGATACTAACTAACACAAACTAGTGCCAGAAATAGCAGTCGCCTCTTCAGTGTGAATGGCCATAGGTTAACACAGTTTCAGGTTTGCAACAGCAAAAGAAATGTGTGCTCTCTTCTCACTGAACATTACAGCAAGCTTTTTTTGGGAAGTCAGTTCAATGCTATATCCTTGAAAGAATTATTTTTTGTGAGGCCACACATGCCACCTGAATGAACTTTGCTCGCTTACATTGCTTGCACTGGAGTTTTTTTGTAAGTTATGCATGACTTGGCATCGGTAATGCCACATACACATAAAATAAATGACCTCTTATTTATCAAATTTGTATTTTCTGTTATTTTCAATTTAGGAAACAAAGATTTATATTTTAGGCCATCTTCCATTCTCATTCTCTTTCACTACTGGCAAATAGTTCTTAACTGATATGTTTATCTCACAAAGCACTGTCCTACTAAAATAAAGTAACTGCTTTAACGTTATATATATACATATAAAACGTTAACAGATATAACTTGAAAATGCTTCCTTGTTACCAAAACCAAAGGTACATTCCTTGAAAATAATGTCATGAACTGTTTGAAGACTGTTTACCTGGAGTACTGTCTCCAACTTTGGAGTCCTCGACACAGGAAGGACATGGGCCTGTTGGAACGGGTCCAGCGGAGGGCCACTAAGATGATCAGAGGGATGGAGCACCTCTCCTATGAGGACAGGCTGAGAGAGCTGGGGTTGTTCAGCCTGGAGAAGAG
>JAOQGH010000032.1:29544594-29666193 GCA_025769975.1 Gallinago jamesoni
GCCCCATCCCTGGAAGTGTTCAAGGCCAGGCTAGATGGGGCTTTGAGCAACCTGCTCTAGTGGGAGGTGTCCCTGCCTATGGCAGGGGGGTTGAAACTTAAGGTCCCTTCCAATCCAAACCATTCTATGATTCTATGATACACATATAGGCAAATAATTTGTTCACACAAATGAAAGATACTATGCTGCACAAGGGGAAACTGGTGCGAGAGAAGATAGTTCTCTGGTGTCTCATGTAGACTCAGGTGGTCTGTGGTACTGATTTCCACCTCTGCTTAATCTCTCCTTTAGAGTGACTTTGGTACCTGAGACGGTAGGCCTACTTCAGCATTGATGAAGTTTAATAACATAAATGCCTGTCATGTTTTAAGTGAGACTTAAGATCCTTTAACATTTTACCACTTCTGAAATTTTTTCCTACAGTCTTACTATGCCAGCTTCACCTTGTTCATGAGTTGGAAACAGTATAGAAAATTTAACAAAGACGAAATAAACGTATGCCTCAAAATAGCTTGATTTAAAGACTGAAATTAAATGATGTCCCAACATTCCACACTACCAGAAAGATTTGTTGTTGGTTAACCAAGGGAAAACGTTTACCAATCTGCCACACAAAACAGTGTTCCTGACATTCTATGAGGAACTAATTGCTATACATAATTTGATCTTTAAAAATGAAAGATTTGTGGTTCTATCATTGCAAAAACTGTAAATGTCAAAGATAATTCATCTGGGACACAAGAGGGAAGGAAATGCAACCTTAGAGCTGGAGATACATTGTTGTCTTTTTATAGGAATATACAAATATCGAAGAACACACATATTTTTGGAAAATGTTAAAAGTGACAACACAAAAGGCTAATTTCTCTATCCAGGGAATGTGTGCATACAAAAGGCCAACTGTGGAAGTAGCGTTGCACTGGATAAATCAAAATGTATGCAACTACCTACAGGATACTAGCAATAGAGAGGAACCCATATGTAACCAATGTTTTCAAACTGCAGAAAATTAAATGTTGTTACTTTTACCAATGACTTAAGAGATTCTCTACAATAGCTTGGTTTATGAAGAACACCTAGAATTTAATCTGAAAAAATGTTTATGGCTTTTTTTTCCCCCTTCCAGTAATTACAATTGATAGAAGCAAGATGTAGACAATAATTTTGCACCTCAGTGATTAAGGCTGTAAAACAGCAAAAGAAACTAAATTAGCATATGTACACTGAATATCAGCTTATATCCAGATATAAAGTTTTGATATGTACAAATAAGGGAAACCACAATTTAGATTGAAGTTTTGAACTAAGTGTTCGAGCAGAGGTATTTCATCCCTCCTATGCTTTTACAGTACCTGATGCAAGCTGGCACTCAGCAGGACTAGTCTACAAATATTACATATGAAATTCTAACATGTAGTGTCATCCGTCTTCCTCCCAGAAGAATCAGAATCGACAGAATATGCTCTTGGAAGAGGAGGATCTATGACCAAGTCAGGTACCAGGGAGATACATGTCAATGACCAAAATCTTAGCAAATTAGAAAGGATGCAAGTTGCATGGTGCAGTCATTGCAAGCACACATATTTATGCAATCGGTATTGCTCAGATCTTTTAAAGCTCATTCTTTGTTACAATATATTTGAATGCATTAACTACAGGAACCGAAACCTCATTCTTCCTTCACAACAATATGAGAATTTAATCTGCTAGCTATACTGGAATTACCTTTCACTTTTAACTGTAAGAGTTTTTGTCCTATTTTGTGTTACCTGAGATGGTTTTTGATTATCTACTTTAGTTTCAAGGTTTTCCATAATAATTTAGTTTGTGAGTTCTACACACATTTTAATAATTCTTTGTATCAATGGATTCATATTAGAGATGCATTAAATATTCTTCATTATGTCATGGCTTTATGACAACATCAAGAAACACACTTCACATTTCAAGTTTTAAGTGGTGGTACAGATGCAGTATAAAACGGCATTTCATCCATTTGAAGACTTAATAGAAAGGAACATCGTAGTCATGTTATATGAGACAATGGGTTAGAACCACAGAATCTTTGGAACACCTAAGCACACAGTTGAAGAGGTGCAACAGTTGGCACAAAGGAGCTGCAACAGGCAACTAAGGACAGAGAGAGGGTGGGACCACAGCAGGCTCATGTGGGGCCTCAGCACAATCGTAATACCTTTGCACAAGGAAAACCTATAGGTCAAAACCCATCTGGGCACATGCATAAAGATGAGAGAGAGAACCTGCCTTCTGAAAGTTAGCATCACAAGTATAAAAACAAGATAGGTACCTCATGTAGACAGGTGGATGAGGAATACAAAGAAGCAAGGGAATATTAGTCATCACAGTAGGCAGTCGTCTTGGTGTAACAGCTGCCTGTACATTGTTAAGTAAATCACAGGTGAGGTGACAAAGATGTTCTGAGGAAAGGTTTGAATCAGGGTAACAAATTGGTTTAGTGTGAATTAGTAGCGTGCTCTTTCCACGTGCAAGGGAAAGTCATGGCAGAAGCAAGATCACTGAGAAAGAAAGCAACGAGCAGTAATAGATGGGCAAAGCAAACAAGAGCTGACATCTGAAGACCATTTCAAATATAAAAGAAAACATTCAATACTTCAAAAAGTCTCTGAGAAAAAGCAAAAGCTTTGTATTCTACACCACTAAGAAGGCAGACCCAAGAGCAGGAAGATGATTAGAGCACCAGCTAGAAAAATAACCTTTCATCAGTATTTTGAATAGCTTCAAATAGCCGGGTGAGATTGTATTTATCAAGACTAGAGAAAGGGATTTTGCAATTGCGAGGAACAAATTGTAGCTGTGCACCTTTTATTGAGAAAGTCTGCACCTTAAAGTTATCTTCTAGAACAAATTAGGTATCTTTAAACACTGGATAGATGTGAAGATCCTGAGAAAGGGCAGAATTGAGCAATAAGGGATGGGTGAGAATGTAGCGGCTTGCCCAGAACAATTAAAGTAAACAAATAAAGATTAAAACTTCTTTAAGCTTAGGTGATTAGACATCGAACAGATGTCTGTAAGACAGGGAACATGTTTAAGTTGGACAACGATCCAGAGAGAGGTTAAATCTGTGAGTCATCAGCACAAAGCAAATCCTGAATTTATGTTCACAAGCATAATTTTGCAGGCATTACATACATAGAGAAGATGGAAGGAAATATTTATGCCCAATTGCAAATCACCAGCACCCGTGCTATGAGAATCATGCATATGATAAAAGCTTGGGCTACCAAGAACTATCTGATTGATCAAACTCACCATGGTAATCTTAATATTGATAAATTCTGTCAGCTAATAACTACTACCATCACAATCTTAACGAGAAAAGAACTCCCCTTTCCATACAAAATGTGATTTTCATATTTTAAAATTATCAGGTAGTGAAGGGATGACTTGAATATATATTTATATCTTTGTTATCTTTAATAAACAGAGAACTTCAATTCATATAGAATTACCAGTATGGAAAAACAGTATATATATATCACTAACATAGAAAAAACAAAACATGTTTGTGCAGAAATGTGACAGAAGAATCAAATTCTACACATTGAACAAAAATTACTAGCAGCAATGGGTTGTGACAAACAAATCCACCCTACAGCTATCATGTGAGATATGAGCTCTTTGAAAAAATAAGCACCACCAGGAAAATCAGTTAAAAGTCATACGAAAGGATTCAGGAAAGTTTTTGTTAGGAACACAGTAATTGTGGAAAAAGTAGAAAGAAGTTATTTATTTGCACAAATATGCTTTGGCATGAAATAAACTCTTGTGGAAAACATCTAATACTCTATTTGTCCTAAATTCACCAACTTTCATCTGACATAATAAACTTTCACCACTAGTTGCTGCATTTTCTGGCAAAGTTATGAAATTTTCATTGCTGAAAATCAAATATTTTTGTATGCCACATAATATTGAATCAAAATAGGAAAACCTATCAGGACAAGAAGTGAAATCTTTGAGCAGATAGAGGTGTAGGACTAAGCAAACTGCAGAACAAACTCAAGTCGACATGGTAAAGGAGATGCAGGGGGCAATGTAAGTTGAACTATGAGCTGTGAGGAGGTAACAGGGTTCTCCAACTGACTCTCAAAGAATACGAAAACAAGTATCAAATTTAAGAGGTGGATCAAATGAAGAAAACCAATAATCTTCAAGCAACAAGAAGCTAAAAGTCCCAGTTTCGTCTCACTCTGCAGTAGGTGTGATTGCCTCAGGCAAGCAAGAAATGTGCACAGACACAGGCATCATCTTCATCATCTTCAAATCCCAAGCACTCTGTCTTGGGGTCAGATTGGCTGAACTGGCTAAATTAAAAACAAAACAGCACACTGATAAAGCTTGCAGGGACATCGTAAAGCAGCCATCTCTCCACCCTAGCAACCTGTGTGCTACTAAGGAGGAAGGGTGTCTCAAGTCAGTAGGGAATTAATTCCTGGCAAGGTAAAAAAAGCAAACAAACAACAACCCATAGCCATAAATAGAACTTTGTGTGAAAACCACCAGATCATCACACAAAGGAACATCTGACTCAGTCATCCCATGAAAAGCAGGATGTCATTTGATCAGAAAAAGACAAGCCATAGAAAACATTATTGTCAGATACAAAATTTGTGGGAGTTGCATGCTGATTTTCCCTCTAACAATATGCAGTAGGACCCACAAAGAGAATGTTGACCGTGGTCTGTATGGGCCCAGAGACAAAGGGAGAAGAGGCAGAAATGTGCAGAAAGGGATCTATCCAAAGCAATCTGGAATCAAGCAGTAATCACTTAAGACTGAGAGGCTCCAAAAGATTCTGCAGTTAGAGATGAAGACAGATGAACTCTGTATTCTTAAGAAAGGGAGGAGGCAAAAATCTTCTTTAAAATTGGTATACAAAAGGAACGAGGCTATAGCCATATTGTATATATGCTTCCATGCGAATCTTATAAAGTCAGCAAGGCAAGAAGGATGAAGTGATACATCTGATTTTAAGTAACAATTGGTGTGCAAGGGCATCTTGAAAATCTTGCTTAATGGAAGATTTACCAGGCTAAACATTAAAGGAATTTCATTATATATTGTGGTAAAGGGAAAAGTCATTATAGTAAGACTTACCTTAAAAAGAAGAGGCAAATATAGACAAAAGAGCAGCCAAAAGAATAAAATGCTCTAAGTGGAAACTATAACAAACATATAGAATTGTACTGAAGCTGTATCAAGAGTTCAGAATGCAAGCAAACTATGGAAAAATGGTTATTTTTCATCTATTCACTTAAATTGATCCTCAACAACCATTAATTTTCCTTGCCCTTTATTGACCCTTTCCACTTTCCCAAGTCTTTCTGCCACAGAGTACCTCAAGTCAGAAAAGTAGTTTTTCACATCAAGCAATCCTGCTTCCTAGCCTTGTGATGGGATGTACATTTGTACCAGGCTTAAAATTGCATTTCACACTCTTAATACATACACATATTATACTGTGTATTGCATTTTTTAACTCAATAAATTTAATCCTGTCAAATTTATTTTAAAATCCAAACAAAATATTTGTCAAAAATGAAAGCACCTCTAACGATATCTCCCAGGGGAATCATGTGCCTCTATTCCTCTTCTCCCAAGGGAAAGCATTATGCAATCAAAACATACCTCTTTTCCCTATTTTTTTTGCAACATGCATAAGAAGCATAAAAACCCTTGAGTAAATGTATTTTTTTAGTATTGTACAAACATAATAAAAAATTCCTTGGGCAAACAGTAACAGTTATACCTCAGGGAATATAATTGTACTGATAGAGACACAGACAACACATCGTGAGGCCTCTGATTTGGCTGCTTGATATAACAAGGATAGTGGACAGAAACGACAATGTGAGATTAAGTTTTGATTTGAGATTCAAGTAAATATTCAGTTAATATCATATATTCTAAATACTGTTTTCTGAAAATAAATCTCAACTTCTCTCTCTCATATCTCCAGACTAGAAAAAAAAAATTAGCACAAACAAAAGCATCTGTAAGTTATCAGAACCAACCCTATATTTCATTACTAGTTTTTTTGGTGAACATCTGTGCTATTAGTACGTATATTTATGTATATTAAGTTTGCTTGAGGCAAAATAGCTGTAGAAATCCTTCTTTCTAAAGGTAAACCTATCAGTTTACCTTTAGACCTCAGACCTAAACAGGCTTTTTCATATTTCTTTCTTCAGTTGATTGTTTCCCTCTGATAACAGACAAAAGTCAGACAATGGCACTGATTTTTGGATCTCTCATCAGTCTTTGAGGTGGTTCACCAAGTTTCCCATGGTTCCTTTCCATGGGCGATGGAATATAGCCTGAGGTGTTTGTCTTTTCACACACTTCTGGTGTGATCAGACAGTTGGGATGGGAAAGAGACAGTACATTATGGGATCTCTCACCCTGTTGTGCCTTCTCTTTTGTTCAACTAGTCATGTAGCGCATCCAGCTGCACTTTAGCCTGCACAAGTGTGTCAACTAGTTTGAAGACAGCACTTGGCTTTCTGCATCCTCTTTGAACAGTGGTTTGACAGTCTGCTTGGATTCACTGTTGCAGGCTTAATTAGGATCCTCAGTAATGGCAGACTGGCAGCCACTATCTAAACAAGATTAAAATGAAGATTGATGAAACTGACAATGAAAAAAGTAGTTTCGGCCCAAAGTTAGCAGTTGGCAATACAGACACTTAAATGCCCTAATATGGATGCCTTAACAGCAAAGACAGTAATGTTCTTTCTGAAATGAAAGACCCATGACCGTAATACACCAGGCTGAAATGTAAAGTGCTTGGCTTGGAAGTAGATTTAAAAGCTAATCAGGAGAAGAGTAGCATGAAATAAAGGTCATGTAACTCTGCAGAGGATGTAGATATTTGAAAATCTGTTTTTATTTTCCAGTTTGGAATGAAATCCAACAGTTTTGAAATTCTGTGAAAGAGATTTCAGAGCCCAGGCTCTCAGGTAGTCTGCCTGAGTATCTTGGAACCACAAACCACAAACCATGAGAAACTTGAAATTATTTGATGGAAAAACCTCTTAGCTGGCTTCAGTCAGAATCTGAGCTCTTAAAGTCAATGGATTTTTTCCAACATTTAACTAATTTACAGAAGAGAAACCACAGGCTTTATTCATTAAATATTGATTCCAGCAGCAGTGTATTGCTGGCATGATTTCTGAACAAGCAGCACACTTTTTGGCATATGTGTTAGACAAATATATGCGAAACTATATATATAAAACATTTATTTATTTTATAATTATTAATTTCCACTTCCTAAAATTAAGGCAAACTGTTTTAAAAAAAATAAAAAAAATAAAGGAAAAACAAATCAGATCCACATCTACATTCCTACCGTGAGGATGCACCAAAGAACTAACAGGGGATATGAAGTGTGGTGTAATTTACACATTTTAAGTGTCCATTTTAACCAGCTGTATGTATTTTGCAGTTTCTTCTCTTTGCTGATCTGCAAAATAGGTACAGGCTCTGTGACCTGGCTTTTCTAACACTGCTTTTAGCTCTAAGGTACACAGTTCAAACTTGGCTGACAGTTATCGCACACTGATTCTCAAAAGTTGCCCAGTTTAGAGTCTGACAGACAGCCACATTGATAAAGAGCTGAGCATGCACCCCCTACCCTCTAGACTACCTTCTAACTTCATCTGGGACCAAGCCACCAGAGCATTCAAAGAAAAAGATCTTCACTGAGAAGGCAAAATCGAATCAGATATTTTATAAACCACAGAATGGTTTACAGGCAGACTGACAAATTGAATCACACTCTGAAGGGGACTAGGAGCTATTGTACAGCTCAGGTTTGAAGAGTTCACACCAATTTGAACAGCTAAAGAGATTTAAAGTTCTATTTTGCCCTTGACAGAACATTAAAGCACCTGGAAAAGTTCTGCCCCAAAGTACCCTGAGTCTTCCATTTGGCACATCTCTACGATGTTATAACCTGGGGATGCTGGAGATGCCATCAATCCCAGCTGCAGGGTTCTCCACGAAGCAGGAATTCTGTGGCTCCAACAGCCCCTCTCTCCTGTACTACAATGTTTATTTATGAAAAACGTACCTATCTCTAAAAAATATTAAGACCTCTCAGGACACATCATCTCTCTTTGTTCATACATAATCCAGGCAAGTCAAACATGAACTCTGTTTTAAGGAGATCACACATGAAAAACTTTCATTCCTCAGAGCATCTCAAAATGCCAAGTATGTTAGTTTTGAAAGTCTCTTTTTAAATTAGAGCTTGTAAGAAGCTACCTTCATCTTTGGTTGATTGAAAGCAGAGAAAGCTTGAATCATCCAATTCCTTTTCCCTCCCCTACTTCTCCCCCATCACATCTCACTTCTTGTTCAATGCAAAAATGGAAAACACCATATGTAATAACCTGTGGAATTTTTTCCCACTATCATCCCACAGAGAAATGCCCAGTCACATGATGAAAATCAGTCTACTTTCCTAGGCTAAGGTAAACTGGCACTGCCTGAAGGCCTTCTTGTGGCATTCCTTCAACTACTTGAAGAGTTAAAAAGAGTTCCTGCTCTGGTGCCTTTATACCTAACTGTATGTCATATGGGAACCACTCTTTTAAGGCTACTTAATTTACCTAATTCCTAAAAAGAAGTTGACAAAAATCAATCTCTTCATTTATTCTCTTCTGAATATGTGTCTAACTGCTCAGCATTGCTGGCTCACAAGCCAGATAAAGTACCAAGAACCAAACAAACAAAAGGCTTTTTTCCTCCTTTAACACAGCAGGCCACTAGTACGCTCTTTCAAATTTCCTTTTCCTCTTTTTTGTTCTCCTTGTGTTTTCACGTTCTGCCACTGTTTCTTAAATTAATTTGTGCTGACAACATAAACCCCTACTGCTTCCCATTCTTTATATCCTCTGAAACACAGGAACTTTTGTAAGAAAAAATATTTATCTAAAGATAGGCTTTTATTGCCTTCCCCAGAAAATTTCATGTAGTTCTAAAGATTACATTTCAAGAAACCCTAACAACCTGAAGCATGGTATCTTTTTTAAGACTTTATTTCAGAAAATCATAGAATGGTTTGGGCTGGAAGGGACCTTTAATGATCATCTAGTCCAATATCCCACTGATCACCTCTTCAACATTTAGGGTCATTGATTATCATGTATCAGTACTATTGCCAGAGCTAACTGGTGGGTGACCACTGAACATGCCAGGAGCAAAAGGATGCAGTCTAATTCCCAAAAAAGGACATTCAGCAGCTTTTTGGCAAGTGCTGTCCTAGAAGATCCTGAAGAGGCAACACCATGGAATGTGCTAGCTACTTTTTCATATTACCATGGGGTTTTTGCACCTATCAGGTGACAAATTTTCTAGCAGCATACACCAGAGAATCCAGTCTCAGAAAACAGGTTAGCATGACACACACACTTTAGTACTTGTGTAATTAGCTTTTTCATGAGCAATAATTGCAGATGTCTATTTTTTTTTTTTCATTGCAGAAATTCGGTTTCTTGACAGCTTTAGTAGCACTGACTGTGTAGTCACTTGCAAGTAGAGATAAAATGACTGAACCCTCCCAGGAAGCTTAGGACTTTTAATAAGAGATAAGGCCCTTAGTGTGGATGACATTGGAAACCAGTAGATAACATGTTTTTACAAAATCAAAGTAATATTTTTCTATTATATTCTATATCTATTCTCACAATCAGCAAAAGCAGCTGTTATTTTCATTTATGGAAATTCTGAGACAAATCACAACTATTAATTAATTTGCCATTTGAAATGAGAGCATCCAGAAAAAAAAACCACACCCCAAAACAAACAAACAAAACAAAAAAAAAAAAACAAAAACCCCAAACCCAAACCCCAAATCTTTTGAAACCATTTATAAATAAGCTAAATAATACAAATCCTAAGAAGGGAAAAATTATGTGAGTATGTGAGAAACTAAGACTGCCAAAAGCTAAAATCAGCTCTTGATATCAGCACTCTGCAACTCCATATGCTCTGTGGAGACCACAAAGTCAGCTACTATCTGCTAAATACTTCCAAAATAGAATAAATTATCTTACAACAATCTTTAAAAATATCACTGTTGATTATGAAGCATCCACAAGAGCAAGCTAGATATTACATCATTATAGCAATTGTTTCTAACGGTGTACTAAACATTTGTATTAATGTGCTGTTAATCTATTTGCAGATAATTATCCAATTTGATTGACAAAATTTCAAAAGAAAGAATTTAAATTGACACAAAGATTACCGAAACACACATGGCAAAAATGTTACAGCCAGAATAAAACTACAACATATATACTGGAAAAAATATATATAAAAAAAGGAGAAAAACATGGGAGATCCTGCTCAGATAAATTTCATAAGCAAATTCCCAGAAAACACTATGGAAGGGGTGATAGGGTATAAACTTCTATCTGTACTTTAGAGGAAACTAATGAGATAGCTTCATTAGTGCCACAGGGAATGTTTTTATAATAGAACTAATGATTATTAGTTCTCCTTTAATTCTAACAGATGGATGAAACGATTTAGATATTCATTGATGAGTCAATTAATGGTGCTTCAGGGTTAGAAACATTAAACACTGAATTTTCATGGTAGCTAGGAAATCAGTTGTATTTTAGGGAAACTAGTAAGCTAATGCACTGTCTATACCTCTATTGGTGGAAAGGAAGGAGGCAGGACAGTTCTGCCAATCAGGCAACATGACTTTGGAGGAAGAATTGGATTAGAAATAGTTTTGTCAGATCTTATCTCCACGTTAAGTTAATCCTCTCTAGTTGTCATTTTATTTCAAAAGGACACTCATCCTGTGGCAGTCAATTGCATATTGGTTTTGCAGATGTTCGGAGCCACCCTCAGTTCTGTGGAAAATACTTTAACACACTAACTCTACCAATGTGTGTAATATAGCTTTGTTTTATTAATGTGTTTTATATTATTTTTTTAAATAATTTATTCAGGTTGGCCGGTTGAAGCAATTTGCTCTCTGTGGGAAGATATTTGTCTCTCGAGAGGAATACAACAGAAGTGTTTATAGTGAAGCTATAAAAGCAGGGAGGAAGGATAAGCAGCAACCGAGACTATCGTATCCAATTAAAATCACTGGTATAACAATAGGAGAATATAATTAACTATGACAGCAATTTAAGAAAGCAGGACAATGAATAGTCAACGCGACTAGAAGAAGAAAATAATTATTACGCCTTTAAAGATCTTGGGAGGTCAGACCCTCAGTTATCGTTTTAATTCAGAAAACAGCATATCCAGCAAGATCCTGAAGAGAATGGCAATGACTGAGTCATTGAATGCCATGTAGAGCAACAGAAAGAAATTTATAGGAAAGCATACCCAAAGAGTCGGTGGCACAACAGCAAATTTTATGAGATTCTCATAAAGTACATACTACATCTTCTACTCCATCACTAAAGCTCCTTTTCTGAGTTATACTTAGACTCATGACTCTGCATTCCAAGTTACGGACTGGGACAGAAAGAGAATTAAGGATAGAAGAAGAGTTTTAAAAGCTCATTAGGTAGTTCCAAAATTTGGAGAAGGAAGCAGGTTCAAATCCAGACTACTGGTCAAAGCTTACATACAGCAGAGCATTTTTCTTGTTTTATTGTGCTCCAGGATTAAGAATTTTATTTTATATCTACAAAAATTCTGATAGCATAAAGATTTGTACTAATAACAAGACACAAATTATAGGCATGTATAACGTCATGCATACATATATATAATGAATGTATAGTCATTTTTTATTAACGAAATAAGCTTTGTTTTTATAAACAGAAAATACTTTTGCTGTTGACACCAGAGAGGTAGACCTGGTTCACATCTCACAATTGTGCTATCCTCTGGCATAAGCTAGAAATCAGCATCATGTGAATATCCATGTATAATAAATGTCACATCATTAAACACTAAAAATACAAAATTAAGAAGATCCAGAAAGAAGAGAAATACAGAAATATGTTGTGACTTTCTTCTGCCTTTGGATAGAAACTTCAATGATGGTCTCCTTATACCACCAAAACCACAGTAAAGGATGTAACAGCATGGACAGGCATGCCACGATCCTCAGGGTATATTGGTACCACCAGACTTGTAACATTAGGCAGGCTTTTATCTCACTTTTCACATCACAAGCATCTGAAGCATGGCTGATTGCAATACGAATATGCCTGTATCCTGCTTCTCCTCTGCTGCTGCTATTAGCAACCTTAATTAAGAAACAAAACCAACATGCAGCCAACCAAGTGTACCAGCTGAGCTACAGCCTACTAATATGCAACCTTACTTTTCAGGAACATCAAGTTAAGCCCTAGTTCTAAAATTTCTATCCGTGCAAAGGACCTGCAGACAGCCACCAACTCCTGTTCTTCTAGATCTAGACCCTCTGTGTTGGGATACATTTCCCATGATGTTTCCCATTCATTTTAGATATTAAAATATAACACCTTAACTACAGCAAGTACTACATTCCGCTCCAAGAACCTCATCACTACACATTGTGAGTCTGAATTTCGCTCTCTTCCTGATACTTTCCTGAAAGTACAGAAACAGAAAGGATTATGATGACTTTAGGTTACAGTTACAGTCATGGTAATGACATGTAAAATACAAATCTCTTTGAAGCTGACTTACTTCACCACTGAGACTTACTTCTCTGTAATTAAAGTATCTTATATTTGAACCCGTACCCTATGGTGAGCAACTGTATATGAAATATATACCAACATCATTCATCAAGCATGGGAAAATAACAGGAATTTTCACATCCATCACCTGGATGGTCTATCTATATACAAGGCTGTAAGAGGATAAGAAGTCAAGGAATTGAACAAAAAGTTAAACCCAAAAGCTTTATCAGATTTTTACTGAAAGGTACAATCTAGAATCCTCCAAGAACTCTGCTTCCTTTCTTGCAGGTTAAAAACGTCAAAGAGACTCTTCTGTAACATTTAAAGGAAGAAAGTTTCAACTTGTTCACCATTCTGAACATCCCTTTGCTGGGGTCTGGAGGATCCTATGAAGTAAAGAATCCTTTAAGCCTCTAGCTCAGTTAGCAGCTATAAATTCTGCATTTAAGGCTGGAGAAAGACAAAAAAAAAAAGATCTATTTCATTATTTGTCATTAACAACAAAAAATTACAGTAGAGCATGCTGAATGGGATTTATTCCACCACAAGATATAACATAGAGAATGGACTTGAAAAAGGCAAGTATGCTCTACAGGTGAGTTCAGGTCTAAAAAACTCAAACTCTTCATAAAAATGGTGAGAAAGATGATCTTAAAGATCAGAGCATTCAGCTTACTTATAAGAAAGAGAGAGGAGCAGAGTCACTGACAGTGCAAGATCTGATTTTAACCTATTTCCTAGATAAATTCCAGTATATTTCTTCATAATCAACATGTACAATTATGATAAAAGGATAGGAAAATGAGACAAAAGATAGCAGTAGCAAGTTCATATGGCTGCTGCTGATCCTCCACCTTCATCACTGCCACCTAAAAGAAAACAGCTTGAACAACTGTTTACTTCAGACTTGTATTTTATCTAAATGGGACTATTTAAAAATTCCCAGATATCATAATAAACTTTCACAAAGAAAACACTGAAAATCTCTGAAGGAAATAATCCTTCATATCTGCAAGATGGAAAAATTACCTTTCTCATTATTAGCATCAACTAGCTACTACTACTCATTCACAATAGTGCCCAGAAAATTATGATGTACACACGAAAATGAGAAACCATTAAGTCACTCCTCAACCTAATGGGAAATGCAACAGATGTCACAGGAAACCTTTTGGACGCTTTTCCAGTCATCACTGGACCAATTAATCACTGCTAAATTCAAGTGACAAATTCTTTCTCATCCAATTTCTGTGTTGTCTTGACAAGAAGAAACTCTTTAGGCAGTAGAGTTCATTTGAAAACATAAAATCCAGCGGTGGTTTTAGAAGGCAGATGAATATGCTTTTACTTTTGCAGCAAACATGAATGTACAAAAAATAATGTTATTATTTAGCTTTTATGCACTATTGACAGGTATGCAGGCATTACTTTTACTTTTTACCAAGGGAAGAAGTACTCAAGTGTGATTCAGTTACATGTTCAAAAGTCACATTGCACATGCACGGCAGAAGAGAATCCAGCTTTCCTAAATCCCAATTTGGTGCTTGTTCCTCAATGTACCCAGGACTGGCACTCTATGACACACACATGTAAAAGGCAAATCAGCATATTTTAAATGGCAGAAGAGCAAAAGGTCAGATTTACAAGATTTTAAAGAGGCATCTTGTGGCAGATGGTACCTAATAGCTGAGCTACAAATTCAGCTGTGCCACTAATGGAGGCAAGGTACTACCTAGCACATGCAGTTAAGGAATGCTTTAGAGGATAATGTCTTTTCCAGAGCTCAGACTTGATATCTATCTGGAGTTTTCCACCTCTCCCTGCTATGTTACCTGTCCACAACTGAACAAAATGACTGCCATCTGTTCCCACTGGAAACTATAGAATTTTTGCCACAGTTTTCAGTGGAAGCAGAACCCAGGTGCATCTGATCCTTAACGCCTGTTTTCAGCTGCATTCACTTCACCTTGCATCTGTATAAACATGATTTTGACTAAAGACAGGATAATTCTCATTATAAATACAAAGAAAGAGAAGAATAAAACAGCCAAAAGCCATCATAACATTCCTTAGGATACATACAAATCAATGAGCACAGCATCACAGAATAATGTTAAAAAAAAAAAAAGGTAGAATAAACCTTGCGGACAAGAAGTTGATTAGACTTTCCTAATTCACAGCAAATAAACTGTTTAAAGAAATAAGCCTGCTTAGAGTGCTACGTAACACTAAATCAAATCCCTGTGTTCAGATCTAAAGGATCTGTGATTTGCTGTATGATCAGATCTAAAGTTGAAACCTGGTAACAATAGCTATGTCACTATGTGAAAAAATTGGGGTTTTTTTCCAAGTATTTAAGTTTAAAGTGACCTATTATTTTCAACAGAGGACTAATAATTAAATATAATGAAAGCCAGGACCCTTGCCATCAGGAATAATCTCATTTCATAGAATAAATGTTACTTATTATTCTATTCACAGTAACAACTAGAAAAAACATGGTAAAGGTAAGGCATTTTTCAATTACATTTACTCCCTAAACTTTCACTTTTCTTTCTTTTTTGCTTGCCCACTACATGGCAAGAACTCTTCAGTACTTCATTTACAGACTTTATTCTATTTCCCTTTTAACATTGCATTTATAAAGAGTTCTTTTATTTGTGCAAGTAGTAGCATAGCTTCTCTTCATCTAAGGTAATGTTATTCTAGTACTGTCCCATAGCAGCCTGGGATAGAAAAAATACATTTTTATTTGCAAAAATAATCTGTAGTATAGCATACTAATACCTAAAAGCTATGTAATTTTAATTTTCTTTGAAAATAAATATACGCAAATAAAAATACCTATAAAGGTTGGTGCAATAAGCATGTCTGCATACACATAGGTCAACATACAGGACTTATTGCTACAACACTCAGATTTGGCAGCTGCTAGTTTTGTTGAATATACATTTTAAATCATTACAACCCAGTTCTGTGAGGCATGTGAGCTTAACTTTAAATAGATGTTTAACAGTAAATATTTCCAGTAGCTCTAGCATAATCACTTGCACGCTTGAACTCCTGACATTATGGGGCTCGACAGCTTCAAGTTTATTGCAGAACAGAGCCTTTGAATAATAAAAAGTTAATATTTTTAATTACACAAAGCATATATTGTAACAGTGAGCCAATTAGGCAGTACTGTCTCCAGTCGGGAGCTGACAATGCTCACTGTATTGATGGCTTGAAATTGTCAAGCTCCCACAACAACTTCGTTGGCTAATACACATTACCAACGCTCTGAAATTTTTGCTAGATTAACTGCTGAATCTCACTGCTGCACTTGAATAGTGTTCTCACCTCTTTCTGTAAGAGGTCACTACCCCTCAACAGAACCAAAGAAGGGGTCTAGCAAGGGGCAGCAAGGTATACAGTCACATCTGCCAAGTACGCTGCTGGGGAGATAATCCCTCTGGTCCAGGTGGAGAACTGACAGCTGGAGGTGGCAATGTCATCAGCTCTTAGACCAAGGCCCTCCCTGAGCTTGCCTGTCAAAACTTCAGCAAAATCCCTGGCTGATGCTAGGGCTCTTTCACCCGTGGCTTATTGGATTTTCAATGTGTTAAGTCCTCCACTAGTTGACATAATTTTCCTCTATATCTAAAAAAACCAAAAAACAGCTGCATCGTCCCTCCCGTGCAGTCTTGTTATCAGCTCCTGGAGTCTTTGGACAGACAAACATATTCACTTTTCTACACACAGTGTAGAAAATAAGTGAATAAGATAGTTTCCTTTGCTAAACTGAAATAAAGTTGTAAGTAAAGACATACTGACGGCATTTCGTCTCCATTGAGCAAACCTAGTTTGCTTCCTAAAATCTTGCTTCCCAAAGTTGCTTTGTTACACTAGAACCTCCATCACTACCTGAGTTTCCTGGCTTGTTCCTCCTCCTATCCAGCCTTCTCACACTTGGCTTTAAAAGTTCTCGCTTTGCAAGGGAGACTCAACACAGGGATGTTCTCTCTCTTCACTTTCCTAAACATTTTGAAACGCCTTCCACCAAGGTTGACACCGTGATACAGACTTTCTTTGCCCAAAGAGTCACTGCCCTGTTGCTAAAGCACCAGATGATTTTTTCTCTTTTTGTTTTCTGCCAATTGACCCTGGATTTTTGCTTTCATGCTGAGCTTGGAAAGGACATCCTATTCCTTGTCCCCTCTGTGGCTTTTCATATCCTGCAAGTTCATCCCAGGTCAGAAGAAAAACCCCACCCCCAAAATAAATGCAAACAAGTGGCACACAGTTCACATCAGTCACCAGAGCTGTCAGATAACATGGCAACTTTTGTGCAAGATGGTTGTTTCTGAGATACTTTTCAGTAATCGCAAATGTTTCATTGGGAATATTTTGCTACACCTGTGAAACCTGGGTCATAATGATACACAAAGATCTCACCCTAATGAAAAAACCTGAACAATTGACCAGTATATCCCCGGCAAAGGATTTTCCCAGGTGCTACCACAAATGTAACTGGGGGGAGGACCTGATCTCCACTAGCTCTGTACCTCTACACTCCTTAGCCCCATGCAATGTCACTATTTCAGCAGATTTTTCTGCCTTCTGCCCCTTCATCCCCAGATTAAAGCAATGAAGAACATTGCAGAATTTGGCTGGCCCCTCCCCTCTCTCTTTACATGAATCCTTTTGCTGGTACAGAGAGATGCTGTGATACCTGCTCCCAAGTCTTCCTGCCTTTTCATGCCCTACAGAGAGAAAATCAATACATAATGGTTAAAGAGAAGATGGGCTTTTATCTCCACAGACAGAACAGTCTATTTGCATCTTAACCTCCATTTTCTTGAGTATATAAGTATAGATCTAATCTCTTCAAGCTCCAGAGATACAAAAGCTGGAGAGAAAGAAGGGATCTAACATTACAAAGCAATGCTACTTTAAAAAAAAAAATTAAACTCCAGAATGTTCTGTCTTAAAAATAAGAATTTCAAAGAGTCAGAATAAAGATAAATTCTACTACAAGGAATCTCCAATTTACAGACGCTCTATTTACATAGGCCAGAGTCTGACTATTTACCCTGGAAAAGTTGTTACTTGCATAGTAATCAAGCCCACGCTTAGTACAGCTGTCGCAGAGTGAATGAACCCTCTTCTCAGGCAAACAATGAGGGGCTTCAGCCAAATCAGTCGTCTAAGAAGGAACCAAGCAGCAGAGACTATGTGAGGTTTGGGAAGAGAGACTGACAGCTGAATCCAACCAGGCAGCCAAAAGCATCTCCTGGGCAGAAAAGCCATAAAAAAACCCCCAAGGGCTTGTCTACATATGCAGTTGATTCTTATTTACTTCATAACGTTTACATGCTAAATCCACTAGGTTAAAATGAATTTCCAAATTAAACTGCTCATGCACAAGGCACAGTCTTTCGAACAGGCATGTCCACACTGGAATTATTTAGGAATATCTTAATCCGTTGGCTTTATAACTTGTTTGCCCATATTATACAGCTGCTGAATAACTGCAAAACAACAGTTTGTAATGTCTGTTGGCAAAACTATCCTAGCACATTTTTCCTTGCATATACACAGAGTGTTTGAGTGCAGTTGTTGCACAGTTCATCGCCTCCCAACAACAGAAATAAAATATTGCACCAAATATACTTCCTAACTGGCAGTTTGTCACTCGCACATCATACCCCAAATAAATGCTGTTATGCTGGCAAAACCTGTAACGTAGTGCCCAATGTGAGACTCTCTCCTTGAACCCCACTCACAAAAGAAGATAATGACCTTTGTTGGTAGTCTTACAGACTCCAAGAAAGAATAAATATTGGGAGTCTTTTGTCATTGTTGGGTTTTTGGTTTGGGGTTTTTTTGTTGATATTTTGGGGTTTTTTTGGGGGGGGGGGGAGGGAAGGGGATTGTGGTTTTGGTTTAGTTGATTTTTTTTTTTGTTGGGTTTTTTTTGGTGATTTGAGTGGCCAATGCCAAAGTGAGAACTCTAAAATTGTTTATTTTCTTGACAATTTTTACCTGTGACAACACATATATGGCAACCTCAAAAGATGGCAATGACTTTTTACTATGCTTGAGTGTGTGAAAATAAATGACAAAGAAAGTGTGGGGGTTTTTGTTCATCTTTAGGAACAATATGGGTGTTTTGTCTCACTGAGTTATTGTAGTTAGAGCCCTGAACCCTGCTGCTTTCAAGTTGAAATGTGAAATATCTTACAATGCCACTTACTGAAAAATAAAACATTTGTGATTTGTGTGATAAAAACAGTGCAGAACAATCTAAAACATCCCCACAAATTGTTTACATCCTATAAGGCACTGCAGACATTTGGATAGAGCAACAAACCCTCATTACTCGGAATTAGAAAGCTTCTATGTGTTATGAGGACAGCAGAATGCCTAGCCAAAAAAAAAAAATCAAAATCAAAAAGAAACAAAAAAGCCCTCTTTCAACTAACGTTCCTAAAAGGAGTTCACTTGAGACTACATACGCAGAGTTAGTTTTTAAGCCTCAATTTCTGAAAACCTAGACAATAGGAAAGTAGAAAAGTAATGACAAATAGATCCAAAGAGAAATTATTGCACAGGGAAAGTATATTTCTATGGAACAGAAAACAGATCTATTTTTAGCCACTGATTGATGCTGAAGACTATGAAAGCATGTAAAAAAACCACATTTGAAACAGCACAGTGCTGTGTGAAAAGAACCATGCCATCAATATAAAAAAAAAATATACAAGTCACAGTCAAATGTGTATGCAAGTCTTCTGTCTCTAAATTCTGAAGAGCTTTTTGAAAGTTCTGTCCATATTGCTCACAGCTTTTTTTCTTTTAAATACAGAAGCATAACTTTAGCCTATTGTCTTAAATTCTTCATTCAGATCCAATCCTTCACAAATTTCATTATCTTACCACTCCTCAGTAGTACACAACAGATCATTATTGAACATTATTTTACATAATAAATGAAATGTCAATCTGGCAAACATATTTTATACATCTAAGTAATAATAAATTTTTTTGCCAGTTGTAAAGATTTTTTTACTGAGGGACACAACGAGCGAGGAAATAGCACTACAATATCCATGAGCTTCAAACAGAAGTTTGAGGGCTAACTCTTCTGCATATTTCCTAAATGCTTTTGCTTACGTGGAAAGTAGTTATACTGTTCTGTATCCACATTTACAGGCATGAAAAAACATCCTTGCATGACGATCTTGGATTAGAGAATATTTAAATATTTAGTTGGGGTTTGGGGGTGGGTTGATTTTTTTATTGTTTTTACGAAGTCAAATAAACTGAATATTTTGACAAACAAGCTGCAGTCTTGGTCAATAAAACAAGAAGTTACCAGTGATAAACACATACCTCTGTTATGAATGATTTGGCTGTTGAGGGGTTCATTACAAGAATAGCCCGTCTCAGAGTGTCTCTGTAGCGGTTCAGTTCTTCTATTCGCATAGTGGCAAAAAGCCCCGTGATCATTTTATTGATGTTGTTTTCTACTTTCTGCAATGCTACATCCATTCCCTGTTGAGATACTTTGTCCAAAAACTCTTGTATTCCACGGATATCTAGGAAAATCAGGAGCAAAACAAGTTGTTAACTGGTAAGAGGAAAAAAGACACAAATAACTGTTCAGTTCATGTCACAGAAGCATTTTGTTCAGCACCAGGTTGAACCCTACTGGCTTTCACTTAATATTCATTGGAGCTCTTGAGGTACGCTCATGGCATTTCTCAAAGTACTAAAAGAGGAGAAAGAACAGCCACTCATCAGCTAGTGTTCAAAAAAACCATTAGAAAACAAACCTACAAGTATTTCTAGCAACTTTCCTAATTTGGTCATTCAATCATCACACTTGTTCCTTATTTTTCTTAATGGATTTTCATGCTAAAATCCATAAAGAGTAGCGAAACTATGAGGAACATAACTCACAGGGCTTCGTTTGAGTGAGGGTTGTCAAAGAGTAACCGAGGGGCAGGAAGGCAGGAAGCAGATTGTTTTCTTTTGAGACACTCAAAATTATGTTATCCATTGCAACACTATGTAGTTTAAAGTTTCTAAGTGAAGTTTGGGCTGTTTACTCATCAAAAAATCTTAATGTGGTTCTAAATTGCTCAGCTATTTATTTCCTTCAAAAACAGAAGCCAGACAAATAGTTGCAATGATACTGTCCACTCTTGTCTGATACCCTCACTGGAGGCTAAACTTAACAAGTTCTTCCATTGCAAACTGCTCTAGCAGAGCTTTCTGGTTCACTCCAAATAAATCCTGCTTTAAATATGGCTTGAAAAGGAAGACTTGATCAGAAAAATGCCAACTGTCCTCACCACCTATCTCGTAATAACTTTAATGTCTCTCCTAAACTGGAATAGGTGGGTACTCTCACATCGTGATGCTACCTCAAGCTGGTCCAAGCCTTTGAAAGGCCTTTTCCAGTAGTGAATTCCACAAGGGTAAGCAACAAGCTTGTTGGTTTTGTTTTGGGATTTTTTTCCTGCTCTTTTGAATGGCTTTATCCAAACAAACTTTGAGCTTAAAATTTAAAATCATTCAATGACTTCACAAGTCAGAAAAGGGCAGCACCTCAGAAAAATCCCTCCAGCTTCACAGAGTCCTCACTCTCTGACCCCTACTCACCATTGCAGTTTATTAATCTTTTTTCTGGAACTAAATCACCAGTTCCCCAATGTGACTCTTCTCCCTAGCAGTCGCTCAGACCCACTCTCCCAGAGAACATTCACACCAAGACAACTTTCCTTTCCTGATGAAGTTCCAGCCTCCCATCCATCCATCTGATCTCATTTAGAGGAATGACATGTAGCCTTAGAGCTGACAAACCAGACACTGTCTGACACTGGCATTAGTTGTTAAAAAAAGAAAAAAAGAAAGGAAATCAGTAATCCAACATAAAAAGGAATTACTGAAGAAGCATTTATTTGAAAATAAAAGTTCCTCAGGTTTAGGAGGGTATTTGTGGTTAAAACTCACCTCCCCAAAATTTCTCCCGTTAGAATACCAAATTTGGGCTCTCCTAGGTGTGTCGTTTTCAATCCCATCCCTGCTGGATTGCAGTTTCTGCTCTGTTTTCCTCCTACATCCTTAAGTGCTCTCTTAGTTCCTTGTCTTGATTGCTCAGTTTCCAGGGGAATAGTCAGACCTGAGACCAAAGGCTAATCATGCATCTTTCTTCATGAAACCTCTTACATTTGAGAATGCTTCCAATTAGATTTTCACAACTGTTTGGCTACTCTGAGATTTTTCATACTCATCTACCATCATCTCCTATTCCCTGCCATTATATGGTGGAAGGCAGGGTGTGGTATGTACAGAAGGCTCTATTTAATCCTAACACGGGTTGAGTTAATATGGGATGGATAATCTCAAAAGCGTTCATGTTACTGAAAACACCTTAAATGCAGTTCACAAGCAGTGCAAGAGGACAACAGAAGGCTGGGGAAAAAAAAAAAATAATCAGACAAAGCAGACTAGAGGGATGCCTGATCACAAAAGGCTCTAAGCACTAGAAGAGATGTTATACGAACGGCCATAAACTCCACCAGGCTCTTGGCTGGCCCTTAGGGTTTTCTATTTTGCAGGTGATACAAATAACACCACACAGGTCTATTGTGATAACAGCTCAGGGTGACCTCAAGACAAACCACAGAGAAGAGTGGAGCATGTAGCTGGTTTACTTTATTAGGACTACAGTAGCTACATTCTCATAAGGGTACACTGACGAGTGACAGTTATTTTAAAGGAGCCGAAGTTTATTTTAAGACCAAGGGAAATAATGAAAATCGGTCCTTTTGAGAAAAATATTGTGAGGAAGTCCTCTAAAGTTTCCCCCGAAACTGCCTAGACCCTGGCACCCTCCACTAGCTGTTGAGAAAGCGGTACTACCAGCACCCAGCTATGGTCACTCCTGCAAACATGAGGAAAATATAGCTGGAGGTCCAGCCTGCAGGGGGAGAACTATGTGACTCCCAACCCCCAGCAAAACCTCAGCAATGACAGAGAAACCTGTGTGATACAACCTTGAGAAGATTATGAAGATGTCACACGTGGATTTAACATGGGAACTAAGATGGTGAAAGTATAAAAACAATGCAACTAAGGTCTGGCTAGGAGCCATGGCAGATGAACTACTACATGGCCCAAAGGGAGCCTTAGCAGGAGTACTCCAGTGTCCATATCTGATGGGTCTTCAGGGAAAAGCTGGAAATACCTAAGGTAGAAATCTTCATGCTGAAAAAACTATACCAAAACTCAATTCAAGCTTTCCTCTTTTCCAAGCCTAGTGAATACTCTTTTTACCGAGCTATACATTTGAGGATTTGGGGGGCCCAACCATACTGGTTCTAATAAACACGGGTGATTTCGGCATTTGACTTCAGGTTATGGCTAAATAAGATATCTGAGAAGTTCTGAGTTTCACAGAAATCTATCAGCCCTATCAAGAAGATCTGAGGCTTACACATCCATACCTTGATCTGCTTATTTTCAGCCACAAACAATAGCATAAGGAAAACAAAGTTTAGCCTCCATAGCAGAGAAACCATTCCGCCTGTCTCCTCAGCAGAGATCAGTACTAACTAGAGAGTACTATAAATAACCATACTCCTCTGGCACTGGATTACCGAGATACGTCAAATTATAAAGAAATAGCTATGTAATAGCTTATAATCAAACAGTACACAAAAATAATTTGACAGGGTTAGTCTTGGAAATCAGATTGTCACAATCAGCAAGTTGGGTCTCACGTCTAGAGCTCTAAAATACCATGAACTGGAAAGAAATGGTATTTTAGGAATTTAAACTATTTTAGGCATTCAACACTGCAACCCATTCTTCAGACATTGCTGAAGCACCAGTATCACTAAACACTTGAAGAATAGCTTAAACACGAATAAAATACAGCCTTACCCTAAAAATAAAGTTCCATAAGAGAATCAGATACTAATTACAGCTTCTATTTAATATCTAAATCAGGAAAATTAAATTCAATCTAATCAGAGATGTTAGAATTTTTTTGGCACTTTAAATGCCAATTTAAGAAGCAACAAGATTATTTGAACTGCTACAAATATGCCTAGTTTTATGCAAATGGTAAAAATAACTTCTTTTTACTTCAACACTTTAGTTGTAAAGTTCCTGGGGCTCACCCAGGAGAGCTACTCACAACATCCAGACAAATGGAATAAAACCTGGATAAAACTGACCAGTTGGAGGCAGAATTACTGAAGTACAAGGAACACATGTAAATGGTATCTAGACACACCATCAAAATATGAGAGGGAAGAGCTATTTAGGCTATAAAAGCCTTTTAAAAAACTTAAATTCTATAAGCATAAATCCATATATTCTTCTCTGACACCAGAACAGGATAGGCAGGAACTGCCAAAGTTTCATTAGTCCTTTTCAAAACAAGAAAGTAATTTCACTTGACCTGAATTTATAAACACACTGGAGTTATTGGTTGATATTCTGTATAATCTGTGTTGTCCCAGGAGTCAGATTATAGGATCAAATGGCTTTGTTCACCACAGATATATTGAAATGTAAACAATGGGACAATTATATTGAATCTTCACCAAAGGAAGGTCCAAAAGGGACAGAGATCCAGTATTATTCTATAGTTCTACATTTATCAGGCGACCATGCCAACAGTACGGTATCTGTGCAATATACTTTTAGGAAAACAGAACCATTTTAATGGAAAAGATACCAAACCAGGACTCATAATACTTCTTCACTACTTCTGCCTTTGGCATTGATACAACACAAAGCTGTGGGCCAGAAATAAATACTGATTTCATTTATACCTTGGTTTACCCAGTAGAAGAGTAGAGATATTGGTGATGTTCACCTGCTGCTATGAAACAGCAGAGAGCATATAACCCCCCCCGCTATTTAGATGCTCTTTAAATCATGATGGTGCTTCCAATATTTCAGCAGCAAGTCACTAGCAACGATCCTATTCAAAGCGTATGCCAAAGAACAGATGCTGACACTGAATGGGCAGCATTATCTTTCCTGCGTGGATTGTCTGAAAGTGGCACATATCCACACTGTGCTGTGGAATCATCTTTCTAATAGATAAACTCCTTCTGCAGAAAAATCTGGCAAGCAACCTGTGGCACAGATGGCTCCGCTATGGAGAGACGGGACTGTTCATGTCTGGAACACAGGTGCTTCTCGCCCTGAATTTGCTAGCCAACCTGTTGCCCAGCCAGAAGATGCATTTCTATCTTCTATTTAAATCAAATGAGTCACAGTCATTTCCAGAAATGCAGGAAAGCTACCCATTATCACCAGTATTAATTATTCACCTTACTGATGAAAGCCAAAGTTACCAGAAACACAGGCCAATGCTAGATCCAAAGTTGCCATCTCCTCTCCCAACTCATGTCACTGTTAGGGTTGTTTTCTGTTTTTTTTCACTGTACAGCCATCACTTCCACTCTACACACTCATACACAAGAACATAGTACCATTCTCCAGTCAGGTACTCAGCATCAGCTATAGGGTTAAACCAGGCTGGAAATTTAAGCAAAACATTACCAAACATTCTCTTTTTAATCAAAATTGTGGCTGATTTAAGAGGTTATGAAGTTGGCTTGGAAAGTCTAATGAACAAAGAGCAAGGCAAGCAAAATTCATCAAGGACTCTGTTGGAAATGACCTTCCCTGACTACCCATACATAACCATGCCACCCCAAGGAAGAGGTCTATAGGAAGGTATTATGCTCTGCACTGCTGGTACACAGAAGGTCCAGCACTGGTTACAGCAGCCGGGCTGCAGCTGACACGCATGTGCAGAACATTCTATGTGGGTGAGCACAAGGCCCATGGCCTCCTAAGATCTGAAGATCTGACTGACATAGCCAAATGCAGGTACACAGCATGACACGACTCCAGCCGAGATCTAAATTCAGGTGCCAGCTTTACCACGGGCTTTTAATCACTGTGCCAGTTATTGTGGACCTGACCTAAGAACGAACTGAGGAAATGAAGCACAAATCAAAATAAGTGCAAGCATCTAAACCCACACCATCTTTTCACTGAACTATCTTTTTGATGCTGGAAACACCACAAGAAACCGGTAAGATCTTAAATGCTGTTGCAGAGCATGCTCGTGGCAGAGCTAAGCATTCTCCACAGACTATGGGTCCTATACCTAAATCTCCTCAAATGACCAACCTGGCAAGAACACTCAGACCTCACCTAACAAACAATAGCATCATTTAATGGAAAGTTCAGCAGCAGCGTGGCAGAAAATATGCACAGCTAAGTGGTAGGGAAAATAAGCCAGCATTTTCAGGAGATCAGGAGGATTTAAAATCCATAGCTTTTCTCAACACCAGATTACAGGAGAAATTGTGACTTTGCTCTCTTTTCATTGAGGTCTCTACGCCACATAAAAGAAGATTCCTGACTTCCACGACCTGATCTTAATATAAAAAATAAATTTAGTCCTTCCACAAGGAGTCTTTTTTTTTTTTTTTTAATCACTGGATCAGATGTTCTTCTCACTTCTTTATTCTCTCTGGCCCTACATAACTCTCTTTTGCCATCTCTGTCTCTATGCAGAGGAATAATTTCAAAGGGAGCAAGTCCCCTAATTCATCTTAGGGAAGTCTCATGATCAGGACATCCTAGAACAAAATATGCTGGAGTTCAGGCATTTCATGCAGGAAAAACAGTATGTACATGCAGCAAAGATTTTATAAGCCGTACAAAATGAACAGCAAATATTAAGTAACTCACACACTAAGTACCCCTTATACCCTTATTAAAAGTGAGAAATCTACAGTAGATGTAGATACAAAGTTTCTAAAAAATGTTCAGATCATACTATGACCAGAAGAAGAGAAAGATGGCACTATTCACCAATGGTAATAAATTAATCTATCCACCTCTGTCGTATTCCACCTAAATTACAGGGCACTCACCATTACTCAGCACTTTGGTTATCTCAAGCCTGGTTTACAGTCATTAGCTCATCTTCCCTTTGATACCATTTCAGATCTGAGAACATTTTCCTCACAGTATTCAGATGATAAATACCAACTGATTCAGCTGTGGCAGTAAAGGTGAATGCACCTGTCATAAATATTCACTGGCTGATTTACACAAAAGACCACTTTATTTGTACAGTTGATGAGAAAAGCCATTGTATAACAAATTACACTGTTCAAATTCTTATCAGGAAAGCTTTATAAGTCTAACGCAGTGATTCTTCCTTACACAGTGATGGCTAACATGACAGCAACTATTAATTATGGAAATGCACTGCACACAAGGGAGATGTGCAGCTTTGGCTGAACTCTGATGGTGCCACTATTCTGCTTAAAGCCTTGAACAAAGCACATTCCTGCACACGTGCTGATATTTATTAACATGGTTAAGATCTAGACTGAGAAAAAAAAATTTAGCATGAGGATTCAATAACAGTCCTTCATCCTACTTTCATAGCAGTGGGATTCCCTCTCATTAGTCAGCTTATACGCAATTCAGTGAACAACCAAAGTAAAAAAAATAAAAAATAAATCCATCTACAAAGCTCTTACATATTAGCATTTAGAAACTGAGAGGAAGCAGTTACCTGAGCTGTTTCATTTGGATGATCTAGCTTCAGAGAATATAGCAGTAGTTCAAACTCATTACAAGTAAATTTAAGCTCAAATGTTTAATTACATATGAAAATCTCATATTATCAAAATTTTTGAAACCTAGCAAGCAGGAATGATATTTCTTGGGGTAAACTGAAAGTTTGTAAATGGTAGGAATGACTATTTTTCTGGTTTTTCCTCCCTTGCTTCCAATTTTCTGAAATTTCAAAAAAAAAAATCCCCAAATTTTTCATATCATCCAGTTGAGAAAAAAGAAAAAAAAGATACTTAACATATGTTTTGGGGTTGGGGGTTTTTTTTGGAAGATGTTTCTATTTCAAAACCAACTAATTTCAATTTTGTCTTTTGCTGTGAACTACTGTGGCACTACAGAAATGTCTACATAATTCTTATTTTAAAGAATCATCCAAATGTCATTTAACTTAGCTACTTTTGGTTTCATGCCATATATCAATTATTAGAGATTATCCTTTAAACAAGAAAAAATCAATATAGATAGCCTTAAGTAGCTGAATCAATGTTGGGAGAAAGATTATAACTTTTCCAGTTTTGAAATCCTGCAAAATGTTTCCAACCTTACTATTGATTGACACAAGATTATTTTTTTTTTTCCTTTGAGTTTCTGAGGTTTTTTTTACCTGGAAGAAAGAAAAAAAAAAGAGAGAGGATAAAAAAGATAAATAAAATTGCAGCTAGAACTAATCCTTAAGAGTATCGGTTGCTACCTTAGCTTCTCAAAAATAGAAAGAGAGTCAGATTATGATTACTCTTCACTTGTGGAGGCTGACAAGCCAGTAAATTCTATAATCGCGTACTTTTGACTGTGTAACCTGCTTCCTACCTCTTAATTCAATTTCTTTTTTACTACAGTTTGCATTAGAGATTTCCAAAAGGCTTCTAGGAGTTGTCTGAGTAAAACAGCCTCTTGCAAAGTAGTACATTTTCCCTGCCTAGTGCTTCCAAAGATGATCATGTCTTGGAGCCTAGCACTGTTTATCTTCAGCATTTACTCTCCTGTTAAAAATCACACCCAATTTGAAAAATTATACTTAAATCCTATACCTCTGTACAACAGAGCTCCACACCTCTGCCTAGATATATGCAGATTTATTAATCTATACTTATGTCTGTACAATACACCAACTCTCTCTGTAGATCCCTACTGCTCCCTGTTGTTGTTCATAAGCATGAGGAACCATGATCCCTTTCCAAGGAGGTCATGGGGAACAGTGAATTGACCTTCCTTGCAGTCTTCTTGGTAATAAACCAAGTGTCACTACATGTGTTATAATCGGACTTAAAATAAATTGTTCTCTGACTGTGCATCTATCTGCTCCTCAATAATTTTTTCTGTTGATTAAAAGCTTATACTATGGGAGCAGGAATATTTTATGAGTGGACTGGTGCTGTGAAGAACATAAGCTATGAAAGGGATGCCAATAAACTAAGATTTAGAAATACCGTAATAAATATTTTCTAGCTTTTTCCTGTCTTTCTGCTTCCCGTTTTTCTTCAGTGTTTAAAAACCCAGAGAGAAGCTTTCTTTTCAGTTTATGATACCACCTGACATTTGTGATGTTACTATGCCTAAGTCATGCCTTTTTTCCTATAGTGGTATAATTTCTTCCATTCAACATGCAAAGTACTTTGCTCAATAGCTTCCTCTTTTGATAACTTCATTTATTTAGCTGCCAAAATATCAGTTTACAAGCTCAATTTTAATACTTCTGAGAATATAATAAAACAATGTGTTGAGAGTTGAAAAATACCTAGCAAACAGCAGTGGAGATTGACACAAGGTTCAGGTATTCAAATCTTCTTAAAATAAGTCACTTTTCTTCTGACACTTGCAGACTGTGCATATACAAAAGAATTCTCATACCTGTGCAAAACCTTGAGATAGCACCTCATTTACAGTCATTACCCATTGCACAGATATTAGGAGAACATCTACAGTTTTATTTTGACCTCAGCACTGAATTTACAGTTGTAACAAAAAAAATTGTGGTCTTCCTTCCTTACTAACACAACATAGATGGCTGTCAGGCCAAGCCTTCAAATACTTTCTCCATTCCATCCTGAAAGACAGTAACATCAGCGAATGACAAACCCTCTATTACTTTTCTGTATGTTCCGTTATAGCTCCTGGAATGCATTTCCTGAACTATTACATGGTTAAAAAGCAGAAGCATGGCAATTGTTCCACTAGAGAAATCTTATAGAATAGAACAGTTATCTCAGAAGTTGAATAATTTTAGAGTCAATCAAAATAAACATATTCAATTTCCAGTGGCAATGTCAACCAGCAAAAGCAAGCTGTTACAAAAGTTCTCACAAGGAACTGCTAACTTGCAATATAATTAAGTGATGCATTAAAGTAACACAGATGAAGAATATATGTTCTTTTCCTCATCTCAATGACATAAGAAATACTAATGGAAAAAAAAGATTCAATAATAAGCTTGAATTAATTATATGTTTATTGAGGCACGGTGAAGTAAATGAGTACGGGAAGTTGGCAAAGAGCCAGATGAGTAATAAACAGTTTTAAGACTGTCTGAAGGCAGACTTGAGAATATTATAGTCATCAGGCAGCTGAAAACAGCCTCAGGGTAATTATACACATTTGCAATCGATTAAAGAGACTATGATTCTTTTATGAATCTTTATTAAACTTGCATTAAAACTTTAAACGAGTTGAAAATGTTATGTTTTCAAGCACATCTTTGTCAGTGGTCATCATATATTTATTTCTGGAAAATGTGTATGCAGAAGTGTCAATGGAATTACTTTATATAATTTTTAAAGGAGATACTAGGAATCCAGGACCCATACGTACAGATGTACAGTATCTCAGAATATCACCCCTCTTACAACACAGGAGGCAGCCTCTCTGCAAGCAGATCAGCCTTTCAAGTTCCAGGTATAATTCCTTCCTTTCCAGTATATTTAAAGAACAGTAATCCAATCCTATAGCATTACAGTCAATTTATTTTTGAAAACAAATACCTTTCTGGGGCAGGGATGCGGAGAATGCTCTCTTTTATCTTCACAGTTTCACAGACCTCTTTACTTAGTCTGGAATCCTCACTAAGACAGATCTCACTGTTCTCCTCCTTGAGATTGTATTTCATGTCTTTCTTCAAAATCATAGAATCATAGAACCATTTGAGTTGGAAGGGACCTTAAAGATCATCGAGTTCCAACCCCCCTGCCGTGGTCAGGGACACCTCCCACTAGAGCAGGTTGCTCAAAGCCCCATCCAGCCTGGCCTTGAACACTTCCAGGGATGGGGCATCTACAACATCTTTTTAGTGAAATGACCAGGTACCTCACACCACTGCTGTCATCCTTTCCTGGTGCACAAATATTCTGAAACCCCTCAGTATGCTGAGGAGCAAGAGAAGAGATCCACCAGGAAGTTTCTGTGAGACAAATGCCCCCTAAACTTTCCTGCTGCTAACCTCTTCTCTTCCCTTTAAACAAAGTCTTCAATTACTTCTTCATTCTCCTTTTGCTACGGGAATGCCTCCTTTAGCCTCACAGAGCTAATTCCCTTCATAGCCTTAATACTTGTTTTGTTTTGTTTTTATAGAAAAGCCAAAATTAAATTACCACCTAAAGGAATAGAAAATATCCATTGTCAAATATATGTGGTATTAGTAGGAAGGTCAAAAAAACTGTAAGCAAAGATATCTCAGTCCTGGAATCAGTAAACACGGCATAAATCAACAGTGCTGGTTGCGTATCAAAAGCATGCTGGGTTGAAAAATACAAGGTTAAGCCAGAAATTTGGATAGAGTAGTAGGGTTTCTTAAGTTGTTTTGTTGTTTTTTTTTAATAATATACAATACTGAAGGGGTTTTAAATATATCTACTGCTACAAAAGAGAATAGGAAATAAGACAACACTGGTTCTCCAAAGAAATCTCATTACCCCAACATATCTAAATGATAAAATGAAAATAAAATGAAGATAAAAGATAAAATGAAGAATCTTTCTATCTGCTTTGGCACCAACAAAACATTAAAAATAAATATTTTCAAACAACTAGACTTTCTCTCTTGCATCTTAGAAGTGTAGAGATACCTACACAGTAAATTGCACAAAATTCACAATTATGTTCTCACGATGATTGACTGATTTCTTCATAAAAAGTTTACTACTACAGGAACGTATCTACATATTCCAGGAAAATTCAGGAAAATATTCCAGGAAAATGCAGGAAAATGCTCTTACTCTTTACCTGAAGAGTAAGATATGAATTACAAAAGTTTGCCCCATGTTGATACACCACAGAGATAAAAACCAACAATATACTGGGATTCTAGGTCAATTACTCTGCTTACATAGCCTGAACTCCCACATTCAGATCTCAAACGTCTATATAATTTGTTTCCCTCTGCATTTGAATGTGTAAAGGTCTTTTTCATGTTACTGTTTGGGGACTGGCTACCGTCAGATGCCAGTCTGTGGGCGAGGCAGGATTTGCTGTTTCAAACTGCATTTTGTTTGCTTTGAACTTGAAACCATAAAGATGTAATAACTTGGCAAAGCTTGCTCAAAATGTTTATAGATGTCAGAGGCTCTTTTTACAAATCTAACCTTTGCAGTTTCCAAAGGTGTAAGTTATACATTTATAGTATGCAGTCTGAAAATGCCTTCACTGAAAATGGTGCTGATGGTCTTAAGGAAGAGTTCAGAGACTTAGTCTGACAAACTGCCCAGTCTGTACACCAGCTTGTAAGGAGGAGATGCACAGCTACTCTCTGCAGCACAGTGATCCTACATTTTGAGCTGAGCAGTCAAGAATAAAAAGAGTAGGAGATGATTTGGCTGCTTAAATGAAGTAAATTTGGCTTGCATGTACTGTGTGGATAGTAATTTTAATAGCAGGTTGAGAAAGGCATCAATCTACTGCATAATTTTGCTGCATTTCATGCCACCTACTCTTTAACTGTGTAAGAAGACTGTCCTTAATGGTATTTGAAGAAGCAGAGAATTGTCCCTGAATACTTTGAATACACTCATATGAAATTTTCTTAAACAAAATCAGATTTCATGTCCTGGGAAGGCCTTTATCTTGTTTTATCTCAAGGAACAAAACACACCAAATACAAGGGGACTAACCACTATTTTCTCTTGGGAGTTTGACCTAGATCACCTCATCAGAGAGCAAGGATGGGGGAAAAAGACAACCCATATTCCAATTTCACTACTTCATCTGAGTTTATACACTAAAGGTAGAGATAAAACTATAGTAAATGAAATACAAACACCACCTAAGTCTGCTCAAGTTAAAATGTTTTCTTTTCTTACCTCCTCACTCAGTAGCTGTTATTGTGTGTTAGCCTCACATTTGTTACTGGTCAGGCTCTGCCACTGACAAAAGATTACAAATTCACTAAAATCTTTCACTACTTACTCATCTTAACTAAGCCAACAGCAGAAAAATACTTTTTTGATTATTATCAAGGTGTCTTTTGTTTTGCTTTGTGTTTGAATAGCCAGCCTACCTATAATTTTACTTGGAAAAAACCCATTAGTTAAAAACTTAGATGTCAATTATTTCAGAAATGCATTTCTCCGTCATTTCTCAACACCCAGCTGGTTAAGACTTAATGAAAGAACTGCTTCTTTCAGAGACTTTAACTTTATTAGTAAAGAACCTTTAAGTAGACTTGAATAGTCTAGCATTTAGATAGAAAAAGTGTTAAAATGTTAAAACTGAATATACTTATCTACTTATATTAAAAAAAAATTGGGAGTTTTTAAAAAAGGATAATATTGGGGAAATAACTCCCAGCTCTGCAGAAAGACACAGTTCCAATTACAAATAATTCTCTAACTTTCTGATAACGAAAAGGAATCTATCACAGACTGCAATATAAAAATCAAAAGCAATTCAATTCATAGGATTAAAAAACTATGATATTGATAAATTGACACATAAATGGTTGCCAACTCTTTTAAAGGTGCAAGTATTTACTTTGACTTGAGTCCAATTTTACTACAGGAAAATTTATTTTAAATTTGAAATGCACATTTTCTTGTGGATTCTTGTGGATTCCACACTTGGAAATAATTTCAGTAATACAACTACAGTATTTTGTTATTAATCTTTAAATTAAATCACTATACAAAATTTCTCAGAAAGGAAAGTATTGGACGGTTGGTGGAAGCACAGTCTAACAGTGTTTTCATGTTTTCTAACTTACAAAAAGATGGCAAAAATGGGAGAAAATAGAGGATTAACACACATCAGAATCTATATTCCCATTACTTCTCAAGTGCCTTTTCCTGCTATGAAGACTCACTTAATGTTATGATACACACCTTAAGAAGGAAAGATCACCACATACAAAAAAAAAAACCCACTGAAGCAAGAAATTGCTCTTTTTGCACAAGTATCAGTTCTGTAGAGGACTGTGCAGAACATATCAATAATCTCTTTCTTATGTGAATTTAATTCTCATGCAAGTGTTGATCTCCTATCTACTTTAAGGTTTAATACTAAATGTTACATTAAAATGTCTAATATTAACTGCTGCGAGCAGTTAAACTGAGCAAAGCTTCCAATCAGAATTTGATTTTAGGTCTGTCCCGGCTAAGAAAATAAATAAATCTCATAATGCGGCAGATCCTCTCAGGCAAGCTGAGGAATGGGACTAGGATCTTCCAGAGGGAATTACAGCCACTCTTAGCTGCACTGACACTTAGACCAACGGGATGGCTTACCCCGGGACCTCCATCCCATGTTCACGAGTCCAGTCTTGATTTCTTTCTGAAACAGGCACAGAAGCTAATGGCAATGTGCCCTTCCTCAATCTCTTCTGGGCTTCTTGGGACAGCTCTCTTGTATAAAACCCAGACTGATGCTGTGTTGGGGAGGGTGTTAAAGTATTTCACATCTATAGATCCATGTACTCACATGGCTTTATCAAACATCACAGAATCATAGAACAGTTAGAATTGGATGGGACTTCAGGTGGTCACATAGTCTAACCCCCTGCTCAAAGCAGGATGAATACAAAATTCAGACTTTTTCCTTCTATGATCCATTAACAAGTGATTCCAGCTCCTCTTTCACACCTCTTTTCTCTTCCCCTCCCTCTGTGCAAGCCCTTCTTTGTTCAATATAGAACCTGGGAAGAGAAAATATGCACTGCAAAAGTACTGGAAATACTTTGAGTATACCAATAAAATAGCATGAAAAGGCGGAAAAGTGACATAATTTTTTACGATTTATAAGCTAATGGCAAGATTGCTCTCTAGGGACTGCTAAGAAAATAATGTCATCATGGGTACAAGGAAAGCTACTGCCATAGATCAAAAATTGGCTTAGAAAATTAAGAACCAGCAAAGTACTGTGTCAAGCCTAATGATTTCACCTGAAACAGGGTAGTGAGGAATTACAGAGGTATTCCAGCACAAGCAAGAAGGATTGGAAAGACAGAGAACAACTCTCCGGGTAATGGAAATAACAAGAGAGGCCTTAGGTAAGAGATGGTGATCTGAAACTTCTGCTTTCTTTTTCCTTATTAAAAGTGGAGGAGGAGAAAGTCAATGAAATCAGCAACACAAAATTTCATAAAGAAACTGTAGGAAGCATAAAGAGAATATAGAAACGGCTTGCTGCCCTAGGGACGGCTGTTGAAATCAAGTATTTAGCACAATTTAAAGAAATATTGTACCTTTGTATAGATGATAGCCCTATTCAGAGTTGCAGGTTATCTTAAAACTCAGGCTGCATTAAAAATATTTCTATTCATGGTGTTACTCCCAATCTACATACACAAACAAAAAACCCAACATCACAAATCCCCCTAAAATACCCAAACCACACAAACGGCTAGTAAGGGGACAGACTTCACCTTCTCCTGAAGTATGAGATAGTGATCAGAGTCACTCACCAATCAGAGTCAGATTGGTCATCTGTCTGCATGGCATTACTTATAGACTCCTGTAGTCACAACAACATAGAAGCTTGTGGAAAGGCTAAATATCTGCCCCATGTCATGCCTGGGGACGATGTGACACTGAATGAGCTACTGCTCTGAAATTTATTCCTTGCAGGCAGGCATCAGTGTTACCTAAGTCACACCATAATGAGATTCTACCCAGAAATAAAGGACAAAATGACATGGTGTCTCAACTGCATTCTCAAATTAAATAATTAAACTTGAAAAATTGAAAACTAGTATTTATGAATATAATTATTAAAAAATATTAATTATAAAACTTGCTTGAAGTTTTTAAACCCCCAAATACATGCAAAAATGTTTTATCTGGCAAGATTATGGTCATCTTAATAGGTACGCTGGCACTTAAATTCACAAACTCATAAAACATGAACAAAAATACTCTGCTGCAAGGTTTTTGGATGGGTTTTTATGTGTGTGTTCCTTATCCTATGGCTGGTGCTTTTAGGTGCTGCTTTGTTATAAATAGGAACTCTCCTATTCATCATTTTCTATCTTTCTAATTTAAGAATTTATTATGTAGCCAGGGAACAAAAATCAATAACACCTGACCTGAATGAACCAGATATTATGCACAGCGACTTGCTGAAGTGAGCATTTTTCCATAACTTGAAGATTTAACTTTGAAAAGAAGTTTTAAAATGTTCATCCAAACCACTTGTGATTATTTATGAATAATGGATGCATCTGAACAAAACAGGTCTCGTTTCAAAGCAATTTTCCATAGAAAAAGATCATAACATTAGTTAGATAAGACACCTATACTACAGGAACCTGTCCAGTTCTCCTTTCAGCTGTAAAAAATATCTGTACCAAACTCAGCTGAGTCACTGAGCTGGATGACGCAGTCTTGTGATACCGCCGTCTGTGTCGCACTTACTCTATTACACAACAACCATCAATTCAGCACCTTTCAGGAACACCGAATGAACTCAAAAAAGAAGGAACATTGTCTTCTCCAGGACCTCCTCCTCAAGTTCTTTGCTCTACAGAAATTCTCTCAAAGTTTTACATTTATGAACAGCATTTCATTCTTGCCAAGATCTCTGTCCTACATTCACCATTGCTTCAGCTTCTGGCCATCAAACATATGCTAAACAGGAGAGATTCACCACACAGCAAACAATTCTACAGAATGCAAAAACTTTGACATTGTCCCTTGCATTGCTATCTTATATTTCAATAGTCCCAAAACCAAAGAGCTTGCTAAAAAATTTTGTGCTTCATAAGCACTGGCAGAATAGAAAGCCAGATAAGTCCTCCATTTATCAGCTAACTCTAACAAAGAAATTATCAAATAAACCTGTAAATGTTGATAGATTTTAGGAATAGATTTCTCTGAGGTGCTGTGAAATGCTGACAGAACCATAAATGTTCACAAGCAAAACATAATCTATTTGAAGACTATAAAGATGTAATGTGACTGCTTTCCACAGAACTGTGGATCTGACAAAAATCAGCCTGCTAAATAAATACTTACCATAGTCATTATCATAAAAAATAATGAATTTCTGCCAGGCATATTCTGTGACCACCCTCAAGATGACATCATTTAAGTAGACAGGGGGACGGACGGAGAGTGTGTAGTCATCATTGCGGTTGCTCCTGGTGAGCCCACAGCCGCTCCTTGGCGTTCCTGCTGTTGAGCGCTGGATGAAGAGGTGAGGGATGTGCATGGCATCTGCCAGAGACTGAAGGGATCCTGCTGATGTGCAGCCAATGGAGCTGACAAGGGCCAGGATGCCTTGGTTCATCAGGTCACAGGCTGTAAGAAAACAGCGATATTCAAGATGAGAGTGGTTCAGTGCATAGGGCCTATTTTGTTGTTGAGACACAGACACTGGGAATCGAAACACAACAGGTTCAATCAAAAGAAATACGGATAAAATTTTGCACGTCGAGTAATTCAGACCTAAACTTCATGAAAATCACAAGGCTTCTCTATTCACTTTGACCTGTCTTGTGGTGACAGCAGGAAGACTGCCCCATCCACCTTGCTCAAAAATTAATTATCCCTTGAAAATGAGACACACCCCTGGGCCTTCTGAAGAACACTGATTCCAGCTACCAAATTAACAAGACCACCCAAGGAGATAAACACTCTCCAAAGCTCCATTAATATGATCTCTGCATTATATAAAGAAAACCTGAAGAAACAAAAGCTCAGGCTTGCCTTTAACTTTTGAAGACAACTGAATAGAATTATGTACATTAACTTGTCAAAGCAAAAACTAAGCTGCTTTGGGGTTTTAAGAAATATATGCAATAATTTTATGTAACTTATTATTTTTCTTTAAAAAAAAAAAAAAACAACCAGAGAAACTAGTCTTATAAATAGCAAAACTTTTTCAAAATTCAGTGAACAATTTGCCCTCCTTACTTCCATTAGAAAGCCATGGAGCTGTTTATGTAAAAAATAACACCTTGTAACTAACAGTCCTGTTAATGAGGGCTGAGTTACAGTACCAATGACATCCACATTAATATCAAAGGTGTTTATCATGATTAATGTTAAC
This sequence comes from Gallinago jamesoni, assembly GCA_025769975.1. Taxonomy (NCBI): domain Eukaryota; kingdom Metazoa; phylum Chordata; class Aves; order Charadriiformes; family Scolopacidae; genus Gallinago; species Gallinago jamesoni. The sequence goes on from JAOQGH010000032.1 coordinate 29,582,442, forward strand.
GAAATCAATATATATAAAAAGAATTAATAATCATTAGGTCTTTAATTTTGAAGGATTAACCCATGAAAAAGAGCAGAGTCAAATGTTTACATTGGGCTTCTAACAGACTTGAGAGCTTGAACGAAGAAACAACATGGGCTTGTAGCGTAATTCGCTGGAGCACACCCAAGGCTAAATTTCGAAATACTCAATTTGCCACTGACAAAGCTACACCTGCAGTTAACCTGCATTTACACATGTAAATTAGATAATGGGATGGTAAGGAGTAATATGTATTTACATATGCATATCTAATACTAAACTGTGCAATTACTTATTTTGCAGGAATATTCTGCACACACGACAGGTGCAGCCAAAAACAAGAAACCCACATGTGAGAATATATTTCCCTAAAAATATGAAAACATATTTTAGCGCCAGACCTGTTGTCTCTTATCATATGGCTCTTACTCACAGTGAGTAATGTTTTACTCCACAAACACTTATTGATGTCAATGGGAATATTTACAGTGTGAGAAACAGAGTTCCGCATTCAGGCCCACAAGGAGCTTGACTTTGTAGCCAAAGGACAGCACTGAAGGTCATGAATGCAGAGAACCACCTTCTCCTACAGCCAGTGCATTATTCTCCTTAAGATACAGAAATCAAGAACATGGCACAGTGGATTCCCAGGGTGCATTGATGCTGCTGAGGCTCTGTCCAATGTGAACACTTCCGAATTCTTTCATACAGAAAAATATGGGAAGGGCCAGTACTCTCACAGAGAGGTTTAAAGTGTTTTGGTTTAGGATAAAGTGTTCCCCCTCTTATGTGCTCTGAATACTTCTCAGGCTTGTGGGTCAGCTTCTGGGCTTTGAGTTAAAGGTAATACATTTTCAATAATCATAAGTATCTTTTTTTCAGAAAAATGCCATATATCTTTGGTAATTAGACAAAAAATTGTCGATAACTCACAAGTTTCTAAAAATAAGAACATTTCAAAATAGTTTTATTAGCTATTCATCTTTTAAGCTGCTTGCTTACTTTCTTCATCATCACTTTCAGCAAAGATAAAAGGGTTGTCAATTTTTTAGGAAGATACTGAGTCTCTTTCCAGATATGCTTCTCCTGCAATATCTAGGTTGCATATCCCACTGAGAATGCTATTACTTTAGAAACAAACTATTTTTATTGATATATTTATTTACCTATCAATAAATACCTACAGCTATCTATATGTCACTAAATATCCTCAGAGCTAGATATCAATAGACAAAAAAAATCGATGTTAGATTTTGCAAAAGCCTGCTTTTAATTCAATGAAAATTTGAGTCTACATGGTCCTGATGCCACCCGTTCAAATAAAACCTGTGGTGTGACCCTGCAGACTCTCAAACATAACTTTTAAAAATATACCAGACTCAGACTGCATTACAAAAATTGCTTGAAAATGTCTAAATTCCCAGGAACACTTTCAGACTGAGAAAAACCAGTGTGCTCCCTGTAATGCTATGAAGTGGGAAACAAGCTTTTTGTGAAAATTGTTATTGAAACATGAAGAGGAAGAAAACAACATGGAACATTTAGCTCCACAGGGCCGAATGCTAATACTGGCAAGCAAACTGAATAAAGGATTAAAACCATCTCTCTTGACACTGCACCACATTTCTTACAATAGCCTCAGGACTAAAGCTGCCCTTGTGGCTCTTTCTTCCATGATACATTTATGAGAATCATGTGTGTTGGATTGGGGCAATATGCACTTAATTATGCTCGCAAATGGACCTTATTCCTGTATACTTAGAGACTATTTAATACACAGAGAATTAGCTGCTGGAGAAAGGGCTGTTATCTCAGAGGCAGCTTTTCTAGAAAATGAGTGCGTGAGTTGCAGTTTGCCTCTGAGTCAGTCTAACTGGATTATTCTTTGACTAGAAGTATACTTTGTACCACATGTACAAAGTAAAGCCTATATAATACATCAAACTGCCATGTATGATATTGACATACTCCTTTGCCAAGCAGAACTTCTGTTGGCTCCAGTGGAAGAGTTGATTCGTAAAAAGCATAAAACTGAGGTCTACATGTTTTCTTATTCCCTTTTCTCCCCTCACAAACAGAAGCTCTATTAAATTCTTTTCCTAGTGATCTAAATCTTTCAACTGTATCTTATGAATTGACTAAAAGCTCCAGTGCAAACATATTTGAAATCCTGGTTGCATTCCTTCTAAAGTCTGAAATATCCAAATTCCATTTTGTCCCACGTGTGTTAAAAAAAAAAATCCATACACTCACATATATATTTATAAAAGGACTTAAATGCTACCTTGCCATTCAAAACCCTGTTGCAATTTAATTTACTATGACCACCTTAGAGATTGTATTTCCAAGCTGGTATTTAGTCTACTGCCAATATGATCAAGGAATATTAGTTTACCGCTAACTAGTAAAGGTAAAATATTGCCGTGTCTTTTAAGACTTCAGGACAGTAGAAATGTCACATTCAAATGGACCTATACACAGCTCCATTGAAAGTTTAAGAAAGAAGGAACAAAAAATGACTAATACTGTTTATAAAGCTCTGCTGTTTCATAGCATGTTATAACATAAGTTGTCCAGACATTAATTCGCCCTCATAACTGCCAGATAGTGGATGTTATTAAAAACTGGATCTTCTCCAGCTAGAGGAAAAAAAAGTGATCACAGAATTTTACACATTGAGTGGAGAAAATATCAGGAAAGTCTATAAAATAAGATAATTCAAAATGTTTCTCCACTGTAGATATACAGAGACATAGCACACACTAGCATGAACCAAGAATTACACTTAACTCTTAAGCTTATTTTGTCTTTCTCAAAATGCAAAGTTCCTGAACTTCCAACACTGGCGGGCCGATCATCAGTACAAAAAAGTGATCTTTTAGAGTAAAACCTCTTCTAAGTGAGTTTGACATGACATCTAAAGAAAATTTAAAAAATCCCATATTTTGTGTTCGCTGTCCTATTTTTTAAAATAAAGAGCATTGCCAATGCAATTTGAAATAAGTAATTTACATCGAGGCTATCAGCTTGTACAAGCACTTCCTCCAAAGCAGAATTTAAATGGCTATGGTTACAAATGTGTCTTATAAAATACATTCTCTACGAAATGGAAACAATGGTAGGTCCTTAAATAACTAGTAGTTGCTGAAACTTAAAAAGAAATAATTCTATAATTAAGAGCAAATTTAAAAACAGATGCAGGAATAATAAGTACCAATAAAAAAAAGAAGAGACTACTGAGATTTAACTATTGTTACAAATGTGAGCATTTTCTTATTTACTCCTCCCTTATTCTTCCTGATAATAAATCATAACAAATCATGCTCATACACCACAGGCTGACAAGACAAAGTTAACAAAACCCAACAGTATAAGATCTCTGGAGACTTCAATAACAGCTAAATTTTACTTCCATTTAAAATGCAGGTTAAATGAAGTCACATTGACTGAACATTTTTCCAAAACACTAAATATTGTGCATAAAGACTGGGTAGTATCCCTTGAAATAAACAGAGCTGTATTCTAGGGTCTTTTTCATATTCTATAATTTAGAAACTACCAGGCTCCTTCCAGAACAGCAGTGTTTCTACTGAGTATATGTTGAGTGAACAGAAATTAGATCTCCTGTGCACAGAGTCCTAGTCCCAATGCCATTGACTTGGACACCCCAATGTCATTCTTCTGATTGTCCTTTTCAAAAGTGGCATCATTTCAGTCTCATTGCTCCTTGGTCTTTTTCACATATTACCCACACACAATAGGGCCTCAAAGGTATTTAGCTGAATGTGAAGCTGGGGAAAAAACCCCTTTCTTCACTGATATCTCTGTTTTGGGATAGAGAGTGAGGGGTTATAAACTGTATTTTCCTGTGTATCAGCTCTGTGGTTTGGAAGTGCTCCAAAGACTCTGAAACTAATAGGGCTCCATGGAATTGGGTCAAGTAAGCTTCTCCTTGATTTTTCTATAGAAGGCAAGTACAGCTTTTCCACAGAAACAGTTTTTATCTTTTGGGGGGTCTGTACAGTTCACCACCAGATGGATCATAGGCTATCTGGATGGATACTCAGGTTCCTTCCCCATTTCAACAGAATAGCCAGGAAACTACAATCCAGTCATAGGTCTGGGAGAAAAATCTAGTCCATAAGAACCTCAGATTTTTCCCATACGTTAGCCACAAAAAGAGAATTTACAGATTTATTAACGCATTTGGGAATTTAATCATCCCTTCCATCCCAGTTTTACTAATCCACTATCCAAATCAGGATAAGCAGCTGATTCAAGGAGCAAAATGCAACATGAGGTGACTTGAGCACCTAATAAATGGATATTAGACCATCAGAAATTCTATGTAGCTTTGAAAATATAAGCTATTACTTCTTGATTTATCCCCCAAATCCTTTCTTAGTTTCAGGGTGCTGATGAAGACTCAGGGACCATAGCATGCAAATTCTCTGTTGCAAAGGGTAAGCCTTAAGGTTAAAGTTTGGATTTCTTCCACTGGGATTTTCTGTTCCCTCCATATCAAGTAGCCATGCAAACCACAACATAATTTTGGGGGGGTTTTATCTGTCACCTTTAAACAACAGTCCCAAAAGTTTCATTAATTCATTGCAGAAAAATAATGTATTCAAAGTGAAAAAAGCCATGAAAATTTACAAGAACGTTAAACAGATAATCTACAGGTCTTTTTGTGTGGTGTTCATAATCTCAGATACAAGAAGTAAGGATAAAATGTGATGATGAGACCCATTATCAAGTGAGTCTGGCCTCAAATTTTCAATAAAACTTTTTAGTCACTTTTAGATAGCAATTCTGCTCTTGCAAATTATTTTTCCTTCATAACACAATGGTTCATCCCAGACTTAGAACTGAATTATTTCAAGATGAGTGGCAGCATATTTTTAATATATCCTGAAAACTATTAGGAGGAAATAACTGTAAGATGGGGGGGGGGGGGGGCAGAATTTTTTTAATGGATTTTAAATAATATTCTCCTCTGCAGTGCAGATAACAGAGTCTATCCTGTTCCTTTTCTTGATAAGGTTATAGAAAGCCACTTCATTTAGATCTTCTCTGTAAACATTAGCCAATCTCCCCCTCCCCTCCGCTACATTATATACAACTCAAACTGCTAACAATATTTTAAATTCACTTGTAATTAACCTTTAAGGGATTTTAGTCTGTCCTGACTGTAAAACAAACTTGTGTTTGAGTCTTAAAAGCTGTGCTTCCTAAGCCTTGGGATTTCTTTGTTTGGGAAAAATAATCCAAACTTCTGATATCTAAGAGTAAAAAATATTACCAGAGAGCACATTTGCATCTCTGTTGTACAAAACACCACAACCACTTTTGGATATTTTTATTGAAAAACATTTGGTGAGAGTCTTTTTTGGGTCAGATTTCTTACCTTAAAAAAAGCTTTGCTGATTATGGTAATCTTAAATCCATCACATTAAAATTTAATAATTCTTCTGAGCCTTGAAAAAATAAACTAGGAGGCAAGATTTATAGACAAATGGTATTTTGACACCATCTCTTGCAGGATGCAATGGGAGAGCTTGAAAGAAGCACAGCTTACAAAGGCTACCAAATGCAAGGCTCCACAAATTTTCTTTTTGGACAAAATTCCAGATTTTTTTTTTTTTCCTGCAAGCCAACCTGCAGCATTTCTGTTCGATTCTAGAAAGGCACACAGGGGACATGTGTCTTCCCAGGTTATCACACCATGCAGAGAAACAGCACTACAGCTTCTTACATTTTTCAAACGTGGCCTCACCTGACACACAACAATTGCACCCAGGCCTTTTCTCAGAGGAGTGATGTCTCCTAGCCCTTCAAGAAGCTTGAACCGCTTTCAAAAACATTAAAAAACCTCCAACCTCCAACAGACACGAGTCTTCAGCTGAAGAATGGCTTTAGCTGCCATCTCGTGTACCATGAGAACACGAGTATACTCCTGGAAAAACGTGCCACAGCTTTTTAGGGTGCCTGTGGTTAAGAGGTAAAAAGAGGTTGTAGTGCTGACAGGCCTGGAAAGGTGACACTGTGCCAACCAGTACTGTTGTAGAAAGGTTGGATCTGAGCGTTAATGGCTGAAGAAGGGCAGGGAAAGAAGGAGGTTAAACCAATTACAGCCAGACAGTGATGTTCATTGGAGAAAGAGCTAGAGACACATCTCAAAATTAACCTTTAGGATCCTGGCATCCCAACAAGGATATCTATCTGCAAAGTTAATTTAGCCCATTGGAAAATAAGGCATGCAGGGAAATATGGGCCTAGATTTCAAGAATGACTCCAAAATGCTCCCTTTTTTGTGCTAATCCCTCACTGACACAGGACAAATCTCACCTACTGCTGGTATCCTTGCTCAAAGTGTTGCAAGAGCAATTTTCTCTCATCCATTCAGCAAAAGGAAAACTTTTCATTTTGTGTATAACCACTGGTAGATTACACTTGATTACTTATTTAATGATGATTCAGTCTACCATGCCACTTCCTCCATCCCTTACTTTGTTCATTTTCACCCTTGCACTGTTGCTGAATCTTTCAATTTCCCTAACCTGCACTGTTTGAGAAGTTATTAAGCAGCACACAGTGTCTGACACCCTTTTTAATACCTAGCTTGCCTGCTGCAGAGCAGACAGTTGCTGCATAGCAGCAATTACATGGAAACAAAAAGTCCAAGTCCTAAAGCAGCTTAATATAAAATTAAAGACACTTTAATCAAAAAGTAACATCCCAATAAAATCACAGTTTACTCTAGTTCTGTTTTCTTTGAAAATCTGTATAGAAGTGTTGAGGAAAAAACATCAACAACAAAACCTTGAACATCAACAATTCTCATTTTATGGACTTGCTCAAAACAAGCCAGGGCAACATTCTCATTAAGAGAATAAAACACTGAACTTGATGCCATTTGACAAAAATTACACTTTCCTTGCTACCTATCAGCCAGATTGTCAGGCAATTTTCCGTTCCAGCCTTTCTGTCTCTAATCTAACTTTGCCTTCCTATCTGCTCTTTCTTCCCCTGAGCACTGCAGAGCATCGGCTTTCTTCCTCCCATTCTCACCTTAGGTTGCACTCCAGCCAGGCAAAGCAACTTGCTCTCCCTCTTCATGTTTAACTCCTCCAACTCTTTTTAAAAAAAAAATTTTCCAACCAATTTCACCAATATTTCCTCCACTATCAAGAAACAACAAGACCTAGAAAACTTGGCACTGGACTGAGAATCTAAAGGCTCATATGCCGGTCCCACCTCTGCCATTACTTTGTTACATGACTAATTTTGGAGGAGTAATCTGATTTCTCTTATGCTTTGGCAATTATGGTACTTTCATACCTTTGTAAATCACTTTTCCATGATCTAAACATGGAGGATTACATTTGTGTTCTGCTCCAATCATTTTTTCCAAGGTTGGAATGCCCATTTCTTAGCATAATTCACATTGCCAGAAGTTCTTTTACATCTCTTTTCTGACTGTTCATGTTTCATACCTCCCCTTTCTTGCCCAAACTATTGGTATGGAGACAACAGGCTCTGATGAAGAGATGCAGTGCAAAGCACAATACCACAACCTAGTCCGGGGCAGACAAAAGAACACACAGCTGGTAGCATTTGTTTAATTGGAAGCCCTACAATGGAAAGAGCTTCCTGTGCTGGCCTAGATGAGCTTGGCATTCTCCCAAGCATAGATATTACTAAACAATACTGCTCAAAATAAGACCAGCCCCCAAAGGAAAAGAAATCTGTGACCAGCAATCTGAGAGCTTTCTTTCCTACAGTGCTACCAGAAAACATTCTGGGTACGTTCTGCTGAGGAGACAGTAGAGCAACTTACTTTTTTTTTTTTTTTTTATGTGGCATTGTAGAGAGAGAAAAGTGTTTTCATAAGCCAAAAGGGCACATATTTAACTTTTTTTTTTTAAGAAAAAAAAAGAGACAATTCTACTAGACAAGTGAATTGAACAGAGCAATTTGAAGAACAAATAATAGTAAGGCCAGATCTTGCATTCGCCATGGAAGAGGGAAACAGACTCTACATCAAGATAAAAGAGCTTTGTACAAGAATAAAAAGAAAGCAGGGAAGACAGTACGTCAGTTGCAAAAAATACATGGGTATGAAAAAAACTGAGAAGTCTGTATGAGCTCTGAACAGCTCCATTAGCAACTTAGCCATTCAAGAAAACCTTAGACGAGTCAAAACAACTATCACCATTATTATTTGCTAAGAATAGACATTGTGCTCATTTCGCTGACTGACACACAGAATAACAATCACAATATGAATAAAAATATCAACTACCTTTTATAGAACACTTTTTTTTATTTGTAGCACTGAAAATGCTTTGCAAAGAAGTTCGGCATCTTCATCTCTATTTCACAGAAGAAAAAAAACCCAGATGTGCCAAGGGGAATTACTTGCCCAAGGTCAGAAGGCAAAGCAAGGCAATTGTTTTCCATGCCAAGTTAAAACATGCACAAAGACTGAAAACAAAGTCTTCTGTTGCAGCTTTTCATTATTTGTTTCGTGCATTAGCATGCCATTGAAAGCATTATATGTTCTGAGCCCAATGCAACTAAGCTTTATGAAAATGAAAGATTTGAAAGGCGAGGCAATGTGGCCTACAACACCAGAATTAAGCGACAAAGCGTTCCAGATGTATAGCGAAGCCAGAGCAAGAGCACTGTTGATTATGAGAGATGGGGGGAGCGTGTGCCACAACACAGAGGCACAGGCATATACATAATGGGGAGTGAAAGACATAAATAAGAGCAAAGATATAGGTGGGAGACAAAGTCTTGGTGGAGAATGCAGAATACCAGCAGACATGGAGAATGTATTATACAGAGAAGTATTTAATAAAGGAGTAATCATTTCACAAGGAAAATTACAGATATATTGTTCAACTGAAAGGAAATTGTAAGGTATTCAGGTAAGAGGCGGGGGGAAACAATGCCTGGAAAATTCAACTCCTGGGAAATACACGCTCATGATCAGGTATTTTGGAGAAAACCATATACTTGTATCAGACTGGGTAACTGGTTACCAGTGACAGAGGAATCCAGCATCTCAGCTTGTATTACAAACATCCTCAACATGGCTTTGTATCTGATGTGCAGTGTGATCAGTCCTAACAACCTCATACGTGCATATTTACAGCCACGTTAAGATGGTGAAACACAGAAGAACACATTTAAAAAGGGTAGAGGGTGCAACACTTGCATAATGAATATATGAATACAGCAACCTTAAAACAGTACTAGTGGAAGACATGGGCACAGCAAAAAAGAGAACCCATAGGTTTTCACAAGGAACAATAAAGGAATATGAAGAGTAAAGGGATGTAATCACAGCTTTGAGGTCACGGAGAAGGATGTTTAATGTTAGGCGGTAAGTGATGAGGCAGTGAGATTTGCAGCTGGGAAGTAATAAATCCATTTAGACATCGAGGAGGAGGATGCAGGCTGCTGCAATGTCGGAGTAATGGAAGAGAGCAGAAGATACAACAAAGAGGTCAGCGACAGTGATACTGTAACAGCTGAAGTGGTAACTAGCCAATGCATTGACAAATGTGTCAGTTAAAAGGGCAGTGAGGAAAAATCAGCTTGGTGCGTGTTACAGGCGAAGCAGCAGCAGGGTTTGGCAGCAGCCTCAGCATGTGAAGAGAAGGAGAGAGAAGACAAAATGTGCCCAAGTCTGGGAGTCTATTTTTGCTCTCTTACTCCAGGAATAATAACGGCGCAGTGTTCCTCTGGTGCCAGTTGCAACCTTTTACTGAGATTGCTTTGACTTTAATGGTTGCAAGAGATGCCAGGAAAAGAATGTAATGCAGCATTTCTTTTTCCTTGACTTTTTCCAATGTCACAGAAAAAGAAATTTGCATAACTCCAAAATGGAAAAGACACATTTTCAACAAGGAGCATTTGGGTAACACTAAACACTTAACCTTAATTAGAGGCAGCAACACATGCACAACATGGTAATACAAGACTGCCAGGAAATTCCCATCTCTGACAATGAAGAGACGTGTTCAACAAAAGACATACCCAACCAACTATCAGAAATCAATTTACACAAATCCTATTTGAAATCAAGGCTTTCCTTTGCCTGTAAGTAGCCTTTCAGAACTGTATCTCTACCTAACAAACACAAGACCACATGGGGAGGAAAAAATAAGAGGTCTCAGCTTCCAAAACTGGAGCAGAAGTACTTTTCCGCAGCCTACGTAGTGCAAGGGAGCAGCACCACATGCAGGAATACCACGTGGAGCCAAGCAGTTGACTCACCTGCTTTTCCTTCAAATGAAAACTGCAATTTTCTTCCTAGCTCCCTTAAAAACTTTTAATTGCTGTTGGATCTAAGTGCCAATGCTCACTGTGTTACTTCAGATACCAGTAACTTTATTCCTTCATTTTGGCTTTCAGTCCTGTGGGTACAGCATTTCATGTAGTGACTGACATGATTTTGTCCCCTTTCTCCAGGTCTTCCATGAAAAAACTGCCACAATAACTTCATACAAGACTATTGATGCCATTACAGCACCCCGCCAAGAAAGCATTTACTCATTTTGTATTAGTATCACCACGCGAGTTTCAAGTGAGTTGATCTGTCACCACCAGAAGTGAAGAAGAGAGGAGCTAGGCATACTGGGTATGTCAAGAGCTCCTGGTTGTGGATTGCAATTAGTATCATTCCATTCAGCTTGCTTTTTCTACACAATATCACAGGGGAGGACAAAACGCAGGGATGTTTGCTTCAGATGTTAAAGCCTCTGGGGCATCACACTTGTGTGTTCAGCTTCTGTACTGAGTTCAGAAAAAAGGACCCACTACCATTTAGCTTTCAGGGTTGCCCTGGAACTGGCATAAAACCAGAGTACTACATACCACCATCTGATCTGCAGTACTACAGATACCATGCAGCAGGAGAGCAAAGAGGCAAAAAAAGAGCAAAGAGATGACCTAAACAATATACTTTTCATTCAGGCATATCGACTTCAAAAGAAAGAAAGTATATTTATTCCCATTTTACCACACTATATACCAGATTAAGCACATCTGAGAGGCTGGAGTTACAAAACACAAGTCTGTTTCTGCCCAGTACTTAGGTAAACGGCTGGCCCATATACATGTATGTATATCTGTGTCACTCTAGATGCCTAAGTCTGCTGTTTGAATCCTGCGTGCACCATAGAAAAAGTGCTGAAGTGTCAAAACCGTTTCTTTAGGACTGAGTAAAGCACGATTTTTCTTAGTAACGTGAGCACTGCCAAGGGCATTGTAGCAATGCCTACATGGTCTTTCTGCCATTGGGCTGATCTGATCAAAGAATAGACACTCCTAACTTTCCCACTGTATCTCATTAGCATGCTGCACGACACATCCTATGGAAAAAAAGAAGGTCATTTTTCAGAAATTTAATTACTGCTGAATAGATGCCAAGAGTAAATAATTTCAAAATGCACCGTAATGCATGAGTTTGCGTAATTCTAATACATTATTCCATTGTCTGCAAGTCCATTCCTACAGAACTTCTATAAAACAGAGGTTTAGCTTCAGCAAATAGCCCTGATCTCCTTTCACTAGTTTTGAAAGGTGTGAAGTTTTCTGACTTTTCCAAGAGTTATGCCTGATCTTTTGCCTATGAATTAGCGAGGAGAGAGCCAAGTACACTTTGATATTTCTCACGTTCTACACAATCAATTATTTCCCTTTGTTAGCAGCGGAATTTCAGACTGCTTTATACTAAGACTGTTAGCCCTCATTTTTCTGTCATCCTCTCCTCCTTGCTGCTTTTAATATCAGCTAATTCTTACACAGGAATGTAGTTGATATACTAAAATTATTTTTTTTTTTTAGGAATTAGAGGCAAGCATTCTGTTATTTGGTATGCCAGCAGCACCCATACACACAAATACGTAAGCGTAAACAGAAAATAGCACACAACTGTCTCCAACTTCTTGTGCACATCAATATTCTGGGACTAGCTACATGGGCCAAACGCAAAACCAAGAGGAAAAAAGACAGGCTTCAACTTTAAGAACATAGATTCCATCATTTAGGGAAGCTGCCTCTATTTCTAAGCCTTTAAGTCATCCTATCATGGAAAAAAAGTCTAAGGTCAGTGCTTTGTAAAGCTTCAATTAACACAGGAACATATTTCGTATTAGTGCAAGAGATGACCCAAAATCCAGTGATTTTGTCCCCATAATAGAAAATGAAAGCCTTTTCTAACCTAAAATTGACATTTGAATTAATGCAGCTTTCATTCCTTGTTATTTTGTATGAAGGCAGATGAGCAATGTCAAATAGCACAGAATAAGATGATTTGCAGAGAAGTTTGAAACACATATAAGGACTGTCAAATTACCACACTTCCCAAAGTAAGAAATAAAAGTGAGACAAAGTAGGGAGGAAAACAAAACAAAACAAAAGAGAATCCTCTTATTCTCAGTATCACTGCCATCTCTAGAGCCAAAACTAGACAGTGTTAAAATCCAGGGATGTTAAATAAAGAATGGCCAAGAGTAAGCTTAGTATCTTCATGCATCTCTAAGATTTGCAAACAGCAGAAAATAGGTTAGTATTTTAAAACAGGAAAAAAAAAACCAGAACCATAAAACCCCAACAAAAAACTACTCAGCCCTCTTCTCAGTCTTTATCAATTTTAAAAAGAATACTGTTCCAGAAATGTAGTATAAAGCCCCGCTTAAAGCAATTTCTCCATTTATTTAACAGCCTCAACAGTTTTTCCAAAAAAAAAATGCTCTTTTCCCCTATCACTTTACAGTTTTTGGACCACTCAGCACTTAAGGCATCCCAAGATTCTGAGGTTTTGGTGGCAATCTAAAATTGTGATTACAACTCCATTAAATGCCTTGGTAACGCCTTCCAGGTCTAGCACCACCAACATGCCTTATTCCAACTCCACCTTCAGGGATCTTGTTTTCCCCAAACTTCCTTTCTCTACAAAGGAGCACAGTTCCCTTGTATTTCCATATACAGGTTTCTTGGGCAGGTCTCCAGGTCTACCACCAAAAGCCAGATTTGAAGATTTCACTGGAAACAATAATGAAATGTACCACAAGAGCTCATACACAATGTGGGGGGAAGTTTCAGAGGGCTGCAGACCTCAAGCCACCTTCATATTTCACCTTTTCTAGGGTCCGATTCAATTGTTTCTCAAAAACAACAGATATGCTGTTCAGGCCACAGCTAGTTCTGAGATACACTGGAGCTCTCAGCATAGGAAAGACATGTTGGAGTGGGTCCAGAGGACAGCCACAAAAATAATCAGAAGGCTGGAGCACCTCTCGTATGAGGACAGGCTGAGAAAGTTGGGGTTGTTCAGCCTGAAGAACAGATGGCTCCAGGGACATCCAACAGCAGCCTTCCAGTACTTAAAGGGGAAAGGTGGGGACAAACTTTTTACAGGGCCTGTTGCAACAGGACAAGGAGCAATAGCCTTACATTAAAAGAGGGTAGATTTAGAGTACATATAAGGAAGAAATGTTTTTCAATGAGGATGGTGAAACAATGGAACAGGTTGCTCAGAGAGGTGGTAGAAATATTCTAGGTCAGGTTGGACATGGCTCTGAGCAACCTGATTTAGTTGAAGATGTCCCTGGTTACTGCAGGGGGGTTGGACTAGATGACCTTCCAACCTAAATTATTTTATGATTCTGTACAATCCCCAATCGACCATATCTTACTGCCTCGTAATCATGTATACTTAGTTGTCACAGTATCGCATATTTCTGTCAGTTAAAGGACAGCTCTCTTCACATGCAAATTTTTTATACTTGGGAGTATAACAGAAATAGAAACTCCTCTGGCTGCAGAATACGTAAACTGCCCACTGCCTTTGGTTATTGTCTTTTTCCTGTTAATAGGAGCTGTCACAGGCTCAGGGATTCACACTAGCACATGCTGCTGCAGAGCTAGGGACTGCTGTTATTTGTAAAGTGTTTTCTTCTTTCACAAAGGAAGATTATAGCATATAATACTGTTTCCGTGGACTGATACCATTGTTTTACTTTTAATAGATACAACTGCAAAGGGAATTGTTAACAGTACTGTTGTTATTAAAAATAGATTAGACAAAACAATACACTTTATAGAGAACGCTGCTCACGTGAAGAATGATAAAATTAGTAGGGCAACTGTTTTAAAATACAGGCTATGGCCACTTTTCTGAAGCTGAAATAAAGAGGATTAGCAATTCTGCAAATCACAAACCTGACCACTTCAAGTGGGGGGACTTTTAAATAGCACGCCCTTATGATGTTAAACAAGACTGGACAAACTAGACAATGAAAACCTTTACATAAAGGCAGACATCTATGAAAGAGAGAGAGGAACTTCTGGCTGGCAAAGATTGCTTTTTGTCCGCCTTTGCCATTACAGAAGGCAATGCTTCTTACCACATTCATTTAAAGCACCAGCCAAGGGGAAATCCACCTTTCTAGAATTTTTACACCCCGTAACTTCTACCTAAAATACCATTTTGTTTCCCCAGCTGTTATGAACAGGAAGGTGTCACTGCCAGATATACTATAAATTATGGCAATTTAAACAAACCGAAGAGCAAGTCTTACAAATTGAACTAAGACAGTATATATCCAAAGCAATCTAAATTACAGGGAAAAAAATTCCAGCCAGTTCAATGTAGGCACACCATAGTATTATGTATACTTTGTATTCCACGCATTTACTCTGTAATGTAATATTAAAAGAAGGACTATTACAGTTCACAACAATTGCATTGTTACGAATATTCGGACAGGAACATACTGGGTGCTGAAGCCCCAGACTGCTCTCTGACCATTTCACTTTGCGTAGGCTGACAAACATGATGGAACGAGGATTGCGATCCAGGGGTTCAGCAGCCTGCTGTTCCCCCATCAGATACTCCGTCCTTACAGTACAGTGATTATGACAGATATAAGTTGAAATCTTTTGTGGCATAAAAGAATTTGTGCCTTCTATATGTGTGGACATATCTGTGTTTACAAATCACTCAGCTACCATGTAAAAGAAGAAAATATCTTCCCCTTAGGAAATCTGTGAATCTAGATTCTCACCTCCCTTGCTATTTCTTACAAAAACTTCAGTGAAACCCGTTTGCTTCGGGTAGCGTAGATATTTCTTGTCTACTGGAATAGAGGTTTGGTTTTTTTTTTCTTTTTTTCTTTTAATCTCTTCTTTTCAGCAGCCAAACCAAGAAGTCTAATTGCAAACAGGCATGAAATCCCACATCATCCAAGCTGTATTCTGTAGGCTGCTGAGAAGGTATATGGAACACATACTCAGCAAGCATCTTAAAGGAAAGGAATTACAATTGTCTTGCTCTTAAGGACAAATCATGGAATTGTCAGAGTTGGAAGGGACCTCTAGAGATCATCTAGTCCAACTCCCCTGCTAAAGCAGGAACGCCTAGAGCACATCACTCAGGACAAATGATACGGCACTCAAGTGAGATAGGGTAAATGTACATCCCTACTATCGTAATGCATTTATTTAATCTTACCCTGCTGTTGTGACCTGTGAGAACAGCAAGGTAACTTATCCCCTTTACTACAGATGGTCACAGAGCATTTGACAAATCAAAAATTTACACTCTATTCTAGCGCCACATTCTTGCAATCTTCTTTTAAAATGTAAATAAGATGTCCTTCAGAAATCCATCCACAAAAAAACTGATATAGGATCTTGAGATCCAGCAACATAAAGAATCTTGTGGAGATTTTGAAGACACGTGAATATTATTTAATTTAATTTAAGGTAGCTGACATTACAAAATCAAAATAAGTATAGAACAGGATTGGACGTTTAACTGATATTTTGCCATTTTTCAGATTGCCAGATAGAGCAATGCTTATGAGCTCTCACTTCTTTGTATTTTTTACATTTAAAAACAACAAACCCAAACACCCCAAAAAACCCAACACAACTAAAAACCTGTCAGGCAAACAGGAAATGCAAACAAGATAGTAAGACGTCTGAACATAAAAAAAGAAACTAAAAATATATAATGTTTCAAATATTATATCTTAAAATATACATCAAATCTCTTGCTCCCATCCCAAATATTATCTTACAGAAATTAGGGACACTTCTCGCCATACTAAAAAAAATAAAAAATATGAAAAGCCTCATTTTAGGCACAGGAATCTACCCTGTACTTCCTCTAGCTCCATTTTGCTTTTATTCTTTCCCAAACTGAAATTTCTTGGCTGTTTATGAGACAGATGTGCTGTTAAGCAGGGACCACAAAAGAGGACATGCAGCTTTATTCATGAGACAGTGATAACAGATATTGAATTCAGGGTTACATGGCAGACAATTTACCTCACCCACATATTTTGAGATTTCAATAATCTCTGTTGCTTTGCATCTGAACAAAACCAATACATCTAAACCCTTTGTTACCAAACCCATTAAAAACACAAAAATGACAATGACCAGTCTTCCAACCTTGTCTGTATTTAGTGAAAGAGTGCACCTGAAAAAGGGAAAAGTCAAAAGGATCAGTAAGAATTTATTTTTATAGACTGAAACTGTTGCACCAGAAAAGACTGAACCAGGGTTGATCCACAAAAAGCTAGAAATAATGTTCATGCCATTCATCTGGGAAACCAAAAGTTCAAGGATGCTGATCCAAAAATGACTGAAAACAGAAATAAGAAGGCAAATATTCTACATCCTCTCACCATGTTAATCTGTCTTGTTACTTTGGCCAAAAAAAAAAAAAAAAAATCCATTGTGGACCTGCATAAGTATTTCTAAGTAAGTTCTGCTGGAGCACTCACAATAGCTCCATTTTTACATATAATAGAAAAAAGTGCCACTGTAATTCCCATTAGCAATAATTAATTTGTTCTGAGTGGAAAAACTGGGTCAAATTGAAAGCTAGTATAAGCAAATGGAACTTCATGCTGTTAGAGAATTGTTAAAAAAAAATCCACCATGCTTTCAGTTGCCCTCTATTTCTTTGGTACCATTTTTCCTAGAGGAAAGCTGCCTTATCTCATAACACTTACTAGAAAGATAAGAGAACTACTAAACCTACCTGATAGTACTTCTCTGTATGAATTGGGATGTAGTGTTCAGGAGTATGAGGTTAAGAAAAGCACTGTGTAACATCAGGATAATCATATTAGATCGCTGGAGGTAACACCATTTCTAATCCTAACAGAGGGTTCATCACTCTTACTTACCACACACAGGCCATTTCAGGCTGCTGAGTCATTGGATAGGATCTAAGCCATCAGATCATCCTTAAAACATCACATTTAATTAAAACTTTCTTGTCCTCTTTACTTGTCATCCTTCTTTCATCAAATGCAAGCCTGGACATTGAACCTCAGAATAGCATCTTTCTTTACTGCTGCCAAAACTAACCCTAATACAAGGGATATTTATATTTCTAAGTGGCTTGGGCGTGTCCCTAGCCTGAATGTACTTATAAAAAAAGCTTACAAATAGAAGCAGCAAATTAATCTTGATTTTTTTACTTCCTTAAACAATTGCAAGGATTGCCATATCTTAGTGGTTGCATCTCTCTCAAGGAGTTGTAAAAAGAATTTTGTTAGAGATGCACTTACCTAAACAACTTCAGCAGGTCAAGAGAAACATAGATCAGAAAAAAAGCGGAGTGGGGAAGAAAATGTTTATTTTTCTCCACTCCCTTTGGTATTTGTAGAGAGGCTTTGGAGGAATCAATATTCTCATATTTATAAGAAAAGCAAGCAGGGGGGCCCAAATTTCATGGCCTTTACAGAAGCAGGCTTCCTGTTAGCTCCACCAAGGAAATGTCAGATCACAATGACAGCCCACATCAGCAGCTACCCAAGAGCCATCACATTGACTAAATAGCCTGGAAATGGGGAACTGTGTGAGTCATCAGCTGGAAAGTGCTAAGAAGCTGTCAAAAAAACCAACCAAACCCAAACCACATACACAAGATACTGTGTTGTTTTTAGCCAGAAGTGAACAAAGAAATAGGCCTTCTAGTTATAAATTACTTTTGATGCCACAGAGGTGTGATGTGCAAAGGTGATCTCACCAGATCCCTGCAGTCCCCTGCAGAGCAAACAGAGACAGTAACTACTCTTGCTAGCTCACTGGCCATGGGGTGATTGGCCATGATGTGCCAACCTCAACTTCAGAAGCAAAATGTCTGTGGGAAACAGTGACTGACGTTTGACCACAAGCACTACGGTAGCATTATCATAGCAAAAGCGAACAGCAGAGATACTGCATCCCTTCAAAAAGAACTCAGAGAGCTGCACTGATTTTTAGTTTACTTAAAAGAAATAGGGAGAAAAAGAAACAGAAACAAAAAAATCCATGTTAAATGCATAATAGTTACGAATGCTCTGTTGGCTCATCTGGGCAAAACTGCAAAAATAGCAACTTGTGAGAATGGCTGTTGGCCTGAGCACAGGCCAATCAATCCATTATAATTTAAGTGCAAGCTGTTCTGACAGAGGCATTAGTTCCCTACTATAATGCATTTGCCAGTTTAAAGGGAGGAAAATAATCATAATAGAAAAAATAAATAAATGTTGGAACTGGAGACCTCGCCAACGTGGTCGCCAATGACTTGCAGATGTCAGAGAGAACCTTGTTCATCAGATGCAATGATTGGTGAAATTGTCCCATATTTACAGCACATGAGAAATGTTCACTTTTCAGAATAAGTGATATCCTAGGAGTAGGGACATCTAGATTACATATTCTCATAACATCTATGATGGAAGAAATTAAATTAAAAAAACCTGTTGCCAAGCCAACGCGTACTAACTCTCATCAGAATGCAACTTTCAAACAGCGCACCACACCCACCACGATGTGAAATATGTAACAGGCTCCTTGCCAGAATGACAAATATTATTTTTTTAAAAACAGATGAGGGAGGGGAGTTGAGAGGAATATAACTAAGTAAACATATATACTATCCAAAAGCTTCCCTAAAATTGAAGTACAAAAAGAAACATCCACATGTCCAGAAGAAGATGGCAGTATATCCTGCATTCATTAACAGCCAGCTTATGGCTTGCCAACTACCTGAACTTTTTCCAAATGCTTTAGCGAGCTCAAATTTGACTGCAGTCCATTTTGGCCGCAAATTTAAAAATATGTCCTTCCGTTCATGTATATTGCAATCATTTTGCAAGTACTAAAGCTAGGCATTACAATTACAACATGCATTACTCGAGCATTTATGTGCTCTATTTGGTTATTTTTATCACATTCATGCATGCAAGCATACATCTCAAATTATTCAGACCACATCAATTCATTTAAAGCACAGAAAAACACTATTTCTGCTTCAGAAATTAATACTTCTAAGAGATTCTATATTCAGGAATGGGAAGCATTTCTTTAAATGTCTTATTTTTAAAGCAATGTTTATTCTTTAGCTTAAATGGCAGTCACATTAGTTTAGTACATGAAAGTTGTTTCCTACAATGAAAACACTTCACAAACACTATCAATCTAGGGTTATTTACCTATATACTTTTGATTTAGGAGGGAAACACATGGAAAATCTCAGATTATTTTCATGAGACTATTTCCTACTCCATGAAAACTTGTACAGCTGTATTAAACTTGCTTTCTCAACATGGCAGTTTCCCAGTATACTTCCTAGACTGAAACATAACAGTAAACAAAAACAATAGCACTAAAAATATATCTTTTGGCTTTTTAACACCTGAGAACTTATCCTTACAAATTCATTTTTTTTGCATCGATGAAAGTTATATTGCCAGGATCTACCATTCTGCATGATTTGTGTGGCACAGCGGGAGGGAGCTCCATATAAAAACACATACCCAGTCCCACAATTTAATTTAGCAACTACAATGCAGAAAATACAGTTTTGGACACTTCCTTGATTGTTAATATTTTCTTATGAATGTGAAGACGACCTAAAACTGTCGTTGTAAGTGCAGAACACTGTATTTGCAGAGTGCCTGTTATAATTCTCCAACAGCATGCTATCTCCATCAGCAATATCATTATTGTTTAAAAAAAACATGGGAGACAGGAGAAGGGAACATGAAGAGGCAGAGGGGATGATGGAAACAGCAGAAATTATGAAGGTTGGAGAAGGAGGAGGAGGAAAAGGAGCTCCGTGGCAAAGCAGACATTCCTGAGGGACTGCGGCCCACGTATTCACACAAGATGAACATCTGATACCTGATGTGATCAGATTGGGGAGACAATGGACACTGCTCTCGGTATAATTGTAGACTGTTTCCTTGTAACATTAGATTTACCACAGCACAGTAGCAGTAAATATTCATTTTCATCATATGTATTGTTACAAATCTCACTTAAACACGATTCTGACATTTTCTAGTAGAAATGCTCAGCTCTTCACAGATCTCTTCCATATCAGTAATGCATTTCAGCAGTGACAAATGATACCCTCGGTGTTTTTTTCTCACTCATCTTCTCAATACCTATTTTCTTCAGTATTCCCTGCTGAGTACCCTTTAAAAGTTTGAATCATCTTTTGACATAATAGACAGGCTAGTGGTTCAATAAAGAAAATATTAAATCTTGCAGGATCAAAACTCCAAATGCTACTTGAGGAGGTAAAGAAACATTCAATAGGTGGGATGTCTATGCCAAATCAAGTTACCGTAGCTGAAAAGCTCAGACAGTTAGTTTGTTGCTGAAGACAGAGGCTGATTCTAACCTTAAAGAATTTTAAAAAGAAATTACTTCTAGAGGTTAATCATTTTACTATAGAACTGTTTGTTAAAAGACACAAATATCTCCCATTAGACAACTATACATTTCGTTTCGCTTTTCTCAGTCCATAAGGACTGAGTACCTCTTTTTAGGTATAAGGATTTAATATTATGAACCTGTTCTTCATATTTATACACCTCTCATTCTAACAGCTGATATTGAAAAGCATCACTTTTAACTCTGAAACATGACAGCAATTTCAAAGTTTCCAAAAACTCTGTATAACTTATTTTGCATATATTTACCTAGAGGTTAGATACTTACACACATTTATGTCTGTTAGTCAATGTCCTCTTTGCCATACATCACTCCAAAGAATACTTTCAGCAGCCATCTAATAAGCTTAAAAATTTGCTGCAATGTACCAGGCACAATGAATACCTCTTAACCAGGATCACTTAACCAAAGCCACAACTCTCTTCACTCAGATGAAACTCGCTATCTAAAACAAGCTTGTTCTTTGAACAGATAGTGCTTACCAAATACTAAGCAGGCTAGAAATACAGACAAGAGCGTAAACAGTATCCATGGTCAAATTCCTCTCAACCTGGGGCAAAATAAGGGTTAAAAAGGCCCCAAATTTCCCTCCTCCTGTGTGAATATTTGCAGGCTGTCTCACTGCATGAACTCCTAATTCTTCACATATATTTGATTCAGAAAGACCACTTCCCTGGTCTCACTTTGGTTCAGTCTGTGGCAGAAACAGCCATGACAATAACTGCAATCCTGGAATGTATTTGGCTGGAGAGAGAGAGCGACTTTATAGACAAAAGCAGATAGAAACAGAAATTGGAAAACAAAGCTGTTTAGAGTCAGATTTCTGTATTTGGACATGACAAATCCCACAGCAGTTCAGTAATAATATATTAACTGTCTGTATTATTATACGCTACTGCAATGTTTTACAATGGTTTAACCTGGTGTTAACCATGATATCATATAAACATCAATTGTCATGAAAAATACAGTTTTTCATGACTAGGCTGCAGCACTTGGAAGATGAAGATCCATAGAAAAAACTTTGTTCTGAAGGCAATGGCCAAACTCTCCTCCTTTGTAAATCCTATTCCTATCAACAACTTCCCTTTTCTTGAAAACCAAGGAACTTTTTGCTTACTGTCAGACCCTTATAAAGTTTTATTTTATTAGAAGGAATGTAAAAAATAAGAATCGCCTACTCAAAAGTATATTTGAAATGTCAAATTCTGCTTTTTGTTTCTATGACATCAGAAATTTGACTGAGTTGCACACCAATTATTGAGGGTAGAACAGAAGATTTTGTAAACAGCCATTGCTTCTGGATTTTGGTGGTAGCCTCTCCTACATATTATACATGCACATAAACATGTAGTATACACGATGTATTTATTATATAGAAGTCTCTGATAAAAACAACGCAAGACACAATAAAACAGACTAAAAAGGCAGATTGACACACATGATGAGAGCAGCCTTATGAAAAGTAGAGTCAGGTCTGAAAACCCCAAGGTGTTTTAATGCAATGTAAATCCTTCACTTAAATACAGTTTTAGATTTATTTTTTTTACATGAAGCACAGTAGCACCCCCAACAATGAAGAAATGTATAGTATAAAGCTATGAAAAAGAAGTTGTTCATGGTGATGCCAGAAATCCTTCCAATATATCTGGAAACAGTAATTCACCCATTAAATAAAAATTTCTAAAATTTTACCATTATTTTCCATCTCTGTTTCTTTCCCTCCCCCTTCTACTTTTTTAATTAAAGCTTCTGAGGAGCACTGATTGAAAGGTCTTTTATCCTCTTATTGCTTTTTTAATTCTTTACCTCAGTCCTTTTATACTCCTTCTTAATCACGAATGCAAATAAAATTCAAAGTGTAATCAGCAGCTGCCTAAGGAGAGCACTGAGCTCTGTTGCCATGGGAACAGTCAAGTCAGTCCTTGACCAGAAGAAGACTCACACCTACCTTTTTGCCTTCTTCCCTTCACCATCTTTCACCCCCTTCAGTTTCAAACCACATATGCTTCCCTGGAACATGCAATATCTGACAACAAATATTTGCCACTGATTTAACGACAAATGATCACCAACATGAAGGTCTTTTAAAATCAACCATCAGCAGCAGTGGCTTATGTGCTGGTCCTCCACATTGGTGGTGACTGAGCACCACCTTAGGGCTCAGGGATTTTGGGTAAGGGTCCCAGTTGCCCAGAGATTACCACTCACCCATACTCTGCATCTCTTCAAGCAGCACTTCCTCAATCAGAAGCACTACATCTTTTTCACTTCATCTAGAGAAATTACATTATTGCCTTTCTATTAAATGTATCTATTAAAGTCTAATTGACCTGTTGAAACAAACTTCAGGTTTGTTTCAACCGAAAGGTGCTTTCAGAACTGAAAGGTCCTGAAAAGTCCTGGGTCCAACAAACTGAAAGGTCCCAATACAGAGGAATTTTCAGATATGAATAGGAAAATTCACATGAACTCATGACTCCATTTCTATTCTGAGTTTATTTGTCAAAGTATATCATCAATTACATCACAGCACCCACCACATTTTAGATGCAGCTAGCAAATAATGACGCCCCTGAACTTACAGAGCAATAGATTTTAGTCCAATTATTAACAGGAGATGAAACTAAATAGACCTTCATGCAATGTTATAATGCAAATGTATTTAATTTGGGAGAGATGCTTCCAACTACCTTTGTCTTGGTGTTACTCTATAGAAAAAGAGAAGCAAACTACAACAAAACTGCACAGACAGGGCCATAGTGCTTTTCCCCCCTGGTGCCCTCATGAGGTGGTTTGCCCCTGGCTGGACACAAGGTGCCCACCAAAGCTTCCCACTTCCCTCCTCAACTGGGGAGACAAAATAAAACAAAAGGCTCGTGGCTTTTAGGAGGAGAGGGAGAAATCACTCACCAATTACTGCCACAGGCAAAACAAACTTGACTTGGGGAAATTAGTTTAACTTATTACCAATCAAATCAGAGTAGGACAGTGAGAAATAAAACCAGATCTTAAAAACACCTTTCTTCCACTCCTCTCTTCTTCCCGGGCTGAGCTTTACTCCCAATTTCTCTGACTCCTCCCTCCAGCGGAGCAAGGGGACAGAGAATGGGGGTTGCGGTCAGTTCATCATGCATTGTTTCTGCCACTCCATCCTCCTCATGGGGAAGACTCCTCACACTCTTCCCCTGCTCCAGCATGGGACAGTCCTCCACAAACTTCTCCAACATGAGTCCTTCCCACAGGCTGCAGTTCATCACGAACTGCTCTAATGTGGGTCCCTTCCACGGAGTGCAGTCTTTCAGGAACAGACTGCTCCAGTGTAGGTCAACCACAAAGTCACAAGCGCTGCCAGCAAACCTGCTCTAACCTGGGCTCCCCTCTCCACGGGGCCTGCCAGGAGCCTGCTCCTGCGCGGGCTCCTTTGGGCACATCCACCTGTTCCAGCATGGGGTCCTCCATGGGGTGTAGGGCAAGAGTTGGCCTCACAATGTTCTGCACCACATACTGCAGGGGAATCTCTCCTCTGGCACCTGAAGCACCTCCTCCCCCTCCTTCACTGACCTTGGTGTCTGCAGAGTTGTTTCTCTCACTCTTTTCTTCTAGCTGCAATTGCTGTTGCACAGCAACTTTTCCCGCTCCTTAAACCTGTTCTCACAGAGGCACTACCACTGTCACTGACTGGCTCAGCCTGGGCAAGCGGTGAGTCTGTCTTGGAGCTGGCTGGCATTGACTCTGTCAGACATGTGGGTAGCTTCCAGCAGCTTCTCATAGAAGCCACCCCTGTAGTCTCCCCACTACCAAAACCTTGCTGCACAAACCCAAAACACCTCGACACCTAGATCTTCTGCACAGTGGCTCTTTTTCACTAAGCAGCTCAAGGCCCTCAGAGGTGCTGGCACACTACTGGAAAAGTAATACATTCAAATATACTTACATTATATTAACTATTTATATAATTTCCAGGACATTTGTTCTAACATCCTACACTTCCACCTGTTCCCTGCTTTGCTGAGCTTCTTTGCTGTACTTTGAAACTTAGTATACTTTGTCAACGTAAACAGCTTAGCCCACTGTTTCCAGAAAAAGTTGGGGTGGGGAATGACACTGGATTGTTTCTGAATATCCCCAAACAGGGGTACAAAACTATAAACTACTATAAAATACAAAAGATCTGATGAAGAGCAAGTATCTGATAACAATGGCCAATTTTGTCTTATTTCTACTTGCTTAGCCACAGCTGGAGCTTTTGCTCAGCATTTGATAAATGACCGACTCTTCTGTTATTTCTTGGTAAGTGCACTGGGACTCAACAAATTGTAAATACGCTTGAGTTATTCAGCACTAATTAAACTTTTCAATAAATAAATAAGAAACCCTGTAATCTCACAAACTCAGTCAGAATCCTCAGGGGACAACCACTGTTCTGAGGCAACTAGATATTTAAAGCATTTACATACACATATATTCACACACATATATATACATATACACACACTCAAGAAAGTAAATGAAAACAAAACAAATATTACAAAAATAATCATTTACTTCCTTTAACCTTTATCTGGAAACTACAGTAAGTGCCCAAAATCTAGAATTTCATGGTTATTTAAGACTTCGTTAATCACACTTTTACCCCTTGGCACTTGTTGAATGCATCTTCATTAAGTGGAATTCTTAGTTAAAATGTCCCAATTAGGCCACAGTCATTTCCATTCACTCTCATTATGCCAAATAAGTCTCATCAGAGATGTCCCACTGATGTCCCAACTCTAATAAGCCTGTTCTAATGAAACAGAAGTACATCACACAGGATGCCACCGCACACATTTGGGAGAAGGCAAAACTGAAATACACCACATTCCCCTGCCGAGTGAATTTCATTCTGAGACATTCCCAATTTTATCTCCAGGAACAGAGAGAACCAGTTTGCTCCTACTTTTTAAATTGAGATCTGACAATTAGCTGTACACGTCTGCTTTCCAATAATATCTTTATTCTTCTTTTAATCACTTGAAAGCTGAGAACAGCACACAGCATACTTGCAAGGAAGACAAAAAGGCAGGTCCTTGAACAGAACTGTGTGCTTTCTAATGCCTCATATAATTGTGTCATATTAAGAAACTAGTAGGCCCTGAGGTATAAGCAAAGTTTGACATTCAAAGAGCTTGTTAAACACTGGCTACATAAAGCCTATGAAGCATAGTATGAGGTCTATGTTGTGATTAAAGACTATTTTTTGCTGGCAATCGTAAACTCAGTTTGCTTTTTCAAACACCCACCACAGCAAGCAGCCTTAAAAAAGTTTATTTTTAATGTTTATCTTATTTTCAGCAAAGGCGGCAACAGAAAAACCACTGCTAAAGGAACAGAATCAAAATAGGAGATAAATGAAAGATAAAACCCAAGAAAATGAAAATCAATCTAAGAAGAAATTGCTCCAATGCCCTATTAGAATGACACTTGTTTTGGCACCATGTCTGCCTGGCTTTATGCCAGATAGTTACTCAAAAGAAAAATCATACAATCATAGAATGGTTTGGGTAGGAAGAGACCTTAAAGATCATCTAGTTCCAATCCCCCTGCCATGGGCAGGGAAACCTCACACTAGAGCAGGTTGCTCAAAGCCCAAAAATATTGTGCATTGGTATAAGACTTGATGTAAATATGAGAAAAAAAACCCATAACATAATCTAACAGATTCACCTAATATTTCAATCTCTTGTGGACAGCCACTGTCTTGGTTAAGAAAGACAAATATTAAAAAAATAAAGAAAATTAAGTAAAGGGAATGGTAATAAAAGAGGAAAAAAAGGAGTAAATGGGAATTACATGGAGTGTGTAACTTCATTATTAATTTCTCTGATTAGGTATGATTCTCCAATGAAGGAAGCACAGAATATCATTAATATAAAGGACTCCTTGATGTGGTCAGGTTTCATGTTTCCTGGCAGAGTGGTAAAGATAGGGAAAAAGGTGAAACAGGTTGAAACTACATTTTTCTTCTGTTTTTTATTAAAAAATTGTAATGCACCAACCTCTCTATATGTATGTGGTTTGTTGAGGCAGCGCTACAATATGAAGTCCAAACTCTATTAACATTTGCAAAAAAAAAATAATATTCCACCTATCTCAGACCAACTGGTAATCACAAAATAAATGGGAGCACTCTGCCCTTCTCTTACAGCCCATGGTTCTTTTCTATCTAGAACACCAGCCATAACAAAATATGATGTCTGTACCTACCATTATGCCTACACTGCCTCTGGAGGGCCCACATGTTCTTTTTCTCTCTTACGTTTACCATGTTGTATATATCCACAATTCATGTCCTTAAATTACACTAATATATTTTAGCTGAAGGTTGGTATTGTTGCTCTTGTTTTTTAACTCTCACTCCTGCTTAATACACTCTTTCAAAACCAAACCCAGATGTTCATGTCTGTTTCCTAGATATCAAATTTTAAATCAGGTTTGCTTGAAGTTAGCTGCAAGCTACTGTTAGCACCATACATTTTATGCTCTTGTGAACATGACATGTAGCGCACACTCAGCTCTTACAATGTCTTACCATTCTGTTGCTGTACTTTCTCTAAAACCAGCCTTGTGGGAGCGCAGAGAAGTTACCTACATTAAAAGAAAGCTGTAGAGAATCATACCACATACTGCCTTCTGGAAATCACCTGAAGCTTCAATTGGATGATAATGACTAGCGATTTACACATTCCCTTTGTACATAACACCTAGAAACTGAACCCCTTACAGTGCCTTGCATCCCCATCCCATTGGTTTGAGGCATGGAAAAGTTCCTAAGTTATTTCATGGTCTGAGAAAAGGAGATGGAAACACTATTGTTTTCATGTGAAGCAATGAAGTCCCAAGACTTCTGTTGGTCTTCTTCAGGAAGACTAAGTCACATGGCATTCAGGTAGTGATGTAGGAGGTAAAGTTTTAAAACTTAAGTCCTGTGTGTAGGATGATTTCCCTTGTGTTTGTTAATTACTTGCACAATACAGATGTGAAAGAGGCATCATTCACTTCTACTGAATATTGCCGTGTTCTGAAAACTTAAAATCTATATGTGGGGCTGCTTTTAGAACAAATCTCTGCCTTTAATTTCTGCTAGTGCTGTGTTACTGCACATTTCCTCCAGAAATGTCTCAAGAAATATTTAATATTGGTGGAAGAAATGCTCATATACAATATGTTTATTTATGACTTGCTTTCTGTGAATTGGGATAATTATGAGGTACATCGAGAAAAAATATTCTATACTTAAAAAAAATATATATTTTAGGTCGGACCCTATCGTGCCCTTTTTAGGTAGCTTCAGCTCACTAAAATCTCACATAAATGTGTATTTATTTCCATTTAGTTTTTCTAAAAGAACCTTCTATTTTCCTGTATAAAATCTCATCAGAATAATTCTCCATCTTACATCAGAATTCGAGGCAGGCTGCAAAGGAAATACAGCCTTCAAAATGAAGTCAGAATGTAATATTAATTACAACAAATGCATTTAAGTACACATTTGCCTCAATAAGATGTGAAAAGTCACCTCACCATTAATCCTTACCTATCTTCAATTTTAACAGCTTTGCTTTCCCTGTCAGTACCAAAACAAGCCAGTTACTGTTTTAATCTAATAGCCTTCAATTTTTCTCTTGAAATAAAATGTCACTTTAAAAGCAAAGGCTAGTTTGATGAAAAATGATTTTGTTCTATTTTTCCTTTCTGATCAAGCATGTCACTGTAATTTCAACATGAAATTATCTTCATCCTCCAGGACTAATCTGCAATAAATGAATTGTTTTAAAAATAACATATCTATTGTTCTGACTGTGAAATGTAAAGGAGGATGGTACAGCAGTCAATTTTCCAGTGCAAAAGAATAGTGTGTAGGGTACAGAAATGCTTTAGTTAACAAATAACTGTGATATTACTTCAGACAGCGTAAACCTGATTGCAAGGTCAAATTAAAAAAAGCCAACAAAACCCAAACAACCCACACTCCAAATACTCAACTTCAAATCTGCATTTGCCAGCTACTTATCTGACTGATCCACAAAAAAAATGCACCTTTCATTTCTCTCTTATGGCTGAAAGCTGCTTTTGTATTGGACATCATTGCCCCTTTCTCCTTCCCCAAGAATTAAATGGGATGAAAGCATATCACATACTTGGTAACTAAGACAGATAATACTCAACACAAGCCGTAACAATGCTAGAACTCCAAGTAAAGCAGTATCGGATTTTATTGCCATTTCTGGGAGTTCAGAGCTACAATAAGTACAGCCAATTGCAATGTAAATAGCTTAAGTAATTCTAGTTTAACAAGTCTTGCTCATTTAAATTAAAATTTTTCAAGTCACTTTTGTAAGCCAGAGTTGGGTGGAATTATTTGATATAAAAGTAGGGTTTAGGGACACATCAGTATCATAAGACAAGTTTTGGGCATTTAAATGGCTTTTATGTACTCCACAATTATTGCTAGTTTGTTCCATCTTTTGTTTGCATACCCTCAGAAGAGAAATCTCTAATCTATGTGGGGGGAAAACAAAGCAATATATTTGTATCTTGTTTAATGTGACTATAGAAACTGCCAATATTTTTCCACTGTGGTTGCTTTCCCAAGGTTTTTTATTTATATGCTTCTACTGTCCTCTTAATAACAAAGTTAGTCTCTTACTCAGGAAGCAATGCCTGAATATGACATATTACGGATCAGATTGTTTTCAATGTAGATAAAAACACAGCAGAGTAAAAAAAAAAAGGTGGAGTGTCTCAAAAAAGCCTGAATTTATAACTCAAAATCACTTTTTGCAGATCACACTTCATTAAGCTATATTGACTTTATTTAACTGGAAATTAAAGCAGTATTTAAGCAATAAAAATAAAACTTTCATTACTAGCTAAAGAAGTCAGAAAATGACGAATCAAAGATATCCAGAAAAAACATACTCTCCTTCACCACAGGAGACACCTTTACTTTCATCCGATTGGTAAGTTTTCCTTTGCCTGAAAAATTTCTTTTCATATCTCCATTCCCTAAAAGCTACATTCCAGAGTATATAACTCCTGTTATATATCAAGTAGACTCCTGTTAACAGATATTTCCAGAAAAGGCTGAATTTTGCATCTCTCCACTTAACCTGGAAGCACAGGAGGAAGCTACCAGGCATAAACATAAATAAATGCTATTTATAAGTAATTATGGCACACCAAAACAATCAAAAGACATAGTAGTAAATAAAATCCCACAGTGCCATGGCCACTAACCAAAATGCAAAGAGCAAATACAATTATTTCTCACCATAGTGTAAAAAGAAACAATTTCTGGTTCAAGGTACAAAACTGGCCCTGAGCATCAGACACTGACTTCAGATAACCATTTTCAAGCTATTTGAACTAAATGGAATTGTAATTCTCTGTGCAATACTCCTGATGTTGCAAAGCTTACAGCTACCTGTTAGGATGCTCTGCTGAATCAGGCCCTTTCAGCACTTACAGTCACTTAGAGCACTGATCTATGAAAGGAAAGTAAACATTTGAAGTTATGAAGAGCTAAATGTTACCTGGTGCATTAAGAAAAAAATAAACCAATCCCCAACCAATGGTAAATCTTTAAAAGCATTAGAAAGATAGTTTTCTTCCAGTGAAAATTCTTAACTGCTGCAAATATTTAAGCACAACAAATTACCTGCCATGGAGTTCTTAACTGTAAACAATGCAATGCTTTACAACATTGCAAAAGAAATCACTTTAGATTTCTTTTATACAGTACCTTATATACAAATGTATCTGTGCTCTTCTATGATGGCATATCATGATGAAGACTCCATCTCGGAGAAACAGCTGGGTTTTTTTAAACGATTGATATGTCTATATGCTTTGGTCTGCTCTGCCTTCAGCAACTCCACAAATATTTATTCATTAAATTGCCAGTGTATAAAAAGCTTAATACACTGATTACACTTTTACTTACTAGTCTTCCAGCCTGCAAAGTTTACACATCTCAGATGGCTCCCTTTCCATAATTTCCCATACTGACTCTTGGCTCAGCTACCAACTAGCACCTGCCAGTCAAAACGATCATGCTAATTTAGAGCTATTATCAAGGGTGATGAGTGACAGTTTTACCTCTCCCTGGTAAAAAGAAGTGATTTTTTTTTTTTTTTTTTTTGGGGGGGGGGGTGGGTGTGNNNTGATTTTTTTTTTTTTTTTTTTTGGGGGGGGGGTGGTTGTGAGTGGAAATACTAAGACATGTACTGCAGGCTTGTATTTCCCAATTTATGACTGAGTTAGACCTCCTCAACCCCTTAGAAACAGATCCAGCCTCCATCGCTTTCTTCAAGGGTCTGCACTACAGAAAAGAAGAATAAGTTTCTTCTCAAACAACAAAACAAGCAGCAAATCTGCTTGACAGATTTGACGACTTTTCTAAGTTGAAATACTTCTGTTAGGGTTGATAGGACAATTTCTCCTGGCACCTGTTGGCCATACTAGATCGACAAAGAAGGGACACAACATAACTTCAGGCCAAAATGGTATTCACATTGATATTCTGCCAGAGAAAATGTAAGTCTGCACAAGCCCAGTAAAACATCCACTTGGCATCGACAGACAGTGAAGTGCTTGTGGTTGGAATTTATGGGTTGGCTGGATGTTTTGTAGAAGACAGCCTAAAACCAGAAGTCACTTCCCCTACATACAGCAGGGGGAAAACCCTTTGTAAACATTGAAGTTATTATATGTACAGTATTTAACGCTTTCCTAGTTTATGTTTGATTTACAGATAAAAACGTTCTGCAGATTTCTCCAGCTGTGCTCCCTTAGCAGATTGTGAGATGCAGCAATCTGCTTGAGAGCAGCTGTTAGTTCACATGTAGTTTTATTTCTATCAGTGTAAAATAGCAGCTTGCTACATGAATAAAACATGCTTTCTTTTTGCCCTGTTCTGGTAGAAAGATTTATCTACTTAATTTAACTGTAAATGACACGGAAGAGAGCTTTATTTTTAAATAAGAATATTTTATTTAAAAAAATGAAAAAAAAAATCAATTACATATTTTAAGATCCTGACAAGTCCATGTACTCTTTTTTGGAATCTGTAGGACTTTACTTTGGTCTGAACAGAGTTTTAAGTAACATCAGCTAAAGGAACCAGAAGCATAACGCTTCTACTGAAAGACCTACAAGATCCCTTTGCAAATACATTTAAAAAGGTGTTCAGTCTATACTTCGTATGAAAAGCCCACCTCCATGCCAATCATCAAAATGATCAAATGCACAATATGCTTTCAGAGTTATAAACAGAAATGTGCCATCTTCAAGAGCAATGGTAACTACATAATACGTCAGAAATTTTCAAACAGTTAGTGGCTAATTTTAAATATCTAGGGAGATACTAATGATGATCTGTTATCACAGTGCCACAGGTGCAAATCAGCATGTAATTTCAGTTGAAATAAGAAAGCAATAGGAGACCTCTAAGAGAGGTTCTAAAGTGTTTAAAGCCCACTTAAATTGAATTTATGCCCATCACTTCCCAGTGAGATTGACCCTGATCTTCCCCACTCAGCGATGCCTGTTAATACAGAAAGGCCCTTGCTGCACAAGGCCGCTGATCTCTCCTGTAAGTTCCCTCGGTTTTCACCCTCTCCCATCAAACTCTGCTAGGAACCAGGCCCCAGCTAGGAACCTAAGAGAAACACACCAAACAGCCACTTTTGACAGCTGTAAGCCAACTTCTGTGCTCTCCCTGAATGCTTTCAAAATCGTTCTATTTTGTAGACAGCACCCACCCTATTGGTGCCTTAATTTCCCTGTCTTCTCTCTGCCTTAGGTTTCTTTCTTAACCCTGTTGTTTTACTATTTGGGTAGAATCATTTAAATATGCCTTTCTGTTGTTCCTTCCTCAGTTGAGGAAATGTTTGTGTTTTTTTTTTTGGGGGGGGGGGAATTTTGGTTGGTTGCAGTTTTAACATCCTTTTAGTGCTTAAGAGAGTTTGGCTAAATATAACCCAAGACCACGCTTCTGCTAACTGCTGCTGCATATCAAGAGCAGCTGAACTCAGGCCGTCTCCTGTATTCTTAAAATTCAAGATCCAATTTTTTCACAGAACATTTTAAAAATGTATAAACCACTACCTATTTGTATAAATGTTATTTCTCAAAAGAGCTGGAGAACTGAAGGTGAAATTAAAACATGACCTTTACTGCACCTGCATTTACCTTTTGTCTAAATGTTCTAAGAGGGTGGTAAAGAGGAGTGGTCCTTGATGTTTAATTTCAGATACACCTCTCCAGAAACACCAGGCCCCAAGGAAAATAAAAAAAAATAGTATCAGTGTTTGTTTGAAAAAGCTTCAGCAAATTTGCAGCCAAACACAAAGGTCAGTATCTTATTCTTTTCCATATGAAATAAATCATAGCTTTATCTGATTTCATCAGGCTTTCTCCAATGTTTCTTTTATTTTTCAAGATCTCCATTCTGGCCTGCAGATTGTAATTGCTCTGCCATTCATGAGATTACATCTTTACCAGCTACAGCCTCACCAGCCTTTACAAAAGCTCCCAGATAGTTTCCACAGATACAGGGCACCAACCATTTGTCACTTTTCTGCAACAGCTGAACTTTCAGATCGATTACAAAGGAAGGAGTGATAAAGTAAACAAGATATGTCACTGGTTTGGATTCGAGGAACTAGATTTTGCAACTCTGACAAAGAGCATTACTCTTCCCCCAGGGGGATAACCAGGCTATTCATAAAGCAAGGCACCATCTACGCTGAGAAAGGGGTAAGGACCAGGCTCTATGCCATGAATATATGTACCACAACACACACAAAGACCCCTCCGATTATTCAATTCCCATTCTTACGCTTTCAAATTCATACAAACCATGCAATATTAATTCAGCACCCTAGCTGGCTGCAGAGCCTACCATCTCTTTGTATGCCTCATTTGTCTCCAACTAGGTTTTTGAATGGATTTTAAAGAGGCATTAGCACACTACTCTGAAAAATATGCTAGACATTTTGGATCTGGTTATGGCATATAAATTGGATAAAAGCATTAACTTACTCCCCACTTCATGACCTAATGGGCAGATTTATTTGCTTTCTCCCTGTGCTTCTTTGCTCCCAGGTGGCACGGAGTATATCAAGATGAGTGCAGAAAAAGCCCCCTACTTGAACTTGTAGCCTACAAAAGTTCCTGGAGCAACGAGTCACACTGCCTACAGGCTGTTCATTCATTTCTTTTAACACTCTCTGACTTTTCCCCATTCAAGTACTGTGGGAAACAGTGAGTGAATTAACAAATAATTCTTTATTCATCATGTTTATACCTCCCATGATTTCTGAAAACACAATTCTGTCCCCCTCAAGAATCCTGTTTCATTTAAACTCTGTGCCTAAAAGTTGTAGAGTTCAGCTAATCTGAATTTCAGCTGACCATCTTTTTAATAGTGCTGTGTTTGAAAAGTAAGTCACAAAAACTCAGCTGAACCCAACTGCATTTGTATACTGCCACTGTGGATTATACATTCAATTGAAATATCTATAAAAAGCCTTTTCTCATTTAATCGCAGTGAACCTTAGGCTAGTTGCAAGAAGTGAGTATATTCAGTACCCTGTCCCTTCACTGTTCCACAAAGGAAATACACTGCAAAATAAATGGATACGGTAGAACAGCAAACATGATAGCAACAGCCTATTAACATCAGCAAGTGATGGGAACAAAACATATTGATAATTTTATCCAAATAGTGAGGGATAGGGATGAATTAAGCTAATTGGAAGTGGTCAATACATCAGAATAATATGAGGTTAAGGTTGAATACACATACTGAGAAAAAAGACTTGAAGGCAGACAGAAAAACTAATACAAAAGTGAGCTATGGTTTATGTTACTGAGAACAAAGATAAGACAAATCTTTTTACCAAACCCCTCCCTCATACTGCTGATTCTTTTTGCCATATTTCTCTACCTGCAGCATTCAGCAGGCATGAGCCGTAGAAAGCGATCTATAGCTCTCTGAAGCAGACTAAATACCCAAAGCCCCTGTTTTCAGTTTTTACAGCAGTTTTCCAAGTCATTTCTTATTGGTATTAAAGATATACCTGCTATGAGGGAATGAAATTTAGTTTTAAAAAAATGCTCTTCATTCAAAATTCTCAGGAAACATAACATCCTCAAGAGCCAGACTAAAAGAAGAGTTATACTCATTCCTGCTCCATTTTTCAAAGAAAAAGCATTATATTTTAATTCCTGGCTCCAAATACTTCTCCTGGTTTGGATCTTATGAAGCCTTATGAGAAATGAGTAATAGAGTTTGAAATCAGACAGAATTCAAAGTAACAAAAACTTTGTGGAACTAGTTCACTGCGTAGACTGACTGACGTTTGAATTGAAAGCCACCAGAATGGCTCAAGAAATTTTTGTGCCCTCCACTTCAGATTAGACCACTGACACTGACTTTCAAACAAATTTAAATACAACTATTCATTTCTCATCTGCACTCACTTTTTCCCTATCTTTTATTATTCATTAGCAGCCAGTCCTCTTTTGAAGTCATATTCCTGCTAAAGAGCAGTGTGACTCCCTAAACTTTGAAGGACAGGCTTGCCCATTTAATAAAATAGCACATTAAAATAACACATTCAAACGATCCTAGGAAAAAAACCAACAAACCAAACACCAAACTCAAGCCTTAATACCAGCCACATGCTTAAGTGACCTGAAACAACTCAGATTGCCACACCTTTACTACAGCACTGGACAGGGTTTTCCCTCAGCCTTGTTAGATCTCAATATGGGGCCCCTTCAAATTTCCAGCTCCTTCATACCTGAAACAGCCTCTAAGCTACTGACATCCCATCTGTGATATTCCTCAGATCTTGAAAGTGCCCAACCGCATGACGCGTGGTTTGGAAAGGGCAATGCAAAGGTAAAGCAAGAACCAGGAAAATACGGTGCTAAAGCCAATCTTTGCTACTTCCTGGCTTCAGAAATGAACTAAAGCTCTTCCATCTCATGCACACCACTGAAATCCAAAAAGAGCTATTCTGGCAGCTCACTTTGGTAATCTGTCTATTGTAACTGTGAGACTGGAGGTGGAGTGGTTGGTGTTGACAGAAGGAAAGTAAAAGCCATAGAGAATTACCTATTTTCAGCCTTCCTGTAATTGCCAGACAATCTGAAATACATCAATATACTCCCACAAATAATTTTAAACAGAGAGAGAACTGGCCCTATATTCTACATGATACCAAGCACAGAAAATCAGACCACTTCATTTGACCTAGTACTGGTGGAGCTGCTGCTGCTTCTCCCTCCCCTACTGGTTTTAGAAGAACATTTTTAGTTCAATAAAGCACCCAGCCACCACATCCTTGGGGCTGGGTGGGGGGAAATGGAGCACCTCAGATCTGAACTCAACTCTTAAACCCATGTCATAGGGCCAGGTTTGCTCTACAGCAGCCGAGGGACATTTCCCCCTGCCACAGCCTTTGCCATTTTTCTGCTGCAGCTGAAGTGTAAAGATCAATGTCAAAGGGAATATCTCAGCAAGCCAAGAGGAGGTGATGCTAGTTTCATTTCTAGTGGCGAGATTCTGCCACTCCACATCAGAAATAATTGTGCCTTTTTAGTGCAGAAGACCACAAG
Organism: Gallinago jamesoni; assembly: GCA_025769975.1. Lineage (NCBI taxonomy): Eukaryota > Metazoa > Chordata > Aves > Charadriiformes > Scolopacidae > Gallinago > Gallinago jamesoni. Next base: position 29,618,904 of record JAOQGH010000032.1, read on the forward strand.
GCCATACACGAGCTCAGGCACAGCTTGTGGCAGAACTCTGCTTTTTGCGAAGGTCAGAGAGAGACATTCTACTGTAGTCCCACACAGAGGCTCACAATATCCCCATTTACATTTTTTAAAAGGATTTCTTGCAGCTGTACTCACAAATAGATCAAATTTTATTTTTCTTTTTAGAAACCCTACATAATAGTCATGCTGCAAAACCACACATACTGCAGAGTAAAAATCATCAGAACCTGCAAACTACCTTAAAATCCCTGTTTTCCCTCTTTATTTAAATTAACTAAAGTTAATTTAGTAAAGTTACCCCAAATGTTCCTCTGTGATAATTGAATGGAGTATAAAAAAATAATAAAACCTTGCATAACTGCAGAGTTAAAATAATCCTGCATCTGCCCAATGAACTGCTTGGCAATCAGCCAGATGTTACATTTTATTTAAATGCCCATATCACAACACTGATAATAACCCCACATATCTTTTCTTTTCTTTCTCCAGTGGCACTAAAACTCTCAGAATATATCCTATGGTTGATCCCAATAGTTCTACATCAGCTTCTTGGTTGTGACTGACTGTATGTTAATCCTGGATCTCAGCCAACTTGAAATTACGTACAAAAAGTGCCATACAAAGCAATAGGAAAATGAGACAAACACATGCTTCTCACCTGAGGATATAAGGTTACATATGCACCACTACATTTTATTATGACACAAATTACTTTCTCAGCTATAGCAGAGCCTCCTTCCCCTCAAAGGGATGTAAAGACATAAGAAGGAGGTATCAACCAACAGTCTTGATATTGCAATCAATTAATATGTTTTAACTGCATAATTTAATGCGGAGGGAAGGGTGGGGAGAAGTGATATTTAGAACTGACTAAAATCCATACATTTTGTCAGTTAACAAATGTATGCCGTGTGGATGTTTTGTCACATCATTCCATAAAACACAATTTTCCCTCTGTTTTTCTCATTACCGCAATGTCATTGTGCTTTTGTCTCAATATTTGTTTGAATAAACATTACTTTTATGGTTTGCAAACGCAAGCAACAAAGTCAATCCTGAAAAAAAGGCATCTATCTTCTCAAATAGCCTTTTCATTTTCATGTACATACAAGAATTTTCTCCCAGATTTTTCTTCAAATAAAAACTGTTCAAAGACAGTTATCTGTGATTTAGAAAGCTACCTGTAATGAAATTTTTATAGACAGCCATGATGATGTGTTCATATCCCAGTGAAAACTCCAAAAGTTGAATTATTACAAAGCTTAAATCACACAAACCCGTTGGCTAAGATCAAGTTGAGCAACAGTTTAATACCAGATACACGCTGTGTCTGAGAAATAGCAGAAAACCAGATTTTATGATCTAATGTTTATCTCCCCCCTTCTCCAAATATTTTGTAATTCTAAAGGTCCTGGTTCAATGAGGTTTTCACCTCATTCAAAGAAGGTCAAATAGCTGAGTTGAGTTATTGTGAAGCATTTCAGAAGAGTCAGCCTTCCTTATCATGTCAATAAACTATGTATCGAAAAGACTTCATATAAGACAACACTTGCAGACTAAAGGGTCAAATCCTCATCTTTTAAGGGAAAAAGTCTCAAAAAACTGCCAGACTATAACTGTGAACTTTCCCGGTCCTCAACTGTTAGAAAAATTATATACGCTCTCAATGTTGTATCAGCGCTCATTAAGATAACGTTTTAACCAAGTGAGGTATTATACATATATTTCTCAAAAGTCAAGTGGAGCTGCTCTTTGCCTACTACTGGCTTGAGAATATTTTATCAAATATATTTAATTTTTTTATTTTTGCAATATGAGACTTCATGAAGAAGCTTTGTCTTTGGAAAGTGACAGATATTCTTTTTTTGAAAACACAGCTGTTTGGAGTTTCCCCACACTCCTGCCTCCAAGTGAAGCAATGAAAAACACCAGTTAAGATTTAGTTCCACACCACTTGGGGAGCCTCACACCTGTGCTACCACTAAAGCATGTGTTTTTACAGGTCTCATTATTATCCAGGACTGCCACAAGTATTTCATTACAAAGCCAACACAAATGAAAACGGTGTTCTTTTTCCTCTCAAACTAGGATCCCAGCTCTAAGAAATATTGAGCACAGCAAACCTTTATCAGCAAAAGCAAACAAAATATTTCCTTTTTCCCCTGAGTTATTCTTCTAATTACAGTTTTAAAATAGCACAACTTAGGAAAGGTAAAGTATACAGTTACTGACAAATAGAGTATTTTTATACTGTTATCGTCTTTCTGATCTTTTCCCCCCTCTTACTACTTCTAATAACATTAATTAGTGCCCAGCCACTCACCAACTGTTTTGAGAGTGTCTGAGGGAATCATTGTACCTGCACCAGACCCTCTGCAACAGTTGAACGGTTGCAAGAGAGATGTCCAGCTGAGGTATTAACAAAACCTCACACAATACTTTTAAAAACAAAACCAAACAATAAAAAAGGAAAAAACATCCCCTTTTATGTTCCTAACACTGCCGAGACAAGCACTGCAGCTGCACACATACCGCCATCATCACAATACAAATTTAGCAGAACACATGCCTTTGCACATTATACAATCGTGCATTAGTATAGTGATGTAAACATTTGAATATATAGCGCTCAGGACTTAAGTAACTGTCCTCTTGCTGCCAACCTCTTCGCTTTCCCGGCATGGAGGACAGAACAGCCACAGAAGGACTCTCCTCTGACTTGCCTGCTCTGCTCTTACCCGGGTCTGCAGGTATCGCATACTGGGAGAAGACTTCAAAAAATGTAGGAAATGCCAAATGGCCAACTCTATACACAATACAGAAGGGGTAACTTCCCAGGCTGCCTTTTTCTTTGCTATTCCAACACCGTATTTTGCACACTAAGACAGTACTTTTCTTCTTTCCAGAATACACAATGGCTTTATGCAACTCAAATGAATTGGTCAATTCTGGTCATGGTGAGACATAAAAGACCGTAATTTATGTTTTTTCTCAACATTTACTGAAAACTATTTTCTCATCTCAGATACAAAGATCTAAGCTGTTTTTATCTAATTAGTCTCCTATCATTTCTCATCTAAACCAACAACCCTAAGCTATTTCATTATCCATTGTTTTCATTCCCCTTCAGAATAAAGTTTTCTCTCTCCAGTAATTCCAGGAAGTGGAACTCATTAATACTTTTAATTTATTTTAAAATTCTATTTACAATGAACTGTATGTTTTACTTTTGATTACTCTAACAGATTATAGCTATTTCTTTACCATGCCTCTGTATTGCAAACTTCACACTAATATATTTTTATTAAATATGTAAAGAGCTTAATTTATGCATGCTCAAATCTTTCTGGATTTTCTTAAATCCGTTACATTACCTACTACTTCATAATCCTATTTCCGTACAGCAGAAAATCCACAGTAAAGATTGGTTATTGTAAAATTAATAACAATGTTACACTCACCCTCTGGGAAATTTTTCATATACAAATGAATCAGAAGTCAAAAGTCTACTAGCTCCTGTCAGTTCCTTAGTTCAAAGTGGCAAAACCAACCCACGCTGTAAGGAGTCAATTTATCTATTGCTTAATTTCCTGATACAACCCAGCACCTGATAAACCCAGGTGATAATCTTCAGAGTCAGGTGATAATCTTTAGAGTCAGGTGTAGAGGGGTAGCAACACTAATGAACTACAGGGGAAAAACATTAATAAACAATAGGGGAGTAACTCTAATGACGCAATAAGAAAAATCCCTTACACTCTACCGGCAACATTTAATCACATGTTTTTTAAACAACATGTAGCAAATAAGTGACATTAAATCACGTTTTTCCTTCATCTCACTTCTTTATCATTAGTATTTAGTAATAATTAGTTATTCATCCAACACCAAACATAACAACAAAACATAATATGACCAAATATAATACATAGTCCATTGCATTTTTGAACACAAAGCATTTTCTGATTGTGGCAACAAAGATAATACAGAAAACTTGGGTTTCAGTAAGCATCTTGAGAAGTCTGCACAATTTGTACTATTTAAAAAGAATCAGAAAAAGAGGGCTGAGATGGATCTTAAGAGGTCAGTTAAGTCCCCACAGAAGGATCAACTATATATAAACTATTCCTGTCAGATATTTGTCTATTGTAATCTTAAAAACTTCCAAAAGATGGAAATACTGTAGTCTCCCCAGGCAATAATTTCAATGCTTCACAGCCTTTACAGTTTAAAAGTGTTTCTTAATATCTAACCTCAAACTCCCTTGCTGCAATCTACTTCCATTATTTCTTGGTCTAAGTACATTCGGAAAATCCTTTGTTCCTGCACTCATTCAGTCAGTTTTGACATGACTAAACAGTGTTACTGTCTTCAGCTTTTTAAGTTAAATAAACCCAATTCTTTCACCTTCCAAAATATATTCACATTTCTAATATGGACAATCCTTTATTCCTCTCTTCTTCATCCCCTATAGAGTAGTTCAGTCATGGAAGAATAAGGAATCTTCAAACTTGTACAAAATTGTTCAGTGACACAATTTACTAAACCACTAACTGACCTGCATTTCTGAAAAAGGACCAGAAAACCGGGGTCAACATACTCAAGCAAGCCTTGTTGCTAGTTCGTGCCTTCTTTTCACTTCTCCTACTAAAAACTTGTGAAGGGGTTCCACGAGTCAAAGAAGGAAAAATTGTGCAAAACTACACTCACATGCTTCATTGAATGTGGTGCCCTTGCTATAAAATGCAGCTCCTGAGGCTTCTGCGAAATCCAGAGAAATTTTGCTCTTACAGTGAACTACGGAAATCCACCCTGGAGTGGTCTCACAGCTTCTGTGCAAACGAGAAATCAGCAGAGGCAACTGTGTGCCTCACCTGGAGGACTAGCTTTATGCTTTAAAGCTTAAAGGTGTAACTCTGACTTAGAGATATGAATATCACAGACTCCTAAAACCCAGGGATCTTCTTAACTGCTAAAACCTACTATCTTTTACAAAAAGCTCCAAAACATAGACATTACTGCATTACTGATCTCTTAAATGCCCTCTCCACTTATCGGTTGGTAACAAGCTACAGAGCATTTTTAGACTGAGAAAAGGAAGGGAATTGTGAATGGTGTATGCATATTCTCTGTATCAGAAGATATCTTTCTTTAAGGTTAACTAAAAGTTCATTTCCTCCCCTTCTTTTGCTAGTCAATAAAACTAGCAAGTCCTACCCTTGAGACAGCTCTACAATACTTCAACTCAACATCCTTAACCTCTTTGTAAATCACCTATTAAAGGCATTATGAAAGCTTAGATAGGGTAATTCATTAACTGTTCTTTAAGCAGGTTGATAAACAGTTATCTGAAAGCTATTACTTATAGGAATACTGTATACTTGCACATAGAAATGATCAGAAAATATATTAACGTGTCAGGGTTATAAACAAACCAAACGAAACAGTTGCTATCATTCCCAATTTCTCTGAGTTAGCAAAAAGGAATCAAATGACAGGTGGAATAGATTCTAGTCACTAGAGACAGCTACTCCTCCTTCATAATCTACAGTCATGCTGATTTAGCGCAAAACCATCCCAGCCCCCTATTTGTAAGTCTCATTCATTGGTTACATATTTAAGAATGGTAATAAAACTTGGTCTAGAAATTAATTATATACTCCCATCACTCACTCCTATGCCAAAATAGATCAGCCTCAGGGCTATCTAATATCACCTTTATAATTATCCTGAGAAAATGCAGTTCAGTTCTAATAACCACAGAGAAGCAGAAAAATGTATGTTGGAAGACACCTTTTAAGGTCACCTAGTCCAACCTCCTGCTCAAAGCAGGGCCAACTTCAAAATTAGATCTGATTGTTCAGGGCATTGTCCTGCTGAGTTTGGAAAAGCTCCAGGGATGGAAATCCCTTAGCCTCTCGGAACCTCTTTCCAGGGTCTGACCTCCCTCATAAGGAGGATATATGGAAAGATGTTCCTCAATATAAAACAAGACATAATGCGTGAGGGAAAATAGAACTCCGTCTCTTAAAACCATCTAAGTTATACAAAGGTAAAAGGAGAAAGAGAAAAATTTTGTCAAGAGAAAATGCTACCAGCAGCAAAAGAAAACATAATACATAAATATTCCCATGTAAACAGTGTCCTTCCCTGTAGCCAGCCTGCAGAGGAAGGCAATGCCATGTGTTTTATACTGCCCTAACATCATGTTTGAATTGTTTCTTTTCTACAGATATGGCAAATGAGTCTTAGACACATTTATCATACTCTCAAACAAGATCTCCTTCCCTGTTGGACATGGACTCCATTTTACACTAAATGTGATTTGGACAAGCCTTAGAAACTGGGTGAAAGAGCTGCCCTTGCTGCTGAATCTAAGAAAAGCCTGAGAAGCAACACCCTTTGGGAGTTGCACCATAGCATTACTCAATAAATCGCTGAATCCACAAGAAGCGTGACCCTACAAACCAGGTGTGCTTCTTTAAAATAGCTTCGTTACACTTATTGATTGGTTAAACACAGAAGCAAAATCTGTCTGCTTTTACTTCTCTTGCTATAGCCTCATTTTATGTAGCACAAAAAAAAAAAAAAAGGTGAAGCTTCATTGCTTTCTTCTTTCAGTCGAGGAATATTAAACAATCTCTAAGCGTGACAGTTACCACCGTGATGCAGACTAGCTAAACTGTACAAACATCATAATAGGAAGATAGTTTCCTGAATTGAGATGACAATTATGCCAGCTTTAGCCATGGGAAAAAAAATATGAAAAAAAAGGAGTACCCATAACCTAATTCCTTTTATTTTTCAAAGGAATTCAAGCCACAGAAATTTATGTAACTTATCCACCTGTTTTATTGAACAAGCTCCTATAGTTGCACATAACAAGGAGTCAACCAAAGTATTTCTATTTCCGCTTTTGAAATAAGCGTCACTGTAGAAATGAGTTGCAGTACTCACAGCTATTATTGCCTCGCCAGTCCTTACTATGGAGGAATTAAAAACAAAAATCTACTCATACACAGAGTCAATCTTATACTCAAATATGACATTATAAAGCAAGCAGGCACCAGCAGTACACAGAGGCAAAGCAGGCAATGTGTATATTCAAAAGCTGTGCTATCTTTTTACTAAGAGAACTGAAAGTATTTCATTTAAACAGAATATGAAATGATTCCAAATATCGTGTGGAAAATTAATACTGACAGGATAAGAGTGATCGCATTTACTTAGCCCCATTTGCCAATTTTTCCTAAACTGCATACGCTATATCAGAGACTAAAATGCAATTTAAAAATAAACTCTCTTTGAAATAGGATCTTTGAAATGTTGAACATGACAGAGGCACATTAACCAGCAGCCTCAGTAGACTAGTCTGCATTTAAAGCTATTCAGCTCTATTAAAAAAGATAACAAGGCTCAGGATGAATCTAAATATAACTCCAAACTGTTTGGACAACTCAACAGATATGTGGGTGTTCTAAGTATGCCCTCAGTTAGCTACATAATTACACTTAAATTTCAACTTTGTTATTGCTAAAGGATCAAAGCTGTAAGGAAGTTTACGACCAAATATTTTTACCACAAACTTTTCAATACTGTAGTTCTTCAAGGCTGGAATCATATGCAGATCTCAGCATAGCTTCTTTTAAAGAGAAAGATGACATTATTCAAAGTAATAACTGCAGATACAGTCTTGAAAATATACACTGGAAAACCAAAAGTCCAAATGTCAATGGAGAGGGAAAGTCCAGCCTACAACTATAGTTGAATGTGTGGGACTGAAAATACTAAGTCCATCTCTCTTATGCATCTTCCTAGAAGACTTGACAGTTTGAACTTAACACAGCAAAAGATTTACTGTCTTTTGACCTTTTTCTTTCCTGAAGTCCTTACTTGTTTTAGCTGTCTTTCCACTGAGGATTGGTTGTATTGGTTATACAGAAACAGGAGAAAAGGTGGGTTCAAAGAGGGTACTTAGTAGAAGAAACAGCCAGTATTGTACTTTTCTAATAAGTTTCCTCTGTGAACCCACCTTTTCTCCTGCTTTCCACGTAGCTAAAATTCCTTCTTAAGCCTTCATCAGTATAAACTGAGGTTATTGTAAGTCCTCCCACCAGGGCCTTCTCTAGCATCTGTGTTGCTCTGCCTGTTCAAACAAAATTTAGCTGTCAACTTCAACTTCTTTGGAGTGTAAACAGCTCCAATCCTCAACACCTATTTTGGTTTTCTATATAAAGCCTTACAAAGAATTATAGTAATAAGAGAGAGAGTTCAGCCACTGTCGTAGGTAGCTGTCATTATTATTTGTTAAGACTAATAAAGATTTTTGTGTAATTAATCCAAGTGATGAATTTGTTACACTTGGTTTTGATTGTGTGTTTTTTCATACAGGCAGGCCTTTGTCCATGTAGAAAAGTCACAGTCTATGGCTGGAATTCAAATGCCATTTTCAGGTAGAGTTTCAAAGAATGAGAACTGTGTATCATCACATTTCTATTTGGTCTTTGAATAAATATTGTAATACCACATCCCACTACACACACGGGGCCTGTGACCACAAATTAACACCAGAATAGCAGCTAAATATTTTATGTTTTCTGAACAGCTCATGCCACCTATATGTTGGCCTTATTTGCTCAAAACAGCTGTTATTAACATCATTATTTTTTTCTTGAGGACAATCCTTGTTTGCTGTAATCAGATTAAAGAAAGTTCTTATATGATTGTTTCCCATTTTAAGTAATTTTCTAGACAATTTGCCATAAAACAATAAATTAGACCCAAGAAAAAAGGGAAATGTTTCTTAGACCATGCAAAATTGACAAATGCATTTAAAAATCTTTGCTTGATGGCCAGACTCTAATAAGGAGTAAGCCCTGCCTTTACTTGGAGGAGGGAAAATAAATAAAAAAATCAAACTCCTTCATTTTGAAACATAGGGCTTGGAAGTTGGCATAGCAAACCTTCCACTTGGCCAGTATCCTCTTTTATGTCCACCCAAAACCCCCCCCCCCCCCCCCCCCCCCCACATGGTGGAGAGGATGAACACTGGGAAAATGAGTAAAAAGTTATCATGAAAGTGGGATTGAAACAAATGAAAAAGTGATTTTGGGAAAGAAATGGGACATAAAAGACATACATACTTTGAATAGCAAGTAAGAGGAGACAGTATAGTAAAACAATGAAGAAAAAGATATATAGGGTGTAGATTCAAGAAGAGCAGATCATATGAAATCATGGAAATTGAAAACCTAGTAGTCAAAGCAACATCAGGAAGAAAGAATAAGACAAAGAGTTGTCATTCAGACAAAATTAAGAAGAAACAGAGGCTCTTACACTGAAAACAGAAGGCAATGAAACTACTGGAAAGTGCTAAGAGAGGGAAAGAAGTAGCGTGGGAGAATTGAAGAGACAGTGCAGAGACAATCTATTCTTTCCCATTTAAAGTGGTTCAATTACTTTTGAAAAGGAAAGGCATGGGTTTATTACTTTCAGTAAGTGGAGGAGGAGTGGGGGGAAGCACTTCAGAGTGGGATCAGTTCTGAATCTGAAGAAGACCAGATACAATATTCTAAGAATGATTAGTATATTAATCATTTACTGTATCACATAAAAAGTAAAACCAGACAATCCTGCAAAGTGAATAATCCTATCTGAGCAACTGGGGAATCTAAGAATTTGATATAAAACATTCAACATCAATTTATCAGGCACAATGGCTATTTGTTAATGTAAAATAATGTATCAAAAGCTTTATGAATTTTGGCTTAGGGGCTTGGAATGTTTGATACTTGAAATTTTAATAGGTCTGAGAGAAGAAAACTCTCCAATGAATAAAGCTGTTTTATCTTACAGGAATCTCATAAACTGTTTAAATAGAATTTTAAATATATTAGCTATCAGAACTGAAACTATTTCAAAAATGGACATATGATGAGTTTAGGGGTTAATTTTCCCACAAGAATCTCAAATACAACACAAAAGCATTGTATCATGTGTTTAATGTGTCGGCTGCTTTTGTAGCTTTCACTAAGCTATTTCTTAGCCTTTTAGAGACCTTTGCTCCTGAAGCATGCACTCCACCTTTACCATAATGCCAACACTGGATGCCAAGCATTTTTACTATGGGAGGAAGTGGTGATTACTATTATGCAGAATTATTATGCAGCTCAATGCACAAGGCGCAACAGTAATACACTTGGTGTTGGGCAGTGAATTTTAAAGCAAAACCCAGACTTGAGGGCAGTTCAGAGCCTTGCCGCCACATCAAGGAGAGCTCTGAGTAGACATGGGTGGAAGGAAGGTGGCATACACTATTTGGAGGTCAAGCACTGACCACTGGCAGCTGTTGACTTATAAAAGCACTGCCTACTGCTCCTGGACTCCAAAAACCAGCAGAAACAACTCAACTTTTGGAGGTGAGGAAGTGCACTGCATCTGGCTGGGGTGGAATTAACATTTGTTATAGCAACCCAAATAGTGCTGTGCTTTGGATTTGTGGCTAAAGCAGCATTGATAACACACCAGTGGTTTGGTAATTGCTAAACAGTACTTGCACGACTTCAAGGCTTTCACTGCCTCCCTGTTTAGCAGGCTGCCACTCTGCCACCCTGGTTAGTAGGCTGGGGGTGGGCAAGAAGTTGGGAGGGGATTCAGTTGACCCAAATTGACCAAAGGGACATCCCATCCTGTATGACGTGGCCAGCAATAAAAGGTCAAGGAAAGCTGGAGGAATTCAGGATGTTGTTCCCAAACAACTCATGCCTAGGTCTTGCTTTCCAGAAAGCAGTTGCACAACTGCCTGCCAATGGGAAGGAGTTAATAAATTCCTTATTTCGCTTTGTGTTCGCACACAGCTTTTGTTTCACTTACTAAACCATCTTTATCTCAGTCTTCTCACCTTATTTGTATTTTCTCCCTATCCTGCAGGAAAGGGAAGGAAATGAGCATCTGGGTGGGTGCTTGGCTGCTGTATGGGGCCAACACATCTGAGGAACAATTTTTTATTTCTCACAATATAGCTTGAAATTACCATCAGGAACAATTTATTCACGCCACAACTACCATGGGAAATGCAGAAGCCTCTCTTATACCCAGATGCTGCAGCACAAATATTGCAACAGGTTGATAATAATAATATAAAAGCTCTTTCCCATTCCAAAATTCTATACCACAAGGCTCATGGTTCCACTTCGAAAAACAGCTTTAGGCCTTTATAAATATATTTAACTTTTCTGACTGACTTATTTGACAGATATTTGACTACAAGAGCCAGAGGTAGAGGAACAAAATACATGATTAGATACTTTACTAGGCTTACACAGCTCTGAAATATGATACTGTGTTGGTGAAATCTAAGGGCTCAGACTCCCAGTAATCTATCTGGAATGCTAATTAATGTTGAAAACATATGAAGCCAGTTTAACATTCCTCCTGGGTGGACTTCCTCAGAGATAGGGATTACTACATCACCAGTCTGATATATTTGTATTGTATTTCTCGAAAATATGGCATCATTTCAAAAATAAATACCAGCTTGCTGAGCTTCTGTGAACCAGTGCAATTTTGCCTGCTGCTATTTTCCTAGGATAGGAACATGATGAAACACTGATTGGAATGATAGATCAATGTAGTACTCAGATAAAACCCAGCTGAAAACAACAGTTTCTCACCTCCACAGTATCCGTGCATTGATCTTAAAATTTTAGATCCCAGATTCAAATCCAGAAAGCACTTTAATTTCCAAATACAGCTGTCAGCAGACATCTGCCTGCCTTTCTATTAAAGACAGCTGGTGTGGGAGAGTTAATAATAAGGAAAAAATATAAAAGGAGCAGAGTCTTTCATCATAATTGAGAGTCAAATATTAATATTTCCAACTACAAACAAGTCCAACAACCTGTATTTTTAATATCTTATTGATCAACACAATCTTAATAACCCTAGCTATGAAACAATGGGTAAAAGAGACAAGTAAGGCCATAATGCTATAGATTTAGCACTAGTCTAAGGAAAGAGGTGAAATATGTAAATTATGCTGCTATTTTTACTAGATCTTTTGTCATTGTTCCTTCATTGAATATGAGGGACAGCAGTGAGAAACTTCAAAAGAATAGATAACATCTGAAGAATGGACAAGCTGACAAAAGAGATTAGTGATGAGATGTGAGAGATCAGCCCAGCTAGATAATCCTCAACATCTGTGTAAGAAATGAAGGAGAACGTGAAGGTTATATACAGGATTACTTTTCCTAAAGAAGTGTCTGAAGGACAACAGAAAAAGGTTAGCATTGAAGACAGTTACCATTAAAAGTTAAACAGCAGTTACTGCTGCTTTATGAAGTGGAAGCCACATGCTACATGAACAGCACTCATTTCATGTGAGGCAAGGGGTCTATTTCAATATGGAAAATGCCACAAGGAAGAGGAGAAAAAAAAGAAATAAAAACGGACATGTCAGGAGGTTGCTAGTCTTCTTTGTCCCTTAATATTAGGCATCTCTCCCATCCACTAAGTCTTGGCCGTATTTCATAGACTTCTGTTTTCCTTCTTACATGATTTTCTCAGTAGGCTCTGGTGCTGGCACTGACTTCTGGAATCAACACCTTACTACTACATATAGGAGATTTTACACTTCCCAAGGCAAGTGTTTTGGGTTGTTTTTAGCATTCCCCAAACATCCTCAGTTAGGGCAAACACCTTTTGGTTTATACTAAAATGATTACTGCACAGTTGCATGAGATACAAGCCTATTAGAAATGTATCATTTCTGCTGTACAATGCTGCAACTGCACAAAAAGTGATCAACGATTTCCTAAGCAACATACACAAACCAGAGAATTAATAGAATTTTTTTTTTTTGCCACCATCACATATAACAATCTGACATGCAGTATGTATTGACTAGAGAGAAAGAGTCAATAAAGAGAGCAAGAAACTTGGAAAAGGAAATCTTGCGATTCTGCACATGCATAGCACTTTCATGCGCATCAGTAATTTGAAGCAGGTGTGCAAATGAATTTGTGAATCAATTCAGGAATCACCCTTTAGAAAGGATGTGGGACTGTACTGTTCTTTATACATTACTCAAAATAGCAAAACTATGGTTTAATGACTTTGAACAGGAAGCATTTACACCTAAGAGCACAGATTCTCATCAGCCCCAGAGCCCACCATGTGTTGCACATGCCTTGCTCAGAAACCTGTGTGATGCCACGTTCCTAATCCATAAATTGCAATGCCTGTCTGCCTAACAGTTTTTTCTATGACTTATACACACCAGTGTTCTTAGCATCTGGGAAAGGTACTCGGATACCTCAGTGGATGCTGCATTTAAAAAACCTGATTAGGTATGCAGTTTGATTATTTAGCATTACATCTCAGCAATACCCAAGTGCTTTCAAGTTCCAGGGAAAGTTTGCATGTGAAGAAACCTGTATGAGTGTTACATGCAATGCATTAACTTGAAAAATCACTTCTGTAAGAGTCTGTTCTGTAACAGCAATCAGATGCTGCTATATCATCTTATAGCTATCATCTTTCACTTAACTGTTGTAGGAATAAGTTCATCAGACCATCAAAAAAACCCCTTTGAGAAGCACATCTGATATATATCAGTGTAGCTCTAGTGATTTTAATAGAACCACAGCAATTTATGGTAGTTCAAAGCAATAATTTGGGCCTTTTGTTACTGTTGAAACTCATATTTGAAAAATAAATAATTTTACATGAATGCTGTAACCAACAAGGACTAGAATCATAACACATGTAGTAGACAGAACTGGGCTATAGTCAGGGCCCCCAAAGTCTCTATTAAATCTCACAATGCAACAAAGCATTTAAGTATGGCTTGCCACTAGCATTTTTGTTGTTTGGTTGGTTGGTTTGTTTTCAAATATATTTCAAATATGTTTGAGTTTACCATTAGTGTTGTTTATATGGCAGCCCATATAAAATGCTGTTAAGGCTTTTTTATTTTTTTCTAAACATCTGCAGAATTCCCCTGGCTGTAACTAACTGCTAGTGCTACATTAACCTATTTCTGGTGAGGTTCCTTACATTCACACATTAGGTCAGTTACAGATAACTTCCACTATTGATTTTTTTCCTGTGTCTGTGCCAATACCTGGAGAACAAGAACAGATTCCTACTTTATGGAAATATATTTGCAATGTTTTCGTCGTTAGTTGGAGTTACCTTGCTTCTATCAGCATTGGCTAGGAACACTTTGCAGCCCTTTCAATGTCTGACTACTGCTTTATGAAGGGAAAGAGGGATTTAGAAAGAGTTGTGAATCCTCTTCTGCTTCTTCTCTGAAGGACTATTAAAATATTTTAAAATTATTATCTGAAAAAAAGAGTCATTGATGTACCTATAGGACAAGCACTAAGATAAAATACAGTGGCATCTAGAGTGTCCATTGACTGTATTTTCAAGCTGATGCAAAGATTTACCCTGATGGATGAACAACCCCTGGCACAAGAACTCCTCTGCACAGGAAGAGTAGAGAATAATAGAGATTATCTGCCTTTTTTTTTTTAATAACTAAAACTTGTGCCTTGTCATACCGTGAACACAAAGCACACCGTAGAAACTGCATGTTTCACTAAAGGATCTGATTTGCCACAACAGGGAAGTATAAACTGGATTCAAGTCTCTTCTACTGGTGTATCCCCTTTTCTTAGATTTCTGAAACCATAAAGACTGAACATTATCCAGTAATACTCCACCAATTTGTTGGAGGAGCTATCTGTGGCTGGAATGGTTTGAAGATTTCTTAGTAACGGCTTCCAAGCACATAAGAAAGGCAACAACAAAGGCCAGAAGTTTTTAGACAACGAGAAGCGAAAAGGGTCACTGTATATTGACACAGGCTCATACAGGTTTACTATGTAATTGTCTTCACTACAAGCTTTAATTCATAAATGAAAGCCTCCGTGTTTTGTACACGCTAATCATTAATTTCTTTATAAGTTAAATGATCAGAACAGATAAAAATTCTGTGCATAAGAAAACTGACTGGAAAAAAGGAAGTTAAGTTGGAAAATGACTGCTTTGCCTGAATCCCTAGACAAATTATTTCTGTGCTTTTCATTTCTACCCAACTATACTTTTTATTTAGATTGCTTTCTTCAGAGAACTCAAATATTATCTCACAAGAGTTTTTCACAATCCCAGTGATCTTCATTGCTGTTCCTCAATAAACTTTTTTTAAAAAGTTATTATTATTCTTACAGTTTTAAAAAATTATTTTTCCCCAAAAAATTCCCTCCAACCCTTACATATTCTTTCTGTGAACATTAATGCTCAATTTATCATAAAAAAAAATCAAAGGAAAATAATCAGTAATATATTCTAGATACTAGATTTAGAGGGAAATTTCATTGTATTATACATACACTTACTGTATTTGGAAGTACATAAGGATCTCACAGAGAGAGGATGAAAGTCTTTAGACCTGTCAGTTTTGCTATATGTCTTGTCACATGCTCTGTGAGTGTGTCATGACCTTAATTCCCCCACAATACTTCCACCAATAATACTAAGGATGAGGGTAGCACTTTCAACCTCTTCAGCTCTTTCTGCTAATTTGTTATTCTCCAAGTCCTGGAGGTAAGAAACTCCCAAGTTTCATGTCTTCTGTTCGTATTTTATAAAAAAGTTAATTACAAGACTTAGAAGTCAAAAGGCTGAATGAAGCTCAGCTGATTTTAATGTAAGGAAAATGAAAGATAATTTTCTAACCTACAGCAAATTCAGTGGCATGTTCAGCAAAAGAAAAGGTTTTAAATATATATTTGAAAGTAGACACTAGTTGGCCAAATACTAATTTCTAAAAGTGCTCATCTGATGCAAATTAATTACCCAGCCTATATATTCACTGTATTTGGAAAATACATTTGCAATGAAGTAAATATATATTTTAAAGCAGGCACCAAAACCTCACTACCCTCTTTACAATTAAATAACCCTATACCAACATAGCATCCTTTTTTTTTTTTTTAAAGAAACATCATCTCTGATTTCTTTTATTGACTATATTGTGGTATCACAGTTCTACATTTTTAATAATTTTTCTAGGTGTAACCAGATCTTCAAAGGTGTTTAGATACCCAATTTCTTTAGATCTAAATAACTAGGCAGTTAAACAATAAAATGTGCTTTAATATGAATAAAGAAATTGTCATCTTTTTTAGGAAATATTATTTAAATGTTTAAAACATACCTTAAAAAACTACAACCAAGCAAACAAAATGTTATCACGACTATGTAAGAGGAAAATTTCAGCTGGTCAAGATGCTTTCTTTATGGAATTCAGTCTGTTACTCAAATGGGCACTGACACCAGAAGATCAATTCTGACCTTCAGAAAGCCTTCTTCCCTTCTAATCTGCACTCATCTGAGATGGCTTCATCTTTCTTTCTCCAGTCACCTTTTTATTACTCCTTCTTTCCCAGGTTACACTCACATTAGGATTTGAAACCATCTCTAAGCCAGCTAGCAGTTATTCCCAGTCACTGTGCAGAGGTTAAAAAGTTCCAGGGGCAATTCCCAATGGGTATTTTGATTCAGCATCCTGATTTTTGGAGACAAAACGAACTCACTAAAATACACAGTGGTATTCGTGTAAGTTGACTCAGTGCCTGGGGACACAGTGTCAGCGTCCTTTTCATCTTTGTCTACGTTGACACTATTTCTGACTGCTCTGCTTCTTATTTCTCCCATTAAGTCAGCTTTTACATATCCATGTGTTTCTAGCATTGGAAAGGGAAGGGAAAAGATGAGGGTCTGCTCCTGGGCTGCAGGAGGACAGGCAAGACAAGTAAAACAAAAAAGAGTGGAAAGAGGAGAACTGAGAAGTACTAGAGGTGAGACAAATAGGACCTTCTCTTTCTGCCGAAACTGGGAAAGAGGTGACTTTGGTTTCCTCAGAAAAGCTGCCCTCCATTTCTACACAAGACATTGCCCATTGCGAAGGGTTACCCAGACAACATTCAGGTTGGTCACTAACTTGGAAACATCCAAAACTTTGGCTTCAGCAATAAAGTCATTCTGCTTCTGTCTTTAGTGCTACTGCCTATTTTGCCTGCTGTTTGATTTAATCAACCCTCCATAAGTAAGGACAACAATGACAACAAAGATCTGAGGACTGCAGGAAGGCTTAAATGCCAACTTAAGATAAATGTTCTTTTTTATTTTTTCCCTTCCAGAAATGAGTATTGCTAATGAAATCACCTTGATTAGTCTTAGAAAGTGTCGACATCTGAATGATATCATGAATGGATGTTATATGAGAAAATTCAAAATGTACATTTGTCATATTATCTTTCAGTTACGTAAAAGTGATACCAGTTTAACGTGAACCTTTTAATGTATGATGAGTAGGGGAAAACCACTGTTTGAAAAGTTCCAAAATACACATTAGCACTAATTAGTCTTCTGTAAGAGGATTAAAGAGCCATAGTTAAGGACAATTTAAGCTTATTTCACAATGACTTACTCTTATATGGCATTTCTCCAAGTACCATTTCAGCATCAACATCTCAAGTTCAGCCAAACCAACCCAAAGTAAATCTTTACTAACCAATAAAAGAAGTTCAGTCTCTTTCCTTCTGGTATACTACTTATATGCCTGAAAGAACACATAAACTAACTAAAACTGCACTATTGGAATCTGTGCAGGTGTAGAAACATCATGTTGGGAGCGTACTTTTGTAAGGCAACAATGCACAGGTGTCCTGGCTTAGCCCCAGTCAGCAACAAAAAACCCACCTGTTTGCTCACTCACTCACTCTCCCAACCCTCCCAGGAGGAGAATCGGGAGAAAAAGGTAAAACTCATGGATTGAGACAAAGGCAGTTTAACAGAACAGCAAAGCAAAGAGGAAACCAACAACAATAATACTGATAGAGGAATATACAAAGCACAATGAATGTACAGCCACTCACAGACCAGAACTCGAAGCCCAACCTAGTACAAGAGGGGATTCCCGCCCCAGCACCCCCAGCTATATACTGGGCATGGAATCAGGTGGTATCTATTTTGGGTCAGCCAGCCTGGTTGTCACTTCCCAGCTCCTTGTGAAAATTAACCCTAACCCGGCCAGAACCAGGACAATAGGTCACACTGTTTTCAATTAAACTTCAAAGAAAGCCTAAAATTACAGAAGATATTTTAATTTTATAAACCAGGACTAACACTTTTTCCTGGAGCAATATTCAGAAGTGGATCTAAGCAAGCCTTCTAAGCTCACATAAGGAATCTCAAAAGATACAATTTATGTGGTTTTCCAGCCCTTACTCATATGTCAGCTCAGGCTTCAGGTTCACATGTACTTGTTAATGGTGTAGGTCATCTTATCCCCTTGTCCAGAATGGTATACGATATGGAAAGCAGTACACACAAGTGAACCACAAAAGAATTCATTGAAAAAAACCAAACCAGGCAGTAGAAATGACTAAAATATGTAAATAAAGCACACCTGAGAAGAGCGGAGAACCACCTTCTGCTGTAACTTTAGAGTTTCCTTTTTTTATGAATCAAGGGCATATAAATGACATTTTGATAAGTGGAACTCTTCATAATATTGGACTCCAAGTCTTGACCTACATCACTTTCCATATCAATTCTAAATCCAGTTTCAAACGACTCCTATATTATCATAGTCTTCTATACAAAATAGATCAATTTTCAGAAAAATACTGTCCTAGAATAACTTACTCAATGTTTATATACTGTTTGGGCTTTTCAGAAAAAATCTGCAACAAGACTGAGGTATGATACAAACATTCTCTTTTTAATCTGAGCACACTCCCACAGCAATGCCTTTTTTACAAGCAAATCTGGTAAGTCATGTACTTAAAATGTGCCCAAGCTATATAAATCCTTCTAAGATTTTGAGTGACAAAACACCCAGAACAGTGTATCACAGGAAGTTGTTGCGTTTTTTTAAAGATCCAGGGAAAAGCTGCCTAGCTCTTCTTCTATGTTAGAATCACAAAAATATATCAATGATTGAGGCAGCAATATACAAATCCCTTACATTTGCATGTAAAGTACTAGGGTTTGGATGTGCAAATGTCCTGAAAAAATTCCTGTTTGTTATATCCTAAGTAGCCATTGCATCTTTTGAAACAGAAAGACGCTTTCATACTTGGCTATTTTCCAGTTTGGGTAATTGCATCCTACTTGCATAAATTGCATTGGCAGTTTTCATTAGGCATGATATTATTCTTTATTTTCAACCGTACCTTGTTGCTATATGCTATTAACACACAGTTTTTTGTGCTTGAGCCAAGAAGCAGCTGCATGTCTGCGAGGAAAAGCCCATGTATTCATTGTTTATTTTTTATTCATCCATTCCCCACTGTCTCCCCAAAACAGTATTCTGCACAAAATTAAGAAGCAACTGTGAAATCAGTAATACATTGCAGAAAGTTTTTAATTTTACACACACATACAAACCCCTGCCTTTTTAAAGGCTGTAAGATAAACTTAATAAATAAATTTTTTAAAAAAATGAATAATACTTTTTTTTGGTTTTCAAACAATCCTTGAGATAGTTACAAGGTTTTGTGTGTTAGGTTTTGCTCTGTTTGGAATGTTTAAGCATTCAATCAGCTTACAGCAAGAGGAATAAAAAATCAAAACGGTATTCCATCAGAATTTTATCCAAAACTAAATATTAAGTAAGTCTGGGGAAAACCTAAAAAACAATCGTCCCCCTTACATAACATACAACATACAGCCCAAGTCCTGATGCATGATCTGGGAAAGTCCCCCACTTGGTTGATGCACTGAAAAGAATGGCAGTAAGGCTGTCTCCAACGCAGAATCTGCCATGAGATCTTTCTGTGTATTTTGATACACCTCTGCAGGCTTTGGTTCATTTGTAAAATGCTGCACCAAGCTCGTCTATTTCTTTACTGTTATACCACAGTTGCTTTCGCCCATCATTTGCAAGTAAGTGTTTGTGAAATAATGATTTTCAACTTTTCAAAATCAATTAATTGAAAGAGTAATTAATTAGATATGCATTAGCACTTGTTGAGAATAAAAGTCTGAGCAGATTTGGTTCAGAAAAATTGTCTGTCATTATGTAGAAAAATTCCGATTCAGGTAATAGGGTCAGGAAGGTAGCTTGGACTAAATTGTTGCAAAGAACAATCTCCTTACCTTGTTTTATTTCATTTTAACTCTAGGGTCTCTGTAATGGAAAATAAAGTATCAAGACAGAAGCATTAGCCCCATTTTGCAGCACCAGCAGCATAAATAAAAAGATAACTTAAGGATGGTACTCAGTGATACATTCTTCACTGCCTTTGTTCTGCCTGAAGTAGAAGTTAGATAAGGTAAGGCAGTTTCATCTTCATTTATCCAAAGATCTTGTTGACATTCCATAAGCTACACTCTTGGAAGACATTTTTTATAACATCAGTCTTGATGAGCTGAAGACAAGAATGAATGTGTTCTCCCGTGGCTGCGAAGTTTTTCAGGCCGTCTACCACAATTCCATCATAAATGATAACCAGGAGGAGGTAATTATTCTCTCTTTTGAAAAGTATGATTAGACTAGAAGCTGTACCCACAATTACTTAGCCTAGAAAAGTATTTTCTTACATGGCAAATCATGAAACCAGTAATGGATCTAGGGAAGGAGGGAAGGGGAAAAGGAGAGGAAATGAAGAGGGCTGCAAAGGATAGATTATCCAGCATAGTCAATAATCAAGTCTTTAGGCAATTGTACTGTAAAAAAATAAAAGAATATTCTAAATGGACTTCCATCAGGCTGTGATTTTTTTTTTTATTATTTTTTTTTTTTCCCCCAGCAACTTTATCGGATCTAACATAATGACTTAATATCCCTGGGAAGATGTGTTATTGATAAAAGAGCTCCATAATGACCTGACATCAATAAGGTAATTCCCAGGGTTGGAACAAACAGCAAGTGCACAACATGGAATGACACTGGCAAGACTGTGACTGTCCACTGATTTCTTGATGGATAACTGAAGAAATATCTTTTCTCTTAGAGGCACGAGATTACTGACGCCACAAGTATGCCAAAGGCATTCTCTCATAGGTGCACTTTCCTAATTCACTATATCTGACAGCCAAGGCAGACAGAGAAGGTGTAAATCCTTCTAGACAAATTTTTATCTCTGCCCATAACTCCTGAAGATTTCTATGAGATGGAGTTGCCAGTGAAGAATGGCCATCGCCATACTCTAAGGATTGCAATCAGCCTTTTTGAGACACACCAAGTGATGAACCTGGAGAACTTAATTGTAGTTAGCTGTATAAGGACTAGCTAAGGTGTTTAAAGACCACCAGAGAGACAGGGTATTACTGTGAAGGCTCTGCCCTCTGTTCTAAACTGAGAACAACCAGATTAACAACAGTACTCCCAGTCAAAACCAGAAGTCACTTCCACTGATACTTGAATTAGCTTAGTATGCACATATGGTCAAAACTAAAGAAAAAAATGGCACCAAATGTGCTTTCTGAGGAATGCGGTTTCATAAATAGGAAGTCAGGTGAGCAATAAGAGTTGTGGTGATATGAAAAGAAAGATGACTGACAGCCTGAAAATCTTGTTGACTTGGTTAACAATCAGTTGCAGTGCCATTTGATCTGCAGATCAGTTTTTCCTCCCAGTTCCAAGGAGGTGACCTTTCCTTTGGGGTTTACCTCAAAGGTGATAATGGAAGAGGACATCTCTCATATTCTAAAGGTTGGAAAACAGTTTAAAGGTGCTCAGTGCCTGACAGCTCTTTTAAATTAAGACTACAGTTTTTATCAGCAGAGATCTAGCATTCATAATTACAGAGTTCTACTAAATAACCAAAGAGCTGTTGTTTTAGCAATGGAAATATATTTTCTGTTTTTCTAAATCTTAAACCCAAATAAAATGAACCTATTCTACATTTAGACCGATGCTTTCCTAAGTTCTTACTGCAAAGAAAGTAAAACCTTTTATCTTGTGTTTGTACAAACAGTGCAAGTCTCCATATTCTCTGCTGGACAAAGAATTGAGTATGGCCAGGGTTACCCACCCAGAGTACTGCTGAAGTCTCTGTTTGTAAATTTTATTGGTTTGGGGTTTTTTTTTTGTTGATGTTGTTTTCTTTTTTCTTTTGATAAAGCTTTTAAAGTGAGCAGAAGTGTGAATATTACTCATCATCTTGCACAGGCGAATCCCCAAGGCTCAACTGCCTCCACTGCATCCAGAAAGGATGTGCATTTCCAACATTGCTCCAGTGGATGTCAGTGGAACCTACAATTTGTTTTATTGTGTTTATTCTATTAAACAGTCTAACTAACAGTTTTTTACGATTTCCAAGCCATGACCTTATAAGGTTATAATAAATGGCAGAACCATTAAGGTATTTTCAAGTGCAACTCTGATAAGGGTTTATAGCAGCTTGAATATTATGTTTGAGAACTGATCACAGGCCATCGATTCATAAAGCCAGGAATCACAGTTCTGAACAGAAAATGCTTTTACTATAGATACACATACTACTTCTAGGACTATATGCATTCTTTATTGGTAACAAAAATGAATGCTAGTGAGCATATAAAAGATTAAATACTATCAGGAGACAACATCTATACATCAGTGAGATGAAGGAGCAACATTACAAAAAATCAGTATTTACGAAATGTTTCAGCGGCAAAACTTGAAACAAAATCCCTCCCTATCAAAGAAATTCTAGTGCACTGAGCATGCAAATTAAATCTCACAATGAAACTTATGGTAAAAACCTCTTCATGATCAGATGAACTCTTAAAGCAAATATAAAATATTTCAAGGAGATGCCATTGTTTTCTTAGTGTTTACTTCACATCCCTGCCATAAATTAATCAATTTCTCTGTAACTCCCTGAGATTGCTCAATTTAGTGGCACAGTAGGCAATATTAAGAACTGCGTCTTACTTTGGCATACAAGGAAGTTGACCATTTTTTCAAATTGGGAATAACATCCTCATATCTTTTGCTACAAATTCTCTCCATCCAATTTAAACCTCTAAGGCATATCATCTGCATCATCAACCTACACTCTAGATTTATGTTTGGGTTGAGATGAAGTTAAAAAAAATAATCAAAAAGATATCCCTAAATATTGAAATGTGATTAGTCTGATACAAATCCCTCTCTTCATCCTCCAAATCTTGACATGATCTGACTGACCATTCTTGAGGGTACTGGATTTTTAATAAGTGGGTATTCAACCATTTCAATGCACTTTTTTGTTTCTTTTCAGTGCATCTAGAAGGAATATCCATCCCAAATTAGTAGCACATTTGGTTTCTGGCCAAATGCCAGAGCACTCATTATCTCCCACAGCTTGCAATTAGAGCATCTTTTTCCTCTCAGGGAAACTAAACCCTTGGCAATGGATGGAACCAGAGCACTTCTATGGCTTCCTGAAGGTAACTGATTGATCAGTCGACGCATGTCTTTATAAATATCTTTCATCTTCAGAAGATTGTTGGGTTTAGGAAGTTTCGCTAATATTCAACAAAAATGAAGTTATACTAATCCTGAGTATACTAAATCCTAAGTAAATGGCAAACTGAAAGTTTCTCTGCCTCTGTCAAAGTTTACAAAAATCTAAGCCATTTTGAATAATGTTTGAACAATTGAATATTTGAACAGTAGTTTTGGTTTGAATCCTTGACATTTATTCATGCAACAAGTCTTCACTAGCTGACTGATTGAAATGTTTTGCATCCTATGCATAGTGATTATTTTAAAGATTGCAGATACTATTTTTAGTTTGGCCATCATAACTGTCCGTGACAAGAGCACATTGATTTCAAAGAAGGTATGAATTCTTCATATTCGTTTAAGCTATTATTGCTTCCTGAGGTGTACTGGGGATATTGTAAGATTTTTTGAGACAACTCTAATGCAAAAGAAGAGATTCAGATCTGCTGAGCTGTCTAAGCCCATGTCAGTTACTATATTTCTGTCAGCTGTCTCTGTCAGTGTCCTAATAAGGGGGCATTGATACTGGCCCGTGCTGATCAGCATCACAACTAAGTGCTGCCCTACGACTGAATAAGAGACATTGGAACTTGACTGCAGTTATACATGGACGTAGGAGTGGATGCTCTTCATGGATACAATTCCTTACCAATTGAGAATATCAAATAGCGCTCACTCACTAAAGTGTTCTGGCTATCCCTCTTTTCTACCTTAAAAATGACATTACCTGGAAGACTGCCATAACAACATTGCTCTCCTTGAATGCCCAGGAATAATGGAGTGAATCTAAATCCAGATAAGGGATATCTCTAACGTAGTCAAACACACCTCTTTGGTTATGCAGCAGTACAAAAGTGCTTTTTTTTTCTTATTTTTAAACTACCACACTGCACCTGACAGAAAATTATATCTAATATATTCTGGCAAGAAAAATTAATCAGAGTAATATAGAAATGATAAACATACATAAAACCCACATTTTGTCTCATGCCTTCCACCATCAGATAAATAATATTTACTAACCATACTGATGCATATATATTTACTACTAGCTACCATATAAGCTGAAAAGCACAGACCAACATATGCAAGCAGCCATACAAGTATTGACAAAAATAGACTAAAATATTTTTCAACATAAAATAGTGAGAGAGCTTTATGGGCTCAATATACTGTAGTCCCATTTAAATTCAAGAGTTCTATTAAGCATTGCTCTAATTGTATATCACTTATAGTTCTTGATCTGTGAAGGGAGAGAATAGATGTCAAGTCATTGTGCTTGTAGCTATTCACTCAATTTCTATTTTCAAAATAAAAATCATACATGACTCAAAAAAACCTTATGAGTACACTAAAAGCTTCATCACAAACCCCTCTGATTTAGGCCATGTAGAGCTCAGTAACAAAACAAATGTTGCATTTCATTTTCAGATCTGGGCTTATTGATTATTTTGTCTCCTGTGCTGCAGAGTATGCCAGAAGGCCCTGCTCTGGAGGCAAGTTGCAATGAAAAGAGACAAGAATTTTATTAGTGCTAGAAGATGCATAGCTCTGCTTTGGGAAAAATTACACAGCTCTCCAATGAGAAAAAATGATACAAATGAATGAGGCCTGACAAAAAGCAGAAAAAAGCTTACAGCTGCCACAAAATTGATAAATGCTGAAAGGAATCTCAAAGATAAGTGTAATGATGCCTAAGTCAATGACATTTCATTATTATCTCTATGTAGTTGTCTAGGGGAGCAGGTGAGTCCTCTACCATGGTGATCATTATTTTACCAACCAAATTAGAGATTAATCACCCACAGAATCTGTAGAGCAGTCTAGTGTAGCTCCTTTTGAGACAAGAGCTCCTTTTGACACAACAACACCTCCACTAGCAGCATTACTGCCAATTTTATTACCTGCTAACAGCACCCAGAGAATTCATCCCCTTTATACAGCTACATTTTTTAACAGTTGGGAGTTGCACAAGGAAACGTTGAATACTCTGTGACTGGGTGCTGTTTACGGCACTGCTATCTTTAAGAAGACATGGCAGAGTCTCTCTCTGTTTCACATATTTTATGATAGAAGAAAATAATCTGTTTTCCAGTGACAGAAAGATGTCTTCAATAGACATAGCTGAGAACAGCAAATGCACTAATGAGTGCTTCAGCCCGTTCAGGCATGCAGATAGTCCCTCCTCATCACCATCTGTGAAAGGGCAAAAATCAGTGCTGTCTCAGTACAGAAAGAAAATGTATTTAGGTAGGTGGGTATATGCCCCTCACCCCCAAGTGCAAGGGTGATGGTTGAACATCAGCTCTATTTTTAAGAGACCTTGATAAGTGGCAAACATGACTGTACAAAACCAAATTTGTCCATAAGCTAATGTTTTCAAAATCTCACTCAGTCCCTCAGACCAATTTACTGAATGCTGACTCAGAACATTGGGTCAGTTTTTCACCTACCCTGTGCATAGTGATTCAATTTCTTATAAATCAATCTCTTCTCACTCCACAAATTCTTATATATCTTGGTGGTTTAAATTACTTATCTCTAATAATAGTATATTAGTATCAATCCTGTTCCCTGTCTCCCAGGGTTTTATACACCTTGATGATACTTCCCTTTCTAGTCCCCCTAGAGCTTCACAGATCATATTTGGCTAGTATTTCACATGTTGCAGTCTGTAAATTAGAGATCTCTCCTGCAACCTAATCTCAGCAATGTCCTTCTTATTATAAGGTCACTGGAAGTGCACAAATTACTCCAAATGCAATTTTATTATTTCTTCAATTTGTGCCAAAATAATTTAAAATGAATTATAAGCATAATTGTCTATTTAAAAGCCTTGCCGCTTTTTTTTTTTTTTTTCCTGCTGCCATTTAGTATTCTGTGCAGACTGCACTACCTAGAAATAATTTTAAGTTAAAATCTGCATTTCTCTCCCTTTTCCTGTTGTAGTGTGTGTACTACTACTTTTGGGTCTCAGTTTCATTGCCCTTTAAAATTTTATGTCTCTAATCCATTAAAATAATCCGTTTAATAATCCAAAATTATTTTAATGGATTAGAGACATACTGTATTTAAGGACAAAACAGAAAAGTCTGAGTTATCAGTATCACCCAAATTTTGGTTTTACTAGTGGCACAATCTTTTTGTAATATATCTTACTCCAAGGTCATTTACATGAGGTAAACATAACCTTTTCTAAAAGTGATTGAAGTTGCCTAGAAATTCAGCCAGAATTTACTGGCATTAGCCCATTAAAAGAAACAACAACCTACCCTCACATTTTAAAGTAATTGAAATGTTCCAATTTATATAGCCTGATTTCACTTCTTTATAGTAGTCACTTTTGTATTATAGTAACAAACATTTACTTGAAATTTAGCTGATGAAAACCATATGAAATAGTCCTATAATACCAGTATAACAGCAAGGCTCTGTGGAGAGACAAAAAAGGTTTTGTAGATACCAGACCTGAATGATTAAATTGTGATAAACTTTCTACAGATTCTTTTTACAATTCTCTAGAATCTGACAGAAGGGATTTAATTCTCTATTAAATTCTACATAACAGTTAAAATATTCAGGCTGATATACGAAGCATACTTTGAATTATAAGTGAAATGTCTTGCCATTCATCAGCAATTATGCCCTTAATAAGTTCTGACTATTGTCAAAGCTTTCCAGCTTGTCAGTGAAGGTATGCAAGAGCTGATCTCTACAGGAAGATTCATGAATTCAAAAAACTCCTCAGAAAGCTCTCAGTAAAATCTGCTTTTAGGATCTACCAATAATTTTTTTATGCACAGTTTCATGAGAATTACCCAGAGTGGGGTCAGAGTGAGTAATTCAAAGCAAATGTATATTATTCATCTCTTTAGCAAAACATTTGTAAGCAGATTGCAGGTTTTTTTGTATGCATTCATTACCGCACAGAACTGCAGTAAGCACAAACCCTTCTATTAATTTTAGTGAACTCTGGATTAGATGCTATTTTAATTTCCTCTAAATGCATTTTAAGTAACATTTTATTACCTGTGAGAGAAACTTCTATATAGAGCTCATTTACAGAGGACTGAGTATTTGCTGTTTGGTTTATTTGGGTATCACGTTGTTGCTCATGTCAACATCAATGACATGACACTGTTGTTTCCCGTTGGAGGACCACAACTTTAATCCTAATGAAAGGGTTGTAAAGTTAATAGCATATTTTAATCTCTCTAGAAAGGCTAGGGGATGAACTGAATTAAGGTGTTTCACAAAATTCCTACACCAAGCCAAAGTTGCTTATCCCTAGGAAAAAAAGTCTAAATTCTACTTACATCACTATGTTATACTAACAGTGTGAAACCTTTATATTGAATTTATTCTATCTTTGATAGAGATTTGGGGATCACAAAAGCAAAAATATAGAAGAAATGGTGAGATTATGTCATTTCTAGGATGACAGTATTAGAGCTCATAGACAGAAAATTGGGTTCTGAACCTTAAGTGATATCCCACATGGAAAAAAAAACCAAATGTCATATACTTACTGATTTTTGTCTTTCTCTGTGCCATGACCCAAACAGTTTCTTACATAGATTATCAATATGCTTGAAGTATCCTGGTTAGAGCTGACAAAGTACTGTACACAGTAATACTGTGCTCATTTATGAAATTGGTGATGTTTTCATGTTCCTGGCAAAATCTTTGGGTTTGCTTGCAGTACTTGAAGTGTACCTCTAACCTTCTGTAATTTTTGAAGGAAGAAGTTTATCATTCCAGTATATGAGAACACCTGTCTATGCCAGGATCCTGTGGACACATACAGAGTATTTACCCACCACCACATAGGATATACTAAAAAAATTGCTTCTCACTTTAGTTCTGAATCAGACAACTTCAGTGAGCAAGTGCTTAACTCAAAAACCCGGTAAAACAATTCTTTTCTCTATGCCGCCTTGGCAAATGTACAGAGATGAGAGGAAGGGCAGTGCCAAGTCATATACCAAAGGGAGTCTTGGCTGTTCAATGCAAAGCTGTAAGATGGTCATTTGTCCACTAAATAATTTGTACAACCATGTATTTTACTAACTACATCGTGTTCTTAAGATTCAAGAAACCTTCCTTTAATTTCACTTTAATCTATTTGCTTATTCTTTGGTTCGCTTACAGGTGGAATTCCTCTTTAGATCTCAGAATTACCAGCAGGTGTTGATTTTATCTCTTTTGCGAGTGTGCCACATTTCATGTTGCAGCAGTGTATTTCTTGATCCTTTCATCCTAAACTTCTTCTCCCCTCACCAGTCATGATTTTGGATATATGTATGACAGATGATCGATAATCTGCAAACACTAGTCAATGCAAACTAAACTTCATAATGCTTCTGGAGTCACCATACTCCAAATCTCAAAGCACCTACAAAAAATCCAAATTCTTTATCTTATTCCTTACTTATCAAAGATATGCATTTTGTTCATTTGAACTTTCCTGCAGTTGAAGGAAAACTGTGCAGAGACTTTCAGCTAGCAGGAGCCTACTACTTGCACTGCGTTCCCAGGATGTGATTACTGGAGTGGCATGTAGGAGTAGAGTAGCTTTTGTTGGTCTTATATCCCCAATCACACCAACAGAGAACCATAGCTAATGTCCACTTGCATTTATAACTCAAGACTATGTTTCATATTGGAAGTCAATAACAGCAATAATAAGGGAAAGCATCATTAAATGAATGCAGTTTGGGTTTTCTCCAAAAGGTAAAGTCCAGCCCTATTTCATAGCTAGATTGACAGGATACAACCCGTTAGAGTGCTCTGCAGCTGAGGCAGCAGCAGGTAGCACTTCTTGAGTTTATGATTTGTCTGGAATAACACTACACAGATTTTACCACAAAATTATGAATTGATTCAGAATTGTGCAAAACTCAAATGTGTGTATATGCAATATATGCACCTTTACGTCACAGGACTAAAACCATATAAACATACACAGGGGAACAGTGGGGGAAAAGTGAGAATGAATGAAGCCCTTTGAAGATTTTGCTCTTGCTATATCTATGAGAAGAGAACACATGCTGAAAGTGATAATGGCAAAAGAAAACCATGACATGGGCAAACTGCCCAAACAAATTTTGGTTCAAATTCAGCAACTCCTACTACACTTTTAAAAATATTTTTTAAAATGCAGATTTACTTAAGAGTGTAAGAAATATGCTACTGAGTCTGCTGTTGTGATCAATGATCACTCTACCCAAAAGGAAACTGAGTATGCTGACCTACCCTATCTCTCTGCAGTAGGAAAAACTATTTGGGAGCAGATATCTGCAGTCTGTCCTTTCCTGCTTCCCCTTCCCAGGCAACTCCAGTCACTCACCCAGGAATGTTGGATGGAAAAGGCTTCCCTACATTATCCCTGCGATGTCTACTATGAACCTCCTGCTCACAGGTTTGACTAATCCTCTGTGAACCTCCCACTCTTGTCTGTCGGAATTTTCTTCTCTGGCAACAAATTCCAGAAGTTCAATACCACTGTTAAAGAAAACAAACAAAAAGTGCTTTCTCTTGTACATTGTAAAGGGATTTCCCATAGCTTTGGTGCATACAACCCTGTTCTGCTTTATAATTTTGTTCATCTCTGTCATACCCTCACTGCAGCATTTTCTTCTCCAAATCAAAGAGCCCTAGTCTTTTTAATCTCCCTTCCATAGCTTATTTCTTATGCCAAGACAGCTGTTACTTGGCTCTTCTAGAGCTACTAACAGCCTTGTCACATTCTGCCTACTATGGTCCAAGCCCCAGAAAGTATGTTTATGTGCAAAATAGAAAATATTATCGTCTAAGACTTCTATTGGAAAAATTGGGTTATTTTTTTGCAGAGTCTGATATTATTTTAGAAGAGAACAGCTCTGAACTAACAGATCTTTTCCTGATACCTTGGAAGACAGGACACAGCATCATGGAGCAAATTAGAGTAACATTTTCTGCAGTCGTGAAATCAAGCATTTAAAAGTGAAATAAGCAGAATCATATTTTCAAGAAATAATTGTTATCCCTGGAGTAACTCCAAATCCTCAAGAGCTTTGTATAGTTCTCATGCATTCCAATAGAGGAAATAAAGGTGGATCTTAGTAATCCTGATGAAGCTGAGGGCTACAGAGAATAACTTGGTAAATTGCATTATTAGTGTCAATGTTGATAAATACATTCAAATATTTTCTCATTTTTGCTGTCTCTGTAGATTTCACATTGCTACAGTAGAAGGCTGAGCAGGCACTGTATCCGTAGAAAATAAAGATTATGAAAGGTACCTAAAGTGGATCATTATAACATAACAACTGTGGGTCCTTCAGGACAAGGATATATTACTGTGATAATACCTGAAATACTAACACTTCCAGATTAATTTAGTATTTGTTGAATACGACAAAAAAACTGATCTCAGGAGACCTTTTCAAGACCTCAGCACTTTAACACAACCTATTTAATCAGTAAGAAATAAAAAAATAAAGGCTAATTCTGTACAACTTTCAAAGCAAAGAACTATGGGACAGACCAAAAAAATAACTTATGTGCTGACTCAAAATCAGTGGATCCATGTAATTTGGAAGTTTATCAAATATATCAAATTTTCTTTAATGTGAAATAACATGGGTAGTGTTTAATTGGTTTCTAACAACCAATGCAATGTATTTCTGTAGCCTATTTGCCAGTTTGTGAATTGAAACGAAGGAACACGAAAATGGTAATTTGGGAGACTTTGTTTTGCAGGTTGTCAAAACTGGACACAATTTTCCTTAATTAAATCTAATTATTAAATTATGTAGTTTTAATTAGTTACAGATTTCAGATAATCTTTCTCACCAATGTTGAAAGTACCCAAACTATGTCACTCACATATGTGTTCCTTAGTACGAAATTTATCGGAACTAATGACAGCTCATATAACATGAAAGATTTTCTTTCCCTCTCCTTTTAATCTCTAAAGAAGAATAAAATTAATTGCTCTTTCCAATTCAATATGGAGACTTCTGAAAGTAACCACCTGACTGATACAGTGCAGTATATATAATATATAACATTATTATTGCTACAGAGTTAAATACCTTCGTCATACTCATGAAGCAAACAGGACTAATGGTGACATAGTAAATTTGAAACACCAATCCATACACTTTCTTGAGTATTTGGAAAGAGACATAAAGAAATACAAATAGGATTGTAAATTTCTTCACTAATTTCATTAAGAATTTACAGAAACCTGACTGATTTGAGATGAGCATCACAAAAAAAAAGAAAGAATGGACCATCAAGAAACCAGAGGGCCCATATCCAAAACACAGACCATGAAGTTGCTATATTTTTATATCATCTTTAACAAAAGGACACGGTTTTCTGCTCCCATTCCACTCCACCACCACCGGGCTCAGCTGTGGCTGAATTAAAGCTGAAGATATGATTTTTCAATACCCACAAGTTTGGCCCCAGGCTCACATTTCAAAGCACTGATTTTCATGTTTCATGTATTTCTAATTCAGTTTCAAGTTTCAAAATAACCTAAATAATATAACCTCTTATAAAGTTGTTTTTGTTTTGCCAAATAATTTGTTCCTTTTAGCAAAACTGGTAATAGAGAAGAGAAAAGAAAAGAAACAAAAAAAAAAACCAAACAGAAAGGGACACTCTGGACTTGATGATGTATATTTAGAAAATAAATGGCTGAGAGTGAAAACTATGCCACTGTGGTCTGTTTTCCTGAATCATCATTTCTCACCAACTATATTTGTATGGGAACGTGCGTCTGTTGTAGAGTTTTTTTATACCTAAGTATAAAGCTGATCAAGGTACTACATGAAGGTAGGATTTTAGCCAGGAAGACAACCTCATATTAGCTTTCATTTAGCTAGCACAAGGACAACAGCACAACCAGACGTGTGGCCCTCACTGCATCTGTCAACCTGCCAGGTACTTCAGGCTAGAGACCACTGAAATCTGTGCTCTTTCAGTGGTCTTGATCCCTTGGCAGGCTGAAAAAATGACCATGCAGTGAGGTGGGGCAAATTCATTTACTAGCTAGTCATATCCCCCAAACTTAAAAAATTTGCAGGAGAAATGGAATTTTTGCCTCAGATAGGCACTGTCTTTGCAAATGTAAAATGAGCTAAACATTCCCAGAACTAGTGGCAAATGGATGATCATTTATCTGAAAAAGCTCTGTAGAATCTGACATTGTGTGACTGTGTATTGTAAAAAAGGGGAACACTTTTCAAATGTCACGTACGTGATGCATATCCTTACCTTTATTATTGAGGAATGAAAATCTGTGATTTTTACAATTCAAGCTCATCATTACATTCCCCAATTCTGGGTAACCTACCTTCTAGATCTCTGCATCCAAATTTAGGTAAAGTCTCAATAAATCTCTGCCGACTAGATAGTCTAAACCTACTTACAATAGCAAAATAATAGTAAGTGTCTTTTCTTCATATAAAGATACGTTTTTGCAATCAAATAGGTAGCATGATTTATCTAAACTGTTGCATGATGCTAGTGCAGCTGTACTGTCTCTCTGGTCAGTGTTAAACCTGTTGCCAAAGTTTTGCTCAAGATGCATACCACAGTACAATGCCATTTTTATACAATGTCTTTCAGAGCAAAACATGTTCTAACTACTGGTGCTTGCTCTGATGAACATAAGGTCACCAGGTCATTTTCTAGCAATTTAAGCATTTTAATTGAACAAAAGCTTGTTGACTAAACCAATCCTTTGATACTATAACAAAAACAATCTTTGAAGTCTTAATGATGGGCTCTACACTACTGTGATGGATGTACACAAGATATCTGACATATAAAAAGTCCTGAAAGTAGAGAGGTAATAGAAATAAGCCAAACATCACTTCAAACCTCTCATTTTTACCTCTATTTTGGTAGTTTCCAAGTATGAATTGAAAGTAAACGTGTACAAACAGTAGGTTTTAGTCAGTATCTGGTTTAATTTTATAATTCAGACATACAGTAAGATGCAGCTATAACCTAGAAGTGAAATTCACATGCATGTTCATATCTAAATAAAGCTTCAGTAATCTCTTATAGACTAGCTGACTAATAAAATAATGAAATCCAAGTAGTAACAGTTTTAATATAAACAAACTCATATAAGTGTATACATTAAAATGTTTCACGTGGCACCACCTCTTCACACACAAATTGAGATCAGTTTGCCTCTGTCACACAATAAATAGAAAGGAGAGCAGGAGGTGGAACAGCAAAGAAATAAAGACATTTAGCACTGGACTGTTTCATAAAAAGTGGAACAGTTTTTTGCTGGACAAATACTTTTGTGAAACAGATCCCATGCTGTTTATCTAATGACAAAGCAGTTGAACCAGAGAGATAGATGGATTCTCACTGGCGTTTCCTGCTGACCACGTTATGCACCATAGCTGGGAGATTTTTAGGCTTTCCTGGAATTACTTTTATAAGACTCGATTGAACTAAATGTGCTCTATGCAAATCTCTGAATATAATGAAAACTGGAACCAGCAACAAGGTTTTTCCTTACACTCATTCAAAGCAGAGCAAACGTAGCTATGTAGCCTAAAATGTAAAAATAGTGCTTGCCCAAAGACTTCATTATTGATAATCACCTTTCTGTGCATCGTCAGAGGATTTGGGTGTTTTTAGATTTCACTCTGAATTACAGAGGAAATGAGGTTGAGTTTCCACATTACTCAGAGTGCAATCAATTATAATACTTCGAATTAAAGCAACTGTCTCTACAAACACTCATTACTACCCTGCAACATGAACTAGACATGCTAATTTCATTAGGATGTTTTGAAGCCTCAGTTACACATCTTGCAATGAAGTCCTCCAAATGAGCTATTGTCAAATATGCCTAAAATTGCTGAGAGAACAGTCAAAGGCAACTTTGCTACTATAAAGCTTAAACAGGATCAAAACATAAATTGGGACTGCCACACTGCTAAAGTCTTCAGCCAGCCAGCAAAAACTTCTCAACCAACAAAACCAGCTACAGTTTAAATTGACATAAGCATCACTCACCACTTTGTGGCTAACTCAAAGGCTAAAGTAGCAACGCAGAAAATTATCTTAAAGGACTTTCAGAGAGAAAGAATATGATCGCTGTTATTGTTAGACTGTGGAGACTATTGTTCTCAGAATACTTTACCCTTACTTGGATCTACTTTTCTGTGTTAATTTTTAAGTTGAATTGCTTTTCTTTTACAGATGTATATCAGTTTGCACAAGCCTGTACAGCCCTTCTCAAAGCACTGGAACTGTGTAAATGAGCTGCACTGATTTACATCATCTCAGAATTGGACTCAAAGACTTTAAGTAGCATGCTGAGATCGGATATGTAACATCTATACCAGAGCATCTAGGATTTGATTGCAATATAATGAAGAGTCATTTAAGTAATTACTTTTGCATAAATTACTCTATGCTGGTATGTTCCAATCTATAATTGCCACATATTACATGCACCATGGTTACTAATCAAGGAGAGAAAGGAATTCGAGATCTGGAAAGAGCAAAAGAAATTAGGTAGAGCAAATATACGGTTAGAGTAAAGAATAAATTATTCATCTGCCATATTGACACGTAGTATGCATATAAGCAAGAGGGTAAGAAAAAGGACCTGAAAGGACAGCTACCCAGCCCTGCCAGGATAACATGCATTGCTGTGTGTCAGAAAATATAAGCAAACTAACCAGGTTTGACCAATACAATAAATTCCCTCAAAACAGTTTAAATAAAAAAGATAAATCAACATGCCACAGTCACCATGTTCCGTATTTCCATAAAACCCAATCAAGTTATAGGAAATTGTTCCATTCGTTAGAGAAAACCCTGATGTAGCAGCCTCCCGGCCTTCCTCTGTTTTAGGCTAGGGGTCTGCGGCCATAGCAGAAGTCATGCTGATTTCCAGTAGCAGAGGAAACCACCAGGCAGAACCCATGGCAAATGCAAGGAGAGTAACGTGAAGTAGAGCACTGGTAACTTGAGGGGAAGCCCACCCATTCCACAGACAACAGCAATAGCAGCTGCTGACTTCTGATGCATATTCACAAGCTTTCTATGACCCTGGCCTGAATTGCAGGTTTTGCAGTCGAGGCCAAAGCAGTTTTGACTGGTACTCATTTTTCATTAGGAATACTTGGCCCAGCTGCTCTCCTATGAAACTAAATGTCTTGTGACAGTAAGCGTAGCATGATGGAGGGGGTCTGGCAGAGACGCCGAATGATCTTTGGCCTTTATTTATATGTGACATTTCCAGAAAAAACATTTTATTAGATAAGCCACTAGGGAGCAATCCTTCAATAGATGGCTGCGGCCACCTTCTTCTGGCAAAGATAAGCAAGCTTCTGAGAATGCAAACTACAGGTTAGGAGGATATGTTCTGCAAAGAAAAGTAGAAACTGAAGAAAAGAAAGGTATAACCCTTAAAGGGAAGTCATATTTGGACTGAATGACTCCTGAGGCATCACCACATTAAGTGCTGCTCAGAGGGCTTCTCCTGGTAAAGCACTGCAACTACCACCAAGCTCAGTTGTCCCATAGTTCATTGACTGATGTCAAATAAAACATCCATGCATCACCATTATCACATATAATGATTAAGTACCCTCAAACCTTACTGAAAGCATAGTAGAATTTGGTGTAAATACAGGCAAATTGAGAACAAAAGACCACTAACACGACAGACAAATGTCCAAAACAACACAATTCAGGATGGCTTGCTTTCACAAATTCCATCTGCAGTCCTGTCTCACATAGAAGTATGCAAATTACAAAGGTAGCTAATTTTAAAAGCTATGAAAAATGTGGAAGAACATATGATGTCATTGTTAACAGCTTCAACTGTCAACAGGAAATATCATAACCATATATACAGGAAACTGTGTCAAAGTCTGAACTGCTTCCTTATTATCTGAAATTAAAAGAGATTCCAAGATTCTGCATAAAGCATGGAGAGACTAAATAGTAGTTAAAAGACATAATTAATGAATACAACATAGAGTGAGGAATACGAAAAAGAACAGTACCCATTTCCACCCCCTTCTCCTTCTTGCAGGTTGTGTTGGTAGGATACATTGTCTAGCAATGTGAAGTTAAAGCTAATGAAGTTTTCTGTGTGGGAATAGATTTATATACACATATCACGTTTATAGTGACATAAACACATATGCCCAAACTAATCCTTTTAACAAATCCAGCCCACAACAGCCTAATCATTACAAATTTTCTTTATAACAGAAGCTATATTCAGATGCACAAACACAATG
This sequence comes from Gallinago jamesoni, assembly GCA_025769975.1. Taxonomy (NCBI): domain Eukaryota; kingdom Metazoa; phylum Chordata; class Aves; order Charadriiformes; family Scolopacidae; genus Gallinago; species Gallinago jamesoni. The sequence continues at coordinate 29,655,693 of JAOQGH010000032.1, forward strand.
CAATCTCACTTGTAAAGTACTACAAGCTTTATCCTTTCAGAACCTGAAAATAATAAGGCCTGGTTATTTTTTCTTCCTCAACTTTCAGGTCTCCTTGGGCCCAGATTTTAAATTTTCCTGATGTTAATTTCTGTAACTTAATTATGCTATCATGATTCTTCTTCCCTACTAGACATATAGTGTACAAATCTACAGAGAAAACATCAGTTCCTGGCAAGAGCTCTTGGCAAAGTAGTGATCCTTCCCCCTTCTCAGAGTCATTTTGAATATTAAGACTATGCACAGAAATACTAAAAGTGGTCTCAAGATGGTTAGGATTTATTGAAGCACCCTTTAAAGTCGTGTTGAAATGTTTGAGCTTGGTCTTTTCTGTGGGATGAACAGAAGTGAAACAGAGAGGTGCAGAAGGAAAGAAATAGGGAAAACTACAGGAATGGAAATATATCTTATCCGACTAATCTCTCCAGAACTCTACCCTTCTAAAAGTACTCTGAACATATTGGTAAAGGTGTATCAAGCCAAATCTCCTACTTCAGATAAAAGCTGCATTTATTGTAGGAGTTTCTGCTACTCAGTAATGCTACAAGTTGCACAGAGAAATGGCTTGCAAAATACTTGTATATCTGAACATTGCTGACTAATATTGGGAATGGCCAGCTATTAGAAATTTCATGTTGGGATTAGACTAAAGATTTTATATCCCAGTTTATATTGTAATGTATGATATGAAGGAATTCTCTCCCAGAAGGTAAATAAGTAAATAGAGTAAATGAGATAGTGACAAAACCAAAACTTCATTAAGTGACTTACACTTATCCAGTCATTACTCCATCTTGTAAAATTATCTTTCAATAAATACAGACTTCTGAAAATGAAGAAATTAATCAATAAGGACAGTTATGTAACCTTAGTTCTTCCCTCCACTCTCTAAAATTAATGATAATCACTGTGGTTTTTAAAAATTTTGCAAGTCTCCCAGCTGCACTCATTGTTACACATATTTGTATATGTATTGGATTGTGAGCAAATAGTTGCAACCAGCTTAAAAATCCAACAGACCTAGAAAGGACACTATCAGGCGAGTCATCATCAGTGAAAATCATCACTAAGGTAAATATTTCTCTCCCAACACCTCTGCCTATGATATAGAAAATTCCTGAGAAATACAGCATTCCATGCGTAGATTGTGCCAATTGTCAAGTAGAAGAGGTTGTCAGCAGCTGAAAGGGAAAAAAAACACCCAAGAATCCCAGCTTTTACTAGTAAAAAAAAGTTGCTTTCTTTCAGTTAAGAACACTGCATGACAATCCAACAATACAAACTATTTTTAAAAGTACCAAATTCACTTATTAGCCTAAAAGCATTTAGATAGTCCAATCGGGTTACAACCAGTCATGAAACCTTTTAATTGTCCAAAAGGACAATTAACAAGGGCTGTAGGCCCTTGCATCATCTTTTTCATCTTGAAATATGGCATCTTCTGTAGACAAATAAATCAGACATTACAGGGACTCGATTTACTGCAGTTACAAGAAGAGCAGTATTTGCCTTATAAATTCTTGCAGCGGTCTTTTCTTCATACTTACTCACTAAGCACTGGCTACACAAGATGAAACATGGCCACCTTTGTATTATTCAGGCATTAGAAACCTTGTTATTACTAAGACGTCAAAAGCAAGACAAAATTATTTTCAGTTGCCATTTATCTTGCAGTGGTGGCAGTAAAAGCTGCTGAATTTTCTTTGAAAAAAAATTTTCATTTTTCAGACTATGCCACTACATCTTGTTGCCTATACAACATATATTGCTTTCAACACCCACAATGACCCATGGATGCTTTTTTAGCCACAGATGTTAAGGGTACCTAAGATTTCATTTTAAAAGAGCACAGGAAATAAGCTATGGTTTTTCACCTCCATCTCCCTAGAGAACAGCCAGACTGCATGTCATCTCTGCTCATCTCAGCTGTGAGCAGATTTTAATACACTGTCCATGTTACACCTGGGACACAGCTTCAGTGGCCATGAAAAATAAATTTCTGGGCTTTTCTGTTTTATATTACATTTTTATTTTACATTTATATGCTCTATTACTAACATAATAGTTTGGTTTGACCTACACAAGGATATATGCACTGTCAGTGTCAGGTGAGCAGAACAGACCAGGGACCAGAGGCATTCCCCCATCTTGTCTTCATTACTTACTTGAATTCAGAATATGACTGCCAGAATAAATCACAAATTCCAGTTTATGTGAGATAGTCTGTCTTCCAGCTCTTATTATTACCAATTATGGCTATTTTAATAAAAAGAGGCTCATGGAGTACTCGGGGTGGAAGGCACGAATTAGATTCAAAGTGCTTGGTTTCTCAGTAAAATAGAGATTTGAATTTTTATCACTGAACAAAAAGATTTATCACCTAACTCTAAGAAGGAGGATTGAAATTTTACTTACACATTAAGACACACAGCCAAACCCCAGAGCTATCATACGGTGATCTTAAAATGCACCACAGCTAGAAATTGTATCGTGATAAGTTAATATAAACCATATTCTTTAGCAATCTCAGCCGAGGAATAACTCAGTTCCTCAGGCTCTCCAGTCCCCAGCAGAGAATCACCGCACAGTGAAAAAAGGCTTGCTGGACATTTTGTTGGGCTGCTGACAGTCCAAGTTCTGGTGCAACAAAAAGTTCAATGATGTTCTTTACTACCAGGGAGACAAGGACAAGCTGCAGCACCTGATGTGATCATTAGCTGCCAACCTGTTTATTTGCATTCCTCAGCGGCAAGCAAGGCCTGGGCGTTTGACACAGAACGCAAGCTCCAGTCACTGTTTAAGTGACAGACTTGTCAAAAGTTGAAACACATCTGCAAAAAACCCCTGCCTTATCTGTACAACTGCACTCCGAAAAAGCAGCTATACAAAAATGACATGGCAGCAAGGAGGGAAAGTGAAGGTGACAAAAATCACCACAAAGAGTATCTTCTTAACAGTGAAGTGAGCTGGATGTCCAGAATTGCCCAGCTAGGACCCTAATATGACCTGTATGTTTGAAATCTGTTTGAAATTACTTGTGGCTTAGATCTTTCTAGATCACTAATAGGCTGAAAACATGGCTCTCACACCACTTCTTTCCCCTCTGTGCAGGCAGACACATGCAAACAAGATGAGTGCAACTGAGTGACTAGGTTTTGCAGAGGCAAACAACTGCTGGAGATGCACGGAAACAGAAAGATAAGGACTTAGAGCCACAGGGGAAAAAACCAACCAACCAAACAACAAAAAACCCAAACCCAACAGATTACAATTAAGAGAGCAAAATTCAGGTATCTATCATGATTTAATGTGTCAAAATAAAAACACCTTTATTAACCAGTCTAATCAGCTTTCAGTTTAGAAATATTTCCTAAAAAATATTTATCAGTTTTAAGACAAGTCTTATTCAAAATTGTAAGGACTTAACACCAGACAGAGACAGTGTATGTTGTAAAGAGAGTAGAAATATCAATCTGGAAAATATTTATGATTCCAAATTGAAGATGATATTTAATGAGGCTAGTAAAAGTGCAAAATTATCTTCTGACTGCAAACTCTCCAAAACATTTCAATGAATTTATGTCAATAACAACCTGCTTTCAACAGTTACTGATACAAACCATTTCATTGCAGGCTTGAAAACAGGCATTTCAGACTTTTATGGCCATATTTTCCAAGTCATGTACGCTTTATGCTACAAACACATCTGTTTGAAATTAACTCATGAACATGATTATTTAATGTGCACAACAAAGTCAAAGGGTCTAGCTGGCCATATGCTAACAACTGAATTGTACACCTGCCCTCAACTTCACAAAAGATCAGCTTATGCATCAAAATACAGAAGCCTGGGGAATTTTGGCTTTTTTTCTGGTTTTATTTTTTCCCTCTGTATTTGAACACTGACTTAGAAAACATATCAAACTTTGGATCTGAGATAAATGTTTTTTTACATGGTCTTCAGCACTTGGAGTATACTATCAGGCAGGGCTTGCTTTTCAAAGCAACTCTGGCAAATAATTGCTAGCTTGCACTTAAACGCATGCCAAACATGACAAATCTTACAGTCTGTAAATATGTGGGGAAGAATTAACTGTCTAATTTTTGGTGACACTACTGCTCAGGATTAAAAAGGAAAAAAAAAAAGGCAGAAAATCTATATCCTATAAAGATCTGCTTCCCAGTTACAAGGAAACAAATATAACTATAAAGATTTATGCTGTGCTATCAAACTTTAATGTTGATGCATCATGTCTTTACGCTGCTCTTAATTAATTTATTAGCAATATTCTTAAAAAATGCCAGGACTATGCTCAAAAGCTTTGTTCAGCTTTCACTGCTGAACTCTACATTCCTAAAATCAGTAACAAGCAACAGTTTTATGTCTGACACAATACTTTTAAAAAGATCTGAAGTCCCTGTGTTACTTGTGAAGGCAGTGCATGAACTGCAGGATCTTGGGGTTTTCATTAAAAAAGATTAAAGTATCACAGGAGTTACTTATCAATATTTACATTAAATCTATCAACTCAATCTGAAATATTTCTTCTTTGAAAGTACAAAAGGAATCTTATAATTTCATGAGCATACAAGGCAATCAGGAATCATATCCAAACATCTGATGTTTTAGATAATGCATGATATGATACTGAGACAGATTTCTAAGTGGATTTTTTTGGTATAAGCTGGGGCACCCCTCGCCTGCCTTGAAAACTTACTCTAACATTATCATTCCAAAAAATGAGATCCAGACAAAGCCCAGGACAAAGTATAATTAGAAAGCAAACACCCTCCTAGTGTATTTGCCCAAACTTCAACTACTGTTGTCTAAAAACAAAGTTCATGTCCCTTAGTTAATGCCCCACCAGGGGTTGTCTTGTCCTCGAATTTGTCTAGTTGCTTTGGATGTTTTTAAACCTATACAAACTTTAAGTATCTACATAATTTGTCAAGAAGATGCACAATACAAATATTTGTTTTGAAAAGAAGTAACTACATTTTTTGTACAAAATGTACTTGTGTGCAAGTTAAGTAGGTTCTTGGCTATTATTTAAAGGATTCTGAACACGCAACTGGGCCAAGTAACAGAGAGTTCAGATAATTTGGGTTAATTCCATTCTGGAGAATATCTTACTATAAACTGCAACTACTGTGAGACTATATTTAATACCTGGACCTGAACTGTATGAAAACAGTAAATTTTGTTTTCAAAACTAAGACTGAAAAGGATCTTTTGTTTGAAATGATGGCTATTATATGTGAAAGAAAAATCATAATGTTTAGCTTGCATGAAAACAAATCTAGAAGAGTCAATATATAGCAATCATAATTTACATGTACTGGAAGATCTGACCTTTTCATATTAGAAAAAAACATCAATCTACAAAGCCAATGTCTTGTGGATCATAGCTATGCACTCTCAGGTGTTATGCTGTAATGAGGAGAGACTTATTTAATATTCATTACTCCTCTCCTTGTTTGCTCAGTAGAGAGGGTATTTGAACTCTAGTGTTCAAATGGACTTTACAGACTAATTTCCCTTGGGTTGTCTTTTTGTTGAAATTCCTATAAATTGATATCTAATCAAGGGAATAAAAGGGGATGGAGAGAAGTAAACAGTTGCAAAGCTTGCTAGGGGTTATGAACTGAAAAGTATTTTCTTTTCTGAGAGCAGACATCAGAAGACTATTTGAATTTTAGCCCTAAACTAATTCTATCAGATGGTGTTTTCTTCTTAGGTTTACAAAGGGAAGGAAAAAAATCAATTTTGAAATGATCACTTTCCTTAACATGAGAAAAATGCACATTAATAAATTAGCCATTCTGTTACAGAACATGAAAAACTCAGAAACATAAGGCAGTCCTGCCATTTTATCAAGCTCAAAGAAACAGAGGATTTGTGACAAAAGATCATCTATTGCATGAAGTAATGCAATAGGTTGCCTCTGGCAGTGACCAAGAGGTGATGCTTTATTACACAGTAAGTAAAAACACAATGCGTTTGGCCACCCATGCAGTGTTGCCCATACAGGAGGGTTGTCTTATACTTTTTAAAATGAATTTTTGCATCAATCAGCTTCTATTTTCTATTGTGTGATTTGTTTATTCTTCCACACAAGCAACAGTCTTGAAGGTGGTGGCCTAGAACCCACTTACAAATTGCATTCTTCTGTAATACCAGAACAACTCAATGCAGAAAAATTAAAATCATAATCCATAATTAAAAAGGCAACAAATGAACACAGCAATATACCACTTTGAATAGAGAAAATAATACTTTAAAGTCTTTCTTGGTTATCTTAGCCTGATAGTCTTGTTATTGTCTTTATCTTCCAAGTTTTTCTTCTACTGTTCCAAAATCCATCATTTGCCTTGAAAAAATTTCTCAGCGTTTATAATGCTCCTGTGAGCAGAACTGTTTTTTCTTTGCTAAGATTCATTTTTTACCCTACCAAGATAATCAGTTTGGATGAAGCAAAATTCTCTCAATATCCATGGTGAGCCAACAAAAAAGGCAAAATTGAAGACAGGGCTGAGGCCACCTGGTCAATGAATTACATGTGTTTATTTGTCAGACATCCAAGGTATTATGCTGAAGAGGCCCATCTAACCAAGTGATTAGAGTTCCGACCATTATTATTATTAGTACTGAAACACACTGAACAGATTAACACTGAAGCTTCTGCACTACCTTGTATACAGTTCCTTTTCCCTAGATTTCCAAATGATATAATGGAGGATATTGGAGCATATTGAACTGAGCAACACTGTAATCTCCACAGTGCTCTAGATGGTTCTGTCCGCTTCTTTAACATTCAAACCTTGCATTAAAAACCAACCAAAGCATACAAATTAAACCCAACAGCAAGTAAGCAAACTGGCCAGGTGGCTAGGGTTGTAGCCTTCAAATGACGAGATGAGGCGGCTCTATCTTACTTTAACACTGGCTTTTCGTATGACATGAAACACCACATTTTCCCTTGTACTTATGTCTTCCATTCTCTGCTTGAGCTACATATTACTGTAATGTGTTTGTGCAACATCTACCTAGGGCAATGCCGTCCTAGTATCAGCTAGGGCTCTGTCAAACTTCATTTAACTACTAGCTACTCATTCATCATGGTTTGGTAGTGACTCCAAAGTTTGGCTGTGATTAACAACAGGAAAATATCAAGTGTCTGAGAATTGAGCTTTAATTTGAATTAAAAAAAAAAAAAGTTATTTACCAAGCTGCACTAACATGAAAAACCCCATGAGAGCTCATCCTTGTGTAATATTGGGTCTTCTTTTTGCCCTAAAGTCAGAACCCAGAGTCAGATCCGCAATAATGTTGTCAACTCACACTACTTCTTTAGAGGATGTTTGACCAAAATTCCTCACTTTCCCAGAAGGACCATGACTTTTTTGTTTGGGTTTTTTTCACCTTTTATTATTATGGTGAAGTTGGGAAAATAGTTCTGACCCTGAGCTGTTAATCTTTAATGAAAATGCTGCAAAATGGATTTCAGAGCTGTGTCAAACACTACCTGAAGGTTAACAGAGTTTAATAATTTAAAGCAGTCATTCGCTGAACATGATATTACAAGTACTTCTGCTTTCCACAAATATCCCTTGAGAGTTCTACATAAAATGCACTGGTAGCTCTCTGTTTATTTATCAGTAATTGCTCATCCACTTTCATGTACGCATGTCTCAAAACTGTCCTCATGACTGAGCTATCAGTGTCTCATTTTCAAACAGACTTGAAGAGAATTTAAAGCTGAGCTGGCTATTGACTGTCTTTCAGGCTGGTGAGAAAACTTCTGGCTTCAACATTCAGAAATTTACAGGTTCACCTGTGCCCTACATGGTTAGCCATGATTTGACACGCTTACAGCGTGTTCAGTACTACAAATGACTTACCCTGGAAATCCTTATAGATGGTCAATGCAATAATGCCAATAAGCCTTTACTAAAAAGGATAGCTTAGGCACAAAGACACTTTTCCCACAGCACAGTTTCCAGCTCCCAAGCTATCTCAGAGGACAGCTCACATTAGCTAGCTGCAAGGCCCAATAAGCGTCAGCCCAAGGAGTTACACAGTGTTGTCCACACTTCCCACATTTCAAGCAGGGGTTAAGTTAGCGCTGTCCTGGTCTTGTGGACTGCTTGTACTGCAGTCAACAGGGTGGATCCACCAGTCATAGCTCACTTGAACAAAACCCAGTCAGGGTGCTCCATGTTTTCTCTACAAGGTGAGTGGGAATGTTTAGAAGATGCAATTCAAAACTGAAATCAAATTGAAAATTCAATAGTGCACGGCTCCTCACTCTGTCCTCCACTGAACAATGCAACCATGTCTGTGACCTCTTTTTAAAAAAACAACTTTGATTTTCCATATTCTGCAATGGATTTACAACTCACACTGATCTTGTGAAGTATAACCAATTACTAGCCAAGCTAAAATCACACAAAGTTAATCACTTTGTTGTCTGTGGGACCAAGGATAGGGGTTAGATTTTTCAGTAAAATTTTAATATTTGATCCAAGTTCAACCCAATGGGCACAATTCTGTAAATGCTTCGCTAGAACGAAGTGCTCCGGTGAGAAAAGTTATGCTGTCTGAAAGCATTCATGAGACAGGGCTACGGGATCTATGACCCATAAATTAGATATCACTGAGTTTATCCAGAAGAAATCCTTCGACACAGGAGTGTATCACTGCTGGAGCAATTACTTTTCAATGGTTTGTTGGGGATTTTTTTGGTCTTTTAAAATAATTTTCTAACCCAGCAGGGTCACATTAACTCTGAGTGCTGATTCTGTTGGAGCTTATCCAATCGTAAACTGAAATTCCCTGACCTTTGAGGCTCAGAGAAAACCTGTTAACATAACCTGCACTGATCACTTTTCCTAATTTAAAATGTTGGGGTTTTTTCCCTTCATTTTCTGAAAAACGACCACAGTGTGTGTAACAGACACTTTCGGACTCTATAAATTAACCTGGCTTGACCTCCAGAAGAGAAAAATGTTTTAAAAGGGAAAAGGAGTAATTATTAAGCTTTTTGTCTCTGCTGCTTGTCAATTTGCATAGCATTATCCTTAATGCTTTGCAAAGCTTTTTTTGGAGGTCATCTAATCTTGTTAAATCTGTCACAGGGCTGCCACTGTATCAGACTTAGACAACACATTTGCACAACACAAGTAGTCCCTAGCAATGGTGATAAATGTGTTTGTTTCTGGCACTCTGACCACGCAGATGCTTATTATGTATGTATGCATTTACATTATTTAATCAGCTCCAGAAAGGAGAAAAAGGTCTCTGACACCCAAGATATAGTTTGCTTTTGTATGCACTTACAGCCTGCTTGTGATAGTTGTAAGCAAGCATTATTTGCTAGCTGATCCAGAAAGATCATGAACTTCTTAGGGATTCCACACTATTAGTACAGTTACTGTTTATTTACATAGACCTAGCCATGCAGATGGAATAACAACCAAGAGCATCTTTCCCAGGCCTGAAACACTCCAAGTGGAAACTAAAATAATAAGAGACATCAAATTCAGAGGAAGACAAATGTTGCTAACTAAACTATTTGTACCAGAAATTTCCTGTGGCTAACAAAACACATGAAACTAGTAAGTGAACTGTACACAACTCAGCTGCTTTTATAAAGCATGAAGAATTGAATTCATTTTCACTTTAGGAATCCAGTCCATAGTCATGCCAGGATCACAAAGAGTTGAGAGGAAAATCTACAAGCAGAGGTCAATCCTGTAAACCCACAGAGACAGGAAAAGAAGGTTTCAGGCACAACAAGACAATCTTTAAAAAATTAAAGAAAGACACTATTCAAAAGTCAGCAGATAAAAGATAAATTTCAACCAAGCCATTTATTCTCCTGAACATCAGAAAAAGTAGCATATCTGAGTGTCAGCATTTCATAAACCCAAAAGATAATAATCAACCAACCTGTTTCAAGAGCAACGTAAGTCCATAAACTGCTACCGATCAAGGCAGAAAGCTTCAGTTTAATTATTGTCCTGAACTAGCATTCCTTACTGCTAAATTTTAATTACTTGATCATGCTTATTAGTACTGAATACAGTAGCTTTTATTTAGCCAAACTTATAAAACCAGAAAATGCTTATATACATGGAAAATTGGGTTCAGTATTCCCATGTCACATGCATTTACAGGTGAGCAACCTCTCAAAAATTGTAACTGCTTGGAGATAAAACTTAATATTTCCAGTATCTTCCATTTAAGCTCAAAGTGATATAAAAAAAAAATAGAAAAATAGAAGAAGTATGTTAGCTACAGTATAGGAAAAATATCACATGTGTAATGCTGCTGACAATGAAAAATGTTTTGATCATAGAATCATAGAATCATTTCAGTTAGAAAAGATCCTTGGGATCATCGAGTCCAACCATCTACCCTACTCTACAAAGTTCTCCCCTACACCATATCCCCCAACAC